>OW387026.1:48436665-49636665 GCA_936439885.1 Nowickia ferox
GCATATGGAAAAGGTTCACGAATTTTTTTTTTTAAATTGTGGTGGAGATGCAAAGTGCCCGCCCGAAAAATTTATAATACGTTAATATTTTACCTAAACAATCAAAACAAAAACTTCGTAAACAACTTATAAAAAATTTACGTTTTAAGTACAATAAAGTTTGTTTTTTAATTAACACAAATTTATGATAATAACATCCTTATTCTGAACTTTGGGACAAATAATAAAATTAAAATGTTATTAGCAATGTAAAAATTGTCAATTATTATAATTTTTTTTTCTGACAGAGCTTAGAATACGGGTGTTAAATACGATTTGCGATCTTAAAACTAACTAAGAAATAATTGTATACATAAACCAACAAAATTCTTCAAAAAAACATCACTTTCGCAACGTACAAATAAGTTAACGAAATAAAATCCCTAAGAGAAAAGAAAACATTTGAAGAACACCAAAAACAGTTTTTTTAACTATATAAACACCTTTTATTTTATTTCACACTGATGGGGGAAGCAAAGCGCAGCGGGTTAAGCTAGTTGTATCTACATAAATATCTAGTTAGTACCCTATACATATAATAATTAATACGATTTGTACAGCTTCAAGTAGCAAATCACTGTTTTACCAAATTTCGGTTAGAGTGGTATGAAAAATTTGCAAAGAGAGCTTAACTTATATAAAAATACTATAATTAAGAATAATTTTGATGATTATTAAAGTTGGTATATGTGAAAAATTTTATTCTAAAAAAAAAAGTTTGGCGACCACTGTTGTACCAATTTTGTACTCTGTGTTGATATACTACTAGTAAATTGTACTTTCATCATCCGGGAAGCTTAAATACACAGACAGCGCATAAATAGAACGCGAAGTAGTTTTTTAACAAAAAGTCTTCTAATAAAATATTTAACAACTCAGTCAATTTCTAAGGAATTTTTTAACAAAAACCTGCGAATTACTCTTAATCAATTATGTTTTTTAAATAAAGCAATAAACAGTATGGTTCCAGTGCAAGAAAACTGCATGAGAACGAATCCAAAGTAGAAAAGTGTCCAAAAAAATCGAAAAAATATGTTTGGTAAAAAAATATATACATATGTCTGAAACTTACTGAAACAAAATATATATGATTCGAGAGCTCATAGCCTCTTCTTTCTAAATCCGTTTATAAATTTAAAATCGATTGATGCTCAACTTAGCTAGAGGTTGATAAGTGCCTACGGGTATGTTTTGAAAATTCCCAAACCACAGTGTTGTTGTACTCGACAATACCTACCAGAAAAATTATATAACATCCCAGGTATATTTACTTCTTTTTTTTTTGTCTCACTGTGTTATTTAAACAAAAGCAATGATTGTTAGTAACAATTTAACATAATATCCACTACAATAACACTTACATGTACCGACGGCACATAGAGTAAGTAGAAATAATTAATGTGATGATCGCAAAATATAAACAAGAATATTTGAAGAAATTTATTATTTGACATATTGTCAGAAGTGTACATACAATAATTGAAATTTATTTGCTGGTGGTTAAGCATGTCTATATACGCATTTCAATGGCGCTTCAACCAAATCAAACAAAAATAAGCAAATTAACTAACATGTGCATAATTAGTAAAAGAACAAACGACAATGGCAAGACTGTTGTAAATTTAGAGATGGTAAAAATGAGCTTTCATTACAAAAAAAGCTTTCATCAAATTGTAATACGATGAATCAAAACAATTCACATATTCCATTTGCAATAATGGCTGAGTATATAAAAGCAGAATTTTACATCAACTGACACCTCACACAGTGGACCAAACACAAAAGAACGCTAATGATGAAGGTTTAGTGGCCTTCGAAAACAGCTAGTTGTTCCGTTCAACTATGTGTTTGTCAGAATATTTACAACTAACTTTGGTGTTATTTGTTCATTAATAATTATCACATGTAATTTGGCTTACAAAACGATACGAACTTTAGCCTGATCAAATCATAAATATATAAATAAATGAAGTTCGAACAACAATAATTAAAAAGACCTAAGTTTGTTTTTGTTATTTTAAAAATTTTCATTATTGGCTTAAAAATTCCTATTTTTTATCCGATTTGGAACCGGTTTTTTTATGTTTGATACGGATTTTGAAACCGCTAAATCGATTTTGAATACTGTTTCATCAATGGAATTCTAGATTACAAGCGGCAAACACTGTCTATATTTTGGATTTTTTCCGAGAAACAAATTTTTGAGCTGGTTAGGAAAATTTTAGTTCCGGGCTTTATTGTTTAAACAGTTTTAAGTCCGGTTTTTATTGTTTTTTAATTTTTTATTGCCTTTTTGGCGGTTCTTATCTTTTTAGCCGACTTCGATAAAAGGAGGAGGTTATCAATTTGTCTGTATTTCTTTTTGGCATTGTTACTTCATAATTCGGTACTTTTTAAACCGATTGAAAAATTATTTTTATTTGAATTTGAGAAATTTTACTTATTTGATTGCTGCGAATTCTGGTAAACACCTTTGGTTCTTGTAATTACACACCATTTAAGTGGAAAAATAGGCGAGGCTACGCCCATTAAAATTTAATTATTTATTTTAAGTGGTGCTGCTTAACCGATTTTTACGAAATTTATCACACACCTTGTGCAACAATGAAATGCATATAGACATCGCTTAATCACCAGCAAATGAATTTTACTTATAACATAACCTTACATTTAAAAAAATGAGCGGAGTTACACCCATTAAAATTTAATATATTATTTTAAGTGGTTCTATTTACAAAACTTAATACACACACACCCTAAGCTCTGAAAATCATTTTGCGTTTAAAAAATAAGCGGAAAAAATATGACAGGCACCCTAACAAGATACAAATCCAGGAGACGACTATACCACAATTCCCTGGAGAGATCACTAGTTGTGGATTGCCATTCCTGTGTCAATTAAAATTTGTAAAAATTGTGTAATTAAAATTTGAAATTTGATAATTGTGTTTTTTGTTTTGTTTACATTAAGTGTTTTTTGTTTACATTAGTTTTTTTTTTTTTTTTAACATTAGGAGTTTTTTGAAATGAGCGGAAGCACGCCGATTACAATTTAATTTTAAATTAATGATTTTTAATTTTGTTTTTTTTTTTTTAAGAGTAGTTTCAGATTGGCCCCATAATTTTTTTCGAAAATGTTCTATGAGATCTTTGCATTATCAGTGAGTAACAAATAACAAAACATTCATAAATTTTAAGTATGGTTTCCAAAAGATCAGATCACGGCGAGCGGAGCCGCAGATAAAAGCTAGTAAATTACTAAAAAATATTTCATTCAATAAGAATTGAAAATACCTAATAAACTTAAGCCCAAGTAAGAAATTATAGCGGATTCAAATTCACTCTAGTTCAATTAAATTTAACATGTAGTTCTTAATTTTAGTTTGCTGCATATTTGTACATGGTGCAAGTATAAATCATACCTTATTATGGCCACTAATAACAGAGACATCTTCCCCTCCACAACTAGATTCTTGTTCCATCTCTGAATCTGTAGAATTTATTGTAGTTGTTTCCGTTGGATGGGCCGAAGAAGAATTTCGACGCGATAAGGCATTAGTATCTGACCGTTCATACAACCGATTTAATGAATTCTTTCGATCACATGTTGATGGTGGTGGTATTGAGTGTTGTTGCTGATGATGTTTCGCCATTTCCATTTTATTTGCAGATAAGTATGTCGAACTGAAAAGTGGTAAAGGCAATTGTACCGAGGCCGCAATTAATTCTTGCCTTAAAGGCAGCGAAGATTGGTGGGCTGCTATCAATTTGAGACAAGAATAAAACTGTACACGAGAAACATGAAGGGCAGTGTTTGGAATACCGGCTAGATATGTAATCTACAAAATAAAAAATAGATACTCCTCATATACATGAATATACATTCGCACGAATTTTACCTCAAGTATCTTTTCGTGAGAAATATTTGCGGAACAGAAAAGTTCTGATGCTTTTAGCATCGGAATTTTACCCGTCTTTTCCTCATCGCAACATAAAAATAAGCTACCATAGTAACGGCTTTCCGATTCGGACAATGAGACGTCTTCCATTATGGATAAAGTAGGTTTTGGGTTGATAAATGGTGCTGAAACTGTAATAGCAAAATAAATAACTTCTAAGATATATGGATATACATACATATATGATTTTGTTATATTTTTTCTGTATAGATTAATTTTCATACTTGTTTTAGTATATAAAGAAGGAAAAACAATATTGTTGAATGCCTGTTGTTGTTTACCAATAAAATCTTGTACAATGACCGAAGTCGATATTTTACTGACACTAATACTTTTTTGTTGCACTTTTTTTACATATATATTTTGTGCCAGAATTTAAACTATAGTCTGTTCGTAATTTTAAGCAAACTTATATAGATGTTCGAAAAAGTATTTAAATTGGACAAATTTAATTCACAAATTTTAAAATAGATGCTTTTTTCCTGTGCTGTTTTGAACTAACTTTTTATCAGCGTTACCGTTGAAACTTTTCAAAGAGGTGCACAAAAATGGCACTTCCAAAAAATATTGCACAAAAATGGAATTTCTAAGAAAAAAAAGGGGCAACTTCAAAATCAAGAAAAATTAAAGAAACAAGCATATTTGTTAGCATAGACCAAGGCACATCAAACAGGTGCATGCATCAGGCAAATTGCTCATCCGCTGATTTTTTGTTTACACGTTTATAACGAAGAATTCATTTGTTTGACAATTACTTTTTGTCTTGTTTGATGCATACAATTTTTTGACAATTACTTTGTAAAACTATGTGAGAAGCACAGAGTTGCCACAGTGTTTTCTCTAATCCGTGTACCTGTAGTAAATGTGCCTTGGCATAGACAAAAGCTATGTACAGACGCAAGGCATATCAAACAGGTACATGCATCAGGCAAATTGCTCATCCGCTGATTTTTTGTTTACACGTTTATAACGAAGAATTAATTTGACAATTACTTTTGTGCCTTGTTTGATGCATACAATTTTTTGACAATTACTTTGTAAAACTTTGTGAGAAGCACAGAGTTGCCACAGTGTTTTCTCTAATGCGTGTACCTGTGGTAAATGTGCCGTGGTGTGAACCAAGGCATATCAAACAGGTACATGCATCAGGCAAATTGCTCATCCGCTGATTTTTTGTTTACACGTTTATAATGTAGAATTAATTTGACAATACTTTTGTGCCTGGTTTGATGCATACAATTTTTTGACAATTACCAAGGCACATTTACTACAGGTACACGCATTAGAGAAAACACTGTGGCAACTCTGTGCTTCTCACATAGTTTTACAAAGTAATTGTCACAAAATTGTATGCATCAAACAAGGCTCAAAAGTAATTGTCAAATGAATTCTTCGTTATAAACGTGTAAACAAAAAATCAGCGGATGAGCAATTTGCCTGATGCATGTACCTGTTTGATATGCCTTGACAATTACTTTGTAAAACTATTTGAGAGGCACAGAGTTGCCACAGAGTTTTCTCGAATGCGTGTACCTGTAGTAAATGACGCAGGTGAAGAAAGCAAACTCTGAAAAAATTTCAAACTCTTGACAGGGTTACAAAAAAAGTACTTAATTTGTTTTGGTTTGCATATAAAATGTGAAAAAAATTTATGATTTTGCAAAGCATTTAATTAATTAATTAACTAATTAAATTATAAAAAAATTACTGAATTAGGTACATCAAAGGGCTTAGAACCTAATTATACAACTGTCATTTTTTTCATTGCCATATTCTAGGAGAACAGAGCACTTAAAAATAGCACTCTGGAAAAAGTTCGCAGACCCATAAAATTTAAACCGTTCGATGTACCATATAGCCACTAGTACCATTCGATAGGGATTCAAAATACCTTTCAGAAACAGTAACTAATATTCCCAAGTGCTTTCATTCAGAAGTTATAGCCCAGCAAACCTTTGAAAATTACTAAAATGTTAGAAAATTTTTCTTTCACGCTTAAAACAAAAATTATAAACTGTAGCATTAATTAATTACTATTAATTTTTAGAAGACTGAAACAGCTTTCAGAAATAGTAATTGTTATTTTCCGAAACACTTTCATTCAGAAGTTATACCCAGCAAACTTTTTAAAGTCATTAATATTAAAAAAAAGTTTTCTATTAATAAAACAAAAACAGTTCGTTGTACCGTATTGTGACTTCTACCAATTGATACCAAATTAAAATAGCTTTTAGAAATTGTATCTGTCATTTTCTCAAACGCTTTCCTTCAGAAGTTATAGCCCAGCAAACTTTTTAAAGTCACAAAAATTAAGAAATACTTGTTTCACCTATAAATCAAAAACTATTCGATGTACCATATAGGGACTAGCACTATTCAATAGAGAATCGAAATACCTTTCAGAAACAGTAATTAACATTTTCCCAAGAGCTTTCATTCAGAAGTTATAGCCCAGCAAACTTTTCAAAGTCAAAAAATTAGTATAAAATTGTTTTGCCTATAAATGCAAAACTATTCGATGTACCATATAGGGACTAGTACGATTCAATAGGGAATTAAAATACCTTTCACAAACAGTAATTAACATTTTCCCAAGTGCTTTCATTCAGAAGTTATAGCCCAGCAAACTTTTCAAAGTCAAAAAATTGGTATAAAATTGTTTAGCTTATAAATGAAAAACTATTCGATGTACCATATAGGGACTAGTACCATTCAATAGGAAATCAAAATACCTTTCAGAAACAGTAATTGACATTTTTCCAAGTGCTTTCATTCAAAAGTTATAGCCCAGCAAACTTTTTTAAGTCAAAAAATGTAGGAAGTAGTCTTTCACCTATAAAATAGAAACTATTCATTGTACCGTAATAGATCGTATACCAATAGATAAAGGACAAAAGTAGCTCTCCGATTTGATAGCAGCCAATTTCTGAAATTCTTGAATTCAGAAGTAATTTCTGAATTGATTTTAACAAATTTGCAAAATTTTCATGATAATGCAGTTTTGTACATTAAGTTTGTGTGTGGCAACCTTGCGGTATTCTTCCTAGTAAAATATGTAAACAAACTTTGTAAAAAAATTCAGATTTTGTAACACGATAAAAATAGGTAAATTTAAACTATATTTCATTAAAAGTTATTAATTTTAGTGCTACTGTGTGAGCAGAATCAGATTTAGTAACTGTCATTATTTTTATTTTAGTTTCTAGGGGAGAAAAATGCTCTTGATTATAACCACAGAATATGAACCAGAATCCTCACTTGTGAGTTAAGCCAAATCGCCGTATCAGCTGATGGGTAAATGGCAGAAGGGAGAGAAAAAATTTGCTTTTTGCATGTGTAAAAAGCAATGGCTATACATAGCATTTATGAACATATTTTTTTTTTTTATTATGCATACATATATTTATTTATTGTATCTTCAAAAATGAACTAACAATAAGTATTCAAATCTTAAATCTAAATATAATTAGTAGGCCCGACCAGTGTCGGACATAAACTTAGTGATAGTAATTCATAATACATAAGAGTTGTGCAAAGCAAAAAATAAAAAAATAATTTCAAACAGTTTCATCTGGTGTGGTAAGTATTAGAGCCCTTGTGTCCCTCTTTTTTAAGCGGATGTGTCCGGTAAAGTTCAAGATATTTCGAGCAAGCGGATTAGGGTGTGACTCGAGTTTAGTTAAATATTTGCCTGAGTATTTTGCAATTTCTTCAGTCACTTGTGGCATATTTAGATCACGATGTAAATTTGAGTTTCTTATGTACCATGGAGCCGATGTTATTAACCGTAAAATTGTGTTTTGTCTTCGTTGGATTTTCTCTACATTTGAAGCTGAAGCAGCGCCCCATAGCTGAATTCCGTAGCACCATATAGGTTTCAAAAGCGACTTGTATATCAAAAGTTTGCAATCTAGACTCAGGGTTGAATTTCTACCAATCAGCCAATGTAACTGAGTTAATTTTAGTTTCATTTGTGTTAGCTTAGAGTCAATATGGTGTTTCCATATTATCCGTCGGTCAAGGTGTATACCAAGGTATTTTACATGTGAATGTTGAGGAACAACTTGATTATTGATTCGAATGGGTGAACAGGAATCTTTTCGCAGAGTAAATGTTACCTGAACACACTTTTGTTCGTTTACCTTAATTCTTAATTCTTATGTCTTCAATTTTAAAATTAGGCCTCTATGCCACACTTTATCAAATGCTTGAGAAACATCAATAAAGAGGGCAGAACAATACTTCTTTTCTTCGAGTGTTCTTCTTATAAATTGAACCAATCTATGCGTTTGTTCAATGGTGCTATGCTGACTTCTAAAACCAAATTGATGATCCGGTATCCACGCATTATCAGTTAGAATTGGGGACAATTTGATCATGAGTAACTTTTCGAAGAGCTTTGACATTGTTGGCAGTAAACTTATTGGCCTGTATGACTCAGCCTTGGTAAGATCTTTGCCCGGCTTTGGACTCATTTTGACCTTGGCAAGCTTCCAGCTGTGTGGATAATACTCCAGTCTTAAAATGGCATTAAAAATGAATAGCAGAATTCTAATTGCAATACGAGGCAACTTCATCAGCATCTTATTACTAATTTCATCAATACCCGGAGCTTTTTTGGGTTGAGTTCAGCAATTAGTTTTTGTACATCACGCATCTTAAACTTTAAGGGACGAGGGGGTAGAGCAACTACACATGGCAAATCAGCAACACCCATACATGTGTTTGGGGTAAATACGGTTTTTAAATGCTCAGCAAATATGTTACCTTTTTCAGTATCGTTTCTTGCCCAACCACCGGTAGAAGTGCGCAGGGGTGGTTCAAACTCAACGGGTGTTTTAAGCTTCCTCGCAGCGCGCCACAAAGAATAATTAGATGCTGGTGTAACATCAAGACCTTCCATATAATTTTTAAGAGATGCAGTTTTTTCAGATGCAAGCAACTCTTGGAGTGCACTAGCACTCTTTAAACCTGATTTTATGTTGGGGTGATCTGTGTTGCTGCCATTCCCTTCTAGCTCTTCTTTTTTCACTTACGAGACGTTCAATATCCGTAGAATAAATTCTATTAAACCCAGTCTGCGGGATGGAGGTAGTAGCATGTTCAGCAGCCTGTTTAATATTTCCGTTAAGATTCGCAATGTTAGATTCAATATCATCGGATGTACTTAGAGTTATATTTTCTGTGCAATGACTACTAAGATATTTTTTGAATCTCAGCCAATTAACACGATTGACCATCTTCACATATGGATGAGGTAAGTCACTTCTTAGTGGATTACAGATTGTAACGATAGAGGGAGAGTGATCGGAGGAGAGATCTAGAGAAGCTTCAACATGAACTAAATCTCTAGAAATATTTTTCATGACGCCAAAATCTATAACATCCGGAATTTTTTGTATGTCAGTAGGCCAGTAAGTGGGCTGCCCACTCGAAATGACGTCCAAACCCATTTTTGAAATTGTGGTGAACAACGCTCTACCTCTAGGTGTAATAAGACGCGAACCCCAGAACGTATGCTTTGCATTGTAGTCGCCAGCTGCTACAAAACAAGGTCCAAGAGATTTGAAGAAATCCTCGTATTGATCCTCAGTGATTGAAAATCTGGGAGGGGAGTAAATTGATGATATAACGAAATTTGTACAAAAATTTTCGACGCAAATATTTGTAGCTTGTAGATTTTCTTCACAAACGTTGTCAAGTATATAGTGCTTGAGTCTTGACTTTATTAGAATTGCCGATCCACCGCATGCTCTTCCTCTAGGGTCTTTTGTATCATATAAGTTGTAGCCATTGATTTTGAAAAGGCTTCTCGAAGTCAAATGAGTCTCAGAGACCAACATTATATCAATATCTTTTTCCGTAAGGAAGTGCTCGAGCTCATTTTTGTGTTGGCGAATGCCGTTTGCGTTCCAGAAACATATTTTTAACGTGTTCATGGCTTGTTAATTAATGCTTGAAGCAGAGTATTCTGCATTCGAAGCATTTCTTGCATCATATTAGTCATATTTGTTGTGAAATTGTTTATAGTTTGCACCAGATTATCAATAGTGGCTTCAAGGCGACTGAAATTAAAACTTGTGTTCGCATTTGTTGAATTACTTGGTGGGGACACTTTCTGCGTGGGAATAGAATTTATTTTAACAGCATCGGCATACGATACACGTGAGGTATTAGGTTGGCTCATTAGAGGAAAAGTGACAGAGTAAGCGTTAGTTGATTGAGCTGGAACTAATTTAGGTTTTTGACCCATAGCCTGTTTAACGAAGGAATACACAGGGCATCCTCTGTAGTTAGCGGTGTGATTGCCTCCACAATTACTACATTTTTTTTCTGCTTGTTCTTTTGGCTTAGTACAGCTAGCAGTACCATGCAATTCACCGCAGATAACACAAACTGTAGGTAAATTGCAATAGGATTTTGTATGGCCATATTCTTGGCAATTATGGCACTGTACGGGACCTGAACGCTTACGTGGCTCTTTAACTGTGATTTTTCGGTGTAATAGAAACTTTACATTATAAATAGTATGCGTTTCATTTTTTTTCAACTGCATGTCATTCGGCTCCAATTCAACCCGAAATAGGGGTTGTGGGACCTTTTCTCTGTTAATTATATTGGTAACATTTTTAACCTTAAATCCTTTTTCAAGAAGTGCACATTTTACTTCTTCGGGGTCAACATATGAATCTATGCCCTTTAATACTATCTGTAGGCCTTTAGCACTCTTAAGTTGGTAAGTGTAAAAATTTGTTTTGTCTTTTTCAAATTCGCTAATAATTTTTCGAAAATTTTTTTCATCATAAATTTGGATTTTTGTTTCATCAATATTACCTCGTTTAATTGGAATGATGTGGAAAGTATTTTCACCAATGGCCGACAGCAGTTTTTTTAGAAGCGCGTTAGAATTTTTTTCTCTCAGATAGATAGGTGGTGGCTTAAAAGACTTTTGCGATGATGCATCGGGCTTCTCGTTATTGTCTTGCAATATTGAAAAACGATTTTGACGATTAATAGAGGACGCGCTATTATCCCTAGACATTTTTGGAGCAGATGAAATTTTACCACAGTTATATATCTGTCCATACCGACTTGGACTTTGGGTTTTGAACTGCTGTTATCTGTAGTGATAACTTTGTTAAGTGATGAACACGAGCCCGAAGGGGATGATATCGCTGACTTATATGAAGATGTACTAGGCAACTGTAATGTTAACGAATCACTTGTTGGCATTGGACAAAGCGAAGTTGATCGCTGACGAAAAAGTGGCTTTGCCATTAGAAAAAGACTATCATCATGTAGAGTATTCCTCAAGGGCACTTTGTTTGCGGTTTTTGTTTGTTTTTGTTTTTTTTTTGTAATATCAGCAATATTTGCTTTGCTTATTTAACAAAGTTAATATGTATGTATATATTACGGTTATTATGTATTACGAATATTTTTTATGATTTTTTGTTTGTTTAATATGTATATGAAAAAAAAACTCCGCTAAGACGTCTGTTCACTATGAAGGTTCAGCGAGAACTCTATGAACATATGACTGTGAAAAAATACAAAATTAAATTTTGCAAAAGTGAATTATTTTACACATATTTTTAATAAAACTTAAATATTTGCATAAAAGAGCGGTGATGTTTGTGTTTTAAATTGTTTAAGTAAAGGCCAGTGGTGTTCGTCAGCTATTGACTATAAATTGCGACCTAAATAATATGAAAAAGTTAAAATATTTGCAAAAACAATTCCATGAGTTTTAATTGCCACAAAATAAATTTCGTTTAAATATATTTTTTTATGCTTAATGTACTTTAAATACAATAAATGTTAATGTAATCGGTGGTAAACCTATTCGTATTACGTGTTTTCAATAATTTCTGCCAATGCATCGCTCTGGAATTGGTTGTTTTCATAAAAAATTTGAATTGTTAGTCTACGGTTGATTTTTAAATTGATCAATTTTGTGTAATAATAAAGGTAAAATAGAAAACAGAACTAGCTGGAATTAGTTCAGATTGCGATAAATGGAAGATGACTATTGTAATGTGCCTTTGGAACATGTGAAACGCGAATTACGTCGCGGCATTGTGGAATGCCAAAAACACGGGCTGTTGCAAAGTGCCAAATGGCTGGCTGAAATGAACCATGGTCTGTACGATATACATAGACATCGATGCAAATAGTGAAAAATTCAAAGCAAAGTGGAATATGGTAATTACTTTTTGGCCAAATGTTATTTTGATGTACGGGAATACGACCGGGCGGCGTATTTGGTGCGTAATGCCGAATCTGCATCATCATTTATATGCTACATATATATGGACTTGGAAAAGCGTAGATTGGACTCAACTGCAGACTAGTCGAATCTTAATGATTCGGGCCACGTAAAAGATTTGGCAGATTTGTTGGCTGCTTTAAAAGCTGAATACTCTCGGGGACGTTTGGATGGTTATGACATGTATTTGTATGGTGTAGTACTGAAAGCAATTGATCTTAATCAAACTGCTCAGTAGTTACTGATACATTCGATATGTTCAGCACCTATGTTTGGGGTTCTTATGTGGATGTGATCATTTTATGGTCATTACATACTTTCAAAGAGCCTTGAAACTAAATTTCAAATATCTGGCCGCTTGGACTTTAGTGGGTCATGTATTTATATATGTAGATGAAAAACACGAACGCTGACATACAAAGTTGTAGAAAAGCTGTGTAGGTAAGGCTTTAAATGTTGATTCAATACACATTAGATTCTTTTTTTTACATAAAAAATATATACATATTTACACACATAATTTTTTAATACATGCTTAAATTATTTTTATTTTAGGAGAGACCTATGAAAAAATAGATAGATTTGTAAATGTCATAAAATGTTACAGTAAAGCATGTGGTGTCGGTGATATCGAAGGTATTGCTATGTATAAAATGGGCAATCTGTGTGAAAAATTAGGAGCCTTAGAGCTGACTTCAATGTGCTACATTATGTATTGCAGCGATGAAAGGGCAGCGGCTGATAAACAAAGTTTATATAAAGGCTTCATGGCCTTAGTGAGTTATTATGAAGGCAAAGAAGAATATGATCGGCCATCGCATTATACATACAAGTGCTTAGAGTCGGATGATGTAAGTTAAATCACAATTACTTGAAAACATCATATTGTGTTATCAACACCATCTTAGACTTGTATTATTTAACAATTTTATTTTATTTCAGAATTTTTGAAGTCCCAGGTAGTCAACTTTGTCCCACTGTAACTCTTCTCCTGCTTAAGCCAGAAGGCTGCCTAGACATGTGTTATAAAGGCTTAGTCCTCCTATAAAGATGTTCGAAGTTTCAAACAAATCCAGTCAGTTTTCTAAAAGTTCCAGATTTATTAACATTTATTTTTCAAAAGTCCTCACTGTGCAATGTAAATGTTTGTCGTTATGTATCTTAAAATCCAAATATATACTTGAAAAGAAATTAAATTAGCAATTATATTTAATTAGTTTTCCATTTGAATTTGTTAAGGTATTAAGGCGTATTTGTAGTTATTATTGCGCATATACTCACCCCAAATTTTTAGAAATAAAATCTTCAAAGAAAAAAGTTATGTTCAATTGTGGAATTGTTTTCTTATTTTTATTTTTTTTATCAACTGTATAAATATGTATATATTTTGAGATCATCTCAAATTGTTACAAAAAGAACTCTGCACTACATACATATGTAAACAAAAGTAAATTCCAAAATTTGCAAACCGAAAAACAAAATGAGAATATTTACTAATAGAATTGATTAAATTTTTTAACAACTTAAATAAAAATACTTTTACTTATGCCACCAAAGTCTAAGTTTTCTCCTTGCAAAAATTCGTCCTTAGCTCTTAGGGGTCGAATGGTCTTTCTACATAGCAGCGATATTTCGTTTAGGTTCTTCCAGATTTTCTTCTTGCCGTTTACCTTTAAAAGAAATTAAAATTAAAAAATAGCATTACTAAAATTGTATTTTTAGTTGTAAAAAAATTATATTTTTTATGTCTATAAAACAAAAGTTGAATGAATGAAAAGTTGAATATGCGATTTTGGATCAAGTGGTTGTAAAAGCTTAAGTAAAAAAAAACATTTTAAACCTAATTGGCTCGAACACTTGTTTTTCTCGCGACTTATTAAACCGTGTAATTGTAAATTGGACAAGAACATCATTGTTCCTTCCAATGTACAAAATTCCGCTCATGCAATTTTCTTTACATATACACATAACAAAATTTCGCACATGCAATTCCGTTTAGAGATGAACATGAAAATGAAGCACCTTCAAAAAACAAGATCAAAGGGCACACATTTGGATTCCAATTGATCTGAATGCTTTATATTTCACAAGTTTGTTAACCAACATATTTGTGCTTTGGATAAGAACATTGTTGTTCTTTCCAATGTACAAATTTAGCACATCAAATTAACTTTACGTTGTTACATACAAATTACTTAAGTATTTGTAAATAACACAAGAGAACATATCACTTGGAATCCAATGAGCACTTGATTTTTTCACTACTTATTAACATTTGTCATTGTACATTGGTGAGGAGCATCGGTGTCCATTCCAATGTACAAGATTCCACACTTACAATTAATGAATGCACTTCAACAAAAGCTTATCAAGGGCAATCATGAATAAAATTCCGCGTGAAATTTCTTAATTTTCTAATTAGAATTTTTTGTTTTCCCTATTATTTGCTATTAGTTGGAATTGTTCCCCGAGAAAAATTTCACGCGGAATTTTATTCATGATTGCCATGTATATTTTTTACGAATAATCTTCAAAAAATTACAACAAACTGAACATATTTGGATTCCAATTGGTCTGAATATGTACTTTATTTTACAGCGACATGTTGACCAACGTATGTACATATGTATTTGTACATTGGAAAAGAACATCAATGTTCTTTCCAACATACAAAAGTTTACTCATAAAAAGTTTGCACGTACACAATCATGATGTATTCATACAAAGATCAATTGGAACCTTTTTCCCGCGATACATTAACCTACGTATGTATTTGTACATTGGACAAGAACATCCTTGTCCCTTCCAATGTACAAAATTTCTAAATTTCACTTCACACATATATGTATTCACACAAATTACTAACCTTGGCTCTTTCGGGAACAAATGTAGTTTCTCCTCTTCAGGACATCCCAAAATGCATCTGTAGCTCCTGGAAAAACAAGAATATATTAGTAAAAACCCATAAATAACTAAAAATTAAAAATACTTACATTTTCACTTTACCTGTCTGCAGCTCCAAGAAAAATGCTTCTTTTCAACGTTAGCAATTTTCTTTTCAATTTTTTCTCACTGTTGGTAATTAGTGGACAAAATAATCTATCAATTTCTGTCCACAAATTACCAACTTTGGCCAGGATTTTGGCGCAATATCACTTTTTCTCCACGTTGCGCCAAATCCTGCCAAGAAATTTTATTTTTAGTAAACATTGAAATTAATAAACGTCAAAACTGCATACTAGGTGTGATAGAGAAAAATATAACAAAATTTTCCAATGTTGCTATCTCTATCGCAACATTTATACAGTCGTGTCGAGTCTAATTGTTAGTCTATGATTATAACAATAACTGCAGTGCTGCCAACAAGCTGAATACTTCGACAATCACGTAGTGCTACCAACCACTAAATATTATCTTCTTCAGCCATCCCTGTTCTTGAGTTACACCACTGTTATCGACATAATAAAAAAATTAAAATTTTAATGTTTAATTTGTTTAATATTTATTAATAATTACAAATATAAGCTAATAATAAACATTATGAATAATAATATTTATAATTGGTTCAAATTCCTGGCTTTAATTCTTATTTGTGTTGCCACATATAACTGTGCTATCAATAGAAGCACTTTACTATCTACATCTCATACCTGCGTTATCAGTAGTTGAACACTATTATTGGCAACTTATAAAAAATCTGAGAATTGGAAAATATTTACAAAGTTGCAAGTTTACTGTGATATAACTTCTGAAATCAAGAAATTCAGAAAATGACAGTCACCAATTCTGAAAGAAAATTTTGTTCTCTATTGATGGCAATATAATGCAATACGAAACTATGTGTGGTTTTCATTTTATGAATGGAAAGCTTTCGTCCTCATTTTAGTGATTTCGACGAGTTTGCTAGGATATATCTTCTGAAATGAAGTAATTCAGACAATAAAAGTCCTCAATTCTCAAAAGTACTTTAATTATCTATCGAAACATATATGTATGAATACATTACAATTAATAGTTACTATTTTATAGGCATAAACTTATTTTTGGTCAATTTTCATGACATATTTTTTTTTATTTGGCTATAACTTCTGAAGTAAAGCAATTCAGAATATGACAAATGCTATTTCTGAAAGGTATTTCAACTCTCTATCGAATAGTATATGCCTTAATAGGGTACAAGAAACCATTTTCTTTTTATACTGAAGAAAAAAAAAATTGTAAACGCAATTTTCAAGAGCATTTTTCTCCCCTAGAAACTAAAATAAAAATAATGACAGTTACTAAATCTGATTCTGCTCACACAGTAGCACTAAAATTAATAACTTTTAATGAAATATAGTTTAAATTTACCTATTTTTATCGTGTTACAAAATCTGAATTTTTTTACAAAGTTTGTTTACATATTTTACTAGGAAGAATACCGCAAGGTTGCCACACACAAACTTAATGTACAAAACTGCATTATCATGAAAATTTTGCAAATTTGTTAAAATCAATTCAGAAATTACTTCTGAATTCAAGAATTTCAGAAATTGGCTGCTATCAAATCGTAGAGCTACTTTTGTCCTTTATCTATTGGTATACGATTTATTACGGTACAATGAATAGTTTCTATTTTATAGGTGAAAGACTACTTCCTACATTTTTTGACTTAAAAAAGTTTGCTGGGCTATAACTTCTGAACGAAAGCACTTGGAAAAATGTCAATTACTGTTTCTGAAAGGTATTTCGATTCCCTATTGAATAGTGCTAGTCCCTATATGGTACATCGAATAGTTTTTGATTTATAGGTGAAACAAGTATTTCTCAATTTTTGTGACTTTAAAAAGTTTGCTGGGCTATAACTTCTGAAGGAAAGCATCTGGAAAAATGGCAGGTACAATTTCTAAAAGCTATTTTAATTTGCTATCAATTGATAGAAGTCACAATACGTTGCAATGAACTGTTTTTGTTTTATTAACAGAAAACTTTTTTTTTTATATTAATGACTTTAAAAAGTTTGCTGGGTATAACTTCTGAAAGAAAGTGTTTCGGAAAATAACAATTACTATTTCTGAAAGCTGTTTCAGTCTTCTAAAAATTAATAGTAATTAATTAATGCTACAGTTTATAATTTTTGTTTCAAGCGTGAAAAAAAAATTTCTAACATTTTAGTGATTTTCAAAGGTTTGCTGGGCTATAACTTCTGAATGAAAGCACTTGGGAAAGTATTAATTACTGTTTCTGAAAGGTATTTTGATTCCCTATCGAATAGTAATAGCTATGGCTATATGGTACATCGAACGGTTTGAATTTTATGGGTCTGCAAACTTTTTCCAGAGTGCTATTTTCAAGTGCTCTGTTCTCCTAGAATATGGCAATGAAAAAAATGACAGTTGTATAATTAGGTTCTGCGCCCTTTGATGTACCTAATTCAGTTATTCTTTTTTTTTAATTTAATTAGTTATTACTTATTTTCAATGCAATAAATATGTTAATTATTTTGCTAAAAGTTGTTTACTTTGAAAAACTACTTTTTTTGCATCTCTAAAAAAGTTTGCCAAATAACTGTAAAAGTTTGCCAAAAAGTTTGCTTTCTTCTCGCCGATGTAAAAGTTTGCCAAAAAGTTTGCTTTCTTCTCGCCGATTAGTAAATGTGCCTTGGTTGTCATATGAAAAAATTGTCAGATCTGTTGTTTTGAGTTGCCAGACTCAAAGCATTTATTAGAAATTGTTAAATACCAATCGTTTTTGGTTGTGTTAAATGTAAAAAAGTGAAAATATAAATTATTATGAACCATAAAAAAGCAATTGCAATGATTTTGTCGGCATATATTTTTTTATTTATATTTTCCTTAAAATAAACCGTATGCAGTGATGCCCATAGAAAGAATTATCTTACAATGACGCCATTGTAAGATGAATAAATTTCGCACATCTGACAATATTAAAATGTCTGACAAATATCTGGCAATAATTTTACAATGTGTTCACACAATTGTAAGGTGTTTGAAAATTTGTTGTCAGCTGCTAGTCTTGCAATGAACTGACAATGCTTTTTCTGGCAACGATGTCAGACAAAAATTGCCAGTTCACACGGTTGTAAGAAATTTTTACCACATTTTACTAACAATATTGTAAGATCTGACAACCATCTGTACATACCTTAAGAATATTCATATTCATATTCTGTGTTTGTTAGGCTATTTTTATTTAAAAAAAAATGATAAAATTAAATTTCTCATGCATAATAAAGCTGGTACTCTGTTCACAATGTCGTGCGAAATGCTGTCAAACTATATATAAAAGTATTTGGTGTGAAATATTTGCGAAATAAATTCGCAAAAGTAGTACCAAGGCACATTTACTACAGGTACACGCAAGGCACATTTACTACAGGTACACGCATTAGAAAAAACACTCTGGCAACTCTGTGCTTCTCACATAGTTTTACAAAGTAATTGTCAAAAAATTTTATGCATCAAACAAGGCACAAAAGTAATTGTCAAATAAATTCTTCGTTATAAACGTGTAAACAAAAAATCAGCGGATGAGCAATTTGCCTGATGCATGTACCTGTTTGATATGCCTTGGGTACACGCATTAGAGAAAACACTGTGGCAACTCTGTGCTTCTCACATAGTTTTACGAAGTAAATGTCAAAAAATTGTATGCATCAAACAAGGCACAAAAGTAATTGTCAAATGAATTCTTCGTTATAAACGTGTAAACAAAAATTTAGCGGATGAGCAATTTGCTTGATGCATGTACCTGTTTGATATGCCTTGAGCAGTGCTTTTTTCGCACGAAATTTATAAAAAAAACCGCGAGTTGGGCTACATTTAGTATATGTCAAATTTTTCACGCGAAGTAATCAATGGTACTTAAATTTTTCACAATTTTGAACAGAGTACCAGCCTTAAGTATTAAAAAAACATTCATTTTATGAGAACTCATACACTACGTTTACAAGGCGAATTCATATGAATTCGCCTTCCTACGCTTATACACAAGTGTTATTCGCAGCGCTGCCAGAAATTTTGGGATAAAAATCATTAGCCGGGAAAAAATCATATTTTGAAGAAAAAAATCATCACAAATCCAATTTATTTTAAAATAAAAAAGCAACTCCAATTTTCATAAAATCAAAGTTCAACATTTGCAGAAGATATGGGAAGAGAAAATAAATTTTTAATAAATGTAAAAAGGATCAGAAAATCTGGGACATTATCAGCACGAGTAATGTTTGACACTCTTGACCAAAACTCTTCACAGCTAAGATTAGTTCCAAAATGGTTACTAAATTTGACGAAACAAAGTTTTCTAAGCTCGTCATTCAAATTTTGAATATCCTTTTCATCAATTAATTTTGGAAATTGTTTGTACTTAACTTTAAAAATTCAATGGTTCTTCAAAAAAATATATCGTTAAATTTTAATCGTTTAATGCAAAATTTTATACAATCCTCAATAAACTGATTTTTTCATATATTGATATTTGCTATTTACTTAAAAATTAGTTTTAAAGCACAAAATTCTGGAAAGAATTGAATATAAAACTTACAATATTAGGTTTTAAAACCAACTTTTTAAGTAAAAAGCAAATTTTTTTATTCATATCATCATTCATATCATTCATATGTTCATTGTGCATATGGTAAAACTATACAAGGTACTTGCCCGACTACAACAAAATTACAACACCAAGAAACACATGCATTTTGTTGGTAGAAACAAACGTCTAAGTGTCAGAAACAGATGTCTTGTTTTAAAAAAAATCACAGGGTAACTGAAGTACAATTTCAGACGCGTCATTCATGCATGATAATAGTCATTCAGTGTTGCCAATATGTGTGTAATACACATTGTGTGATTTCTAGTCCCATGTGTAGGCCATGTAATGAGATTCATATATAATCTGAGTGTAATTCTTCTTTGGTTTCTATTTTTATTTATTTTTGTTTTAATTTTACCCACACAAAAGTTGTGTAGTGTAATTTTCTTCAATTGGAGGCACAGCCATGTGCAAATTCGTTGGCAACACTGTAATCATTTTATTCACACACATACACTCACCCTTATTCTATTTGACGACGGCAACATAACACGGCGTCGTTTTTAATATTTTTTGACAAATCGGTATTCCCGTAGATAGTATTGCCATATGTCGATGACTGTCAACATATGTTTGGTATTCTATAAGGAAAATTGATGTTGATGTTGCTGTTCATTTTGTCGTCAGTGTTTTTGATATCGTGTTCCGTTGTGTGTACACCTCAACGAATTTGATAAATAATTTAAATAGTAAAAAAGTTAAATATAAAAAATACAAAAGTATACATACATATTTATTTAAATAATTTTCTTAAAAAAATTTAAAAATATAATATGGATAAACTTAAAATTATCAACCCCGACCAACTTGAAAAAAGAGTTGGAAAAGAATGCTGCTCCTGTTAGAGGATTCCGCAGGGGCAGTGTTTCCGATAATTTCAAGGAACAATGAAAAATTGTTGCGACTACACTTAATGCCCTTCGGTCTACCAATTAGAACTAGTAGTGGATGGCATAAAGTAAGACCTAAAATATGTTGGGAAAGTATAATGTATGATAGAATTATTTTTGCAGACCTGGCCGGACTTGAAAGCTGATTGCGAGACAACAGTAGGCGGCGTATATAAATAATTAGTACTGAGGCCCTTTGGTCCAATAAACGTTGATCTGATAATTTTTTTTTTCCAAAATTAGGCTCTATTGTATCCAATACATGCCTAAATGATGTTTTATTCAGCCGAAAATAACTTTAAAACATTAAAACAATGAACATTACTCATTATTTTCCAAATATATGACTGAATTTATCATATACTTTTCATCGGGTAACTGACAAATGCATGAATTTCTTCTGAGAAATCTTTTCACTTATAAAATTTTTTATTTTCTTCGTCCCAATCGAAAAGTAAAATATTTTATTTTAATTTATTAACAAAGCTTTAACTTATTCAAAAACACATTTACCAAAAATAATAAGCAAAATGAGTCACCTGACTCAAAAACTAGATATGTGCATTGTATTTATCGATAAACAGTAACGTCGTCATAACACTGTTCGGGAATACAAAGTTAGCATTGATGTTATGTTAAATTGATGTTGTTTCAAAATTGATGACGATGTTGCCGACGCCAAATAGAATAAGGAGGACTAACATTTTTGCAGGTTGTAAACAAAGTTTGACAACTCTCTGCATTTTATACATTAAAAGGCTGGGCTTGTGCATGTACCTTGTATTATTTTACCATGATTGTGCAGTAATTGATAATGTACAACAGTGATGTCAGAAATAAAACTATTGTTGTTGTGTGAGAAAAGTTGACTCATTCGTCTCTAAAGTACACAGAAAAAATAAATATGGATCAAATGCAGTTTAGTGAAGCAGTTTAAAATATATAATAAGGTGCCTATGTGATAGAAAATTAAAAAATAAAAAACAAATTCAAAAATTTGCCGGCGTCTCACATTTTCCGGGTTATGAGGCTTTGAGGTTTTCATTGGAAACTGTACAGAATCTCCAAAAAATGTTAAAAAGTTTATCTGATAGAAAATTGAAAAATAAGAAAAGAAAATTAATCACAAAAATTTACTGCGACCCAAATGTTTGAAAGTTTTGAAAGAAAATGATGTTTAGTGAAGCAGCTCCAAAAAATCAAAATTTCTTTTTAATACATATTCATTTGTTTCCTTAAAAGTTTTGTAAAATAAAACACATTGAATGTCGAGAAAAGCAGTGGTAATCATAAAATATTTTTCGCATACTACTTGTTTTCTTTTAGTGCGTCGCTGTCTCATTGACTACTAAATGAAAGAGAATAAGAATGTGTGTGATTTTAGTTAGCACAATTGTGCTATGAAACTGACATCAATGTTGTACAATAAAATCGCCCGTGTCAAGGCACATTTACTACAGGTACACGCATTAGAGAAAACACTGTGGCAACTCTGTGCTTCTCACATAGTTTTACAAAGTAATTGTCAAAAAATTGTATGCATCAAACAAGGCACAAAAGTAATTGTCAAATGAATTCTTTGTTATAAACGTGTAAACAAAAAATCAGCGGATGAGCAATTTGCCTGATGCATGTACCTGTTTGATATGACTTGGCCCGTGTGTATACCCTGGAGAAAACATTGGGTTAAGTGTCACCAAGTCACCACTTTTGTCGACTATATTGGTGACATTGTCAAACGAGCGTCTACATATTAACATTGTTTTTGATGCGTAGAAAATATTTTGTCAGATACACACAACTATGCTTCTTCTTAATGTTTTATTGGTTTGTTGAAAATACAAGTGGCTTCAAGCAAAATTCAAGTTTTTATGAAAATTAGTTTACGAAATCAATATAAAAGGCAAATAAAAAAATGTATTAAAAAATAATTCAAAAAATCAAATAAAAAGAAATTGCAAAAGACAAATAAAAAGCAATCAATTTTGTAATTATAAAAATAAAAATATTTTAAAACGAAATAATAGTGGAAATTTTTATGATCCTGTAGAAGATTTTGTGGGATCAGTTTAAAAGTCCAGTCCAGTAAGTCCAGATTCATACGTAAGTGTTTGATTTTAATAATTCGACGGAATCTTGAATTTTTCATTTATATTTAATACAAACAGCAAACTAAATCCTTACTGAATGAATGTTGCCTTTTTTACGTATTTTTTTTATTAAAACAAAAATTTTTAATTAAGTATTCAGTTTTATTATCATTAGAATTACTAAAATGTACTAGTGACTATCTCTTTCCAATGTCTGGATATGGTCCCAAAGGAAATACGTACTCAGTAGTACCAACGTCAGTAGTTGCTTTTCAATGACAAGTACATGCTAAATGTCTATAGCAAAAAGCATTGTCTGGGGTACAATACGTCAGTAGTACAGGTGACAAAGTCACTAGTAAATCACTACAATTTCACTACTCGCATTTTCTGCAGGGTATTATATTAGTATATGGCACAATACATTGTATAAAATCAAAAGTCTTTTGATTTAGATTGTCCAATAAGAACTATTTTGTAATGTGTTAACAACATTTTACAATAACACAAAAAAAGTGAATAAAAGCCATAAATAACAAGACGGCTCAAAACTCAATTCGCTTAAATATATGTAACTATTGCTAAAAATTTCAGAACAGTAATAAAGTTGTACATAAAGAAAAAATCATAATTTTAAAAATTGAAAATCTTTCTTCTTTATTTTTTATTGAGATCTCGCTGAACCTTCATAGTGAACAGACGTCTTAGCGGAGTTTTTTTTCATATACATATTAAACAAACAAAAAATCATACAAAAAATATTCGTAATACATAATAACAGTAATACATATTAACTTTGATAAATAAGCAAAGCAAATATTGCTGATATTTTTTTTTACATAGCAAGAAACAAAAAAACAAAAACAAACAAAAACCGCAAACAAAGTGCCCTTGAGGAATACTCTACATGAGTACCTCAAAAACAAAAAATTGTGAAGTGAGTTCAAACGGCAGAAATGCATATTTTACTGTGAGTTCTGAAGCTCTTAATGTTAACAATAAAAATAAAAAATCTGATGATAGTCTTTTTCTAACGGCAAAGCCACTTTTTCGTCAGCGATCAACTTCGCTTTGTCCAATGCCAACTAGTGATTCGTTAACATTACAATTGCCTAGTACTTCTTCATATAGGTCAGTGATATCATCCCCTTCGGGCTCGTATACATCACTTAACAAGGTTATCACTACAGATAACAGTAGCACTAAAGCCAAGGTCCAAGTCGGAATGGATAGGTATATAACTGTGGTAAAGCGTGGGCGAAGCCCAAATTCTTCAAAAATTTCATCTGCTCCAAAGATGTCTAGGGATAACAGCGCATCATCTACTAATCGTCAAAATCGGTTTTCACTATTGCAAGACAATAACGACAAGCCCGCTGCATTATCGCTAAAGTCTTTTAAGCCACCACCTATCTATCTGAGAGAAAAAAACTCTAACACGCTTTTAAAAAAACTATTGTCGGCCATTGGTGAAAATACTTTTCACATCATTCCAATTAAACGAGGTAATATTGATGAAACTAAGATCCAAATATATGATGAAAAAGATTTCCGGAAAATTATTAGTGAATTTGAAAAAAACAAAACAAATTTTTACACCTATCAACTTAAAAGTGCTAAAGGCCTACAAATAGTATTAAAGGGCATAGATTCATATGTTGACCCCGAAGAAGTAAAATGTGCTCTTATCGACAAAGGATTTAAGGTTAAAAATGTTACTAATATAATTAACAGAGAAAAGGTCCCCCAACCCCTATTTCGGGTCGAACTGGAGCCGAATGACACACAATTGAAAAAAAATGAAACCCATCCAATTTATAGCGTAAAGTTTCTCTTGCACCGAAAAATCACAGTTGAAGAGCCACGTAAGCGTTCAGGTCCTGTACAGTGCCACAATTGCCAAGAATATGGCCATACTAAAACTTACTGCAAATTACCTACAGTTTGTGTTATCTGCGGTGAATTGCACGGTTCTGCTAGCTGTACGAAGGCAAAAGATCAAGCTGAAAAAAAATGTAGTAATTATGGAGGTAATCACACTGCTAACTACAGAGGATGTCCTGTATATTCTTTCGTTAAAAAGACCATGGGACAAAAACCTAAATTAGCTCCAGTTCAATCAGCAAATGCTTTCTCCGCCAATTTTCCTCCAATGAGCCAACCAAGTACTTCACGTGTATCATATGCCGATGCTGTTAAGACAAATTCTTTTCCCACGCAGAAAGTGTCCCCACCAAGTAATTCAACAAATGCTAACACAAGCTGTAATTTCAGTCGCCTTGAAGTCACTATTGATAATCTGGTTCAAACTATAACAACTTTACTACAAATATGACTAGCATGATGCAAGAAATGCTGCGAATGCAGAATACACTGCTTCAAGCATTAGTTAACAAACCATGAACACGTTAAAAATATGTTTCTGGAACGCAAACGGCATTCGCCAACATAAAAATGAACTTGAGCACTTCCTCACGGAAAAAAATATTGATATAATGTTGGTCTCAGAGACTCATTTGACTTCGATAAGTCTTTTTAAAATTTCTGGCTACACCATATATGATTCAAAGGACCCAAGAGGAAGAGCATGCGGTGGATCAGCAATTCTAATAAGGTCAAGACTCAAGCATTATATTATTGACAAAATTTCTGAAGAACATCTACAAGCAACGAATATTTGTATTGAAAATTTTTGCACTAATTTTGTAATATCATCAATTTACTCCCCTCCCAGATTCGCAATTACTGAAGATCAATACGAGGATTTCTTCAAATCTCTTGGCCCTTGTTTCGTAGCAGCTGGAGACTATAATGCCAAACATACGTTCTGGGGTTCGCGTCTTATCTCACCCAGAGGTCGAGCGTTGTTCAACACAATTTCAAAAATGGGCTTGGACGTCATTTCGAGTGGGGAGCCCACTTACTGGCCTACAGACATACAAAAAATTCCGGATGTTATAGATTTTGGCGTCATGAAAAATATCTCTAGGGATTTAATTCAAGTTGAAGCTTCTCTAGATCTCTCGTCTGTAATATACAACTTAACTATAATCATAATCCTAGTAAAATTAATTTCTTCGTTGTCCCAATTGACCGTTTTTATTTTCAAATGTAATTGTTGCCAGCATCATATACACAATTTTTCACTATCAAGTTTGGGTATCTTAAAGTTGACGTTCTCTAAAGTTTTATCACTTTATGTATTTTTTCGTTTTCTTAACGAAATGTAGTTTGTGAAGTTGCGCCAAAAATTTAGTCGATATGAAAGCCTTCATGGTGACTAAAAATAGGTTCTACTGCCATTATACAGTGACACAACCTTCAGAAAAGTATCCATAACGAGGAAAATTAAATTAATATAAAAGCTCCATTAACCAAGCAAATTTACCATCAAGTTTATAAACCATTTGGTTGTTCAATCTTTAATCTTTGTGAGTATAAAACATCTAAATAATTATAAATTTTTTTAAAATAGTCAAAGAAAAATTAAAAGTTTTAACTTGTTAGATAGCTTAACATCTAGCGCATTTGAGTGAAGTGTTAAATTGTCACTCATATATATTGGACGCAATATTAAATTTCAAAAGACTTAATTACAACAATTGCTTCAATCCTAAATTTATATTTCTGCAAAGGCTATAGACTTCAAATTATTAAGTTTTCTACTTGGTGCCATCTCCATTGGGTAATGTACCAAATAATTGCTTCTTTATTATAATTTTTTTATAATTGCATTTCATATAAATAATTTTTGTATAAACAAATTTAGAATTCATTGTAATATTTTTTGTTAATGCAGATTTGGCACCAATATACATACATACATATATGCATAGGTACATGCAAAAACATATGTTCAATAAATTGCTCTATACTAAAGTGAGAACATCATCAAGTTGTCATCTCGTAACACTAAGATTGTATATTTGGACACCTAAAATCAATACAAATAAATTGCTGATCTTCAGTTTGAGTAAGTCTTTGGACAATATACATAACTAAAGTGCGAAAGTAAGAAACAAAGCAAAAATCGAATTTAACAATTTATTCAGTACAAAACTTACGGAAAGAAAAAAAACATTAAAATACAAACTAAAGGCTATAAGTTAATATGAAAGTGGAAAAAAAAGTTATATTTGTTCATATGTAATAGAATTTAGGGTGCCAGAAAATTTTTATAAAAGAAAAAAAATACTATTAAAAGAAGGGCATAAAGTAGTTATAAGCGGTTTTGTTAAACTATTAAATTTTTTTATATACACATACAGTTGCATGGATAGCAAATTTAAAAAAAAATTATGATACTGTAAAAACAAAAAAATTAAGGAAAAAAAAACATTAACCGTTGCAATTTTTAATATTCATTTTTATAAAATTTGTTTGCTTTAAAAGAAAGAAAAAAGAGAAGAAGAAACTGAAAGTCAGAATATTTTACATAATTTTTTTTATGTACCGTATCATTTAACATAAAGCACAATAAGTTGATTTTGTGAGAGTTGTATATTCTTTAAATTTTTAGTTTTGTTTTTGTTAGTTAACATTTTACATCGGTAAACGATACAAATGTCTGTTACTACTGATAATTACATTGTAAATGTTTATATACATATGCCAGCAACACAACTTATTACCGTGTCAGCAACATCAACAAAGATCTTTGGATGGATGAACAGAGCTGGAAAGGAGTAAGTTGATTAAATTTTTGTAACCATTAGTTTCATTTGTTTATTTCATTATTTGAATTTATTTTTAAGTTTCGTTATATTATTGCAAATTTTTTTTTCTCCTTTTTTTTGTGTTTGTTAGTATATGATTTGTTAATGATTTATTTAGTTATGTGCATATAATTTTTTTTTGTTTTTATTATCTACATTCTACCATTTATTATTTTGAATTTAAAATTTTCTTTACTTATTTATTTAATTTTACATATTTATATTTATTTTATCTCACGTCTAAATATTTCGATCTGGTTCAAAATATTTAATTCCAATTTTTATTTCAAAATTTTAATTTTTTTTTGTCCTAATTTGGTTCTAATAAATTAAATATGCATAGCTAAACTACTTTTCTTTCTGTTTGTTTGTTGAATCCAGGAGATACAGTCGTTGTAAATGTTATTGATCATAGATTGCAAATATCTAACGCAATGTGACTTTGTCGGATATAATCTGAGTAATAATCTGCATATGTTGTTTTTTTTCCAATCTGAGCACGCATAATCAAAATTATATTTTATGATGTGTTATTATTATGGCATTTGGGTTAATGAAGATTTGAACCCCCCCATATTTTCGACGAGCTATAAGGCTGGTGTAAAAGCGTGCCATTTCATTAATACCCTATGTTCCATCAGCCATTTCTTTTTTTTTTATCTCTCACAGATAAAAATAACATGTAAAACATATTATAAATGGCGCCCAACGTGGGGCCCCACCATATTAGACATTTTAATTTATTTTTGTTTAACATCCGATATTTCAATTGAATTTTTTTTGTCATTTATATGCGTGGCTCCCTATTTCATATTCATGAGTTTTGATATTGTGTTTGGAATTGTTAATGATAAAATACTAATGTAAATGTCGTTTTCACCTTACACTTTTCAAGACATAATTTTTCTTTGTGTTAAATCAAGCTACCTTTTTGGCTAGGAATACTGAATTTGGATTTTCTATCTGAATAAGTCCGCAGGAATTATTAGCAGATTTTGCCTTTCAATTAATTAAAAATGTGGAAATTTAGCTACTTAGAAATGAGCTATCCACATCAAGAAAACCTTTTCGTTTACATGCATATGCAGTTATTTTTATTACTGAAGTATATTTTTGAACAAGACCATTTTTTAACACTGTTTTCCTGGATGATAACAGCAAACAGATCAGTATACTTAATTTACGAAAAAGATTTATTAAAATTGTTAAAACAATAGGTAGAAGATTATTTAGTATTTTACATTAGTTTACGGAATTCTATATACAATTTATTATCAGTTTTACTTACGTTTAGTGTATTCAATCCTTAGTTTCTACAGTATTATTACACCTGTATCAAATTAGTATTGTTTTTATAAATAAAAACTTACGAAAAAATGGCAAGCCAGGAACACGGTGGTGAAGTTCCTGAGTCAGTTGTAATGCCTGATAAATCCGTAATTTGTTATGCTTGTCAAAACACCATTACCACTAGAGCGCAACTTCATACTACAGTTTGTAACCATTCATTCCATATTACCTGCTTATCCAAAATAGTGAAAGTAAGACCTTTCTGCCCGGAGTGTAATGCTAGGATAATAAATGATAATACTCAATCGACTACGAGATCTCAAAATAAGATACACCCAGACGGGGCGCAACGTAGTGAGCAGTCCACCATAACGGCAAGTACTGAAAGTGCCAGTAGGGCAGAGGCCAATGTAAATAATTCTCCTGCATTACCTGCAGGGGTCACTTCTGATTCGCTACAAGAAATGATAATCAGTTTATTTTCGTCCCAGCAAGCACAGTTGCTCACGAGTCTTAGTAGTCAAATTTCACGATTGGTTGAAACAAATGTTCAAGCTGGTCTTGCTCATTGCAACCTTTTAAATGCTGGTATTCCAAGAACAATAAACTCCCAACAGGATATGCGACGAATTCAGTCACAAGATATGCCAAATATTTCTAGTGTAGATGAACATGCATTTAGAGAGTTTATAGGTAGTAACGTTGATGACGGTATCCCAGGACAGTCAGGGACAACACCTAATATTCCGGGGCTTAATCTTCCCCAATCAAACATAAGTTATCAATCCGATTTTACATGCCGTCCTGATAAAGTTTTACAGATCATATCCAATTGGAAGATTAAGTTCTGTGGCGAATCCAATAGTTTGTCTGTTGAAAGTTTTATATACAGAATAGAAGCTTTAACCGCCCAGACTCTGCATGGAAATTATGACTTGCTTTGCAGAAATGCGAGTTCACTTTTTGATGGAAAGGCAAGTGACTGGTTCTGGCGATTCCATAGGTCGGTACCCAATATAACCTGGCCTGCATTATGCAAAGCATTGAGACAGCAGTATAAAGACACAAGAACCGATGTAGACATCCGTGAATTAATACGAGACCGCAAACAAAAACAGAGTGAGACATTTGATACTTTTTATGATTCGATAGTACATTTGACAGATAGACTTAAAGAACCACTTTCAGATAGAACATTAGTGGAAATTTTGCGGCGCAACTTGCTTCCAGAAATTCAGCACGAAATTCTCAATATGCAAATTGATTCGGTGGAGCAATTGCGTGATACTTGTAGACGTCGGGAGTTTTTTATCCAAGATATGCGTAGGAAACAAAATTCGTATGTCTCACGAGCATTTACCACTCAAAGACGTATTGCGGAATTAGAGGAAAATTTTGGTGAAGAGCCTCTATATAATCCAGACTTAGAAAATTTAGATATTTCAGCAATTAACTTCACCTGTTGGAATTGCAGGAAGTCAGGTCACCGGTATCAGGACTGCTTGGCTGAACGGACAATTTTTTGTTATGGATGTGGCTTAGCTGACACATATAAGCCAAATTGTGTGAAATGTAGTTCAAAAAACTTGAAAGCGAGTACAGCACGAAGTGGGCAAAAGTCCCCGAACCAATCCATATCAGAAATAACTTAAAAATTCATAAAAATATAAATAGTATGTTACCAATAAAGAAAAATTATAAAATTAATGAAACCAAATGTGACAACATTCATAATAGACAGTACATAGACACAAATAATATCATAGTAAGATATAGCCATACATGTGATCCTTTCTGTAATAGTAATAGAATTTCAACTCATAGTTTTCCAGATGAGAAAAATTGTGGCAGGGGTAAGCTTTCTAAAACTCGCTCGGCAAAGCGCATGAAATCATTTTGGGAAAAAGTGAAAAGTTCAAGAAGAAAAATTGTCTGCTCAGTTTTGAATAAACCTGGAGATATAAGACCGTATGCTGAGGTAGAACTATTTGGCGATAAACTCTTGGGGTTAATGGATACAGGAGCCTCAATAAGCTGCATTGGATCTAAGTTTGCAGACAAATATTTGAAGTCAGGCTTCCCTTTTAAGAAATTGAAATCAACTGTTAAAACAGCTGATGGGAACTGTCAAGCTATTGTAGGGGTAATAGAAACGAAAATTTCTTTCAGAGGCAATGAAAAACCTATTAGTATTTACATAATCCCTAGCCTTGATAAAGATTTATTTCTTGGAATTGATTTTTGGGAAATTTTTGAACTGCTTCCATTAGGTATTACGAATTCTCAGTCACTTCAGTCTTCTGACGAGATAAATAATCTAGAAGGACAAATTAGTCTTTCTCAGCTCCAGAAAAGCCATCTCAAGAAAGTTGTCGATATGTTTCCATCGTTTTTAAAAGAAGGTCTAGGCAGAACTAAAGTACTCTGTCACGTAATTGACACTGGAATAGCCAAGCCGATTAAGCAACGCCATTTTCCGGTATCTCCTGCAGTCGAGAAACTAATTTACGATGAGCTTGATCGAATGATATCTCTGGGTGTAATTGAGGAATCCAACAGCGCTTGGTCCTCTCCTGTAGTACTTCACAGAAAGCCAGGAAAAAATCGTTTATGCTTAGATAGTAGAAAGCTTAATGCAGTAACTGTAGGTGATGCTTATCCATTGCCACATATAGATGGCATATTAAGCCGATTGCCAAAGGCCGAGTTTATAACAGGGCTAGACCTCAAGGATGCCTTTTGGCAGATTCCGTTAGATTCACAATCTAGAGAGAAGACAGCATTTACTGTTCCTGGGAGACCTTTATATCACTATACTGTCATGCCCTTTGGGCTATGTAATGCTCCTCAAACGATGTCACGCTTAATGGATAAGGTGATACCTCCGTCTCTCAGAACAGAAGTGTTTGTGTATCTCGACGATTTACTGATTATATCTGAGACTTTCGAAAGGCACCTTGAGGTCTTAAGCATAGTAGCTCAAAGAATTAGAGAAGCCGGACTAACCATTAACGTTGAAAAAAGCAAATTCTGCGTCCCTGAAATAAAGTATTTAGGATATATCGTTGGCAATGGAGTTATCCGAACTGACCCAGAGAAAATTTCCGCAATTACTGATTTTCCAATTCCAAGGTCCATTAAACAGGTCCGTAGATTCCTGGGCATGACAGGTTGGTACCGAAAGTTTATCCGGAACTATGCAGCTGTCACTACTCCTATAACTGATGTACTAAAAGAAAATAAAAAGTTTTTATGGACAGAAGAAGCACAGAAAGCCTTTGAGGTTTTAAAGGTCCAGTTAAGTACAGCCCCAGTTTTACATAGCCCAGATTTTTCACAACCATTTTTTATACATTGTGATGCAAGTAAGACTGGGATAGGAAGTGTCTTGGTGCAAAAAACTGCGGAGGGTGAAGAGGTTCCCATTGCTTTTATGTCAAAGAAACTCAACAAAGCCCAACGTAACTACTCTGTCACCGAACAAGAATGCTTGGCAGCCATGTTGAGCATTAAAAAGTTTAGAGCGTATGTTGAGGGCCATGAGTTTACTATAGTCACTGATCACGCGTCTCTGAAATGGCTCATGTCCCAAACGGATCTTAGCACAAGATTGGCTCGATGGGCCCTAAAACTGCAAGGTTTCAAGTTTAGCATTCAGCATAGGCGGGGTGCACAGAACATAGTTCCGGATACTCTTTCAAGGGCTAATACGGAAGATTTGTCCTCAGTAGGAATAGACAGTGTGAGCAATAATGAAAATGACAGTGGACTGTTTGTGGATCTTAATTCCAGCTGCTTCCAGTCAGATGAATATAAAAGTTTGTTAGATAAAATTACTAAAAAAATTGATCAAACTCCAGACCTTCGAATTAAGGACGGGTACTTGTACAGACGAACGATGCAATCAGGTGATGAAAACGTACATGATGAATTATCCTGGAAACTCTGGATTCCTCGCGAAATGGTCCCCGAACTTTTAAGGAAAGCCCATGATAATCCCTTATCATCTCATGGGGGAATAAATAAAACTATGGAAAGAATTCGTAGATTGTACTACTGGCCTAATTTAGCTGTTGATGTTAAAGATTATGTTAGCAAATGCGACGTGTGTAAAACATCAAAACATCCAAATAAAGCTCTCAGACCACAAATGGGCAAAGTTACGAATACACCCAGATTTTTTCAGAAATTGTATATTGATTTCCTAGGTCCTTATCCTAGGTCGCGCTCCGGAAATATTGGTATATTTATAGTCCTAGATCATTTTTCTAAGTTTCTTTTTTTAAAGCCATTAAAAAAATTATCAGCAAATTTAGCAAGTAAATACTTAGAATGTGAACTGTTTCATACATTCGGGGTGCCTGAAGCAATTGTTTCTGATAATGGATCGCAATTTAAATCAGACGAGTTCAATAAATTGTTATCAAGGTATGGGGTTGATCACATATATACGGCAGTCCATTCACCACAAGCTAACGCATCAGAAAGAGTAAACCGATCTATATTGTCTGCAATAAAATCGTATGTAAGAACCGACCAAAAGAATTGGGATGAACAAATTAGCAGCATTTCCTGTGCATTACGTTCCGCAGTTCATTCAGCAATTGGTACATCTCCTTATTATCTTGCTTTTGGGCAACATATGGTAACAAATGGGTCAACTTATAGATTATTGCGGCAATTAAGAATGATAGACGATCGAGGATTCCATTTCAGTAGAGAAGACTCCATAGGAATCATGGCAAAAAGAGCTGCGACTATAGCTAATAAACAATTTGAAAGAAATGAAAAAAATTATAACCTCAGATCTACAGTAATTTCATATGCCATTGGACAAGAAGTATTTCGTAGGAACTTTAAGCAGAGTAACTTTGAGCATGGATATAACTCGAAATTGGCTCCAGTTTTTGTGAAAGCTCGTGTCAGACGAAAACTAGGAAATAGTTATTATGAATTGGAAGATATGAAAGGAACGTTAGTGGGAAGATACCACGCAAAGGGCATACGTCAATGAAGGGTAAATTCAGCGTAATCTGACTTTTAATGGGCTTATTACCCATTAAGTCAGATTCCGGCGGGGGAGATTTGTAATATACAACTTAACTATAATCATAATCCTAGTAAAATTAATTTCTTCGTTGTCCCAATTGACCGTTTTTATTTTCAAATGTAATTGTTGCCAGCATCATATACACAATTTTTCACTATCAAGTTTGGGTATCTTAAAGTTGACGTTCTCTAAAGTTTTATCACTTTATGTATTTTTTCGTTTTCTTAACGAAATGTAGTTTGTGAAGTTGCGCCAAAAATTTAGTCGATATGAAAGCCTTCATGGTGACTAAAAATAGGTTCTACTGCCATTATACAGTGACACAACCTTCAGAAAAGTATCCATAACGAGGAAAATTAAATTAATATAAAAGCTCCATTAACCAAGCAAATTTACCATCAAGTTTATAAACCATTTGGTTGTTCAATCTTTAATCTTTGTGAGTATAAAACATCTAAATAATTATAAATTTTTTTAAAATAGTCAAAGAAAAATTAAAAGTTTTAACTTGTTAGATAGCTTAACATCTAGCGCATTTGAGTGAAGTGTTAAATTGTCACTCATATATATTGGACGCAATATTAAATTTCAAAAGACTTAATTACAACAATTGCTTCAATCCTAAATTTATATTTCTGCAAAGGCTATAGACTTCAAATTATTAAGTTTTCTACTTGGTGCCATCTCCATTGGGTAATGTACCAAATAATTGCTTCTTTATTATAATTTTTTTATAATTGCATTTCATATAAATAATTTTTGTATAAACAAATTTAGAATTCATTGTAATATTTTTTGTTAATGCAGATTTGGCACCAATATACATACATACATATATGCATAGGTACATGCAAAAACATATGTTCAATAAATTGCTCTATACTAAAGTGAGAACATCATCAAGTTGTCATCTCGTAACACTAAGATTGTATATTTGGACACCTAAAATCAATACAAATAAATTGCTGATCTTCAGTTTGAGTAAGTCTTTGGACAATATACATAACTAAAGTGCGAAAGTAAGAAACAAAGCAAAAATCGAATTTAACAATTTATTCAGTACAAAACTTACGGAAAGAAAAAAAACATTAAAATACAAACTAAAGGCTATAAGTTAATATGAAAGTGGAAAAAAAAGTTATATTTGTTCATATGTAATAGAATTTAGGGTGCCAGAAAATTTTTATAAAAGAAAAAAAATACTATTAAAAGAAGGGCATAAAGTAGTTATAAGCGGTTTTGTTAAACTATTAAATTTTTTTATATACACATACAGTTGCATGGATAGCAAATTTAAAAAAAAATTATGATACTGTAAAAACAAAAAAATTAAGGAAAAAAAAACATTAACCGTTGCAATTTTTAATATTCATTTTTATAAAATTTGTTTGCTTTAAAAGAAAGAAAAAAGAGAAGAAGAAACTGAAAGTCAGAATATTTTACATAATTTTTTTTATGTACCGTATCATTTAACATAAAGCACAATAAGTTGATTTTGTGAGAGTTGTATATTCTTTAAATTTTTAGTTTTGTTTTTGTTAGTTAACATTTTACATCGGTAAACGATACAAATGTCTGTTACTACTGATAATTACATTGTAAATGTTTATATACATATGCCAGCAACACAACTTATTACCGTGTCAGCAACATCAACAAAGATCTTTGGATGGATGAACAGAGCTGGAAAGGAGTAAGTTGATTAAATTTTTGTAACCATTAGTTTCATTTGTTTATTTCATTATTTGAATTTATTTTTAAGTTTCGTTATATTATTGCAAATTTTTTTTTCTCCTTTTTTTTGTGTTTGTTAGTATATGATTTGTTAATGATTTATTTAGTTATGTGCATATAATTTTTTTTTGTTTTTATTATCTACATTCTACCATTTATTATTTTGAATTTAAAATTTTCTTTACTTATTTATTTAATTTTACATATTTATATTTATTTTATCTCACGTCTAAATATTTCGATCTGGTTCAAAATATTTAATTCCAATTTTTATTTCAAAATTTTAATTTTTTTTTTGTCCTAATTTGGTTCTAATAAATTAAATATGCATAGCTAAACTACTTTTCTTTCTGTTTGTTTGTTGAATCCAGGAGATACAGTCGTTGTAAATGTTATTGATCATAGATTGCAAATATCTAACGCAATGTGACTTTGTCGGATATAATCTGAGTAATAATCTGCATATGTTGTTTTTTTTCCAATCTGAGCACGCATAATCAAAATTATATTTTATGATGTGTTATTATTATGGCATTTGGGTTAATGAAGATTTGAACCCCCCCATATTTTCGACGAGCTATAAGGCTGGTGTAAAAGCGTGCCATTTCATTAATACCCTATGTTCCATCAGCCATTTCTTTTTTTTTTATCTCTCACAGATAAAAATAACATGTAAAACATATTATACGTCCGACCACTCTCCCACGATCGTTTCAATTTGTAGCCCATTAAGAAGTGACTTACCTCATCCTTATGTGAAGATGATAAATCGTGTTAATTGGCTGGGATTCAAAAAATATCTTAGTAGTCATTGCACAGAAAATATTACGCTAAGAACACCCGATGATATTGAATCTAACATTACCAACCTTACTGACAATATTAAACAGGCTGCTGAACATGCCACTACCTCCAATCCGCAGACTGGGTTTAATAGAATTTATTCTACTGATATTGAACGTCTCGTGTGTGAAAAAAGAAGAGCTAGAAGGGCATGGCAACAGCACAGATCACCTCAACATAAAACTAGGTTTAAAGAGTGCACTAAACGACTCCAAGAGTTGCTTGCATTTGAAAAAACTGCATCTCTTAAAAATTATCTGGAAGGTCTTGATGTCACACCAGCATCTAATTACTCTTTGTGGCGCGCTGCTAGAAAGCTTAAAACACCCGTCGAGTTTAAACCACCTCTGCGCACATCTACCGGAGATTGGGCAAGAAGCGACTCTGAAAAAGGTAAATTATTTGCTGAGCATTTAAAATCCGTATTTACCCCAAACTCATGTTCTGGTGCTGTTGATTTGCCGAGTGTAGTTGCGCTACCCCCTCAACCCATAAAATTTAAGACGCGTGATGTACAAAAACTAATTGCTGAACTCAACCCGAAAAAAGCTCCGGGTATTGATGAAATTAGTAACCAGATGCTGATGAAGTTGCCTCGTATTGCAATTAGAATCCTGTTATTCATTTTTAATGCCATTTTACGTCTGGAGTATTATCCAAACAGCTGGAAGCTTGCCAAGGTTAAAATGATTCCAAAGCCGGGCAAAGATCTTACCAAGGCTGAGTCATATAGGCCAATAAGTTTACTGTCAACAATGTCAAAGCTCTTTGAAAAGTTACTCATGATAAAATTGTCCCCAATTCTAACTGATAATGAGTGCATACCGGACCATCAATTTGGTTTTAGAAGTCAGCATAGCACCATTGAACAAACTCATAGATTGGTTCAATTTATACGAAAAACTTTTGAAGAAAAGAAATATTGTTCTGCCTTCTTCATTGATGTTTCTCAGGCATTTGATAAAGTATGGCATGAAGGCCTTATTTTAAAATTGAAATCATATCTACCAATAAATTTTCTGAAGCTATTGGAAAGTTATATTACTACCCGGAAGTTCACGGTTGTTGAAGGAGACTTCATGAGTGTGCCCGAATCTATATCATCCGGTGTGCCACAGGGGAGCATATTGGGGCCAGTGTTGTATTTGATTTATACTTGTGATATGCCTTTGAGCAGCAATATCCATACATCTACATTTGCCGATGATACAGCCTGCCTTAGTATGCACGAAAACCCTCACGAGGCTTCCCGATATCTACAAGAACATATTACACATCTGGAACTATGGTTAAACTTATGGAGAATTAAAGTTAACGAACAAAAGTGTGTTCAGCTAACATTTACCCTGCGAAGAGATACTTGTTCCCCAATTCGAATCAACAATCAAGTTGTTCCTCAACATTCACATGTAAAATACCTTGGTATACACCTTGATCGACGGCTTACATGGAAACACCATATTGACTCAAAGCTAACACAAATGAAACTTAAATTAACTCAGATACATTGGCTGATTGGTAGAAATTCAACACTCAGTCTAGATTGTAAACTTTTAATATACAAGTCGCTTTTGAAACCCATATGGTGCTACGGAATACAGCTATGGGGCACTGCTTCAGCTTCCAATATAGATAGAATCCAACGAAGGCAAAACAAGATTTTAAGACTAATAACATCGGCTCCATGGTACATCAAAAATTCAAATTTACATCGTGATTTAGATATGCCACTAGTGACTGAAGAAATTAAAAAATACGCAGGCAAATACTTAACAAAACTCGAGTCTCATCCTAATCCACTTGCTCGTAACATCTTGAATTTTACTGGACACATCCGCTTAAAAAAGAGGGACACTATGGCTCTAATACTCAACACTCCAGATGAAACAGCTTGAAAATATTTTTGTGCTTAATACGATATTTATGTATTATTGATTACTATCACTAAGTTTATGCCTGACACTGGTTGGGCCTAATTATTATATCTAGATTTAAGATTTGAAAACTTATTGTTAGTTCATTTTTTGAAGATACAATAAATAAATATACGCATGGAAAAAAAAAAAAAAAAAAAAAATATTTTATTAAAAAAAAACATCAAAAATATGATAACATCATCATTCTTAGGGTTGTGTAGCTCATGAACGAAATAGTTCAGTTGAACGATTCAGTAAATTGGACGATTCTGACTTTAGGATTGTTGTCTTTTTTATAGTTCATCGTTCATAGTTCTTTGCTTAGGTTTGGTAAGCGTCAGAAACGATATTAAAATTTACACCAATGAATAAACCAAATTTTAGTATGACGTCTGACATATAAAATGGAAAAAATTAATCGTTTATTGTTTACATCATAAACCCTGCAAGAAACCCTGCAGAAATTCGAATAGTGAAATTGTAGTGATTTAAGGCCATGATTCACTATCCTACACAATCGCGCGATCTACGAAAAAATACAACCCTGATCTGATGAATTGTTTTTGTATTTTGAAAATGTTCATAGACTCCATCATACCAGGACTGTATTTTCTCAAAAATCGCACGATCGTGTAGGCTAGTGTATCACGGCCTTTACTAGTGACTTTGTCACCAGTACTACTAACAAATTGTACCCCAGACAATCCTTTTTGCTATAGACATTTAGCATGTACTTGTCATTGAAAAGCAACTACTGACGTTGGTACTACTATTTAATCCAATTAATTTGTTATAATGTGCTTATCTATTAAAAATTCACAAATAATTATATCTATCAATTTATTACATGTTTTATTTGCTCTGCCTACTAAAAAGTACAACAGTGAATATACATAAGCAAACACATGTGCATGTGTGTATATGTATGTTGTAAAAAATAAGTGCAAATTAAAGGTTTGCTTTATTTTCTGAGTTTCATATTAAAAATCAATAAAAAAAATATTTAAAAGCAATGAATATTTTCTGCTGCTGTTTATTTGAGTTTAAAAAATGCACAAACCGTTATTTCCGTACGGAACATGCGTTCAGTTTGGCACTTTACTTAAGCAAATGACATTTGACGAAACTTGACGAAAAGTTTCATTAAGTACATTATAGTTGCACACATGCGTATTGTATATAATCGCACAGTTGTTTAAGTTTGCTTATTCATATTATAGTTAGGCCTTTATGCACAACTCTAATCATTCTGGCAGAACTGGTTATTTGAGGTAAATATTCTAACATAAGGTGTCTTTACATGGTGATACAACGTATTACGACTTTGTAGAATCAACATATTATGAAATTCTCTCCGTATTTAAAAAAAGAGAACAAGAGTCTGTTGTAGGTAGTTTTCATGTTTACACTGATACTATAAGTAAAATGCAAGCAGTGATATTAAACTGTTGAGTTAATAACAAAATTGGACAATTGTAAAAGAAAGATGTGTACTAATAAAACTAAATATTGGAGAAAATATTTTATGATTTCAATGCAATTTTACTACAAAAAAGAATTTTTTTAAAGTTTATAGTTTGTTTGGTTTTGCTGTACCAGTTAAATAGCTAATGGTTGCAGTCGTAAAATATTTACAAAAACAACATATAAATTTCCTGAGTTGATTTTTGTAGAAGTGTCAACACCTTCAGTAAAATCCATTAGTGCTGCCTGTTGAGGACAAGAGCTTTTTCTTGCCCTTTGATGACTTACCAATTTAAAAAGTTAAGTGGAATCTTAAAACTTATTTAATTTGTTTTTAACAAATTATTTCTTTATTGGTTGAAAAAAAATGTTATGTTGATTCCTTTTATAATTTCAAAAAATATTAAGAACTTCTTTACAGAAAGGTTTTAAAAAGAATGAATTTCAGTGACAAGAATATATTTAAAGTTAAATTATTTTAAAGATTGTTCGGTACGCACTTATACGTTTTTTATACATAGTTTTTCAATTAGTGTTGTTACGTGAACCTTGTGTGGCACTAGAGGGAGCACTCGGCTGGCTAGTGTCATCTCAGATGGGTCTGCATTTGTCCCGCACCTCTAGCCCTAAAGCACGTACCAATTATTGTATGGGTGACTCTAACCTTACTCACAAGCCCACATATTCTGAACGGGAGGTAGCTGTTATCCTCCAGTCGCCCTAACCCTACCGTGGTCACCTGTATCCAAAGAACTAATATTGAGGGACCCCTTAATTCGCACTCACACCACACTTACCTTACTCTAACAACCACACGCTTTACAATTTACCAAGCCATATTTTTCAGTTTTTTACACTTAACTATTAAACATAATTTATTTTAAATGTCTACTTAATCCTAACAATATGATTTGTTTTGCTCTTATAGCTAGACTAGTAACAAACTTTCACGTTCTAAATCTTTCTTTTGAATTTTTTTACTTTTTTTCTTAAGCGAACCCTGATTTCAGGAAATTATAACATATGTATATATATATGTATATAAATAAATGAATAGTCTTTCGTTCTAATCTTTTTTTTTTCTTTTTTTTTATATCGATCTAAGAGAAAAAAAAAATATGTTTTCTAGTAAAGTCATTAATTAAACAATAGATACACAAATAAATACAAACTTTGAATAAAATTGAACTAACATCAATAACCAACTCTTGTCGTTTTTCTTTTCTTTTGATACAATTATCTCTAACAAACTTTAAGTTTTTTTTTTCTTCTTGTTTATAATTATTTCCTCATCTAAATCAAATTTTTGTTTCCTGTATATTTTGTGGTCGTAGTTCACAGGCTGACTCTGGTAACTGAAATATCTGCCTAAAAGAGCTCTCTTAAACGATTTACTTGACTATGATACAAAATGCAGTCAATCAATATTCTATGAACTAACCAAGATGAGATAATATTCATAACACCGTTTTTGGTCGCAACAAAAACAAACGTTTCTTCACATAACAAATTTAAGAGGTTATTTATATTAGCCCTTTCACAATATATATGACATACATAAATCAATTTAAAAAAAATACATAACACTTGACGTCCCTACAAAAGTAAACTGTTTGAACACTTACAAATACACATAAAAATGGTGATCTTTATCACAAGAAACAAATTATCGTTATTCAATATACTTTTACATAAAAAAATTATTTTCGCACAGTTAGTTATATTTGAGGATACAGCAACCCTCTTTTTTTTTTTTTTTTTTTTGGAGGTCTGTTGACTTCTTTTTTTATCCCTCAGTTTACAGTTCCAAGGCTGGATTTCGATTCAATATTTTAAAGGTTACCTGGTAAGATTTTCGGTGGTCTTTTCTTACGAGACTTCTACAAACTTTCCACCTTTATTGTTCTGCAACTTCCTCAGAATTTAATTGGGGACTCCAGCACGGAATATCCACGGGGTAGACAAATATTCTTCCCTACTGACTTCCACCAGATCCTCTTGGAATATATTTCTTTGGAGTGACTTTCTCAATGTACCAAACTTCTGGCCTTATTTATTTATATGTTTTGCTCTGGCTTTTGGTTCGTATTCAAAACCAGTAAAATTTCTTGAGTTGTTTAAATTTTTTTTTCTTTTCTCGTTCAATTTGATCACTCACAACTTTTCTTTTCAACTTAACCTTGTCTCCCCTTTAAAATGGCCGAATGCAACTCCTTTTATACCACAAATTTTCCCTCCTTATTTTTTTAGCGCACTATAATGATCCCTGTCCTAATTATTATATTTATCTTTATCTTACCCTACCTTAGATGTCCGTCTCTTTTCGCTTATATTCAATGCCATAATCTATCAACATTTCGGAGTATCGTTCGAACCTAACGCCCAAAAACAAAAACTTCAGTAAAAAAAAAAAAAAATTAACTTCACCTTCCTTCCCACCCACTGCATTCTGGAATATAAGTTTCACAACACGCAGCATTTGTATACCATGGTACACAACTGCTGTCAAATAGCTTTTATTTTTTTCTTGTTTACATAAATTTCACCCAGCACATGCAGATCAGAAACATCAGAACACACAGGAATAATCTTGGGTAGCTCATTTGTATCGTTCCCTTATATTTAAAACCTTATTAATATTTATATTTTTTTTTTCTTTATTTACAGATCTTGAGTCTATATGCGGATTGACTCCCCGCCTGATCATTCATCACTGTTGGTCAGGGGTTCCACTGCAATTTGACCACCTGCAATTGACAAGGTGGACCTCCCCAAAAACGACACGGCGGCATTGGTATTATTTGACCCACCAAATTCGCCAAAGAGCGCTCCAAAAAAAAAAATAATACAGGGGCGTATTTTAACATTTGTCACACCTTTGCAAGGGCCCCGCAACAAAACTCCATTGCTAACAAGGACTCGCCGTTAGAAATGGTGTGCGGTGTACTTAATATACTTTGTAGTCACGTGGGGAACTCCCACACCCTGAGATGTCTTTAGCCGGGCATTTGACGTTAGTTTCTCTTATCCGAGCTTAATATTAGGGAAGTATATTTGAATATGCGGTTTTCTAATTGAACGATTTTACTTGGTGTACTTTTCCTTTCCCTAGGTGCCATCATATGTTGAATAATATTCTACTGGTATGTACTCGACTTGCAAAAAACCTAAATTACACAAAAGCTTATCCCTTGGGTACGTACTATAAAAAAACTTAACATTGACTAAAATCTAATCAGGTACATAGTGACAATAAAAAGGATGGGATGAATACAATATATTAAACACTAAAATTTTAATTGTCAGGTCTATATTTTGTCTAATCCTAGTATTGCACTATATAATATATCACAGATTCTAGTGTCTATTATTGCCTTTTTTTTTTTTTTTTTTTTTTTGATGTCCTTAACATGATATATGCCGATTGGTTTCCCATCCAATGATTCCAATTCATACATGTTATTGCCCACTGGTCTGAGAATTCTACATTTTACAAATTTTTTTGCGAATTTAGCGTTTATATTTTTGCCAAAATCACTCAACACTACATTCCTTCTATAGACTTCTTGACCGGGGATGAATTTAATTATCCTGGCCCTTTTATTATATTTTTCTGCGCTTCTTTCGTACGCTGCGTGCATGTTATTTTTAATTTTTTCACGAATGAGGTCTAGTTTTTCTTTTCCGTTTAACTGAGTGACTTTATGATCTGTTAGCGACTGTAATTTTCTAGCTAATTTATAATCGGTTCCGCTGGAAAACATGTGGAATCCGAACAATGCGAAAAATGGTGTGACTCCGGTGGCGGAATGAATCGACGTTCGCAACGAGCACTCGATTTCGGACAAATACATATCCCATTCTCTGTGGTCTTGTTCAAGATATGCTCTAATGGCTGCTAATACGGATTGGTTTACCCTTTCCGAGGCATTGGACTGTGGCGAGTAAACAGCGGTTCTTAAATGTTTAATTTTATAACTCTCAATCATATTTTGAAACGTTTTTGCTGTGAATTGAACGCCATTGTCACTATGGATTACCTCTGGTACTCCAAATTTGTGAAATATTTTGTGTACTAGAAATTGTATTACATTGTTGGTAGTGGCTTCCTTCACAGCTTTTAAAAATATGAATTTTGTGAAATGATCCACCACTATAAAAACATAACAATTCCCGTTTTTCGATCTGGGGTATTTCCCCAGAAAATCTATATACAATTTCTGAAACGGTCGCTCGGTCACAACTTCTTCCCCTATTCCTGGCATGAGATTCTGGTTGGAAGGTTTCGTTTCCTTGCAAGTTCGACATTGTCTGACGTAGTTTCTAACCTGCGTGGTCATCTTAGGCCAATAATAATATCTTTTTACTCTCTCTAAAGTTTTTGCTATGCCTCCATGGGCAGTCGTATTTGATGTGTGTGGTTTTTCAATAATTGCTGAAGTTATATTAGTTGGAATCCAGAGTTTCCATTGACTTTCTTCTTCCTCTAACTGGTCAAATATCGTTCTTTTAAATATTAAGCCATCAACTATTTTTAAGTCCGGTAATTTATCTAGGTTTTGCTCAATGTTTCTAATTAATTGTATATACTCCTCGCTTTCGAATTCTACTGTCTCAAAATCTAACAATTCTTCGCGTGTGATTTCCTCTACTTTTAAATCACTAGGCGCTCTCGACAGCATATCGGCAACTATGTTGTCAGTACCTTTGCGGTGTTCTATATCAAAATCGTAGGCCTGGAGCTGTAGCGACCACCTCGCCAATCTACCACTAATGTCTTTCAAGGACATGAGCCACTTTAAGCTGGCATGGTCGGTAACTACTGTAAATGCCATCATTTCAACGTAAGCCCTGAATTTTTGTATGGCCATTACTGCTGCCAAACATTCTTTCTCAGTTACGCTGTAGTTTTTCTGGCATGTGTTGAGTTTCTGCGAATAATACGCTATGGGGTGTTCTTCCTGACAGTCGTTTAATTGATAAAGTACTGCGCCTATCCCGTATTCTGAAGCGTCACATTGAATATAGAACCTTTTCTTAAAATCGGCATGCTTTAAGACTGGTGCCGTGGTAAGCGCTCTCTTGAGACGTTCAAACGATTCAATGGCCTCTGCAGTCATTCGGAAAGTTTTAGATTTTTTTAACGTGTCTGTTAAAGGAGCGGATATGGTGGCAAAATCTTTAATAAAACGCCGATACCAGCCAGCGGTACCGAGAAAACTTCTCACTTCTCTCGTGTTTTTAGGTATCTTGATATTTTTGATAGCCTGAATCTTGTCAGAATCCGTTTTTAGTGCACCTCCTCCAACGACAAAGCCTAAATACTTAAGTTCTTGAAAGCAAAATTTAGATTTTTTTATACCGATGGTAAGGTTTGCTTTTCTGAGGCAATTCGCGACTTCTTCCAATAGCTGTAGATGTTTCTCAAACGTGCTGGAAATAACTAAGAGATCGTCCAGGTATATGAAAACGTTTTCTTTCAGGCGCTGCGGTATAACTCGGTCCATTAATCTACACAGTCTCTGCGCCGCGTTGCAGAGCCCGAATGGCATCACCCTGAATTGATAAAGTGGGCGGCCAGCGACAGTAAAAGCCGTATATGGTTTGCTGTTTTCATCCAGTTCGATCTGCCAAAACGCGAATTTCAAATCCACACTACTGATGTAATAGGTTTCATCAATCCTACTAAGTATGCCTTCAATATTTTGTAGGGGATACGCGTCCTTGACAGTCATTTTATTAAGTTTTCTGGCGTCTAAACAAAATCTGTTCTTTCCAGGTTTTCTTACAATTGTTATTCTGTTATTCCATGGGCTATTGCTTTCTTCGATGACACCTAAACTCAACATCTTATCTACCTCTGCGTATGTTATTTCTTGTATCGCCGGAGATATTGGATAATACCTTTCTTTAAATGGTTCCGCGCCCTCCACTAATTTTATGCTATGTTTTTCTAGTGTGGTATGGCCTAGACCGTTTTCTTCAAATGTATAAAACTTAGCTATTACCTTATCTAACTGATCCTTTTGCTCTTTAGTTAGGTCGTGAGGCCTTAACCTGTACTCATTATCCCTGTTCGCCATGACTATTTGGTATATGACCATTTTGGACAAAGTTATTGCTCGCTGTGGAATTCGGAGTCGTAATTACGCATCTTGCCGATGTGTCTCGTGGATTCACGCTGTTACTTATTCCACTATCTATGCTATTTTGTTCCCTAATTATCATGTTATTCCGCGGCCCCCCTCTAGCTATTTCCTGTAGAGTTTTTGTTAGATCGCCAATACTTTTCTTTACTCCTTCCATTTCTCTGTTTACCATCTGTTGAACTTTATCTTCTAGACTTCTTTGTACATTTAATGCCTCATCAGTTACTAATTCTCTCACATCCTCTGCAACCTCTGCTGCCGAGTTTACATTATCGTTTGGCATATTCTGTATAATGATATTATTTCGATTGCTTGCTTGTCTTGGACCGGATGTAATAATGGTATCAGACAAGTCTACAACTTGTCCAACATTATTTATATTTTTCTCAGCCATTTCAGCGCGGAATTTATTTGTCTTTGCCACTTTAGGTTCTGTAGGTAGTACCGATATATTGAGTTCACTTCCTGACGGTTTAGATCTTTTTCTAGTTACCCTTTCTAAGGACGTTCTATTTGCATCAAATTTTAACTGATTATTTTCTCTATTTTTATTCTGAGTACTATTTTTTTCACTCATTACCCCTGAGCTCTATTCCTTGAATAATTTAAAAAAAACGATGTATATCAAATTGTGTAAAAAAAACAAAAAAAACACTACTGACTAACGATCAAATCTGTTTTTATTTCCAGTTACTATATAACTAAATTAATTACTTTTTCTTTCTAATCTTCATAGTGGTTGTTTTAAGCAGTGGTGGTGCGTGTGTTACTGTTTGTTTTCAAACTTGACTCTCTATACAGAGCATTCGAATATGTGGAAGACAAAAAAAATTTATTAACATACCAACAAAAAAATTATGCTATCGCTCTAATCCGCTGCTTATAAATTATTACCTTTATAAGGAGGAGAAAATATTAATACTTTTTGATACTACTGACCTCAAAGTTACATCCTTGAGCGGCTATCACATAGTAAGTACATTTTCTAATTAGAGATTGTAAAAAAAATCCTCTATTTTAAAGTGAAGAACATTGTGTACAACTAGGGTCAAAAAAAAATTGAACTCCTGTGAACTTACAATTTCCTCGTGCATTTTTGCTTTTTATACTTTCTTTTTCCTTTATTAGAACTACTGATACCAAACTAGCGTACAACGGACTTCGAGTCACTTCCTCGAACGGCTACGTCCAACTTGAACCAGTTATTCTAAAAGATTCCAAAGTGTATTTTGGGCTATTTTCTTTTCCTAGTGGTCTATAGACGTGTTTAGTTTTTCTACACACGAAACACAAATTTTCTGACGTACCCTTCAGTACGTTCAAATGCTTCGTTTGGGCGCCATATTGTTACGTGAACCTTGTGTGGCACTAGAGGGAGCACTCGGCTGGCTAGTGTCATCTCAGATGGGTCTGCATTTGTCCCGCACCTCTAGCCCTAAAGCACGTACCAATTATTGTATGGGTGACTCTAACCTTACTCACAAGCCCACATATTCTGAACGGGAGGTAGCTGTTATCCTCCAGTCGCCCTAACCCTACCGTGGTCACCTGTATCCAAAGAACTAATATTGAGGGACCCCTTAATTCGCACTCACACCACACTTACCTTACTCTAACAACCACACGCTTTACAATTTACCAAGCCATATTTTTCAGTTTTTTACACTTAACTATTAAACATAATTTATTTTAAATGTCTACTTAATCCTAACAATATGATTTGTTTTGCTCTTATAGTTAGACTAGTAACAAACTTTCACGTTCTAAATCTTTCTTTTGAATTTTTTTACTTTTTTTCTTAAGCGAACCCTGATTTCAGGAAATTATAACATATGTATATATATATGTATATAAATAAATGAATAGTCTTTCGTTCTAATCTTTTTTTTTTCTTTTTTTTTATATCGATCTAAGAGAAAAAAAAAATATGTTTTCTAGTAAAGTCATTAATTAAACAATAGATACACAAATAAATACAAACTTTGAATAAAATTGAACTAACATCAATAACCAACTCTTGTCGTTTTTCTTTTCTTTTGATACAATTATCTCTAACAAACTTTAAGTTTTTTTTTTCTTCTTGTTTATAATTATTTCCTCATCTAAATCAAATTTTTGTTTCCTGTATATTTTGTGGTCGTAGTTCACAGGCTGACTCTGGTAACTGAAATATCTGCCTAAAAGAGCTCTCTTAAACGATTTACTTGACTATGATACAAAATGCAGTCAATCAATATTCTATGAACTAACCAAGATGAGACAATATTCATAACACCGTTTTTGGTCGCAACAAAAACAAACGTTTCTTCAGATAACAAATTTAAGAGGTTATTTATATTAGCCCTTTCACAATATATATGACATACATAAATCAATTTAAAAAAAATACATAACACTTGACGTCCCTACAAAAGTAAACTGTTTGAACACTTACAAATACACATAAAAATGGTGATCTTTATCACAAGAAACAAATTATCGTTATTCAATATACTTTTACATAAAAAAATTATTTTCGCACAGTTAGTTATATTTGAGGATACAGCAACCCTCTTTTTTATTTTTTTTATTTTTGGAGGTCTGTTGACTTCTTTTTTTATCCCTCAGTTTACAGTTCCAAGGCTGGATTTCGATTCAATATTTTAAAGGTTACCTGGTAAGATTTTCGGTGGTCTTTTCTTACGAGACTTCTACAAACTTTCCACCTTTATTGTTCTGCAACTTCCTCAGAATTTAATTGGGGACTCCAGCACGGAATATCCACGGGGTAGACAAATATTCTTCCCTACTGACTTCCACCAGATCCTCTTGGAATATATTTCTTTGGAGTGACTTTCTCAATGTACAAAACTTCTGGCCTTATTTATTTATATGTTTTGCTCTGGCTTTTGGTTCGTATTCAAAACCAGTAAAATTTCTTGAGTTGTTTAAATTTTTTTTTCTTTTCTCGTTCAATTTGATCACTCACAACTTTTCTTTTCAACTTAACCTTGTCTCCCCTTTAAAATGGCCGAATGCAACTCCTTTTATACCACAAATTTTCCCTCCTTATTTTTTTAGCGCACTATAATGATCCCTGTCCTAATTATTATATTTATCTTTATCTTACCCTACCTTAGATGTCCGTCTCTTTTCGCTTATATTCAATGCCATAATCTATCAACATTTCGGAGTATCGTTCGAACCTAACGCCCAAAAACAAAAACTTCAGTAAAAAAAAAAAAAATGAACTTCACCTTCCTTCCCACCCACTGCATTCTGGAATATAAGTTTCACAACACGCAGCATTTGTATACCATGGTACACAATTGCTGTCAAATAGCTTTTATTTTTTTCTTGTTTACATAAATTTCACCCAGCACATGCAGATCAGAAACATCAGAACACACAGGAATAATTTTGGGTAGCTCATTTGTATCGTTCCCTTATATTTAAAACCTTATTAATATTTATATTTTTTTTTCTTTATTTACAGATCTTGAGTCTATATGCGGATTGACTCCCCGCCTGATCATTCATCACTGTTGGTCAGGGGTTCCACTGCAATTTGACCACCTGCAATTGACAAGGTGGACCTCCCCAAAAACGACACGGCGGCATTGGTATTATTTGACCCACATCGCTATACCAGTCATCCAATACCCCCATGTGCGTTCCCCAAACCAATTTCGCCAAAGAGCGCTCCAAAGAAAAAACTAATACAGGGGCGTATTTTAACATTTGTCACACCTTTGCAAGGGCCCCGCAACAGTGTCGCATTAAGCGGTTAATGTTGATAGTGTTGTTGTACTTGTTTTTAATGTTGGTAAAATTCAAAGCAATAAAATGTTGGTCCAAAAATTTTAATTTTTTTGCATAGATTTCAAATGAGTGTCGCGAGCAGCAGTAACTTCCCTGCAGAAAACATGGGGTTAAGTGTCCCCAAGTCACCACTTTTGTCAACTATTTTGGTGACATTGTCAACAGAGCGTCTATTAATAATGGTTTTAATGCGTAGAAATCATTTTTTCAGATACACACAACTATGCTTCTTCTTAATGTTTTATTGGTTTGTTGAAAATAAACGTGACGTTCAAGCAAAATTTAAGTGTTTATAAAAATTATCTTAAGAAATGGAATTATAAGGTTAATATATATAAATGTATTTAACAATAATTAAAAACATAATACACAAAAAATAAAAAAAATAAAATAACAATCAATATTGTATAAAAATATAAAATGTGAGAAGAGTTTTAAGTGAAAGATGCCAATTATGGAAAGTTTTACCCTGTGGAACATGCACGCAGCTTCTTTCGTACGCTGCGTGCATGTTATTTTTAATTTTTTCACGAATGAGGTCTAGTTTTTCTTTTCCGTTTAACTGAGTGACTTTATGATCTGTTAGCGACTGTAATTTTCTAGCTAATTTATAATCGGTTCCGCTGGAAAACATGTGGAATCCGAACAATGCGAAAAATGGTGTGACTCCGGTGGCGGAATGAATCGACGTTCGCAACGAGCACTCGATTTCGGACAAATACATATCCCATTCTCTGTGGTCTTGTTCAAGATATGCTCTAATGGCTGCTAATACGGATTGGTTTACCCTTTCCGAGGCATTGGACTGTGGCGAGTAAACAGCGGTTCTTAAATGTTTAATTTTATAACTCTCAATCATATTTTGAAACGTTTTTGCTGTGAATTGAACGCCATTGTCACTATGGATTACCTCTGGTACTCCAAATTTGTGAAATATTTCGTGTACTAGAAATTGTATTACATTGTTGGTAGTGGCTTCCTTCATAGCTTTTAAAAATATGAATTTTGTGAAATGATCCACCACTATAAAAACATAACAATTCCCGTTTTTCGATCTGGGGTATTTCCCCAGAAAATCTATATACAATTTCTGAAACGGTCGCTCGGTCACAACTTCTTCCCCTATTCCTGGCATGAGATTCTGGTTGGAAGGTTTCGTTTCCTTGCAAGTTCGACATTGTCTGACGTAGTTTCTAACCTGCGTGGTCATCTTAGGCCAATAATAATATCTTTTTACTCTCTCTAAAGTTTTTGCTATGCCTCCATGGGCAGTCGTATTTGATGTGTGTGGTTTTTCAATAATTGCTGAAGTTATATTAGTTGGAATCCAGAGTTTCCATTGACTTTCTTCTTCCTCTAACTGGTCAAATATCGTTCTTTTAAATATTAAGCCATCAACTATTTTTAAGTCCGGTAATTTATCTAGGTTTTGCTCAATGTTTCTAATTAATTGTATATACTCCTCGCTTTCGAATTCTACTGTCTCAAAATCTAACAATTCTTCGCGTGTGATTTCCTCTACTTTTAAATCACTAGGCGCTCTCGACAGCATATCGGCAACTATGTTGTCAGTACCTTTGCGGTGTTCTATATCAAAATCGTAGGCCTGGAGCTGTAGCGACCACCTCGCCAATCTACCACTAATGTCTTTCAAGGACATGAGCCACTTTAAGCTGGCATGGTCGGTAACTACTGTAAATGCCATCATTTCAACGTAAGCCCTGAATTTTTGTATGGCCATTACTGCTGCCAAACATTCTTTCTCAGTTACGCTGTAGTTTTTCTGGCATGTGTTGAGTTTCTGCGAATAATACGCTATGGGGTGTTCTTCCTGACAGTCGTTTAATTGATAAAGTACTGCGCCTATCCCGTATTCTGAAGCGTCACATTGAATATAGAACCTTTTCTTAAAATCGGCATGCTTTAAGACTGGTGCCGTGGTAAGCGCTCTCTTGAGACGTTCAAACGATTCAATGGCCTCTGCAGTCATTCGGAAAGTTTTAGATTTTTTTAACGTGTCTGTTAAAGGAGCGGATATGGTGGCAAAATCTTTAATAAAACGCCGATACCAGCCAGCGGTACCGAGAAAACTTCTCACTTCTCTCGTGTTTTTAGGTATCTTGATATTTTTGATAGCCTGAATCTTGTCAGAATCCGTTTTTAGTGCACCTCCTCCAACGACAAAGCCTAAATACTTAAGTTCTTGAAAGCAAAATTTAGATTTTTTTATACCGATGGTAAGGTTTGCTTTTCTGAGGCAATTCGCGACTTCTTCCAATAGCTGTAGATGTTTCTCAAACGTGCTGGAAATAACTAAGAGATCGTCCAGGTATATGAAAACGTTTTCTTTCAGGCGCTGCGGTATAACTCGGTCCATTAATCTACACAGTCTCTGCGCCGCGTTGCAGAGCCCGAATGGCATCACCCTGAATTGATAAAGTGGGCGGCCAGCGACAGTAAAAGCCGTATATGGTTTGCTGTTTTCATCCAGTTCGATCTGCCAAAACGCGAATTTCAAATCCACACTACTGATGTAATAGGTTTCATCAATCCTACTAAGTATGCCTTCAATATTTTGTAGGGGATACGCGTCCTTGACAGTCATTTTATTAAGTTTTCTGGCGTCTAAACAAAATCTGTTCTTTCCAGGTTTTCTTACAATTGTTATTCTGTTATTCCATGGGCTATTGCTTTCTTCGATGACACCTAAACTCAACATCTTATCTACCTCTGCGTATGTTATTTCTTGTATCGCCGGAGATATTGGATAATACCTTTCTTTAAATGGTTCCGCGCCCTCCACTAATTTTATGCTATGTTTTTCTAGTGTGGTATGGCCTAGACCGTTTTCTTCAAATGTATAAAACTTAGCTATTACCTTATCTAACTGATCCTTTTGCTCTTTAGTTAGGTCGTGAGGCCTTAACCTGTACTCATTATCCCTGTTCGCCATGACTATTTGGTATATGACCATTTTGGACAAAGTTATTGCTCGCTGTGGAATTCGGAGTCGTAATTACGCATCTTGCCGATGTGTCTCGTGGATTCACGCTGTTACTTATTCCACTATCTATGCTATTTTGTTCCCTAATTATCATGTTATTCCGCGGCCCCCCTCTAGCTATTTCCTGTAGAGTTTTTGTTAGATCGCCAATACTTTTCTTTACTCCTTCCATTTCTCTGTTTACCATCTGTTGAACTTTATCTTCTAGACTTCTTTGTACATTTAATGCCTCATCAGTTACTAATTCTCTCACATCCTCTGCAACCTCTGCTGCCGAGTTTACATTATCGTTTGGCATATTCTGTATAATGATATTATTTCGATTGCTTGCTTGTCTTGGACCGGATGTAATAATGGTATCAGACAAGTCTACAACTTGTCCAACATTATTTATATTTTTCTCAGCCATTTCAGCGCGGAATTTATTTGTCTTTGCCACTTTAGGTTCTGTAGGTAGTACCGATATATTGAGTTCACTTCCTGACGGTTTAGATCTTTTTCTAGTTACCCTTTCTAAGGACGTTCTATTTGCATCAAATTTTAACTGATTATTTTCTCTATTTTTATTCTGAGTACTATTTTTTTCACTCATTACCCCTGAGCTCTATTCCTTGAATAATTTAAAAAAAACGATGTATATCAAATTGTGTAAAAAAAACAAAAAAAACACTACTGACTAACGATCAAATCTGTTTTTATTTCCAGTTACTATATAACTAAATTAATTACTTTTTCTTTCTAATCTTCATAGTGGTTGTTTTAAGCAGTGGTGGTGCGTGTGTTACTGTTTGTTTTCAAACTTGACTCTCTATACAGAGCATTCGAATATGTGGAAGACAAAAAAAATTTATTAACATACCAACAAAAAAATTATGCTATCGCTCTAATCCGCTGCTTATAAATTATTACCTTTATAAGGAGGAGAAAATATTAATACTTTTTGATACTACTGACCTCAAAGTTACATCCTTGAGCGGCTATCACATAGTAAGTACATTTTCTAATTAGAGATTGTAAAAAAAATCCTCTATTTTAAAGTGAAGAACATTGTGTACAACTAGGGTCAAAAAAAAATTGAACTCCTGTGAACTTACAATTTCCTCGTGCATTTTTGCTTTTTATACTTTCTTTTTCCTTTATTAGAACTACTGATACCAAACTAGCGTACAACGGACTTCGAGTCACTTCCTCGAACGGCTACGTCCAACTTGAACCAGTTATTCTAAAAGATTCCAAAGTGTATTTTGGGCTATTTTCTTTTCCTAGTGGTCTATAGACGTGTTTAGTTTTTCTACACACGAAACACAAATTTTCTGACGTACTCTTCAGTACGTTCAAATGCTTCGTTTGGGCGCCATATTGTTACGTGAACCTTGTGTGGCACTAGAGGGAGCACTCGGCTGGCTAGTGTCATCTCAGATGGGTCTGCATTTGTCCCGCACCTCTAGCCCTAAAGCACGTACCAATTATTGTATGGGTGACTCTAACCTTACTCACAAGCCCACATATTCTGAACGGGAGGTAGCTGTTATCCTCCAGTCGCCCTAACCCTACCGTGGTCACCTGTATCCAAAGAACTAATATTGAGGGACCCCTTAATTCGCACTCACACCACACTTACCTTACTCTAACAACCACACGCTTTACAATTTACCAAGCCATATTTTTCAGTTTTTTACACTTAACTATTAAACATAATTTATTTTAAATGTCTACTTAATCCTAACAATATGATTTGTTTTGCTCTTATAGTTAGACTAGTAACAAACTTTCACGTTCTAAATCTTTCTTTTGAATTTTTTTACTTTTTTTCTTAAGCGAACCCTGATTTCAGGAAATTATAACATATGTATATATATATGTATATAAATAAATGAATAGTCTTTCGTTCTAATCTTTTTTTTTTCTTTTTTTTTATATCGATCTAAGAGAAAAAAAAAATATGTTTTCTAGTAAAGTCATTAATTAAACAATAGATACACAAATAAATACAAACTTTGAATAAAATTGAACTAACATCAATAACCAACTCTTGTCGTTTTTCTTTTCTTTTGATACAATTATCTCTAACAAACTTTAAGTTTTTTTTTTCTTCTTGTTTATAATTATTTCCTCATCTAAATCAAATTTTTGTTTCCTGTATATTTTGTGGTCGTAGTTCACAGGCTGACTCTGGTAACTGAAATATCTGCCTAAAAGAGCTCTCTTAAACGATTTACTTGACTATGATACAAAATGCAGTCAATCAATATTCTATGAACTAACCAAGATGAGACAATATTCATAACACCGTTTTTGGTCGCAACAAAAACAAACGTTTCTTCAGATAACAAATTTAAGAGGTTATTTATATTAGCCCTTTCACAATATATATGACATACATAAATCAATTTAAAAAAAATACATAACACTTGACGTCCCTACAAAAGTAAACTGTTTGAACACTTACAAATACACATAAAAATGGTGATCTTTATCACAAGAAACAAATTATCGTTATTCAATATACTTTTACATAAAAAAATTATTTTCGCACAGTTAGTTATATTTGAGGATACAGCAACCCTCTTTTTTATTTTTTTTATTTTTGGAGGTCTGTTGACTTCTTTTTTTATCCCTCAGTTTACAGTTCCAAGGCTGGATTTCGATTCAATATTTTAAAGGTTACCTGGTAAGATTTTCGGTGGTCTTTTCTTACGAGACTTCTACAAACTTTCCACCTTTATTGTTCTGCAACTTCCTCAGAATTTAATTGGGGACTCCAGCACGGAATATCCACGGGGTAGACAAATATTCTTCCCTACTGACTTCCACCAGATCCTCTTGGAATATATTTCTTTGGAGTGACTTTCTCAATGTACAAAACTTCTGGCCTTATTTATTTATATGTTTTGCTCTGGCTTTTGGTTCGTATTCAAAACCAGTAAAATTTCTTGAGTTGTTTAAATTTTTTTTTCTTTTCTCGTTCAATTTGATCACTCACAACTTTTCTTTTCAACTTAACCTTGTCTCCCCTTTAAAATGGCCGAATGCAACTCCTTTTATACCACAAATTTTCCCTCCTTATTTTTTTAGCGCACTATAATGATCCCTGTCCTAATTATTATATTTATCTTTATCTTACCCTACCTTAGATGTCCGTCTCTTTTCGCTTATATTCAATGCCATAATCTATCAACATTTCGGAGTATCGTTCGAACCTAACGCCCAAAAACAAAAACTTCAGTAAAAAAAAAAAAAATGAACTTCACCTTCCTTCCCACCCACTGCATTCTGGAATATAAGTTTCACAACACGCAGCATTTGTATACCATGGTACACAATTGCTGTCAAATAGCTTTTATTTTTTTCTTGTTTACATAAATTTCACCCAGCACATGCAGATCAGAAACATCAGAACACACAGGAATAATTTTGGGTAGCTCATTTGTATCGTTCCCTTATATTTAAAACCTTATTAATATTTATATTTTTTTTTCTTTATTTACAGATCTTGAGTCTATATGCGGATTGACTCCCCGCCTGATCATTCATCACTGTTGGTCAGGGGTTCCACTGCAATTTGACCACCTGCAATTGACAAGGTGGACCTCCCCAAAAACGACACGGCGGCATTGGTATTATTTGACCCACATCGCTATACCAGTCATCCAATACCCCCATGTGCGTTCCCCAAACCAATTTCGCCAAAGAGCGCTCCAAAGAAAAAACTAATACAGGGGCGTATTTTAACATTTGTCACACCTTTGCAAGGGCCCCGCAACAGTGTCGCATTAAGCGGTTAATGTTGATAGTGTTGTTGTACTTGTTTTTAATGTTGGTAAAATTCAAAGCAATAAAATGTTGGTCCAAAAATTTTAATTTTTTTGCATAGATTTCAAATGAGTGTCGCGAGCAGCAGTAACTTCCCTGCAGAAAACATGGGGTTAAGTGTCCCCAAGTCACCACTTTTGTCAACTATTTTGGTGACATTGTCAACAGAGCGTCTATTAATAATGGTTTTAATGCGTAGAAATCATTTTTTCAGATACACACAACTATGCTTCTTCTTAATGTTTTATTGGTTTGTTGAAAATAAACGTGACGTTCAAGCAAAATTTAAGTGTTTATAAAAATTATCTTAAGAAATGGAATTATAAGGTTAATATATATAAATGTATTTAACAATAATTAAAAACATAATACACAAAAAATAAAAAAAATAAAATAACAATCAATATTGTATAAAAATATAAAATGTGAGAAGAGTTTTAAGTGAAAGATGCCAATTATGGAAAGTTTTACCCTGTGGAAGATTTTGTGCCATCAGGTAAAGATTTGTCAAATTTTAAGATCCATACGTAAGTGTTTGACTTTACTAATTCAGCGAAACATACAATTTTTAATTTTAATATACATATGTATTTAATAGAAATGACAAACAATTTCCTGCAGTACAGTATTACTACGGACATCGAGCGAGGAAATATCGATATTGTAGACTAGAGCCCCTAAAATTTACTAGCGATCTTTGGTTCCAATGTCTCCATGTGGTCCCAAAAAAACTACTTAGTCAGTAGTGGTGGATTTTCAATGACAAGCTAATGTAAAATGTCAATAGGCGATTACATTGGCTGGGGTACACCTGGTCAGTAGTGATACTGACAATCACTACATTTTCACTATTTGCATTTTCTGCAGGGTTGTAATTATATTTACATACATATGTGTGTGTGTTCTTTGTTTCTATATTAATGCATAAGCCAAGTGCATTAATACGAATTTAAATAATTTAGGCAAATAAACAAAAGCGCATACCCAGTAGGAAATCCAACATTCTCCCCGCCTTGGAAGCGATGGTTCCAACATTATTTTAAATAATTTTTCAATTGGAAGTTTACACAACTTTGTTGCAGCTCTTTTAAAAATGCCTTCAGCAGTTTTGACCGATACTACTCGCACTTGGCCATCCGTTCCTGGGAATAAATCAATGACTCGGCCAAGTGGTCACTTAAGGGGTAGGGTTGACTCTTCTTTAAGTAAAACTAGATCATCAAGCTGAAGATTGTTTTGAACGGTGTACCATTTTGTTCTTTGCTGAAGAGTTTTGAGATACTTATTACGCCAGCGACCCCAAAACTCTTGTTGGATCTGCTGTTAATAATAGCCTCAGCTTGGCAGCAAACGGTATGAAGTTCATAGAAAAACAGTATATGTGCACCTATTGCTCTTCGCAAATAGTGTTTTGCTTGCCTTACTGCACTTTTCCATAAGCCCCCGAAATGCGGCGAGCGTGGGGGGATAAACCTCCACTCAATGCCTTTCTGTTGGCAGCTTTAATAAACAAGATTGTTGTCTTGATCTGTTAAAAAATGTTGCAGCATATCCCTTAATTCTCGATTTGCACGTACAAAATTTGTTGCGTTGTCGGAGAAAATCGTGGTACACCTTCCTCTTCTTGCTATGAAACGTTTTAACGCTGCTATGAAGACATTGGTGGTCAAACTGGGTACTAGTTCAATGTGAACTGCTTTTACGGAGAAGCAAATGAATATTGCAACATATGATTTTATAGGTGATTTACAAAGTATGTTACAGCCGTATTGACCAATGACGTTTCCGAAAAGCTCATTTACGGTGACATTATTATCCCAGCGGGTTCCAACCCTCTCACTGGGTACGCTGCACGCAAAATGAAATACACAATAAACAAACATGGACTTTACAACTGACATATTGATTTATTGATACTCTTCGTTTTCTGGAGACAGATGTTTTGTCCCTTTATTCGCCCTCCCAACCGTGTCACAACAGTTTCCTTATTTATTTCTTTTGTGACCCAAAATACACTCGACTTCTTTTTACTTCAACTCACCTTCATGCCATACATTTTTCTTTCAATCCAAACACATCATGCGACTTTCATTACACCATCATTATACAATAAATTTTATTCTCCTAAACAATATTTTTCCTTTAACAACAATATTGACTCTACAAAAATCTTTATTTTTTTTTAACTACAATATAATTTAATAATATAATAATATATTCTAAAACTTTTTCTTTTTGACTATATCTATATATATTTTTTTATGTTTCCTATTATTTTATTTTTATTTGACCCTAGCACATTTTTCCGAATCTCGCCCATAATTATAAGTGGATATAAATCAGCACCTAATAATAGATCAACCGGCCTACAATTGAAAAATTGAGGATCTGCTAAACGTAAATTTGGCAGAGTTTTTCTATGTTCATCATTTAGAATAAATGATGGTAAATGGCCCGAAATACTTGGTAAAACAAGTGCAGTAGTTGTCAACTGAATAGAAGAATCCAAAGGAGAGCCTATGTCAATCGACCAAATTTTCCTAGAAGTGACAGAGACCATTTGGTTTACACCTGAAATTTTGGCATTCGTAGAATGCGCAGAAAATTTTAAACGATTCTGTAAACGTTCAGAAATAAATGAAGTTTCTGAAGCAGGACCAATAAGGGCTCGAGGTGGATACGTAGTACCCTGGTGACGTATATTCACCATTGCAGTCCCTAATTCGATTCTGTGCAGTATGAAAAATTTTACGATTGAAGGGGCTGACGAACTAATTCCACGAGAGGTAGAAGGTACTTCATCCTGCCTAAGTGTGGAATTAGCTTGTTGTGAAACAACACCCGCGTTGGAAACCGCATTTGAATTTCTATTAGGAACTTCTGTAGAAATTATATTTTTATGTAATAAAGTATGATGTCTTCTATTACAATTCGAACAACTATGAACGATATTACAATCTTTAACTTCATGTGTGCGCGATAAGCAATTAACACAGCAATGAAACTTTTTGACTGTCGAATATCTTTCCGAAATTGAAAGATTTTTAAATCGCTTGCAATCTCGCAAATAATGATTAGTATTTTTGCAAAGTACACAAGAATTCGAAGACGATGTGTTAGTATAGTGAGTTTTGACCTTTTAACTTGATTTCTTTTTATCCTGTGGCGTTTCTCTTATATCACGTAGACATTCTAAAGTTTGAATCCTTTCTGTAAGAAAGGCATCCAAATCTTTCCAAGAAGATAAAACAAATTTATCTCTTATACTTTGTGTCATGTGACCTAAAGTTAAATATTCCCTAATCACATCATCATACATTTCCTTAACTGAAGGCTTTCTTAATAAAGATGTCTCATTCCGTATGAATTGTGCCATAACATTGGTTTTAGACGAGCCTAAAGAAATTGTTTCGGAAATTCCGACTTAAATGGTAAAGTCACTATATAACGTCCATCGATGCCGCGACGAGTGGTATTTTTATAGTTATTTTCACAAAATAAATCGTGTTGAGACATTATCTTCCGCTTCGGCGTTTCCTCTAGTTCCCAAAATCTAGTCAGATTCTGATTCAAATTATCTTCTTCAGAAAATTCAACCCTAGTGGAATAAACTTGCAACGAAGATTGCTGTATATGGCCCGTAATAAGCCAGCCGAATATGGTCTTTTGAGCTAATAATGACCCTAGCACATTTTTCCGAATCTCGCCCATAATTATAAGTGGATATAAATCAGCACCTAATAATAGATCAACCGGCCTACAATTGAAAAATTGAGGATCTGCTAAACGTAAATTTGGCAGAGTTTTTCTATGTTCATCATTTAGAATAAATGATGGTAAATTGCCCGAAATACTTGGTAAAACAAGTGCAGTAGTTGTCAACTGAATAGAAGAATCCAAAGGAGAGCCTATGTCAATCGACCAAATTTTACTAGAAGTGACAGAGACCATTTGGTTTACACCTGAAATTTTGGCATTCGTAGAATACGCAGAAAATTTTAAACGATTCTGTAAACGTTCAGAAATAAATGAAGTTTCTGAAGCAGGATCAATAAGGGCTCGAGCTGGATACGTAGTACCCTGGTGACGTATATTCACCATTGCAGTCCCTAATAACACAGTTCGATTCTGTGCAGTATGAAAAACTTGACGATTGAAGGGGGCTGACGAACTAATTCCACGAGAGGTAGAAGGTACTTCATCCTGCCTAAGTGTGGAATTAGCTTGTTGTGAAACAACACCCGCGTTGGAAACCGCATTTGAATTTCTATTAGGAACTTCTGTAGAAATTATATTTTTATGTAATAAAGTATGATGTCTTCTATTACAATTCGAACAACTATGAACGCTATTACAATCTTTAACTTCATGTGTGCGCGATAAGCAATTAACACAGCAATGAAACTTTTTGACTGTCGAATATCTTTCCGAAATTGAAAGATTTTTAAATCGCTTGCAATCTCGCAAATAATGATTAGTATTTTTGCAAAGTACACAAGAATTCGAAGACGATGTGTTAGTATAGTGAGTTTTGACCTTTTGACTTGATTTCTTTTTATCCTGTGGCGTTTCTCTTATATCACGTAGACATTCTAAAGTTTGAATCCTTTCCGTAAGAAAGGCATCCAAATCTTTCCAAGAAGATAAAACAAATTTATCTCTTATACTTTGTTCCCATAAGGTGACAGTGCAATCAGGCAATCGCTGAATACAAAGAAAAACTATAATAGGATCCCAATTTTCAGTTGAAATTTCATAAATAGACATAGCAGAAAGACAACTATTTATACCTCTTTGTAAATTCTTGAGACCCGTATAAGTTTCTTTTTCCACTGCAGGGAGACCAAAAAGTACTTTGAGCTGATTGTTAACCAGCATACGAGGATTCTCATAAACATCCTTGAGGTTTTTCCACGCTAAGTCAAAACCTTGATTTGTAAGAGGACATTTTGAAACGATTTCTTTTGCTTCACCGCTAGTTTTTCGCAACAAATGACATAAACGCTCAATGTTACTAAGTCGTGAGCTATTTATGTAAAGCGCGGTAAATAAATCTCTAAAAGTAGGCCATGAAAGATAGTCACCATCAAACATGTTAACGTCGCAGGGAGGCAGAGTTAAAGAATGACTTTCAGAATTTGTTGAAGTGGCCGAAGCTGCCATTTTAACTTTTTGCTCTTGTTCCAACGGACGTTTCTTACCATTTATTTTTCCTAAACATGTGATGTATGATGTGTAAGTGGCTCTATATTTAGCAATAATGACTTCAGCATCATTATCAGTACTTTTAGAGGGTTTCACGGAATCTAAACATTCATCGTAAATGAGCTTAACTTTCTCCCATAAAAGTCTCAATTCTTCAGCGTGAAGCTCTAAAGTATCAACTGTATGAACTTCATTATCAATGTCATTAAAACAAGCCTCGAATCCGATAAGAGCGTCCGATGCTCTAGTAAATTTAGTAAGTGCAGTAATCGACATTATGTTCTTCTTTGAAAACTTACAAGAAGTGCAAAATGTTTATATGTTTATATACACTTCAAATTTTACACAGCGCTTGCACCTTAATTTCAATGAAAATAAATAAAATTTCTATTAAATTTCAATAAATCTGTATTTAATTCAATATACGTATTAAATTAAATAAATTTTAATGAAAATAAGCAATTATATTTATTTCAAACGTATTAATAGTCAAACTGACCGACCATAGGGTGTACTTTATAAGTTCAAGAAGAAGAATTTGCTTTGTGTGTGAATGTATGTATTATATACTTATGTATGTATATACATATATTAATAACTATGTATACAGTAATTAATAATATTCACAACACAATAACACCGCACTAATTTATTGCACTTGATATTTTTTTTTTATTGTACTTAATTTTATCCGAAAACAAATTAATTTAATTCAGGTTGTACTTTTAATGACTTTTGATATAATTTTAATTTTTCAATATGTCCGTCCTCATAAAGAAACGCACAGTAGTTTTTTTCACGTAGTGAAAGAAGATAAGTTAAAACAAACGTAAAAAATGGAATTGCAAGACGATTTAAAATGCACAACTATGTACATATGTATATATATATATAAATATATACTTATATATGTATATGTGGGTGCTCTTTTACTTTTTACACAAATCAATTGGCAATATGTTTTAACACAATTGTTTGAATTATTCACTTTTATAAATCCACTTTATTTTTAAAATTCAATACATACGCACCTTTTTTTCAAATAAGTTTTTTTTTTAAATGTACTTAGTGTAGGTGTAGTGTACAGGTATTCCAATGTACTTTGAATTTTGCAAAGATGGCGGCCCTTTGAATAAAATTTAAAAAACTTATTAGTGCTTTTTTGAATCTTTTTGCCAAATTATCCGGCTCGTGGGACCAAAATGTTTGCGTGGAATCGATGAAATAAAATAATTGGTATTAGGTTCAAATAACTAGAAGTATTCTCAATTTTATTTATATTACCTTTTTTTTTGATTTGAGTTTAACAGAAGATGTGTGTGCGTAGCAACGAACGTACTTTCCAATAATAATTAACAAAAGTATATCTAAATTCTGTAGCGAGTGCAATGTTTAACATAAGACCGTTAGCGGTTTATTCGTTGGAATCTATGTAAAACCTCCAACACAAAGATGAAAAAACAGGAGTAATAAATCCCAACGAATTACCAACCAGTAAGAACGAAAATTATATTATTTGAAATTGAACTTAAACATTACTCCTTTCCCGAAATTTGTTTCTCAATTTTCTTATCCTATTTGAAATGTTTCTTTTGGGTTGATTTTCTTCTTCAAATCTTTTTGCTCTCACTTTTTCATAATTTTTTTGCCTTTCTTCTAAAGTGTATTTATGTCTCAGGCCCGGAATAAACTTGTTAAAATTTTCCACCGTTTTTACTAAATTGCTATGATGTCTTCTATTTAGCGCATCATTGCTGGCACATTATCCTTGGAACGATGGTTTCCAGCTACTCCCTCGTTCCTGGAATAGTTTTTTTCTTTACAGTCTATGCAATTCGGGGATATGATGTCCGGCTTACCACGCCCGTAACAAAAAATTGTCCTTTCCGATGAAGGACAAAACATAAACACATGACCATTTTTCCGACAATTCCAGCAAACGAGCTGACCTCTCGATTTTTGCAAATTGTTGGGTTTGCTGCCAACGAGGCCACTTCTTCGTATTTTTCTGGTGAGCTATGAAATTCTTCCTACAGATCTTCACTAATTTCATTCACTTGCCTGTTATAACGATTCATTTGTATTGGAACAGGCATTGTTTTTATTTCCTTTCGGCCAAATATTTTTGCTACCTCAACACATTCTTGTCGTAAATCCTCTACAAAATTAACGACTATTGGATAAACTTTAGATCGTATATCTTCCCTCAAATTTTTTTTATGATTTTTATCATTTCCCTTTCAGTCATGGAAATGTCTAGACGGGATCTCATTTGACTCATCGTAAAAAAGAAATCATTAATTTTTTCGCCAGGCTGCTGTTTCCTTTCTACAATATCGCTCATTAATTCAAAACTGGACCTTGTTTATTGATATTGTTTCAGAAGTGCGTCTTTTAGCGTGGTCCATTCTGATACATAATTTGTTTTAATAAACAGCCAGTACCACTTTCCTGCCACGTCCTTGACAAACAGATGAAAATTCCTTAGTACTTCATTCGAAGACACATTATATTGCTTTTGCAACCGTTCAACCCGAAAGACGAAATCCTCAACAGCTAACTTATTCGCATTGCTATCAAATTCGAGTGCCCACTTATCAACGCGCATATGTTGGTAGCTTTTAGAATTAGCTGCGTCTGTATTTTCAGAGGGAGCTCTCATGGAATGTTCGGAGCTTCTTGGTGACGAATCTAATGGGTTAACTATGCTGTGGTTATATGTTAGCACATTCGGCACGATCTCTTCCCTTAACCTTTTATTCTCTTGTTGAGTAAATTGCAAAACTACGCTCATTTTAATCATAGTAGCTGTCAAATCAGCCATCTGCCTTTTAAATCATTAATTTCAGACGATGATGTCTGTTCCACATTTACTCTATGAGCCTCTTCACTATTTCTTTCCTTTACCGGCTGCTGTATCCTATTTGCTTCTCGTTCGCTAATACCATTACGTGCAGCTGCACTCGTGGAAGGATTATTAGACATTATTGTCTGCGATTTGTCTATTATTTGTGGACCGGTAAATTGCGGTTTGCACTGGGCTTGAGGCTGGGAGTATTTGATTTATAACTTTTACCGAAAGCAAATGGAGTGGACCTATTCAAATCAAACTGTTGCTGCCTTGTTCTTTTTCTATTTTTCGGATCGTAAGAGGATTCAGACATATGTGTTCAAACAATTAAAAAATAAAAAAACTATAGGGTCGTCGTGAAAACAAAACAAACAATGGATTTCTCAGGAAAACTTTTTCTAGGGGTATCACAATAAAAATTTCAGGTATAATAATATAAGAAAAAATATCTAACTAAATAAATTTAATATATGAATATAAATTAATAATAACTAAACTTAGAATTATTTATTTTAATGTTTTTTTTTATTTTTCAGTAAAATGTATTTAATTCTTGTGTTTGGTTTGGCATGAAAGTGGTCGGTCGTTATCGAAGTGGTTATTTAAATAGTAAACTCCAAGTATCACATCAATATGTAAAACGTAGTACAACAAAATTATCTATACGTTAGAGAGTTTTCTCCTATACGATCATAAGTATAATTTTGTTTCCTCATGAGATTATAAGAATTTTCCTTTATTTTATAGTTATACTTGACACGATGGGCGGAGTAATGTAAAATCTTAATACTCCGGCAGTTATCAAAGCGATACTACAACCAGGCAAATCTCTACCGAAGATGAACTGCAAAATAGTTAAATGAAACGAAAACAAAGATAATGACAACAATACAATTAGACATTTTCTCAAACAAAGTTTCTAAGCTATTGGTATCATCCCTTAATTGAACTAATTGAACTCTTTTCCTCTTCAGTAAACAAAAACTTTAACCTGTCTGTACTACCTTTCACTGATAATTTATCATTTTCCGTTGCAGGGCTACAGAATAGATTTAAATCTCTACAATGAGTTGGTAATTCGTTCACTGGACTATATATTTGCCTAAACTAGTGGGCTATTATTTCGTATTGGGATGGAATACACGTTTCCTAGAACAATCAGTTTGGACTCCATTTAGCGCTAAACTTCATTCCTACTTTTGGGCGTCACATATGTTACAGCCGTATTGACCAATCAGGTTTCCGACAAGCTCATTTACAGTGACATTATTATCCCAGCGGGTTCCAACCCTCTCATTGGGTACGCTGCACACAAAAAGAAATACACAACAAACAAACATGGACTTTATAACTGACATATTGATTTATTGATACTCTTCGTTTTCGGGAGACAGATGTTTTGTCCCTTTATTCGCCCTCCCAACCGTGTCACAACAGTTTCCTTATTTATTTCTTTTGTGACCCAAAATACACTCGACTTCTTTTTACTTCAACTCACCTTCATGCCATACATTTTTCTTTCAATCCAAACACATCATGTGGCTTTCATTACACCATCATTATACAATAAATTTTATTATCCTAAATAATTTTTTTCCTTTAACAACAATATTGATATTCTAAAACTTTTTCTTTTTGACTATATCTATATATTTATTTATTTATTTATTTATTTGTTTATTTATTCAAAGTAATATAAAGCCTAAAAGGCCAAACTTACACATACATATATTACTTAGTGTTAATAATGCCCATGCATATGAAATTAAAATATATTATTTACAAAAATATAAATTTTTTATTATAAAAATATAAATTTTTCATTATAAAAGTATAAAAATTTTAATTATAAAAAAGTAATGTTTTATTGGTCCCCCAACCATAGTGTTCAACAGAAATAATTACAATCATTGGAATCTCAAAAGGCAGTAAATATTCTGATAGTCCAGATCAATAGCAATACTTCCAAGATAGGTCAATTTAATTAGGATTAACTCAATAAAATATTTTAACAGATCATATAATATTGATGAAATTAGAAGATATATTTATATTTAATTCAATAGTACATGTATAAGGTAAAGTATAAGGATATATACATATACGTATATACACAATGCAGTATGAGAACAGATTATGTAGATTGAAAGAAATTTAAAAGTTTGAGACGGAAAACATTGTTAGACTGCGAAAAGATTCAATTGGTAAATAATTCCAATATCGAGCTACTCTTACTAAAAATGATTTTTCATAAAAAGAATTTACAATCCTAGGAATAAAAATCTGTGGATTTCTCGTCGACCGACTAAAGATAAATCTCTTGGACAATAATAATGGGCAACTAGTTTTAATAACCCTATGAAAAAGAATCAAACAACGTAACTTCAAAAAATTTGGAAAGGTGCACCCTAAAAATTTAATTATATAGTCAGTAATATGCTCCCTGCGGCCAATATTGTAGACATATCGAACAATCGTATTAACAATCCTATTAATTCTGGATATAGCATTTGATATATATATTTGATTTGATATATATTTTTTTATTATATTTTTTATGTTTCCTATTATTTTATTTTTATTTGCGTTGTTTCGTTTTATATACATATATATTTTTTCTTATTCTGAAATATCAGTAAAAGAATTTTCCCGTTTATTTATGTAATTTGTCTTATATGTATTTTCTTGTCTTTCCAACCTATTTATATTTGTTATCAAATTCAAACTCTTTTCTATTTTCGTTAATGCTTATTTTATCCCTACCCTGAAGGAGCTCCCTAAGGCTAGTTTAGTATTTTAAGCTGATTGTATAATTATTACCTTTGACATAAATCACGGAACTTGTCTATACCGGTTGGAATACAAAATATACACTGACTCTAACGCACTCTCACGGACTAATTTTGACTTTTTAAAGCAAGTATTCAAACCAAATAACGCACGTAAAAAAATCAATTTTATAGCAAATGAACAAACGTACTGGCTAAAGTTGATACATATAAACAAACGACAGATGTGAACAAATTAATACATTTACTTTGGATGAATATCTTTTTTTTGTGTTGTGTGGAATGTTTTGTAGGATGAATATTTTCTTGTTCTTTTTTCTCTTTCAGGGAATTTATTTGGTGTCTACTGGCTTTATTTTAATATTTAATTTTTCTTTGTTTTTTTAATAGAAGTATTTGGAGGGTTACCTGGTTTGCTTTGTCCTTGCTTTGCTGTACCTTTCAAGACTTCTTACTGACCTTTTTGTCCGTACCACATAAGTGGGTCATAAGTTCGGGATAATTGCTAGATTCTCAGCTCAAAAAATTTATCCTTCTCTTTGGCTCCTATGATTTAGGTTATTTTATTTGTCCAGCATAAATACTTCTAAGTTCCCTTTCTTCAACACTACATGTACACATATAACAAAAATAAACAATTTAACAAAATTTTCATACTAATAACAACTCTACACTCACATCGTTTTTTTTTCCTTATGTATCACTTATTTTATTAACAAAGTTTAAACTTAGTGTTTGCTTTTAAAATATGTTGTGGACACCTCGAGCACTTTTGAACTTTTAAACTTTCTGTCTCATTTTTCTCTCTACCTACCTACAGATTTTCTTTTTAGATTTTTCCAATTTTCCCCTTAAAGTTTCTTCCCTCCAATTCCTCCATCTTTTTTTTTATTTGTTCTAGAATAATCTTTTTCAACAGTTTAATTTTTCTGCTATTCGTACAGTTACTTCTTTTTTTATTTTTCCTGCAATATTTTGTGTATCATAGACTATTTCATGATTTAATCTTAATCTTAACGGTCCCCTTCATCCTTACTCCTTGACCTTTTCCTCGCTTTTCTTAACTAGGATGGTTTTTCTTTTCACAGAGTTTTATAAAATTAGAAAGACATCATTTTTTCATAATTTTTTTTTAAACGTTATTCATAATTGTGATTTCATGTTGTTCCTCTCGTATTTGAATTAAAAATGCAACCCTGTGACTTTAATATTTTACGTTCCACATTACATTTACTATAATTTACAAAAACTCAAAGGACTGACAACTGTAGTATGCGTAAATCACTCACATTTTATTTTATTGACAGAAGGCACGAAACAAAAACAAGGAAAAATTTGCAGTTGCAAAAAAAATGATTTATTATAAAGTATGAGATTTTTAAATAAACCTGCATATAAAGCAAAATAATCTTTGTTTCATCTGTAACATAGATTTCAGTGTAGTAGGGGTCAGGAAGCAAAAATAAATGTTACAACAAAAAAAAACAAGACCACAAGAACTAAAACGAGCAAACATACATTCACACATATGCAAGTAAGTTTGCCTGGTGGTGCATTGTGCTTTTGAGCTATTAATGGTAAGCTACATATAACCAGTTTTATTTTGTTTCTGGGCGTTATTAGAAACCCTCCCGAAACACGTATTTGCCGTGTTATAAAATGGACCGCAAATAGTCGACACCAGATACTGCAAACGGATTAAACTGACTAACTCTATCAGTGGGAAGTGCTCCCATTACTTGGTGCTCTGTTATATACGAAATCTATAACAAAATACACAATTGTGAATAATTTGTTTTATGGTTTGTTTAGCTTTGAGAATCCAAACGCTGTTACGAAGAATGTTGTTGAGGGTCTGCACACCAGCATGCAAATTTTTATGATGGTAATGACGAATAATAGTGTGAACAAATTTATGTGTTGATGGCAGCACTATGGGGTACTTTTCAGAGAATGTTCCACCTACTCGTATAAGTCCGTTGTGCAAAAATGGGTAGGTACAACGTTATGAGTTTTGACTGGCGATCAATTTGTTGATTTGTTTTGAGAGCTTGAAGCTCTCGTCGGAAAAACTGGACTTGAACTAGGTGACAAATTGTTTCAAATGATTGTTTCATCTATATATAAATGAAATAAATAAAATAAATTGTTTATAAATAAAATAATTAAATAAATTAATAAATTATTTATAAAATGTTCTCATGTATGTGAACACCCTAATGCTTTCAAAATTAGCTGATAAAAAATCGATACAAATCGAACTACCAAATTCAATACACGAAAGTGTAATATTTAATATTTCTGTGCCTATAACTGAATCAAAAATGACTCAAACTGTAGTGGACTTTTTGAACACAGCATCAAAGCTGATTATAGACTTTGATGGAAAATCAGAAAATTTACGATCCTTTGTTGACTCCTTGTCCTTAGTGGATTCAATAAAGGGTACTCGCGAAGCAGTTGCAGTATCACTAATAAAAACAAAATTAAAGGGAACTGCAAGAAATCTAATCAGCAATGAATCAACTATATCAGAAATAATAAACATACTAAAAAATAACGTGAAGGGAGAGTCTGTGGAAGTATTAACAGCAAAAATTTTAAATATAAAACAAAACAATATAACTGCTAACGCTTATTGCAGTGAAATAGAAAATTTAACCAAGGCAATAGAATCCGCATACATTTCAGATGGATTGTCATGCGACCTAGCCACAAAGTATTCCACACAAACTGCCGTAAAGGCATTAACTAAAAACTGCACCATAGATAAAGTTAAGCTTATCATGGAAGCAGGTCAATTCAATAGCATGAACGATGCTATTAGTAAATTTGTCAATAGTTGTACAGACGCCACAGGTCAGCAAAATACCATTTTGTACTATGGACAAAAGTAAAAATCTGGAAACAGTTTCCGTAGTAATAACACACAATCACGTGGAAGAAATAATTACCCACGTAGAAATAATAACAACAACTATAATAATAACAATAATAATAATAGCAATTATTACAGAAACCGACAAAGATTTAATAATAATCGTAGGAACAATAACTACGTAAGAGCAACAGAATCAAATGAAAACAATTCGAAAAACTCCGAAATTCCCCTAGGATCAAATCAGTAAAAATTTACCATCTAAATCTAAACTTGAGCTTCTTTATACATATTCAATTAGACAATACCAATACTTCGCTCACACTCTTAGTAGACACGGGAGCAGACATTTCATTAATAAAACCAAAATTCTTTAAACAAAACCAAATTAACACTAATAAAACAACAACTTTAAGTGGAATAGGACAGGGTAACATCAAATCGATTGGAAATACATTTTGCGATTTAAAATTTAATAAATTTTTAATACCACATTACTTCCAGGTAGTAGATAATAATTTTCCGATACCATGCGATGGAATCATTGGCATGGATTTTATCAGAAAAGATAACTATGTTGCTGACGCTCTATCGCGAATTACAATAAATGACCTAAAAGACATGAATAATAAAATTTGTTCTATATTAAAAGTCACGACCAGATCGATGACCAATAAAAAAGAAAAAATAGTAATACACTAAATGAACAGCATAAAAATAAAAATAATGATAAGCCCAGTATATATGTACCTTTAACAAACACTGACGTCAGAAAATACTATAAACTAAAGATTTCCCCCGGAGGATGTTATATCAAACGTGGAAAATCTATAGTAACATATATACATATTAATGATTTGTTTACTAACGAAAATTTTGACTTAGGACAATTTTTCTCTAGGCTCGAAAAAGTGGCCGGTAAACACAATATATATAATTTACAAGTGGCACCTAGTGAGAAAATTTTCGAACTTATCTCTATTAATGAATTTAAACTTATGGGCAATAAAATATTAAATAAAATTAAAGTAGCGCTACTAAATGAGGTGACCCAATTAAATAATAAGAATGCCAAGGCAATTCTTGAAATTATGCTGAAATACCACGATGATCCCATAGAAGGAGGACATTGCGGAATATATAGAACATTAGAAAAAATAAAAAGATATTACTATTGGAAAAATATGTCCAAGGACATATCTAAATACGTAAAAACATGTCATAAATGTCAAACTGCTAAAACTTTAAAACATAACAAAAGTCCAATGACTGTGACACCAACGCCAACAAAACCATTTGATACGGTAGTGGTAGACACAATAGGGCCATTTCCAAAATCATTAATTGGAAATGAATACGCAATCACAATAATATGTGATTTAACTAAATATTTAGTTACTATACCAATAAGAGACAAAAGCGCTAAAACAATCGCTAAGGCAATATTTGAAAATTTTATACTTACCTATGGTCCAATAAAGACGTTCATTTCGGACATGGGAACAGAATATAAGAATTCGATATTAACAGAACTTTGTAATCTACTAAAAATTGAAAAATTAACTTCGACAGCTCATCACCACCAAACAGTAGGCACAATAGAAAGAAGTCATAGAACTTTCAATGAATATGTACGTTCCTATATATCTATAGACAAATATGATTGGGATGAATGGCTAAAATATTTTGCTTATTGTTTTAATACAACACCTTCAACAATTCATAATTATTGTCCTTATGAGTTAGTCTTTGCAAAAACTCCTAACAGTTTTCAGATTTTCAATGTAGATAAAGTAGAACCACTATATAATATAGAGGACTATGCTAAAGAAACAAAATTTAGATAAGAAGTAGCATATAAAAGGGCCCAACAATTATTAGATAGAAATAAACTTAAGCAAAAATTAAACTATGATAGGGATATAATTGATTATAACTTTAAAATAGGAGATCTAGTATTACTGAAAAATGAAGCAGGTCATAAGTTAGAAATACAATATAAAGGACTTTACAAAATTAAGAAAATAGACTTAAGAAATAATGTAACTATATTTGATAAGAAAACAAATAAAACACAAATAGTTCATAAGAATAGACTTAAATTATATAATATTAAATAATTAAAACGGTATGCGCACTACCAATAAAACCTAATATTTTACAATAAGATTTAAATTTTTAATTATACTTCAAAAATATTTTTTTTTATGTGTAAAAGAATGTCCATGGAACTAATGTTATATGAACATTCTTATAAAAGGTGGAGGTGTAGCGTGTTCTAACTATCACTACGACTAACATTGCGTAGTAAACATTTAAAGTCAACTTGACCGCAACATACATAACATCCAATGGCATTGAAATTATTTTTGTGCACTGGACATTTGACACTCATGCAATCGGGCAAATACCGCCGCATGAAGTGTTAGATAAATGCATTTGACAGACTGCAACGTAAATATGTATTTTGTACAGATGCTATTTGACACTCGCCAGTCTGATCAAAGGCTGCATCATAATGCACTTGAATGAATCATAATTAATAACCACATGTGTTTATATAATAAATATAAACAATACAAAATCCATGTTTTCCAAATTTCTTATGAGACACACGCCGCACGCCTACCGTGGGAAACTAAAGGGAACAATTTGCTTATTAAGCATATACCTTTTCTTTTCCCTCTTATGTTAAGATAGGTTAAGCTTTATTCTCATAACTAGTATATAAGACAATGTATTTTTATTTTTAAAAAGAATCATTAAACAACATTCCTAGAGCTCCTGGCAGATCTCAGGAAATAATCTTTATATTTTATTTAAAGTAAATTAAATAAAAATAAATTAAATAAAAATAAATTAAATAAATTAAATAAAAAATTTTTATTTAAAAATAACAACCTATTACACCAGCTTGATTGTCGCTGGTAATTGTATATTGTGTTTATTTGTTTAAGAAATATTTATTTCATAACATTATGAAATTCTTGAATGTGTATGTATGTATGTACATTTGTGCGATCGTGAGAACTTGTGCGTGGAATATTTTATTGAATACATTTATATTTTGCAACGTAATCATTTTCTTTGTCTAAGATTATTTTAAAGCAGAGGATTTTCAACTAAGTACAGCAGAGAAACAAAAAGTAGAAATTTGCAAGTAAGCAGAGCTACTGCTACTAATTTTCGTATAAATACGCCAACTTTTCTAATCAACACATCAATACTTTATTGTATTTAGCAGCATCATCAGTTGTGTTAAAGTTAAATAATAATAATAAAATAATTAAAAATGAGTTCTTCAGGTTATATGTGTAATAGATGTAACAAAGTTTACAAATATCAAAAATCCTTTTTGGATCATCTTAAGACCCATAGTATTCTGAATCAAGGGGTGGTAAGCGAGGACACATCTCTTCATCATTATCATCAGCAACAACCATCTCTACAATACCCTCAATATCAACTACCAATGAGTTATCAGCAATACGTTATGTCTAACTGTTACCCTACACCAATGTCATGGAATAATCAGTTTTTGGGATCAGGAGTACCTATGCAATATGAGCATTCAAATTACAATTATAATCCCAATTTGATGCAATGGCAACCTTTTAATTATTATTAACAAGAGCAGCAGCAACAACAACAACAACAAGCTCAACAACAAATTGTGGATATCCATGGAGGGACTTTATACAACGATGCTATGGATATAAGTTTACCGGAAAGTGATAGAGAAGTAGAAGTAGAAGAAAGAAGAGAAGAAACTCTGCCAACTCCAATGAGTACTTCACATGCTAGGACAGAAGAAGTCGACGAGAATGTGAGATATTACAAAATATCGAAAGCCTTCAAAAATCATATCGCCACATACGCAATTCTAAATAAAAAAGATCAACTTCTCTTGGAAGAATTTATTAAGGAAAACAAAAATATTTTTATTGAGAGGCTTCAAATGAATTTAACTAAGCATATAATTATTAAATTTCATGTGAGTATTGTGGCGGAGTACATAAAAATTGTTGAAGAAGAATTGGAGTTGTGCATAATATCACATGTAGCCAAAATGAGTTTGCTGACGAAGGCAGATAACATAGAAGAGTTATTCCGTAAACAGGTTGAGGAGATTTCAACCAAAATGTCCGAATTTGAAGAGCGAGATTCTGGTTGGACCTTGTCACGCATAGTCCGAGCAGAAATCAACATCAACAAATCGTCGCTCGCCAAAGACTCGAATTGGATATCCACACCTCAAAAATTAGAAGGAAGAAAAGCTTGCATCAACATAGAAAACAGCGATGCATATTGCTTCAAGTGGTGTCTGATTGCTGCAATGGATACTACCAAATATCATGATGCAAGGCGCTGCAGTTCGTATAATATCCCTGACATTGCTGCAGAGACGATTGTTACGCGAAATGGTGTAGCGTTAAATATCAAAAATTTAACGTACCCATTAGCACTAAACAAAATCAAGGAGTTCGAGGTGAATAATCCGGTAATAAGTGTGAACGTATTTGGGTATGATGAGGGAGCAAATCAGATCATTGGTCCTTATTATGTGATCAAGGAGGAGAAAATTAATCATGTGAACTTACTGCTTTTAGAGAATGGTGAATGTCATCACTACATATTGATAAAGGATATATCAAGGTAAGTTAAAAAATTATACAACTCTTTATTTTAAGGATACATATATTGGTTTTATATATTTTATAAAATATGTACATTTTACTTAGTACTTTTTTATCTATTTTTATTTTTCATCATTCACAGACTTTTATGGAACCAAAGTACAAAGCACAAAAGTAAACTACATTTCTGCAATAGCTGTCTCCAGTACACTCATAGCGAGAGTGGAATGACTAATCATAAGGGGGAATGCGGCAAAATTGTTACAACTATGCCAACAGGTGCGGATGCTATCCTACAGTTTAAGGGGCATCAGAGAAAAATGGATGTGCCCTTCGTAGTATATGCGGACTTCGAATGCATCTTAGAAAACATTAGTTATAGTGTAAGTAGTAAAACCAGTCTTATCAAAAAGCACACTCCTTGTGCATTTAGCTATTATATTAAGTGTTTCCATAGCAGTAAGTTAGATAAGTTAAGGATTTATACAGGGAAAGATGCCTCAAAAAAATTCGTGACATATTTAATTAAAGATTGTGAGGATATTTATAATAATTATTTAGTAAATAATAGGCAAATGGATACTTTATCCCCTTCTGATATTTACAATTTTTATAGTGCGGTGAATTGTCACATTTGTCAAAAATTTCTAGGTAAAGATCGCGTTAGAGATCATTGTCATATTAGTGGTAAATTTAGAGGTGCAGCCCACAATAACTGTAATTTAAATTACCAAATTCCCAAGTTTATACCAGTTTACTTTCACAATTACTCAAATTATGACTCACATCTTTTTATTAAAGAACTATTTAGTTGAAATTTCAATGCAACTGAAAGTACTCCCTCTCAATAAGGAACTTTATATATCCCTCTCCCAATTTACAGAAATGAGCGACGGTCATAAGCTTGAAATAAGATTTCTTGATACAATACGGTTTATGGCTGAGAGTTTGCAATCATTAGCCTACAATTTGTCGGATAATGATTTCAGCACTATAAGATCGTTATTTCAGTCAGAAAAAGAATTTCAGCTTATTAAGAAAAAAGGTATTTTCCCCTATGAGTACCTAAATTCATTCCAAAAATTAGATGAATGTCAGCTGCCTTCAAGCAGTGATTTCTTTAATAAGTTGAACAATAAAGAGTGTTCGTTAGAGGAATACTCACATGCTGTAGAGGTATGGAATACTTTTGGTTGCAAAACTATGAAAGATTACATGGAAGTTTACTTAAAAACAGATGTCCTCTTACTGACAGATATTTTCGAGAACTTTAGAAAAGTTTGCAAAGGTATTTATGAGCTGGATCCATGTCAATATTATACAGCACCTGGACTTTCCTGGGATGCAATGCTCAAATACACAAAAATTGCATTAGAATTATTGACAGACATAGACATGTACAATTTTATGAAAAAAAGGTATACGTGGGGGAATCGTACAGTGTAGCCAAAGATATTCGAAAGCGAATAACAAATACTTGGCAGATTTCGATAAAGAGAAGCCCTCAGAATTTCTCGTCTATTTAGACGCTAACAATTTGCATGGTTGGGCGATGTAGGAATATCTTCCTCATGGTGGGTTCAGATGGTTATCGCAAGACGAGCTGAATCTGGATCCACACAGCATAGCTGATAATGGAACAGACGGTTATGTATATGAGGTCACATTGGATTATCCGTCTCATTTACACAACTAGCATAATGATCTTCCTTTTTGCGCTGAAAATAAGAAACCTATGCAAGCGAAGTGTAACAAGTTGATAACCGATTTATCTACAAAGCAATCATACGTGATACACTTTAAAGTTCTGAAATAGTGCTTAGAATATGGCTTAGTTTTAAAGAAAACTCATCGTATTCTAGCATTTAAACAATCTGCATGGTTAAAAGGCTATATTGACGTAAATACCAGACATAGGGCCACTGCTAAAAATGCTTTTGAAAAAAACTTTTTCAAACTACTCAATAATGCAGTGTATGGTAAAACAATAGAAAAATTCTATTATTGTTAAAATCTTAGTTATTAAGAAAAATTCTTTTATTATAAAAATTATTGTACATAAGATCTTAGTTATTAAGAAAAATTATTGTAAATAAAATCCTATTTATTTATTAAGAAAAACTATTGTACATATGTAAATAACTTTTTAAGAAAAAATTTTAAATAAAATATTGAAAAAAGAATGAAAATGTTAATGGTGTTTATTTCTTTATTGGCTTTACTTCGTTGGATCAAAAAATTTTATTTTTGCTTATTCGCAAATTCTAGTTTTCATATCGCTTAAACATGCACAGTCTTGTTTTCTTTGAGAGGTTCTGCACAAGAAAAATTTAATTTCACAATATTATGAAATTCCATTAAATTAAATTTCATTAGATATTTTCATAAAGACCAAAAATTTAGATAATCGGATAAGTCCTTATATTTTTCACTACATACAAGTTTCTGTTATTTTCTATTCGACCAGATGATTCCTAATTTTCCTTTTGAAAAAATAATACAAAACAAGGAATATTTTAATAATACAATTTTATTTTATTTTATTTTATTTCTGTTAATAATACCATTTAATTTAATTTCTTAAATATTTTATTTATAATGATGGAAACATTTCATAGTATCCAATTATTAGATGTTCTAAATATACTTTTCCGTAAAAAATATATTGTACACCTACAAGTATCAGGTCCTTCCTCACAGTTCGGATCATACCATGGGCAGTTTCCAAAATGCCCTTCTGTGTTGTCTTCATCTTCTATTACGCCATATTCTTCGTTCTCATCCAGCATATTTTGGAAAAATTTTATCATCTCCCAATGATAAAAAAGCCTGAAGCTTTCAAAATCTCTTATAAATTGGTTTAGAGTACGCTTAATTTGGCTCATTTTATTTGCTGATAAATGAATGATGGTGAATGTTGGAAGGTTTTTTAAGACTAATTTGTTCTTTAAATTTTTAAAATATCTATACTATCATCTCTATTCCATATTTCTTTTTAGCACTCTATTTCTCTCTCTAACCCTTTTCCCTCTATAACTATCTCTTTCTCTCTATCACTATCCCCCACTTATTCAATATTTCACCATAATTATTTTCGATTAACCTTCTTGAAGTCATCATCGCTACTTTTAAGATCATTTCCAGTTAAACATTCAAAGTGAGAAGAACTAAATAAAAAAATGGACTCCACAACAAATCTTATTTCAAAATTTAATTCTCTAAACAACAAAACCTAAATCCACGTAAAGGAGCTTGACACGTCCATGAAATATACTATTCGAAATGTGAAACGTGTCACAACAAAATATGGAGCAACACTAAAAGTTGAAATGGATAAACATATAATGTTCCTGCCTAAAAGATATAATACTTTAACAGATGACGATATTAAAGTTCTCTCGAGCGGATCATATTGCGTAAGTAGAGAAGGTGAAGAAAACCTAATCGTTGATAATGAGCTGAGTGAAGACATAAATGTCCACAGGTAAATGTATTAAAATTCTGATGTTGATTATAGTTGTATTTTATATTTGTACCAAGATATTTGACTAGTTCTGAAGGAGGTTGTAAGTTTCCAAAGCTGTCGAAATATTATTTTTCATTGATGTTTTTATAATATGCTACCCAATGTGTACCAGTATTCAACATGAAAACACCTCTAAAATATGGAATATTTATAGAGAAACGGTTTAGGTACACATCAGAAAGTGGTCTGTTGGGCAGCATCTTTAAGAGTTTTTTGATTCCTCTTTGTGAACTAAACCATAACCCTTTTTATATGGTTTTAAGTAAAGTCCTTTTCCAACTGCTATAGATTCCATCGCTCTATTATGTCTAGTTGCATCATCAAGTTGATTTTTAGCATTCCTTGTTGCATTTACAGCTTTAGCTATGGCAGCACCTCCAGTTGTTAGACTACCAATTGCACCCAGAGCAGTTAAAATCGGTATTAGAGGTAAAAAACCACCAATTTTTCGAACACGTATTACACCTGGTACTATAATTTGAGACTTTCTTCCTTTTAATGACTTGTTAATAGTTTTTCGTGCAATTTTAATAGCTGAGTTAATATCTAATGGTTTTTCTTTTTTTAGTATTTTTGTTGCAGCTCTAATTGATGTTCTAAATAGTGTTTTAACATTTAGTTTGTTCTTTTTAACATTTTTCTTTTTCTCCACACCCATACCAAATTTTGTTTCGGCTTTCATTGCGTTAGTAACCATATATGCAAATGATTTTTCAGCAAGACTACTATCTTTTGATAAAACTCGATCCCAAGCGGAGTTTTCAAGTATTTTATCAGCTTTATGTCTGGTACTTAAATCTTTATTTATGGAATAAGCAATATTGTGATTTTTACACGCAGAGTTCAATAAATTAATTCCTTTATCACCTCGATTTAAACGGTTTTGTAGTTTTGTTCCAGGTCCACAGTACTGATATCCAGGTAGATGAAGTTCAACAGGTAGAGAGTTTATTATTTTGTCTACTATACCTCCTCCTCCAACGAAGGTGTTTTTATGACTAAAAGTATTCTGATATCGTATAACCATATTATCTAATTTTTCCTATATAAGAGGTAATATATATGAAATGCATTTAGTTACAAAAATTCAGTTAGTAAAACAACATAAAAATATTTTAGTTCGTAATATTGATGATTCAGCGAACATCAGTTCAAAAATAAAGCATAGTCCGCTCTTACCAAATTCTATTCGTGGGACCATCAAATTGTGGAAAGACTAATGTTATGATTGGCTTGCTAGAAAGTCCTAATGGACTCAAGTTTAAAAACATCTATTTATACTCAAAATCTCTCTATCAACCTAAATATGAATATCAAAAGAAACTAATTTCATCAATTAAAGGTATTATACGTTCACCGATAATGAATCAGTTATTCCACCTGACGAAGCTAAAACTAATTCAATTATGATATTTGATGATGTTGCATGTGAAAAGCAGAATAATATACGTACATATTTTTGTATGGGGCGACATAGGGATGTTGATTCATTCTACCTGTGTCAAACTTATACCAGAATTCCCAAGCATTTAATAAGAGATAATGCAAATGTTATTGTAATGCTTAAGCAAGATGAGACAAATATGAAGCATGTTTATAAGGATCATGTTGCCAGCGATATGAGCTATGAAAAGTTTCAAGAAATTTGTCGAGAATGTTGGAAGGATAAATATGGATTTTTGATGATAAGCAAAGATAACGAATTAAACCATGATCGCTACAGAAAGCAATTTGACTATTTCATAACTATATATGCAACTACTCATAAAAAATTACCTTTAGTTATTAATCTAACTTTGAACTTGATACATCTATTTGCTATAACCTGATCTGATACCTGATAAGCTGATCTGAAAACCAGACCAGGTCCTGATAAGCTGATCTGAAAACTAGACCAGGTCCTGATAAGCTGATCTGAAAACCAGACCAGGTCCTAATAAGCTGATCTGAAAACCAGACCAGGTCCTGATAAGCTGATCTGAAAACCAGACCAGGTCCTGATAAGCTGATCTGAAAACCAGACCAGGTCCTGATAAGCTGATCGGAAAACCAGACCAGGTCCTGATAAGCTGATCTGAAAACCAGACCAAGTCCTGATAAGCTGATTTGAAAACCAGAGCAGGTCCTGATAAGCTGATCTGAAAACCAGACCAGGTCCTGATAAGCTGATCTGAAAACCAGACCAGGTCCTGATAAGCTGATCTGAAACCCAGACCAGGTCCTGATAAGCTGATCTGAAAACCAGACCAGGTCCTGATAAGCTGATCTGAAAACCAGACCAGGTCCTGATAAGCTAATACCTGATCTAATAGCTGATACTTGTTATTTACTATTATTAAACATGGATGAGAAAATTTTAAAACAGTTGGTTTCCACAAGAAATGTCTTGAAGAAAAAACTTCGTAGTATAAAAACTGGTGAAATAGATACACGTGAACAACTAAGAGATACATTTGAACCTATAACAGAACCACTCAAAGAATTCATAAATAGTTCTGAAAATATTAAAAGAATTCCCATAAAAGAAGAAAGTAAAATGAAGACAGAAGTTGAAAATAATACAAGTTTTAAACCTGAAAAAACATCAGTCAAGATAGAGACAAGTACATCAAAGAAACTAGCAGAAGGAACAATATTCGATAATACCATCTTGTTTAATGATGCTAATAATGAGAATGATGATAACGATGATGATGATGATTTTTACCCACAGACTTCCAATACAGAAGATACTTATACTGACTTATCAGTCTTGGAAGGAAGAAATGAATTAGATACAAACTATGGTCCACATAAAGATTTCAATAATGAATGGAAATTTGGTGATAGTAACCTCAAATTTAATGAAGATAAAATACAAGTTGGGGGTCAAATATGGGCTCTAACACCAGGACTATTTTCTCTAATGTTTCATAAAATACCAAAAAATTATGATAAATTTGAACTCGAAATCTATAAAAAGATTTTAATTACTACTAATGCATATAGAAGGGACTATAAACCTGATGGTCAAATTAAGGGTACTAGAGGATATAAATACAAACATATTATTAAGAAATTTATTGACGAGAAAAATCAAAAGAATTTAGCCGAATCAACAGGATCTAAGCCAAAATGTAGTTATTTAGGTGATGGAATGATGGAATTTAACGCCCATAAGCCAAACTATATATACTGGGACGATCCAAATGAGTTAGTATATCGTCTTCGACTACTGCTTGCATCACAAGGTGCAGGTCATACTAATCACAATAACGAGATTGTATCAATTATTGAAGAACTACGTGAAGCAAATATAATACATTAACTTTAATAAAGTATATAAAGTAGGTATGTTGATAAATTTCGACATTATTTAAACGATACTAGCAGCATAATTTCTTTGAAAAATTTACCTAAACTGCTGGGGTTCTTTATGGATACGAACAACAACATTGATGTCCAAAACAATAGAATCAAAAATGTTGCAAAAGCTCTGGAGGAAAACGATGTTATCAATAAATTGTTTCTGCAAACTCAAATCGAAAAATTAGAAGAGAAATTATTAACATACTTTAAGGAAGATAATACTATAACTCGACAAGATATTCAAATGCAAATTGAGGAGCTACAACGCGAAATAAAATTAGATATAGAAGAAAATTATAAAATTCAAAAAGATATTCTACAAATTAAAACATCCTTTGAAGAACAAATTGAACAGCTTAATGAGAAAATTTATAGATTGGAAAATTACATGTTTGTATCAATAGCTGAAAGTGCGTCAAGTAGATCACAACACTCTCCAAAAAATCTGTAAAACAACTTAATGTAAATTTAGTAAACGAACTGCATAAGCAAGCTCGAAAAGTTTTTATGCATCGTAGAGTTGTAATGAAAGGAATAGATGATCTTTGGCAAGCTGATTTAGTTGAAATTTGCATGGGCAGTACCACTAAAAACTAAAACTGCACTCGAAACAACCAAGGCGATGGAAAATATTTTTGAATTAGGACGAGTACCAAAAAACTTACAAACAGATGATGGTAAAGAATTTTTCAACAAACACTTTGGAAAATTAATGGATAAATACAACATTAATCACTACTCAACATATAGCAGTATGAAAGCATCAATAGTAGAACGATTTAACAGAACATTGAAAGGAATGATGTGGAAAGAATTTAGCTTTAATGGTTCATATAAAGGGATTGATATATACAAAGATTTAATTAATGCATACAATAGAAAAGTTCATCGCACCATTAAAATGTCTCCGATTAAAGTCAACTCAACAAATGAGGAAAAGCTACTAAATACAGTATACAGTCATTTGAAGATGTACAAAATGTCGAAATTTAATGTTGGAGATAATGTACGCATGAGCAAATATAAGCATACATTTGAAAAAGGTTATACTCCAAATTGGACTACAGAAATTTTCACAATTACAAGAGTTCAAAATACAAATCCTACAACATTCATATTAGAAGATTATCTTGGTAATCCTATTAAAGGTGGATTCTATACTGAAGAACTTTCGAAAACTAGATATCCAAATACATATCTAGTTGAAAAGGTTCTTAAAACTAAAGGAAAGGAGGCATACGTTAAATGGTTGGGATTTTCTAATCAACACAATTCTTGGATAAGTAAGAACGAAATATTATAGCTGAATACCATCATCAACAACAATAGCAGTAATATTAAGAAACTAATGTTAATTTTAAAATAAGAAAATGAAATAAATATGTAAATCATGCTTATAAACCATATGTTGTACTAAACTTTATTTAATTGTAATCAGACAGTTATAATGTCAATAACACTTACTCTGAGCTCTAACTCATCAGAATTATCTGCTAGTTACTTTCCTCCTATTGAATTACATGGTGCATATGAGTGTGCTCTAACTGATTTTCATTCATACAACAGCATTCCAAATGTAGACACCTACAACAATATGTTTCATATAGGGGAACATACAATTGAAATACCAATTGGATCTTACGAATTGAATGATATTGTAGATTTTATACAAGAGCAATACAGAAGACTCTGTCCAGAAAATAAGATTTTTATTGAAGCCAATAACAATACAATGCAAGTTAAAGTTAATAGTTCCAAAGATCCTGTATATTTTAATAAAGGCAACACAATTGGAAAACTTTTAGGATTCAATAGCAAAATCCTAACACCAAACAAATATTATTACTCAGATCTTCCAGTTAATATTTTTAAAGTGAATCTCTTGCGAATTGAAAGTAGTATCGCTATTAACACATATATGAATAACTCCAAATCGCATACACTTCATGAATTTCCGATTAATGTGCCTCCAGGCTATAAAATAGATGAGGTTCCAAGAAATCTCATCTATTTACCTGTGAACACCAGAGAGATAAGTTCACTAGCGCTGCGCGTAGTTGATCAACACGGTGATTTAATTAATTTTCGAGGGGAGGAAATTACAATACGAATACATTTGAGGTCAACTAAATAATGCTAATATACAACACAAATACATTGAAAAATAAAGCAGTAATAACAACAACAAGAACATTAAAGCGACCACTTCAACAGAAAGCACTAACAACATCAAATAAAAATTTTCTAAAGTCCTTGAATTTTAAATTGAAGACAAAATGAGTTCAATAATAGATGTCTTAGATAAACCTTTCTCTGATGAGAATATAATCAAAAAGGACTATCATACATATGTACCATACTTACAATCTTACAACAATAATGATGAAATCAGAATTTCAATACAAAATCAAGATTTATACGTGCTACCCAGTGAGAGCTACATTTATGTAGAGGGGTTTGTTGCCGATGATAATAGCCCTAAATCTTCTTCTTCTTCAGAGAACTTTAAATTAAAAAACAACTTTGTAGCATATCTATTTGATAAAATTCGCTATGAGCTCAATGGAATTGAAATTGACTACAGAAATTTTCACAATTACAAGAGTTCAAAATACAAATCCTACAACATTCATATTAGAAGATTATCTTGGTAATCCTATTAAAGGTGGATTCTATACTGAAGAACTTTCGAAAACTAGATATCCAAATACATATCTAGTTGAAAAGGTTCTTAAAACTAAAGGAAAGGAGGCATACGGTTGGGATTTTCTAATCAACACAATTCTTGGATAAGTAAGAACGAAATATTATAGCTGAATACCATCATCAACAACAATAGCAGTAATATTAAGAAACTAATGTTAATTTTAAAATAAGAAAATTAAATAAATATGTAAATCATGCTTATAAACCATATGTTGTACTAAACTTTATTTAATTGTAATCAGACAGTTATAATGTCAATAACACTTACTCTGAGCTCTAACTCATCAGAATTATCTGCTAGTTACTTTCCCCCTATTGAATTACATGGTGCATATGAGTGTGCTCTAACTGATTTTCATTCATACAACAGCATTCCAAATGTAGACACCTACAACAATATGTTTCATATAGGGGAACATACAATTGAAATACCAATTGGATCTTACGAATTGATTGATATTGTAGATTTTATACAAGAGTAATACAGAAGACTCTGTCCAGAAAATAAGATTTTTATTGAAGCCAATAACAATACAATGCAAGTTAAAGTTAATAGTTCCAAAGATCCTGTATATTTTAATAAAGACAACACAATTGGAAAACTTTTAGGATTCAATAGCAAAATCCTAACACCAAACAAATATTATTACTCAGATCTTCCAGTTAATATTTTTAAAGTGAATCTCTTGCGAATTGAAAGTAGTATTGCTATTAACACATATATGAATAACTCCAAATTGCATACACTTCATGAATTTCCGATTAATGTGCCTCCAGGCTATAAAATAGATGAGGTTCCAAGAAATCTCATCTATTTACCTGTGAACACAAGAGAGATAAGTTCACTAGCGCTGGGAGTAGTTGATCAACACGGTGATTTAATTAATTTTCGAGGAGAGGAAATTACAATACGAATACATTTAAGGTCAACTAAATAATGATAATATACAACACAAATACATTGAAAAATAAAGCAGTAACAACAACAAGAACATTAAAGCGACCACTTCAACAGAAAGCACTAACAACATCAAATAAAAATTTTCTAAAGTCCTTGAATTTTAAATTGAAGACAAAATGAGTTCAATAATAGATGTCTTAGATAAATCTTTCTCTGATGAGAATATAATCAAAAAGGACTATCATACATATGTACCATACGTACAATCTTACAACAATAATGATGAAATCAGAATTTCAATACAAAATCAAGATTTATACGTGCTACCCAGTGAGAGCTACATTTATGTAGAGGGGTTTGTTGCCGATGATAATACCCCTAAATCTTCTTCTTCAGAGAACTTTAAATTAAAAAACAACTTTGTAGCATATCTATTTGATGAAATTCGCTATGAGCTCAATGGAATTGAAATTGATCATACAAGATATTTAGGATCCACGAGCACCATAAAAAACTTGGTTTCTCTATCACCAAACGAAAGCAATGTGATGCAAAATGCTGGATGGAACAAAATTGACGATGTCACTCTTGCAAATGGATTTTTCAATTTCTATGTACCTCTAAAAATGCTTCTAGGATTCGCTGAAGACTACAACAAAGTTATATTAAATGGAAAACATGAATTGATACTCTTGCGCAATAAAAACGATGAAGATCTTGTCCGCTCGAGTGTTTCTACTGAAAAAGCTAAACTTACAATTTCACTCATCTCATGGAGAATACCTCATGTTCAATTATCTGACCTTAGCAAATTGAATATGATTAAAATTATTAACAATGGTGCTTCTATACCCATGGCATTTCGCAGTTGGGATTGTCATATTAATCCACAATTAAACACAGGAACTAACCATATTTGGAATGTTAAACTGGCTGCCAATAGAGAACGCCCCCGTTTTGTGTTGATTGCTTTTCAACAAGAAAATAAATTTGTTCATTGTGATTTGACTAATTTAAAAGTACATTTAAATTCAGTCTCATATCCATACGATGATCTTAACATAAAGTTCAAAAATGAACGTTATGCAATTCTATATGATATGTATCTAAGATTCCAACAACGCTACTATATGAAAGAATCTCAACCGCTTCTAACTGCATCAGAGTTTAAGACAAAAGCCCCTATTATTGTAGTAGATGTCAGTCATCAGAATGAATCGCTCAATAATAGACCGATTGATATAAAAATTGAATTTGAAACAGCAACTAATATTGCAGCAAAGACATCAGCTTACTGCTATTCTTATTCATGATCGTATAATAGAATATATTCCCATCAAAGGACAAGTTCGAAAAGCGTTATAAATTGAATAATATGGAAAATAACATAATTTTTATAGACGTACAAGGTTTCAAAACTAATTCAAACGATTTCATCGCAAAAGAAGTAGCGATTGTTTTCAACAATTATGAATATAACAATTTCATTATAAAACCACCATTTGATTTTAAATGTTTATCAATAAAAAAGCAAAGAGAAGCAAAGTGGCTAACAAAAAACTATCATCACCTAAGCTGGACTGCTGGATCAGTTTCATTTCATAGCGTTTGCAATTTTTTAAAAGCCAACGCAAGATGTTCTAAAATTTACGTAAAAGGTGAAGAAAAAAGACTATGGTTGGAAAAAATTTTACACCGAAAAATTTCTAACGTTGAGCATATAGGCTGCATCAACTTTAAACAAATGGAAATCAAGTATCCAGAATATTTTTATTGTAATTATCATAAATTTGGTGTATGCGCATTAAAAAATGCTATTTTACTAACAAAAGAAATGTCTTGCTTTAAATGACCTTTTTACTCTTTAAAATATTAATGTATGTATTATTATAAAATTCAAAAAAATTTTAAACAATAAATGTATAAAAAATAAAAGAATGTACAAGTGTTTTCTTATTTAAAATACAAACTACATAAAGGGACTAGAAGGAGGTGGGGAGGAGGAGAAGTTAACTTTTTTGCTTACTTGCAAATGTTTGCTTTTTGTTTCTCTGCTGATGAGTGTACTTAGTTGAAAATCCACTGCTTTAAAATAATCGTAGACAAAGAAAATGATTACGTTGCAAAATATAAATGTATTCAATAAAATATTCCACGCACAAGTTCTCACGATCGCACAAATGTACATACATACATACACATTCAAGAATTTCATAATGTTATGAAATAAATATTTCTTAAACAAATAAACACAATATACAATTACCAGCGACAATCAAGCTGGTGTAATAGGTTGTTATTTTTAAATAAAAATTTTTTATTTAATTTATTTAATTTATTTTTATTTAATTTACTTTAAATAAAATATAAAGATTATTTCCTGAGATCTGCCAGGAGCTCTAGGAATGTTGTTTAATGATTCTTTTTAAAAATAAAAATACATTGTCTTATATACTAGTTATGAGAATAAAGCTTAACCTATCTTAACATAAGAGGGAAAAGAAAAGGTATATGCTTAATAAGCAAATTGTTCCCTTTAGTTTCCCACGGTAGGCGTGCGGCGTGTGTCTCATAAGAAATTTGGAAAACATGGATTTTGTATTGTTTATATTTATTATATAAACACATGTGGTTATTAATTATGATTCATTCAAGTGCATTATGATGCAGCCTTTGATCAGACTGGCGAGTGTCAAATAGCATCTGTACAAAATACATATTTACGTTGCAGTCTGTCAAATGCATTTATCTAACACTTCATGCGGCGGTATTTGCCCGATTGCATGAGTGTCAAATGTCCAGTGCACAAAAATAATTTCAATGCCATTGGATGTTATGTATGTTGCGGTCAAGTTGACTTTAAATGTTTACTACGCAATGTTAGTCGTAGTGATAGTTAGAACACGCTACACCTCCACCTTTTATAAGAATGTTCATATAACATTAGTTCCATGGACATTCTTTTACACATAAAAAAAAATATTTTTGAAGTATAATTAAAAATTTAAATCTTATTGTAAAATATTAGGTTTTATTGGTAGTGCGCATACCGTTTTAATTATTTAATATTATATAATTTAAGTCTATTCTTATGAACTATTTGTGTTTTATTTGTTTTCTTATCAAATATAGTTACATTATTTCTTAAGTCTATTTTCTTAATTTTGTAAAGTCCTTTATATTGTATTTCTAACTTATGACCTGCTTCATTTTTCAGTAATACTAGATCTCCTATTTTAAAGTTATAATCAATTATATCCCTATCATAGTTTAATTTTTGCTTAAGTTTATTTCTATCTAATAATTGTTGGGCCCTTTTATATGCTACTTCTTATCTAAATTTTGTTTCTTTAGCATAGTCCTCTATATTATATAGTGGTTCTACTTTATCTACATTGAAAATCTGAAAACTGTTAGGAGTTTTTGCAAAGACTAACTCATAAGGACAATAATTATGAATTGTTGAAGGTGTTGTATTAAAACAATAAGCAAAATATTTTAGCCATTCATCCCAATCATATTTGTCTATAGATATATAGGAACGTACATATTCATTGAAAGTTCTATGACTTCTTTCTATTGTGCCTACTGTTTGGTGGTGATGAGCTGTCGAAGTTAATTTTTAAATTTTTAGTAGATTACAAAGTTCTGTTAATATCGAATTCTTATATTCTGTTCCCATGTCCGAAATGAACGTCTTTATTGGACCATAGGTAAGTATAAAATTTTCAAATATTGCCTTAGCGATTGTTTTAGCGCTTTTGTCTCTTATTGGTATAGTAACTAAATATTTAGTTAAATCACATATTATTGTGATTGCGTATTCATTTCCAATTAATGATTTTGGAAATGGCCCTATTGTGTCTACCACTACCGTATCAAATGGTTTTGTTGGCGTTGGTGTCACAGTCATTGGACTTTTGTTATGTTTTAAAGTTTTAGCAGTTTGACATTTATGACATGTTTTTACGTATTTAGATATGTCCTTGGACATATTTTTCCAATAGTAATATCTTTTTATTTTTTCTAATGTTCTATATATTCCGCAATGTCCTCCTTCTATGGGATCATCGTGGTATTTCAGCATAATTTCAAGAATTGCCTTGGCATTCTTATTATTTAATTGGGTCACCTCATTTAGTAGCGCTACTTTAATTTTATTTAATATTTTATTGCCCATAAGTTTAAATTCATTAATAGAGATAAGTTCGAAAATTTTCTCACTAGGTGCCACTTGTAAATTATATATATTGTGTTTACCGGCCACTTTTTCGAGCCTAGAGAAAAATTGTCCTAAGTCAAAATTTTCGTTAGTAAACAAATCATTAATATGTATATATGTTACTATAGATTTTCCACGTTTGATATAACATCCTCCGGGGGAAATCTTTAGTTTATAGTATTTTCTGACGTCAGTGTTTGTTAAAGGTACATATATACTGGGCTTATCATTATTTTTATTTTTATGCTGTTCATTTAGTGTATTACTATTTTTTCTTTTTTATTGGTCATCGATCTGGTCGTGACTTTTAATATAGAACAAATTTTATTATTCATGTCTTTTAGGTCATTTATTGTAATTCGCGATAGAGCGTCAGCAACATAGTTATCTTTTCTGATAAAATCCATGCCAATGATTCCATCGCATGGTATCGGAAAATTATTATCTACTACCTGGAAGTAATGTGGTATTAAAAATTTATTAAATTTTAAATCGCAAAATGTATTTCCAACCGATTTGATGTTACCCTGTCCTATTCCACTTAAAGTTGTTGTTTTATTAGTGTTAATTTGGTTTTGTTTAAAGAATTTTGGTTTTATTAATGAAATGTCTGCTCCCGTGTCTACTAAGAGTGTGAGCGAAGTATTGGTATTGTCTAATTGAATATGTATAAAGAAGCTCAAGTTTAGATTTAGATGGTAAATTTTTACTGATTTGATCCTAGGGGAATTTCGGAGTTTTTCGAATTGTTTTCATTTGATTCTGTTGCTCTTACGTAGTTATTGTTCCTACGATTATTATTAAATCTTTGTCGGTTTCTGTAATAATTGCTATTATTATTATTGTTATTATTATAGTTGTTGTTATTATTTCTACGTGGGTAATTATTTCTTCCACGTGATTGTGTGTTATTACTACGGAAACTGTTTCCAGATTTTTACTTTTGTCCATAGTACAAAATGGTATTTTGCTGACCTGTGGCGTCTGTACAACTATTGACAAATTTACTAATAGCATCGTTCATGCTATTGAATTGACCTGCTTCCATGATAAGCTTAACTTTATCTATGGTGCAGTTTTTAGTTAATGCCTTTACGGCAGTTTGTGTGGAATACTTTGTGGCTAGGTCGCATGACAATCCATCTGAAATGTATGCGGATTCTATTGCCTTGGTTAAATTTTCTATTTCACTGCAATAAGCGTTAGCAGTTATATTGTTTTGTTTTATATTTAAAATTTTTGCTGTTAATACTTCCACAGACTCTCCCTTCACGTTATTTTTTAGTATGTTTATTATTTCTGATATAGTTGATTCATTGCTGATTAGATTTCTTGCAGTTCCCTTTAATTTTGTTTTTATTAGTGATACTGCAACTGCTTCGCGAGTACCCTTTATTGAATCCACTAAGGACAAGGAGTCAACAAAGGATCGTAAATTTTCTGATTTTCCATCAAAGTCTATAATCAGCTTTGATGCTGTGTTCAAAAAGTCCACTACAGTTTGAGTCATTTTTGATTCAGTTATAGGCACAGAAATATTAAATATTACACTTTCGTGTATTGAATTTGGTAGTTCGATTTGTATCGATTTTTTATCAGCTAATTTTGAAATTCTGCTTGTTAAATCAAGGAAAAATGCGTCTGCTGCTCTTTGGTGAGCTACTGTTAGTCTATTGTAATAAACATTAAATAAAACTCTTATTTCTGCTAATTTTGTAAGAATACCTTGAAAATGATGAATAATTGTTTAATTTTTATTTTGGTCTATCAATATTGACACACTTATATGACCGTTCTAACTCTTCTTTTATAATTCGTGCCTTATTCAAAATATCTTTCCATTCCATCAGCAAATTAAAAAATTGCTAAAAAGTTTAATTTGGTTATATTTTGTCTAAATCGTTTGCTTTACTGAAATACTTTTTTCTTAGAGCTCTTTTATGTGACAAATATATTTTAAGCAACAAGTTTATTGCTGAAATTATTACTAATATTAGCATTAGTAACCATAATGAATTTATTTCTGACTTATGATCAATGATTTCCAAATTGGTAATCACGTTAGAATTGGGTTTTTCCATTTTTGATTCTGTTTTACCCATATTTAAAATTTATTTATTTTACTGAATTATTGGTGCTTATTATTTTCTTTTTCATGCGTTCTGACCACCTTATTGCACGAACTGACATTTCCTCTACATGAGTATTGTTTAAGACATCGTCCTCAATTGGGACACCTGGCATTCCTATAATTTTCCAATAAATATTCTACTTGTTGTTCCAATGAAATTCCTTCTTCTTCAAAAATAACATTAATATGTTTTTTGGTTTGTTTTCTATTTATGTTATCCATTATTATGGCCTTACAAAATTAATTACATTAAAAAAATTAATTACAAAAGTACCATTTAAAATTTATTTATGTTAATATATAATAGTATTGAGGATAAGTTAAAAAACAAAATACGTAATTATAATGTTTGTCAACTGCGGTTAACGCCTACTGACCTAAGAGTTCACCGCAATTAGTGCACTTCTTTATTTATTTTTAATGTATATGGTTTTACTCTTTCTTGTTTTTTGTTAGTTGAAGTTGGATGAGCCGGTTCAGCTCATCAATTCTTACCCAGATTTTGGTAGAGTCTGACCATGTTGGTGGTGGATCTCTATTGACTTCTCGGATGAGAAGTGCCTTCTGTCTTTTTAGTCGGCAGAGGTATCCTCCCCTGCGTTTTACTTTTTTTGTTACTGGCACCGTAATCTCTTCTGTTTGTTTCCGTTGTGTTCTCTTCTTGTATTCCTCTATTGTAAGGGGCTGTGGTCCTGGTTTTCCCATGCTGGTTTTAGTAGATATGTTGTCTCAAATTGTAATGTTAATGATTCGTAAACATTCCATAAGCTATTTATTCTGCGTTTTGGCCAGGCGGACTTCTTCCACTGGCAGATCGTTTTTGGCTGATCTGCCAGGACCTCAAAATTATTTCCGGGTGCTAAAAGTAGCACTCCTGGCAGGATCGCCATGTAATAGGTTGTTATTTTTAAATAAAAATACATTGTAGTTATGAGAATAAAGCTTAACCTATCTTAACATAAGAGGGAAAAGAAAAGCTATATGCTTAATAAGCAAATTGTTCCCTTTAGTTTCCCACGGTAGGCGTGCGGCGTGTGTCTCATAAGAAATTTGGAAAACATGGATTTTGTATTGTTTATATTTATTATATAAACACATGTGGTTATTAATTATGATTCATTCAAGTGCATTATGATGCAGCCTTTGATCAGACTGGCGAGTGTCAAATAGCATCTGTACAAAATACATATTTACGTTGCAGTCTGTCAAATGCATTTATCTAACACTTCATGCGGTGGTATTTGCCCGATTGCATGAGTGTCAAATGTCCAGTGCACAAAAATAATTTCAATGCCATTGGATGTTATGTATGTTGCGGCCAAGTTGACTTTAAATGTTTACTACGCAATGTTAGTCGTAGTGATAGTTAGAACACGCTACACTGGACCACCCACACATAAGCATTAGGATGTTCACATACATGAGAACATTTTATAAATAAATAAATAAAATAATTAAATAAATTAAATTAATTAATTTAATTATTTTATTTATAAACAATTTATTTTATTTATAAACAATTTATAGCGTGAGGAAATCACGCAAACACATTCCCACGATTCATATGAGAATCGCTTAGTAGTCATCAAACCTATTTTCTCTGATACTACTGATATAGCATTACGATAACAAATTTCTACAGTCTGACAACACCGGCAATTTTCCCTTTGGTGTTAGGAAATAATAATCATGTTGTTTTTTCCTAATAGTTTTTAGGACTCGAGTTTAAATTAAATAATTTATAATTTAAATATAGAAATTAGGGCACGGTGAAAAAATATACTTTTGAAAAACAAGCGAACACTTTGAGTATTACTTTGCAAGTGAGTTATATTTAGCAGTTCTTTTCTTAATTCTATGTACATATATATATATTTACTTCATTACAATATCTTAACTGTATTAACATATGTAATATTACATAGTACTATATGTTTATTGATGTATTTATTTAAGTATTTATTATTAGGGAGATTTATTTTATATTAATTAGTTAGAATATTATTAAGGTTTATTAGTTGTATTATTATTATTATTATTATTATTGTTATTATGGCGCAACATTCCGGCCCCATTGAAGGACTGGAAGTCTTCAAGATTATGGCAGAGGAGCCAATTTATGGATTGGGCGTTTATATACGCCGCTTCCTGTTTTGACCTCCGCCACCCTGGCCTTGCCGTCGGCGCCTTCGGTGACGCTCACGACTCTCCCGGTCAACCAGTGTTGTGGCGGGCAATTGTCCTCGTGGACTATTACCACTTGGCCTATTTTTAGATTGGGCATATCTAGGTGCCACTTGGCTTTGCCTTGAAGTCCTCGGATGTAATCGCGAGACCAAGCCTGCCAGAATGTCGGCTTGAGACCGCAAAGCAGACGCCATCGCTTCCATAACTTCACATCTCTTACGAACTCGCCTCCTGCGGATTCTTGCGGCAGCGAACGCAGACCCTCTCTTATTATCAGGTGCGCTGGAGTTAGCGCTTCTTCGTCGTTAAGGTCTGGAGACAGCGATGCAATGGGTCGACTGTTGAGCACCGCCTCTACTTCTGCAAGCATTGTCCCCATCTCTTCGTGCGTGAGCGACGCGTTGCCCACGACTCGCAGAAGTAGGAACTTCGCTTGCTTCACGGCGGCTTCCCATAGCCCTCCGAAGTGAGGCGCCCGAGGTGGTATGAAGGTGAACTTCACCCCGGACGACGCTGCGTACAATCCTACGGCTTGCTGCAGTTCCTTCAGCACCCTGCTGGCTCCGACGAAGTTCGTCGCGTTGTCGCACAGGACTTCTTTCGGTAGACCTCTCCTGGCAGTAAACCTTTTAAAAGAGAGAAGAAACGAATCAGTAGACAAGTCGGATACTAATTCTAAATGTACCGCCTTAGAAGTGAAACACACGAAAACCGCTATATACATTTTTAATGGTGGTCGACCACGAATTCTCAATGAAACATTGACCGGACCACAGAAGTCTACGCCGACAATTAAAAATGGTCGAGTAGCTCTCACTCTATTAGTGGGTAAATTGCCCATTATTTGGGACATTAGCTTTGGTTTATAGCGGAAGCAATGTACACAATTAGGAACTATTCGATTGCATTCTTCTTTCGCATTAATAAGCCAGATATTGTCTCGCGAAAGAGCTATTAGGGCCTTTATGCTAGCATGACAATTTTCGAAATGCAAGTTTCGCAAATAAAGTGTGACAAAGCTATTATTTTTCGGTAATAAAAGTGGGAATTTAGTATTATATTTCAACTTTGCGTTAAGTAATCTCCCACCTACCCTTAATAGTGAAAAAGTTCGTTTCTCTTCAGTAAACGTATGAATAAATGGTGTCAATCTTTGTATATTTGATAGTAAGACCTGAGATTTCTGTAACTGAGATATCTCCTCAGAAAATTTAGATTTCTGGATTGTCTCTACAAGTCGATAGAATGACCATTTTAATTCAACTGCAGTAGGTATAGAACTTTTATTTATTTTACGCTTCTTTAAACCATCAACGAATCTAAAGACGTATGAAGTTATTCGAATCAATTTTTTGTATGATGAATATTTTTCAACAAGATCCAATAAAAAGTTTTGAGGATCCTCTACTGCAAGAAACACATGAGTTTTTCTTGTTTCTGATAATTTTTGATTCTGAGAACTCTTATTTAGTAAAAATGAAAGTCCTTCAAACCAAATAGAATTTTTTAATTCGTGGACATCACATTCTCTTGATACAATATCAGCTGGATTGTCCTTAGTTGGCACATGGCGCCATGAAATTTGCTCTGACCATTCTTGGACTTCCGCCACACGATTTGAAACGAAAGTGGCAAGTGATGATGGATGCGTCTTAATCCAATGTAGCGTTATTTCTGAATCCGTCCAGAAAGTAACACTTTCGATTTCAAATTTAATCATAAACTTATTTCGATTCCACAACTTAGCCAACAAATGTGCCGCACATAACTCAAGTCTCGGAAGAGATTTTGTCTTGAGTGGACCAACTTTAGAATTTGCAGTCAGTAGTCTCGAAACAATTCCATTTGAATCGTAGCTTCTAATGTAAATACAGCAACCATATGCTCGCATTGAGGCATCAGCAAAACCATGAATTTGAATTCTTGCTGTCGAAGTTGTGTTTACGAATTTTGGGATTGTAATTGAATCAATTTCCAGTAAATTAGATTTGAAATTTTCCCATGACGTATTTAGTCTCATGGGAATTGATTCATTCCAGTCAAGTTTTTGAATCCAAAGTTCTTGCAATAATATTTTGGATTTTGTTACTAATGGGCATAATAGTCCGAGAGGATCGAATAATCGAGAAGAAACTGATAGTATGTTTCTTTTTGTAGCTTTCAATTCTTGAAAATTATTATCAAAATGAAACTTAAATGTATCATTCTTCGGAATCCAATGTATGCCCAGCGCCTTAGAAGAATCGGAATCGCTTTGCAGAAGTTTTTCATTTTGTAAAGAGCTCATGAAGTCTGGATGATTGGAAACCCATTTAGTGAGATTGAAACCAGCTGAACTCAAAATTTCAGTTGCTTGGTCACGAATATCAATTAGGTCTTGGTAGCTTTCAGCTCCAGTAAGCAAATCATCAACGTAAAAATCACTGCGAATAACTTTTGAACCAATAGGCAAAGTCTCTTTGTACAAATCGCTCAAGTGAATCAAACATGTGATGGCCAAAAACGGTGCCGAGGCAGTGCCATAAGTGACTGTGTTTAATCGAAATACTTTTAAATCATCAGATGGATTTTCTCTCCAAAGGATTAATTGAAAATTTCTATCATTATCATCAACCAATACTTGACGATACATTTTTTCAATATCTGCAGTGATTGCGTGCTTGTGAAGTCGAAAACGGATCAATGTAAAATACTATTCTTCTTGAACTGTAGGACCAACCATTAACAATTCGTTAAGTGATACATGCGAAGAAGTTCTACTTGAAGCATCAAAAACTACTCGAAGATTAGTAGTTGTACTCTGAGGCCGCAAAACACATTGATGTGGAATGAAATAATGAGGAGTGATTGGCATTTTGTCTACAAGTGACATATGACCTAAATTAAAATACTCTTTCATAAAATCATGATACATTTGCCTCATGGTATCATCTTTGGATAATCTTCGTTCCAATGAAAGAAATCGTCGTTTGGCAGTTTCAAAGAATGATCCTAATAGTTTTGCATCAGATTTGAAAGGTAAAGAGACTTCAAATCGTCCTGACGTTAATCGTCGTACAGTATTTATAAAATTGTCCTCACATTGTTGCTGTACAGTTTTGATGATTCGTTTGGAAGCTCTTCTAACTCCCAGAATTTTCTGACAATTGTATTGTATTTTCCAGTTACAATCCAACCAAGCGAAGTTTTTTGAAGAATTGGAAGGCTCGGGCAAGATTTTATTTGACCTACACACATTAAGTCAAAGAAATTTTCTGCGCCAATTAACAGATCAATTTTCTGTGGTTTGTAAAAGAATGGATCAGCTAATTCAACATTCTTAGGAATATTTAAGATATTTGCGTTTAATCTGTGATCAGGTTGTAAATTTGTAATTGAACTCAATACCCAGAACTTGGACGTAAATTGAGTAGAATTGACCCTCGACGTGAGATTTAAATCAACACAATACTTTGAACATGAATTTGTGTCGCTAATACCATTTAAACTTAATCTGCCTCCTTCTCTTTTTAATCTTAGTAGCTGTGAAAGTTCCTCAGTAATCAAATTTGGTTGAGAACTGGAGTCTAAAAGAGCTCTAGCTGGTATTAATTGACCAGAACTATTTCGTACTCTCACCACAGCTGTTGCCAGAATGATTCTTTCATCCGATGATGAATAATTGACAGCAGCGTGGGAAGTAGATGGCTCTTGAGAAAGGCTACTTACATTAGAACTTGTAGTATATTTATGCAGCAGTGAATGATGAGAACCACTACATACTCTACACTTAGAAGACGAACATCTTGCTACTGTGTGGCCTTTTTTCAAACAATTAATACATGCTGGCACAGATTTTATGAAATCAAATCTTTTATTAACAGGCTCAGCACTGAATGAAGGGCAATTATTTACTACATGTTGTGTAGATTTGCAGAATAAGCATTTATCAGCAGATTGTTTTGTTTTTGTGCAATTTAATGATGTGCTAGTATTTTTGTTATTTGAAAATTCAGTTTTATTTTTATTAAACCTCGGTCTTGAACTTGAAGATTCATCCGCAGAAATATGCTGGTAGCGTTTGTTCAAAGCGGCTTCACAGTCTGACCATAATGGGAGCCTTTGAAAGTCCAGCTGTTCTTCCCATTTTGATTTTGTGACTGGATCAACTTTTGACATCACTAAATGTATTAAAATGGCATTAGTTATTTTCTTGTCATCGCCTATTGACAAGAGCGAATCGTATATTGCCGACATCGTATCTATCATGCTTCGCAAAGCAGAAGCCGAAGGTTTTGTTATTTCCGGTAAATCAAAAAGTTTCGATATATTATCGAAAAATATGAGACATTCATTGTCATATACCTTCTTCAAACTGGCTAAAGCTTTGGGATAATTTTCTTCGGAAATCTGAAAAGCTTTTACTGTACCTAAAGCTGAATCGGACAAGCATGATATCAAATGGTTAAATTTCTCGATATCTGTCAACGTCGGATCATTATGTACCAAATTTTCGAACAAACTCATAAAATTCTTATATTCCGCGTATTTCCCAGTAAATTTGGGTAGCCTCATATTTGGAAGCCTGGAATGGTGAGTTTGTACGCTGAAAGACGTTTCAGGTATATTTGGCTGTATATTTTTAATTAAAATGCTTAAAAATAATGACTTTGTGGTGACACAAATATCCTCAAGCTCAGCTCTGTCGTCATTATCAGGATCTAAATTATCCACATCAGACTGAAGCTTCATGGCTTGGTCAATATAATCCTTTAGAATGTCTAAGCGACATTCCAGTTCAACAGGATTAAACGAAATAGTCTTCTCTAGTATAGACTGTCGAATCCTTTCAATATGTTTGATAACTTTTGATTTTTTAACCATTAGTTTTTCTAATGTCTCCAGTTCGGAAGGACACTCTTGGCGCTTTTTAGTTGCCATATTTTTAGTAGTTTTTTATTTAAATTTTAATTAATTTATAAAATTTAAAACACGTTCGTTAAATTGAATTATCTTATCAATTTAACTTATGTTTATTCAATATATTATTTCCTCGTCGGATACACAATATTCGGAAATTTAATCTTTATGTAGATTACTCTTTTATTCACAAATATTTAATTGAATCAATGTTCCGAAATTAAAAATAATTTATTTAATTTTTCGTAAAAACCACTTTTTACAGCCTTTGGCAAATATATTTATTTACCAAGTAAAATCGTTTTTAAGTTAATTTAATATATAAGGCGAAGTATGAACACACTTTGATATTATTATTTACTAATTATATGTAATTAGATTTTCGATGCTAGTGTGAACACACAAACGACTTTGTAATATTTATTTATATAAAAATTAACTTTTCGACCCTAGTATAAATGGGGTTCACTGTTACAGCTGTTGTAATGTAAATTATTACAAGTGGTATAGGAACAAACGGAATGGAACACTGATTTCAATAAATTAATAAAGAGCGAATAAAAGGACAAAATAAAAGTGAAAATTTTATTATTTAATTTATTTAAAATTAATAAAATCAACACTCGCGAATAGTTTTGTGTATTTTTGAACGCAAATAAAATTATTTTAACGCGATGAAAATGCCGACGGTAAATAGAAATAATTGTTAAATTTGCTCTCAGTAATGATGAGAAAGAATTATGTTTGTACGAATGTGTGTTAATAAAAACAATAAAAACACTCGCGATAAATTTCACTTTTAAGGGTGGATTTAATTTAATAATAATATTAAATAAACAAATTGTTTCACAAATGTTGAAGTGTAAAAAATATTCTTTGTGTTCGACTTGCAAAGCGATTTGAATTTTTGAGTAATTTACAAAAATCTCTTAAATTTGATTAACTTACAAATTTAAGGGTAAAATAACACAGATATTTTTTACACATTTTACCTGTTGTTCGGAATTGGAACTACTCCCCTGTTGGTTTTCAGCTCTGCAAAGAATACAGCGGCAACGGGGCATCTGGACGAGACTTCTAGGTGATGAGTTGACCAAATATGTAGAACAATGTTGATGAAGATGATGTTGTAGTTGTTGTTGTGATTTTATGTTTGTTTAATAAAGAAATGCTTTTTGTTCTTTTTCTTTAACTTTGTTTGCACTTGTTTGAATGTTTGATTGTTTATGCACTTTATATAGCACTCACACTTTTTAAATTGTTTTTTGGTTTTATTTAAATTTTAATTAGCTTATAAAATTTAATTTTTTGAATTAAAATAATTTGTTAATTCAATTTTCCGCACAATTTTTTCACTGGTCCCTGCTCGGGCGCCAAAATGTTTTTTCCTAATAGCTTTTAGGACTCGAGTTTAAATTAAATAATTTATAATTTAAATATAGAAATTAGGGCACGGTGAAAAAATATACTTTTGAAAAACAATCGAACAATTTGAGTATTACTTTGCAAGTGAGTTATATTTAGCAGTTCTTTTCTTAATTATAGGTAGGTATATATATTTACTTCATTCCAATATCTTAACTGTATTAACATATGTAATATTACATAGTACTATATATTTATTTATGTATTTATTTAAGTATTTATTATTAGGGAGATTCATTTTATATTAATTAGTTAGAATATTATTAAGGTTTATTAGTTGTATTGTTATTATTATTATTATGGCGCAACACTTGTTTTGCCGTCGGCATTTGAAAATAATATTCATATTTTGCCGTTGGCATTAGGAAAAATAATCATGTTTTGCCGTCGGCATTTGAAAAAAATAATCATGCATTGCCGTCGGCATTAGGAAAAATTAATTTTCACAATTTCACTATTGGTATTAGGAAAAATCATCTCATGATTTTCCCGCTGGTATTAGGAAAATCATTTTCATGATTTTCCAGTCGGTATATATGTATACTTATGAAATCTTAATCTTATGAAACCCCTTAATCCACCCCACAAACATACATACATATAAATTCCCACGGTCATAAAAAACCTGACTTATTGAACCGCCCTCGTATGTAGTAATAATAAAAAAACTCCTTATGTAAACAAAAAACTCCTTATGTAAACAAAAAACTCCTTATGTAAACAAAAAATCGGACGGACTTATTGAACCACCCTCGTAGGTATCAAATTTCACAAATTTCCAAGAATTTTAAAATTTGGGTAATTAAAGTTTCAAAATTTCACAATTTTAATTGTCCCAGAACCGCTATTTCCCTACTACTAAGATGTCATCCTGTAATGTAGGTCCTACACGTAGAATATCGTTTAGAGACAAGCCATTGGATGTTCTATATGAGCCATCAAATACCACTCGTAACCTTGTTGTAGAACTATCTGGTTTTACCACGCAGTGATGTGGAATGTAATTATAATTCGAGTTGATATTGGATGCAGCTTTCTCCATATCTTCTAATGCGACGTATTCCTCAATAAAGTCAATATATTCACTCTGAATGTTTTGATTTGATGAAAACCTTTTTCCGAGCAAAAAAAAATCTTTTTGTAGCAATTTCAACAGAAGAGCCAAGTTCTTTTGCTAAAATGGCAGTTTAACTATAAATTAGTTTGTATGTGGGCATCTGGATGTTGTTTTTTCAGAAAACCTTTCACATTCTACTTCTTCAGCCATTTGAATAGGTTCGCGGCTTGGCTCTTCAATTTTCCAAAAACGTTTTAGAATTGTTTCTAATGACGGCTGAGTTGAATAATTTAAGCAATTATATATTGGCTTTATTGTATTGACAAGTCAATTAATTGTAAAAGGATCGTTTGATGATTCGATTTTATTTGTTGGTTGATTCAATGATGTTGTTTGTGATGAATTCATCAGCGAATTGTGTGAAGTATTTTAGTCGAGATTGTAGTGCCTGTGATGATATACCCTCATGTAGTTTTTTGTAGAATTGGCGTATTTTTGGTTTTAATCTGTCCAACCATCAACAAATCATAAAATAACCCAGCGCCTATAAGCAAGTCTATGAATATTGAAATTTGAAGTTTCTAAGAGTGACTGAGGTTGGTACGAAGTGGTGGATGGGATAACGACGGCTGTGATAGGAGCTGAATAACTATTTGTAGACGATTTTATTACCAGCGAGCAGTTGTTGTAGGCTTCATATGTGTTTCAAGCGATACCTGTTATTTCAATATTTACCTTTTTACGAGTGACACGTAGATATTGCGCAATCTTGTCTGTGACAAAATGTAGTTGGGTTTCAAAGTCCAATAACGCCCTTACAATGATGGACCTTCCATTAGGTGTTTGTAGCTCTACTCTGGCAGTTCCCACAATAACTTGATTTGCAGATGTAGATACTTGTAAGGTACATGGTGGTTCTGTGCCTTCGGACGATGTTATTGAGGGCTGACTAGGGCCAGGCAGTGATGATTGATGAGCTTCATCTTTATGTAGAAGTGTGTGGTGAGCTGCCTTGCACTGCTGGCATCTATTGGTAGATGGACAACTAGTGGCTATGTGGTTAGAACCTAAACAATAGTTTAAATCTCTGGATAGTGCGAAACCTATCTGATATATTCATTTCAATAAATTTTTTACAGTGAAAAACGCTGTGGTATGGTGTGGTTTTGCAAAACAGGCAACTTGATGATGATGCTTGATTTGCGCCGGCAAATGGTGAGACATGACGGGTTTTAAATTTTGACGCTTGGTTGTTGTTTATCAGCCGCCCATGCGGTACAACAAATGGTTTTTGTGTATTTGATTTATTGACGATTTCTAATGTTTTACAACTCTTCTCTAAGAAATTTTAAAGATCACTCCATGTGGGACGTACAAGTTCTTGCGACGACGCTTTAGTTGCCCATTTAACTGACACTTCCTCTTCCCATTTAGCTTGAGTTTCTGAATCAAGTTTGGATGTTAAAAGGTACAAAATAATTCTATCTGCTATTTGGTTTTTTGAGGCGATGGAATTTAAAGCACGAAGATTAGCATTAACTGAGTCAATCAGATTTCTTAAACTTAAAACATTTGGTTTTGAACATTCTTTAATGTTAAACACCTTTTCTATGTGAGATTGAAAAGTCAATCCTTTGTTGTCATATCTTGATTTTAAAAGTTCCAACGCTTGTTCATAGTTGGCTGGTGTGATATCTAGTGATTGAATAAGTCTGGCTGCATTATCAGTCAGGCAAGATCGCAGATATTGAAATTTAGAGATAGTTGATAAATCCGGATTGTCATGGACTAGTACACAAAACATGTTATAAAATTCATTTTGGCTTCGGTTAAACTTAGTTAATTGCAATGTTGGGAGATGAGACCTTGATGTTTGTTGCACAAAAGTCGTTCCATATTGTGTGCTGGTCATACCAGGTTCATTAATGCTTGTTCTTAGAGTTGACAAACGCACCAAAATTTGAGATTTTAATTTGAAATAAACATCTTCAAATTCAAAGCGGCGATTTGTTTCTAATTGCGACTCATCAAGTGCTTCAAGCTGGCTTTGAATCTTCGCGAAAGATTCAAAATGTCGCTCTAACAGCCCCAACTTGACTTCAAAAGATGAAAAGAATAATTGCTGTAATTTAAAACATCATCGGCTTCTTTCTGCTCCCGTTCTAAGAGATTAGTGCGTTGTGATTTCTTAATGTATATGATTCCATCATACACAGTAGATAGTGGAGTGTACATTTGAGGACCTTCTTCGTCAGACATTTTATTGCGAGTTTTGTGATGAAATTTCGGATTAACCATATAATTCGATGATAAAATTATTTTTGAAATATTGAATTAACCATGTAACCCGTCGGATTAACTAAATAATCCGGTTCGAAGGACCGTGTTGAGGACAAGAGCTTTTTCTTTCCCTTTGATGACTTACCAATTCAAAAAGTTAGGTGGAATCTTAAAACTTAGTTAATTTATTTTTAATAAATTATTTCTTTATTGGTTGAAAAAAATGTTATGTTGATTCTTTTTATAATTTCAAAAAATATTAAGAACTTCTTTATTCAAAGGTTTTAAAAATAATGAATTTCAGTGACAAGAATATATTTAAAGTTAAATTATTTTAAAGATTGTTCGGTACGCAATTATACGTTTTGTATACATAGTTTTTCAATTAGTGTCGCATTAAGCGGTTAATGTTGATAGTGTTTTTGTACTTGTTTTTAATGTTGGTAAAATTCAAAGCAATAAAATGTTGGTCCAAAAATTAATTAATTAATTTTTTTTGCATAGATTTCAAATGAGTGTCGCGAGCAGCAGTAACTTGCAATTATATTTACATACATATGTGTGTGTGTTCGTTGTTTCTATATTAATGCATAAGACAAGTGCATTAATACGAATTTAAATAATTTAGGCAATTAAACAAAAGCGCATACCTAGTAGGAAATCCAACACTGCCAATGTTTACTTTGAAATATACCTCTGGTGTGATGAGAATACTTAAATTTTTAAAATGGTTTAAAAAATAAACATTTACAGACCGCTTGTCAAATGTTCTATTCGTATTTTTTTAGTCGATACATTTTGCTTTTACATGATAAGATTTGTTTATAATCTATAGCACTTTTTGACATGTCGTAATACATTGTATTACCGTGTAAAGACACCTTTAGAGTGAGTTTACACCTGGCATTTCTTGTGTGCCATGTGCCCAAAAAAGCGTAACAGGGTAGTGGTTACAAGAAATAAATGACTGAAACTAACACAAACGAAATTTTTTCACAAACCCATTTGCAATAATTTTCCATTGAATTTAAGAGTGCCAGTCAATTGACTGGTCATTTGACCGGTAGTGATGACCGACACATTTATAAATTATATTTGTTCCTCTCTAACATGTATGTTAGAGCGAAACATCTAATGTGCATATATTGGTGGATTTAAAAACATATACTTAGAATTTTTATTAAGAAATTTAACAATTTATTTTTAATTCAAAATATTTTAAGTTGATAGCGGTGATGTTGGATTATTACTAACTCTCTTTTCTGATATTCATTTAAAAATTCACTTAAAACATATTTACATATTTCTTTTTGATGTATATAGTACATATGTATGTATATACATATTTATGTATATACAATATGTAAAACTGTGCAAAAAATACGCAAGCTTTTTCATATAACTATGTATGTATATATGTACATACATATATTCAGTTATTGAGAGCAGTGCACGTAAGAACAAATATACATACATATGTACATATGTATGTAATAAACTAAATTAACAATTGCATTATTAGGTAGGGGTTTATAAATTTTCTTACCGGAATTTAATTATCGTATGCTAATGATAGTTAAAACTAAATTATTATTAAATAATGTAATAATGCTTATGAACAATATAAAAAATATGTTATAACAATTGAAATCATAAAAAATTCAAATCGACTAAAAACTTCATTTATAAATATTTAGCTATATGACCAAACATACTCCCCGGGTTGAAAGGAGGCTTTCAACAACTTTGATACGGTAATGGTGCGATTTTTTTAATAGCTCTTCGGAATATACCTCTTTTAGTTTTAATTTCGACTACTCGTACAACACCATCACGACCGGCAAAAACTTCAGAAATGCGACCAAGAAGCCATTGCTGGGGAGGAATGTTTTCTTCAGACAGTAGAACCAATTGCCCAACTTGAATATATTTCTGTGGAGTACTCCACTTCGCACGTTGTTGAAGTGATGAAAGATAGTCACGCTGCCATAATTCCCAAAATTGTTGCTTTAAAAATGTGACCCTTTGATACCGAGTAAGATACGGCACCTTCGAGCAATCAAAGCTCTCGTCCGGTGTAGCAAGCAATGATGAACCAATAAGCAAATGCGCGGGTGTTAATGCCTCTCCATCATTTGGATCATTGCTTAACGGTGCGATAGGTCGTGAATTTAGAATTGCCTCTGCCTCGATAGCTAAGGTTTGGAGTTCTTCAAATGTTAAGTATGCTTGTGCGATATTTTTAATCAGTAATGTTTTAGCTGATTTAACTGCTGATTCCCAAAGCCCGCCAAAATGCGGGGCTCTGGGAGGAATAAAACAAAATTTCGAACCCAGTTTTGTTACAGTAGTCAAGCATATCAGAAGAGGTAGATTGATTAACAAACTGCTTTAAATGCTTATTTGCGCCAACAAAATTGGTTGCGTTGTCGCAATAAATACGCTGTGGTACACCTCTTCTCCCGACGAAACGTTTTAGGCATAATAGAAAACTATTTGACGATAGATCGGTGACCAACTCCATATGAACAGCCTTAGATGAAAAACAGACGAAGACCGCCAAATACGTTTTATATGGCTGCTTACCTTTGATGCGATACGAAGTAAAAAATGGCCCACAGAGGTCAACGCCACACACTAAAAATGGCCGTTGTGCTCATCGATCTGCAGGCAAGTTACCCATCATTTGGTGCGCAAGAATGGGTTTATAATGAAAACAATGTACGCATTGTCGTACTATTCTGCGAACCAGGTCTCTTGCGTTAATGACCCAAATTTTTTGTCGAAGTATACCCATAAGCGCTTTAGAGCCAGCATGCAAGTGAATTCTATGAAGATATTCTAAATACAGACGAGTAAAACGATGGCTTTTAGGTAAAAGTGCCGGAAATTTGGCATCTATTGGTAAAGGTGCGTTGAAAAGTCGTCCGCCAACTCTTAGAATTTCGAAACTGCTTTTTCCAAATTGTTTTTCTTCCAAAAATGGAGATAGGCTTTTAATTTGATTGCTTAATGATGTTTTATATTTTACACAAGAGATTTCTTTTCCCAAAGTGTGAGACTGGACGACTGAAACTATTTTCCAAAAAGTTATTTCTGATTCGCGATGAGATATAGGTTCAACGTCGGCTAGTTTTAAATTTTTATTCATTGGAACACCATTAAAAACTCGATAAATAAACGCTACTGTATTTATGATGCGCCGAAATGATGAACAGTTTTCAATTATATTTAAAATTATATTCTCATCAGTTGAAACCTTAGAACAATGTAGTGTTAGCGCTTTGCGCAATTCAAACTTTGTGTTATCATCTTTGAAACTTAGATTCGATGGAGTTTTTGGCCACATATGTTTTTCTTCAATGAGGAAATCTGGTCCAGAAAACCATTTGGTAGTAGGTAATTTCAAAGCGCTCGAGCCACGTGAAACAATATCTGCAGGATTTTGTTTTGTAGAAATGTATCGCCAATTAATGTCTTTGCTAAGATCTTGCAGCTCTGATAACCGATTAGCTACAAAACACGTAAACGATGATGATGGCATTTTCAACCAGCTTAAAACAATTGTTGAATCCGTCCAAAAATATATATTTTTTGTATACTTCTCTAGCTTAGGGCGAATTTTATCCCATGTTCGAGCCAACAACAGCGCAGCACAGAGTTCTAATCTGGGTATAGATTGAACTCTACTTGGGGCAATCTTGGACTTTGCAATCAATAAATTAACATTTGTTTTATTGCCTTTTATTGAGCGAACATATATAGAACAACCATAAGCCCTTTGTGACGCATCTGCAAAACCATGCATTTCACAATAGATTAGCACCGACGTAAAAACGTAACGTGGTATTTCAATATTGTTTATATATGATAAATCGTCTTCAATTTCATACCATAATGTAGCCAATTCAGTTGGCAAACATTCATCCCAACTCAAATTACTTTTCCATACTTCTTGAATCAAAATTTTGCATCGAACGATAATTGGACTAAGCAGTCCTAAAACATCAAAAATTTTTGCAACAGTTGAACGTATTGACCTTTTTGTAGGTATTTGTATTTTTGGTAAATTAAATTTGAAATAAAAATGGTCAATGTTAGGCTTCCACGACATGCCTAAAGCTTTAGCGCATGGTTCATCTGCTATATGAATTGGAACTTCCTGGATTGCTTCCGATAAAAGGTCAGCGTGGTTCGAATTCCACTTTGCCAATGTAATACCAGCGCGGCTCAAAATGTCCATTAGTTGAGATTTTTTCTTTTGCAATTCTGTTATTGTTTCTGCACCGGTAAGACAATCATCAACATAAAAATTTTCTAGAATAACCCTTGCGCCCTCTGGATGCGACTCTGCGCACAACTCTGCAAGATAATTGAGGCATCGAATGGCCAAAAATGGTGCTGCTGACATACCATATGTCACTGTATTTAACTCAAATGTTTGAAGTTCTTTATTTATGTCATCTCGCCAAAGAATCAACTGAAAGCATCGATCTTTTTTATCTACAAGAAACTGTCTGTACATTTTTGATATGTCAGCAGAAAGCGCATATTTGTTTAAGCGAAATGCAAGCAACGTCAGAATTAGCTCTTGCTGTATTGTAGGCCCAATAAACAAAATTTGATTTAAGGAAATCCCATTAGAAGTAGCAGCGGACGCATCAAAAACCACCCTCAACTTTGTAGTTGTGCTCTCAGGCCGTAGCACACAGTGGTGCGGTATGTAGTAATGTGTCTTACTTTGATCGACATTTTCATTTAGTGACATATGCTTGAGTTCGATGTATTCTTTGATGAATTCTGAATACGCATTTTTTAATTCAGGATCACGAAGCAATCTGCGTTCAAGAGAAAAAAATCGTTTTTTAGCTATTTCATAAGAATCTCCCAATGTGTCAGGCGAAAATTTGAACGGTAGACGTACTTGCAATCGGCCATCTTCACTTTTGTTTACATTTTGTATAAAATAAGCTTCTGCCTTTTCTTCATCTAACGTTAAGTTTGATGAATTGATGTGAAATTCTTCAAGTTGCCAAAAGCGCTGCAATATTGAGTCCAGACTTGGCTCTGACTTTATTGTTACATTGCACGTTAAAGTATTTGAAGAATTTGTTGTAGTTTGAATGTCTAAATTTCCACCAACAACCCAACCAAATGTTGTGTTCACTAATCGTGGCAATCTTGGGTCTAAGGCAATTATGCCGTTGCAAAGCAATTCGAAAAATAGTTCAGAACCTATTAAAAGATCAACTCGTTGTGATTTATAAAAATACGGATCTGCTAACTCGACATGTGTTGGAATATTCCAAGTTTTACAATTTATTGGCGTGCGAGGTTGATTTGAAGCAATAGAATTGGTTACAAAAAACGTTGCAGTGCGTAACTTAACTCGTGACTTAATTGTGGCTTTTACGAAACGTGTGATATTAGTTTTTATATCAGATATGCCGCAGACTTGCTGGTTTGTATATTCAGATTTAAGTTTTAGAAATTTTGCTGTTTCTGTAGTAATAAAATTTAATTCGGAACAGGAGTCCAGCAACGCTCGAACTGGTTGCCAACTATTTCTGCAGTCTTTAATTAATATTATAGCAGTTGGTAACAGCGCACCACTACCGGTCCAAGAAATTAACGTAGAAGTGTCGTTGCTAGACGACGGCTGTGGATTAGCAGCAACAACATTATTGTTCTGAAAATGCAATACAGTATGATGTGGTTTTTGGCATATTCGACAGCGAGAATTTGAAGTGCATTTTGATACGTTATGCCCTTTTCCTAAGCAATTGATGCACAACAATGATGATTTTACGAATTTGAAGCGTTTTTGTATTTCCAGTGATAAAAACCTTTCACATTTGTAAATGTCATGACCAATGCAACGACAATATGGACATTCTGATTTTGCATGTAAGAACGTTGACTTACTACGATTTCGATTTTGACTAAAAACCTCTTGATTTTTGCTTGACGAAAGCGGGTTGGCTTTTGTTTCTAAGAACTGGCATCTTCGACTTATCACTTGGTAACAATTTTCCCACTTCGGAAATTCGTCAAATTTGAGATTTTCATCGTATTTGGATTTTGTTTCAGAATCCACTTTCATCATTACTAGATGTATTAAAATTGCGTTTAAAATATCTGTTTCTGAACCCAAAGAAGTTAATGAGCCGCGAAGTGCAGACACTGTATCTACAATGTTTCGAAGGGCGACAGCATCAGGTTTTGTTGCAGGCGTTATATTAAACAATGATGAAATATGGTCGTTGAAAATTATAACTTTATTATCAAATCTTTCTTTTAGGCGATCCAGCGCTTTAATGTAATTATTTTCAGTGACTTGATATGCCTCTACAACAGCTAAGGCGGGGCCAGACAGACAGCTCAACAAATAGTTGAACTTGTCAATTGTAGAAATAGGCTCATTGTGTACAATGTTTTTAAAACTAGCAATGAATCTTTTGTACTCGCTGTACTTACCGTCAAATTTAGGCAGTTTTAAGCTTGGCAAACGACTTGATGTTTGTTGAGAAATTGTATGATTAAGACTTGCTTCGCAATCGTTATTTTGCCGAAATTTCTTTAATAAATTTGATATTCGTGATTTTACCACGACATATTGATCTTCAATATCGCTTCTGGTTTGATCGGTGGCATCTTGGCGCTCAATTTGGCTTTGTATGTGACATATTTGTTTGAAATACGACTCCAAAATATCAAGACGGCATTCTAAGATTGTCTGATCGCATGTACTTTCTTCTTTGTCGACTTTAGTTTTAATCGAAGTGATGCTCCTTTTCAGGGCACTTCGTTGTTGCTTCAAGGCTGTCAATTCAATAGCGACATTGGCGGCATTTGCATCAGAGGTAGCAGCCCGTGATGTACTGGCTTGTTCCATCATCGTAGTTTATGTATAAAACCTTATGTATAGAAAAGGTTATATGCTGTTACTGATGTCGAGTAACAGCTAAACGAAATTTTTTTGGTGATTATTCGCGATACCCTGTATGATAAAATTGAGCAGCAACAACGAAAGAAGCCAGGGCAGCGACAAAATTTGCAATGGGATTAAACTGCAGCGATAAATTTTTCAAAGATGCAAAGTTAGCAAAATAACAATGACAACGAAAATTTGAATTGTAACCAATATTTGCAATTGGTATTCCGCAACAAAAAAAAAACGATGGATATTGTTGAATCAAAATGTTGAACAGCGAAGTTTAATGGCAATGATGACGAATTGTATTGAATTTTTAATGTCAAATATTTGACAACGATATGATAAATTAATGTTTGCAATAAAGCACCAATGAAGGTGAACGAAGGTGAAAAATTGTATGCGCACCAATTTATTTGCGCAAGACGAAAAGTGTATGATTTCCGTTTGTACAACAACGATGTCCAACATCAACCGCTAATGCACCAACAAATTCATTTGTTTTTTGTTCGAATTTATTCCAAAAATTTCGATTGCATTAAATGGACATACATATGTATGTATAGAAATTGTTCTTTTTTGACTAAATTTCCTTTTTAAAAATTAAAAGCTTTAGGGTTTATAACCACCAATTTATTTTTAATGTTTTACGTGTCCTGTCACGGTCGCCAAATTTTATGGTGGATTTAAAAACATATACTTAGAATTTTTATTAAGAAATTTAACAATTTATTTTTAATTCAAAATATTTTAAGTTGATAGCGGTGATGTTGGATTATTACTAACTCTCTTTTCTGATATTCATTTAAAAATTCACTTAAAACATATTTACATATTTCTTTTTGATGTATATAGTACATATGTATGTATATACATATTTATGTATATACAATATGTAAAACTGTGCAAAAAATACGCAAGCTTTTTCATATAACTATGTATGTATATATGTACATACATATATTCAGTTATTGAGAGCAGTGCACGTAAGAACAAATATACATACATATGTACATATGTATGTAATAAACTAAATTAACAATTGCATTATTAGGTAGGGGTTTATAAATTTTCTTACCGGAATTTAATTATCTAATGCTAATGATAGTTAAAACTAAATTATTATTAAATAATGTAATAATGCTTATGAACAATATAAAAAATATGTTATAACAATTGAAATCATAAAAAATTCAAATCGACTAAAAACTTCATTTATAAATATTTAGCTATATGACCAAACATATATCAAAACTTTTAAGACATCGAATTTTATTATAAAATAAACAATTCGTTCGGTCTGTGAAATTATAATTTATACAAGTGCTAAGAAAGTTAAGTAACAGCAATACTGCATAAAAAAAATTGAAAAGTTTAATGTAATTTATACATTTATGTATATCTGTTTTAAAATTTTTGATATTTACAAAAAGAAAGGTGTGTTGGAGAGTGATACCACCTACGTTATTTTGTATTTTGGATTATATATATGAATGTATATTACTTATTTCTTTATTTTCTTATAATAAAAAACAATTAAAATAACATAAAAATTATGTTTATTTATTTAAAAGTTAGATTTTACCAGTTTCTATGTAAACATTGACTAGTAATAGTTGACCAGTTTCTATGTAAACATTGACTAGTCATAGTTTACCAATGCTTATGTAATCCATGACTGGCAAAAAAGAAGCAGAGTAAGCAGTTCAGATATATGCGTTTTAATTAAGTGAAATGAATAAGTAAGAGAGAGATCAAAAATCACACGTACACAAATGTGTTGCTCATTTTTTTCTCCAAACCCTTAATAAACTAACTGGGGACTGTGACAAGTAGTCTTCTTGTAGGGTAATTACTAACGAAAAACTGTTTGATTCAGACATGTATTTATTGATTTAAACTGTTTCCAATCATGTTGGATTCTATAAAATTTTCTATTAGTTATGTATGAAACTGTTTAACTTAATAAATACCAGTCTGAATCAAACAGTTTTTCATTAGTAATTAGTGGTTACGCTTTTCTACGCATGTGTGGCACATGACACACTGATGTAAACCCGGCCTTACTAATACTATGTTCAGACGGCAACATGAACCACTTGGTTCGCTCTCAGAACCACGATTGCGATCATGCCGTTCACACGACACATTCGTGGTTCGTTTTGACCAATCCTTTTTATGTAGTGATGCCAACTTAGCCCCTTTCAGACAGACACACAGACACACTACAAACTTATAACATAAATTTTTTGTTCGGGGGCTAAAAATATAATACAATCGCCTGTATTATGTATGTCGATTCGAATATTCGTCTAAGAGAATTTTGTTCTAGATTAAAGGAAATGTGCACAAGACAAAAAAAAAACTTTCGGAGACGAAAATTCGACTCGACATATGAAATACGGGTGAAAAAAAAAACTATGTTAAAAGTTTTATAGTTTAACTCAAATGTATTAGGGGTAGTCTACACACTAGAGATGAGCGATTTTTCTAAACCTGTAATTTTTCACAGCGATTGAAAAATCACTAAGCACAACTGTGATTGAATTTATCAAGTAACAGGTTTTGAAAGTAAGTTCTTTTATACAACCTGTCAACGTTCTTGTATGCTTATTTCAGAGTAAATAGAGCTACCACATGAATTTTTTTTTATACCTTCACCGTCTGTCGAGAAAAAATCGTCAAATCGTGTAAAATCGTCTTTTCTGGCAACTATGTATAGCTCTCACATTTTTGTATTTGCAATTTTACTGTCTCTCTGCCTCTTATACGACAATTCACAATATTTGGATGGGGTTGGTAGCTAATCGTTTGTTCTTGTCGCTCTTGTTGTTAGTATATTAGTTGTTGTTGTTAGTATATTAGTATTTATCAAAATACCAATACTAAAGCTATCTTTACATGCTAATACAATGTATTACGACATGTCAAAAAATGCTGTAGATTATACAAAATCTTATCATGTAAAAGTAAAATGTATCGACTAGGAGAGAATACGGATAGAAAATTTGACAAGCGGTCGGTAAATGTTTATTTTCTAAATAATTTTAGAAACTTAAGTATTCAAAGTAAACATTGGCAGCACTAATGGTATTTATTGAAGGTGTTGACACTTTTACAAGAACAACCAAAATCAACTCAGGAAATTTTCATGTTGTTTTTGTAAATATTTTACGACTGCAACCATCAGCTACTTAACTGGTACAGCATAACCAAATAAACAATAAATAAACTTTAAAAAAAATTATATTTTGTAGTAAAATTACATTAAAATTATAAAATATTTTCTCCAATATTTATTTTTATTAGTACACACATCTTTTTTGCAATTTTCCAATTTTTGTTATTAACTCAACAGTTTAATATATTTGCTTGCATTTTACTTGTAGTATCAGTGTAAACATGAAAAATACCTGCAACAGACTTTTGTTCTCTTTTTTTTACACGGAGAGAATTTCATAATCACCCTTATTCCAGTTGTCGGCATCGACATCACTTTAATACAACACCAGAAAATTGGAGCTTGTACCCGTTGTCGAAAACATTTGAACCCTTTTTGCAGTTTTATGCTATTTTCTAGACGTTGGAATAAGGGTGAATATTTTGATTCTACAAAGTCGTAATACTTTGTATTACCAAAAGCAGAAGCAGTGATGTCAACTACATATTTATAGCCTAAACGCGCTATTCCCCTTCGCAAAGCGTGCTAGAACGCTCTAAGTTACAGCATTGTCAACTACTTATAGCCAAAACGCGATATTTTCCTACGCGATAAATTAAATTTTAATAAAAGTTGACGTATGTACTATTGATTGTCTTTAGTAACTCTTTTTCAGATTTTATAATATTATTTCTTCAGAATTATATCCAAGATAACTAAAATCATTTAATATAGAATCAGAATCGCATTCCAAATAATCGAAATCCTTCGTTCTTATTTTAATTTTATTTGTCAAACTTTGTAACAACTTACATATATAAATTGTCGAATAGTGTTGTAATTCAAATGCTTTTTGTACTTCAGCTAGAACATATGCTTAATAAAGGCCGTGATACACTATCTATCATACAAAGTCGTGCGATCTACGAAAAAATACAACCCTGGTATGATGGAGTTTATGAAAATTTTCAAAAGACAATAACAATTCATCACACCAGGCTTGTACTTTTTCGTAGATTGCACGACCAAGGCGCATTATAGGCTTTTTACACTGACGTACATCTAACATCTACCATCAATTTGCGAAAATGTTAACATCTTTCCGTAAGAAATACACAGTACTAAAAACCAACATCTTTCTACATCTTTAAAAGATGTTCCTATCTCATTTTGTTTCATCTAACATCTTTCGTTGAATTTAGTATCATCACTAGAAAAATGACAAATTAGTTCAATTGATTTTATCATCACTAACAATATGACATTTAATTTTAAAAAAGTAATAAATATTTCTATCAACAATATGAGTGGCACACGTAAGTTTTATTTTTTTATTTTAATACAACTAAATTAATTAATTTAATGTTTGCAATGAACAAAATCAAAAGCTCCAGGGTTAATTTGTATTTTTTTTGTAATCATACGTCTTTTAACAAATTCGTAATTTTTAGTATTAAATTCAGGTTTTTAAAAACCAAAATCGGAATTTTCAAATTAAATTCAGTATTTTAGAAATTGAGTAAAAATTTTTTCACCTTATTACTTATTAAGAACTGAATTTGATATGATATTTTCGAATTTCGCTGTTAAAAACCTGAATTTAATACTAACAAGGACGAATAATGAAATTTATTTAATTTATTGTTTTAATACAATGTAAGAAATGTTCCTTAATTTTGTTTTTTTGTTTTATATTATTTCTCATTTATATTGTGTTTTATTAATATTGTTTTAATCAATGAAATTAATAAAAAAAAATTAATAAATTGATCTCAAAAAATTGATATCTGGTTTTATTGATTAAAAGAGTCTATTTCGCATAAAAACTGGCCTATAGCATTTCTTATACTTTCTGCTTGAACCGATTGATCGGCAGATGTGTTACTGGTCTCTGGCTGTGGGAGAGAAGCGTTTTGGCTAATTTTCCAGTTTTCATTTATTTCACAGTTATGTTGATTTAAAAAATTGTGCAAAATACAACAGCACATAATAATTCTACTATTGAACTTTTGGTGATTATCTAAACCCTTTCCAATTCGTCTGAATCTTGCCTTTAGATGACCGAAAGCATTTTCAACTACACGCCTGGCTTTGGACAAATTATAATTAAAAGTCTGTTGTTCTAAGGAAGCTGAAGTTGAAAATGGATAGGGTTTCATAAGCGTCGGTGAAAATTTGAAAGCAGAGTCTCCAATTATAACTACTGGAACTTGTGTGCCGCATATTTCCTTCGTATTTTCTTTTAGGACATTAGAAGAATCTATCATATGACTTAATTTAGATTTGCGGTAAATTGAAGAATCATTGCATCGTCCAGGGCAACCTACATTGACGTAAAGAAATCTGTAACTAGATGACAAAATATTGATTACATATCTTAACTAGTTAATTTTTTAAATCGAGTTTTTTGTATATTTTTCAATTTAAATGTTTGTTTGAGTAAATCTTACCGGAAGTCAACCAAAGCGAATAAGACAACCGAGTACCAACCCTTATAGTTGTAATGGTCGACAGCTTCTGCGGCTGATGGTTTGACTTCAATGTGGCATCCATCTTCAAGTTTTTATAATAATTATTCGATAGTCATATTAAACCGAGCATATATATGTATTTCCTTACCAATCGCGCCCAAGCACTGTGGAAACCCTATTTTTTCAAACCCTCTTACACATTCTGTAACTTTAGACTCCGTAAGGAATTCCGAAGGAAGATACTCTCCAGAAAGCTCTTCAATGATAGCTTTACAGAACTCATGTAAAATATTGCAAACGCTGCTAGTTGAAACCCCAAAAAGTCTTCCAACAGCACGATATTCTGCTGAGGATCCCAGGGTATAAAGAGCAATTGCGATTCGCTTTTCAAGAGGTATAGCATTCCTTAAATTTGTGTCCTTTTTTCTTAAAACTACTAGCTTTTGTACCAATACAGAAAAATATTCTTTTTCAACCCGAAAGTTTTCTTTGAAAAATTTGAAGCCATTATTTGGTACATCTTTCTCCCAAAATGTTCCATAGCGGCTCTTAAAAATATAAGTATTTATTTATACCAAAAAATTTTGATCATTTATTATATTTTACTTACAAACATCCACACCTTTCGAGGAAAAGGCATACCTATGTCCATTAAAAATTCTTCTTCACCTTCTTCGTCCAGAATGACTTCTATTATTTCAATGCTCTGCATTAATAGCTTTGTTTGTTCTTGCAAAGCAACACCTAGTCCAACAATTAATTTTTCCTCAATATCCATTTTTAATTATTATTATTTTTTAACAAAAATTGTGCGTCTTTTTTATTTATTTTTGACAGCTGAGTTCATGGTAGATGTTAGATGTTGTCAATGTAAACGCATGTTTCACATTTTTTACATTTTCCATGCGTTTCACTGAAATGTGTATCAGTGTAAAAAGCCTATTAATACAGGTACACGCATTAGGTGCAACTCTGTGCTTCTCACATACTTTTACAAAGTAATTGTCAAGAAATTGTATGCATCAAACAAGGCATAAAAGTAATTGTCAAATGAATTCTTCGTTATAAACGTGTAAACAAAAAATCAGCGGATGAGCAATATGCCTGATGCGTGTACCTGTTTGATATGCCTTGCCCAGGACTTTGTATGATAGTGAGCCATGGCCTTAAGTTATATAATTTTTTTTGCTCACGAGTACGAGTACATAGTTGTGAAATTTCAAAATATTTGCAATTTACAGTATTAAAATGCGTTTTTAATTCTAACCACAGTCAAGAGAATTTTATTTGCGACAGCTGAATCATTAACCAATTTAAAAATTTTTATGAGTTTTGCCTACTAGAAAATTGTTAAATTTATGCAAAAAAAAGTAAAAAAATATTGAACTGAAATGATGATGACTTTATTCAAAACGCGCTAATTTAGCGATTTTTTTAGTAAGCGCGCTAAGACGAAAAAAAACGCGTTTGGCATAGTTAAAACGCGCTAAATCTAGCGCGAATCGCGCTAAATTGGCATCGCTGCGCAGAAGAGCTGAAATGTGCTAAACCGTGATCACAGTCACTGTTTAATATCACTGCTGCTCTTCTTATTAGATTTTGTCAAAATAATATAACTGCTACAAACAAAATACTGCTAAACTGTGATCACAGTCACTGTATAAAAGAACAGCGATTTAGAAATCACATTCACAAGAAGCAACATTATTAAAAAATCACAGTATCGCTCAACACTACTACACACTTCTATTATATATGTATGTATACTATTTATACATTTGTACCTTATTGAAATGTAATATGAAAATAATTACATTTCAATAAAATCTCAAGCTATGTATGTGTTGATCTCATGATAGTTATTTATTAAAAAGAAAATACTTTACAAAAATGTTTTTGATGTTTTGATTTACAACAGAAACATTTTCAAACTAGCCCCTTTTCGCGCTTATTCGAAAAATTTTACTTTATTTTGCGATATACGTATATTATTTAAATTTAGCACTTTTTCAAAAAAATTTTAGGAGTTCTAAGTTTCAAGAGATGGCATCACTGTTTTGATATATATACAATGTACACATACATGCATACATTCACATGTGAATATTTGGCACAAACCATGATACAATTATACAAGGAACTTGCACAAGCCCAGCCTGTTTATGTATACAATGCAGAAATTTGTCAAACTTTGTTTACAAGCTGCAAAAATGATAGTGTATGTGTGTGAATAAAATGATTACAGTGTTGCCAATGAATTTGAATATGGCTGTCTCCAATTACACATTGAAGGAAATTACACTACACATCTTTTGTGTAGGTTAAAGTTAAAACGAAAATAAATCAAAGTAGAACCCAAAGTATAATTACACACAAATTATACATGAATCTCATTACATGGCCCACACATGAGAGTAGAAATTACACACTGTGTATTACACACATATTGGCAACACTGAATGACTATAATCATGCATGAATGCCGCGTCTGCAATTGTACTTTAGTTACCCTGTGATAGCTGTTTTTAAAAACAAAAGACATGTGTTATAAAACGTGTTCTAACTTTTTTAATTCATACACGCATCTTTTTTTTTTGGTTTTTTTGTTTACACATTTATGTGTCCTGCAAAAACACTCCCAGTCAAATAACCGACAGTGATCGACAGTGGTGATGGATTTGTCTATTTAAAGACCCAACTATAATATGAATAAGCAAACTTAAGCAACTGTGCGTTACATACAATACGTATGTGTGCAACTATAATGTACGTAATGAAACTTTTCGTCAAGTTTCGTCAAATGTCATTTGCTTAAGTAAAGTGCCAAACTGAACGCATGTTCCGTACGGAAACAACGGTTTGTGCATTTTTTAAACTCAAATAAACAGCAGCAGAAAATATTCAACTCAGAAAGTAAAGCAAAACTTTAATTTGCACTTATTTTTTACAACATACATATACACACATACACATGTGTTTGCTTATGTATATTCACTGTTGTTCTTTTTAGTAGGCAAAGCAAATAAAACATGTAATAAATTGATAGATATAATTATTTGTGAATTTTTAATAGATAAGCACATTATAACAAATTAATTAGATTGAATTGCATTCATTTAGGAGTTATGAGAAGAAACAAGATTACTGCAAAATTATGATCAATACCTAGATGTGCAACTATGGCTAAGAAGTGCTTAAGTTCATGTAAGTACATTATGGCCACCTAAAAGTCACCTCTGAAATGTTTAACCATTTGACAGGCTTATCATTCAATTCTGACATTAACTTAAGAGTTCTCGTTGTAGCTTCATAGTGAACAGACGTAATAGCGGAATTTTTCTTACATACATACTAAACAAACGAAAAATCATACAAAAAAATATTCGTAGTACATATTAACTTTGATAAATAAGCTTTTTTTTTGCTTTGCTAATATTTTTACATATAGAAATAACAAAAACAAAAAAAAAACGTAAACAAAAAAACACAGACAAAGTACCCTTGAGGAATACTCTATATGAGTACCTCAAATACAAATAATTGTGAAGTGAGTTATAACGGCAGAAATGCCTATTTTACTGTGAGTTCTGATGCTCTCAATGATAACAATAAAAATAACAAATCTGATGATAGACTCACTGTGAGTTCTGAAGCTCTTAATAAAATCAATAAAAATAAAAAATCTGATGATAGACTTTCTCTAACGGCAAAGCCGCATTTTCGTCAGCGATCAACTTCCCTTTGTCCAATGACAACTAGTGATTCGTTAACATTACCGTTGCCTAGTACCTCTACATTTAACTCAGCGATATCATCCGCTTCGGGCTCGTGGTCACCACTTAACCCTGTTTTCACTATAGATAAGAGTAGCCAAAAACCCAAGGTACAAGTCGGAATGGACAGATATATAACTGTGGTAAGCGCGGGCGAAGCCCAAAATCTTCTAAAATTTCATCTGCTCCAAAGATCTCTAGGGATAACAGCGCATCATCTACTAATCGCCAAAACCGTTTTAAAATATTGCAAGATGGCAACGACAAACCCGCTGAATCTGCGAACAAAACCTCCAAGCCGCCACCAATCTATTTAAGAGAAAAAAACTCAAACGCTCTTACATAGGGTCTACACCTAACATAATATGTCAAATTCAATCGCAGAGCGAATTATGTTACGTGTAAACTTCAAATTAGTGTTATCTCAATCTTATAAGATTTTTTATGAGAGTGTTGTTATAAGAAATCCTATAACAACAATCTTATGAGATGAACTGTCAAAAGACACACGTACATGAAAATAAATTCGTATGCATGTGTGAGTGTTTCTTAAAATAAATGAAAAACAATGTTTTGGTCAAAATTTCTGGGATTTTATATGTTTAAATGTGTTTAATTTGATTTGTGAATTAAAGTTTGTGCGAAAAAGTGAAAACAAAATAAATAATTATACAAGAATAATACATGTTAACTCGATGAGAATTTGCATAAAATGAAATGTTATAAGAAAAGTAGAAGTACGTGTTCCTGTTGTTTGAGATGAAGAGAAATATCGGCATTTTATTTTTGTTATTCTGCCGACGTTCTCTCACATATTATGTCAGAGTTAATCGCACTTGTAGACGCTATTTATTAAAAAATTAATTTCGGTAATTGGTGAGAATAAATTTCACATTGTTCCAATAAAACGTGGTAGCATTGCTGAAACGAAAATTCAAATTTATGAAGAAAAATATTTTCGCACAATGGTTTCTGAATTTGAAAAAAGTAAAACAAATTTCTACACATACCAGCCCAAGAGTGCTAAAGCTCTGCAGATCGTATTGAATGGCATAGATTCCTATGTCGCTCCCGAAGAAATAAAAGATGCACTCGTCCTCCAGGGATTTAAGGTAAAAAATGTATCGAACATAATAAATAGGGAAAAGATCCCCCAACCTCTATTTCATGTTGAACTGGAGCCAAATGATATAAAATTGAGAAAAAATGAGACGCACCCAATTTATAATTTAAAATATATTTTATACCGAAAAATAACAGTTGAAGAATCACATAAGCGTTCTGGACCCGTACAGTGCCATAATTGTCAAGAATATGGCCATACTAAAACTTACTGCAAGTTACCTACTGTTTGTGTTGTGTGCGGCAAAGTACACGGCACTGCTAGTTGCAATAAGCCAAAAAATCAAAGGGATAAAAAATGCAGCAATTGTGAAGGTAATCATAACGCTAACTACAGAGGTTGTCCTGTGTACTCTTTCGTCAAACAGACTATGGGGCAAAAACATAAATTAGCTCCAGCCCAATCAGCAAACGCTTTATCCGCCACTATTGCGGAAGTGAGCCAACCAGTTACTTCCCGTGTATCGTATGCCGATGCTGCTAAGACAAATTTTATTCCTACTCAAAATGTTTCACCACCAAATAATTCAACAAATACAAACTCAAGCTTTAATTTCAATCGACTTGAAGCTACTATTGATAATCTGGTGCAAACTATAAATAATTTTACAACAAATATGACTAGCATGATGCAAGAAATGTTGCGAATGCAGAATACACTGCTTTAAGCATTAGTTAACAAACCATGAACACGTTAAAAATATGTTTCTGGAACGCAAACGGCATTCGCCAACATAAAAATGAACTTGAGCACTTCCTCACGGGAAAAAGTATTGGTATAATGTTGGTCTCAGAGATTCATTTGATTTCGAGAAGTCTTTTTAAAATTTCTGGCTACACCTTATATGATTCAAAGGACCCAAGAGGAAGAGCATGCGGTAGATCAGCAATTCTAATAAGGTCAAGACTTAAGCATTATATTATTGACAACATTTCTGAAGAACATCTACAAGCAACGAATATTTGTATTGAAAATTTTTGCACTAATTTTGTAATATCATCAATTTACCCCCCTCCCAGATTCGCAATTACTGAAAATCAATACGAGGATTTCTTCAAATCTCTTGGCCCTTGTTTCGTAGCAGCTAGGGACTATAATGCCAAATATACGTTCTGGGGTTCGCGTCTTATCACACCCAGAGGTCGAGCGTTGTTCAACACAATTTCAAAAATGGGCTTGGACGTCAGTTCGAGTGGTGAGCCCACTTACTGGCCTACAGACATACCAAAACTTCCGGATGTTATAGATTTTGGCGTCATGAAAAATATCTCTAGATCTCTCGTCCGACCACTCTCCCACGATCGTTTAAATTTGTAGCCCATTAAGAAGTGACTTACCTCATCCTTATGTGAAGATGATAAATCGTGTTAATTGGCTGGGATTCAAAAAATATCTTAGTAGTCATTGCACAGAAAATATTATGCTAACATCACCAACCTTAATGAAAATATTAAACAGGCTGCTGAACATGCCACTACCTCCCATCCGCAGACTGGGCTTAATAGAATTTATTCTACTGATATTGAACGTCTCATGTGTGAAAAAAGAAGAGCTAGAAGGGAATGGCAACAGCACAGATCACCTCAACATAAAACTAGGTTTAAAGAGTGCACTAAACGACTCCAAGAGTTGCTTGCATTTGAAAAAACTGCATCTCTTGAAAATTATCTGGAAGGTCTTGATGTCACACCAGCATCTAATTACTCTTTGTGGCGCGCTGCTAGAAAGCTTAAAACACCCGTCGAGTTTAAACCACCTCTGCGCACATCTACCGGAAATTGGGCAAATTATTTGCTGAGCATTTAAAATCCGTATTTACCCCAAACTCATGTTCTGGTGCTGTTGATTTGCCGAGTGTAGTTGCGCTACCCCCTCGACCCATAAAATTTAAGACGCGTGATGTACAAAAACTAATTGCTGAGACTCAACCCGAAAAAAGCTCCGGGTATTGATGAAATTAGTAACCAGATGCTGATGAAGTTGCCTCGTATTGCAATTAGAATCCTGTTATTCATTTTTAATGCCATTTTACGTCTGGAGTATTATCCAAACAGCTGGAAGCTTGCCAAGGTTAAAATGATTCCAAAGCCGGGCAAAGATCTTACCAAGGCTGAGTCATATAGGCCAATAAGTTTACTGTCAACAATGTCAAAGCTCTTTGAAAAGTTACTCGTGATAAAATTGTCCCCAATTCTAACTGATAATGAGTGCATACCGAACCATCAATTTGGTTTTAGAATTCAGCATAGCACCATTGAACAAACTCATAGATTGGTTCAATTTATACGAAAAACTTTTGAAGAAAAGAAGTATTGCTCTGCGCTGTTTATTGACGTTTCTAAGGCATTTGATAAAGTGTGGCATGAACGCCTAATTTTAAAATTAAAGACTTACCAATAAACATTCTAAATCATTTGGAAAGTTACATTATTTCCTGGAAATTCACTGTTGTAGAAGGAGACTTTATGAGTATGCCACATGGGAGTATACTGGGGCCAGTTTTGTATTTGATTTATACTTGTGATATGCCTTTGAGCAGTAATATTCACACATCTACATTTGCCGATGATACAGCCTGCCTTAGTATGGACGAAAACCCTCACGAGGCTTCCCGATATCTTCAGCAACATATTAAGCTAGAACAATGGTTAAACAGGTGGGGAATAGAGGTAAACGAACAGAAGTGTGCTCAGGTAACATTTACCCTACGAAAAGACACTTGTTCCCCCATTACAATCAATAATCAAATTATTCCTCAAAATTTGCAAATGAAATACCTTGGTATACATACACCTTGATCGAAGGCTTACATGGAAACACCACATTGACTCTAAGCTAACGCAAATGAAACTTAAACTAACTCAGGTACATTGGCTGCTTGGTAGAAATTCAACCCTCAGTCTAGATTGTAAACTTTTGATATATAAATCGCTTTTAAAACCTATATGGTGCTACGGAATTCAGCTATGGGGTACTGCTTCAGCTTCAAATATAGAAAAAATTCAACGAAGGCAAAATAAAATTTTACGGATAATAACATCGGCTCCATGGTACATAAGAAATTCAAATTTACATCGTTATTTGAATGTGCCACAAGGAACTGAAGAAATTGCAAAATACGCAGGCAAATATCGTACAAAACTCGAGTCTCATCCTAATCCACTTGCTCGTAATATCTTGAATTTTACTGGACACATCCGCTTAAAAAAGAGGGACACAAGGGCTCTAATACTCAACACTCCAGAAGAAACTGCTTGAAAATACTTTTGTTTTTGCTTATCACTACCTATGTATTATTAATAACTATCACTAAGTTTATGTCCGACACTGGTCGGGCCTAATTAATTATATTTAGATTTAAGATTTGAATAATTATTGTTAGTTCATATTTGAAGATACAATAAATAAATATATGTACTAAAAAAAAAAACTTAAGCCAGCTTATTCATATTATAGTTGGGCCTTAAGTTTCTACCAGTTTGTTAAGGGCAATGTGGAAAAAGTGATGTAAACTTTTGTGTACGTGTGATTTTGCATTTTTGTCTAAGTAATTAAAAATATCTATTATGGAAAATATATATCTGACCTGCTTACTTTGCCGTATTTTTATTTATCATTAATGATGCAAGCGGTAGTCACGTCTGACTGATCACACTTGATGTATATAACTGTCATAGCAAACTAGTCAAACCTGCATAATATTAATAAACACAATTTTTATATTGTTTTAATTGTTTTTTGTTACAAAATAATAAAGATATACATAATTTAAATTTTTAATTTTTTAAATTTTTAAAAACATAAAAACAAGCAAAAACACAAAATAACGTAGGTGTCATCTATCTTCTTCACGCTTTTGTCAATCTCCTTAATTTTTATAAATATCTAAAATTTGGACAAGATATATATATGTATATTTAGTTTAACTGTGGAAATGCTTTTTAATCACTATTGTGTTTACTTAACTTTTTTAACACTTCAATAAATTTTAATTTCATAGACCGAACGAATTTTATATTTAAGAATAAAATGCGATATTTTAAAATTTTTGGCATATGTACATTAGAAGTTCCACTCCTACATATATGGAGTAGAGCCATTAGAGCAATTGACTGTCACTGTGGATTACAATATGAAATTGTTGTAAATGGCAAAGTTATAATATATCAAGTAGTCTTATCAACGCTGTTGATCATCAGCTGACTTAACCCCATCCTCCAAACTGCATATAAAATAACATAAAACCTTAACCCGAAATGTCAACATTCAAATACAAATAGTCCTACAAATTTTTTTTATATATGTTGTTGTAATGATAAGGCCACTTGGTATTAATGCAATTTAATCAAGGTTTTGGCTTAATCGTTTAATTTCGGTATTAACCGGTTAACCGATTAATAAAGTTTTTTCATAAATCAAGTAATTTCAACAAATAAAAGTGCATAAATTGCTTATAAATTTGAGTTTATTAGTAAAACAAAGAAAAAAACACACACACATAAGAATTCTTAAACGAAATGAAGCAAAAAATGCATAAATATGTATTCATTAAAAATTAACAAATTTGTGAGGTTATTAAAAATATTAGTTACTTCCATAGTTTAAAGGGATCTTCTTTTGATAAAACTTGACTTGGAAAAATCCGTTTACTTATCGTAGATGTTGAGGAAATCGAAAGCAATCCATAATACAGAATATCTAGTTTCTCAGTTTTTTCCTGCATTACAAAACCATATAAAATCTTTCATTATGCCATTATCCTGTTGTATTTTCTCAAATTCTTAATACTTCTAATTGTTTCGGTTAATTTTTCTAAAACATTTCTTTTATTACTATCGACAGTTACTTCTGTTGGTAGAGCTCAGTGCCGAACATTGTGCAAAAATGTTTATTTCTAAATTTCTTAGTTTTAATTTTGTATTGTATTTTAAAACAATGTTGCTAGAAAGAAATATTTCAGAGTGAAGTTATAAAATAATCGAATTCGTCTCTCATTAAATCTAATCTTTACTTAAATCGTTGGCAACAGTACTATTGACTTTTATTACACACTTTTGAAAGTCATGTGTATATCTCAATACAATGTAAATACAATTCTAAAATATATGAAGCCTTAGCCTTCGACCCCAACTAGCGGTATATACCCTCCATTTCGATTTTGGCTGATATTTTGACCACCAATAAAAGTTCCCATACATATGAAAATGCTTTATTACGCATTTTTGAAAGTCATATATCTCAAAAACTGTATTTTTTCTGAATACAACCTATATTTTTCTGAAATATTTGAAGCCTGAGTTTTCGACTCCAGTTGGCGGTATAACCCTACCATTTCGGGTTTAGCCGATATTTTGACCACCAAAAAAAGTTCCCATATACATTTTTGAAAGTCATATATGTCAAAAACTGACGATTTTATATCATAACTCATAATATAACGCCAGCAGAACAACTGTCATTTTTCCATTAATATCAACACAAGGGCACATAACATACAGAAGTGTCACAAGACGGAAGATAAGTGTATTTTTCTGTTTGTCTCGTTTTCAATAAAATTTTGTCGGCGTTTTTGTTTTGATTCTTCTTTATAGTGCAATAAAACTACAACGCTTTTTATTAGCTGTATTAATTCGTAAGTAGTAATACACTACAGTATCAAATACACTATATTTTTCTCATTTTTCCACGAATTTTAAAAAACCTGATTACAGCTTTTTTACCTGTCACTTTCTTCACTTCTGTGTATTCTATGACAAGGGGCTAGACGTTGATGATTTTATATCATGATGAATCAAACAAATATTTGCAAAATACTTGCCAAAAATATCTAATTTGCGTGTTGTTTAATTTTCTGGTCACAAATAATTGTTCTAACGCATTTTCTAAACGAAAATTGTTTAATAAATAAACGTTAAATGCACAAGCCATGAACACGTTAAAAATATGTTTCTGGAACGCAAACGGCATTCGCCAACACAAAAATTAACTCGAGGACTTCCTTTCGGAAAAAAATATTGATGTTATGTTGGTTTCTCAGTTCTCGCTGAACCTTCATAGTGAACAGACGTCTTAGCGGAGTTTTTTTTCATATACATATTAAACAAACAAAAAATCATACAAAAAATATTCGTAATACATAATAACAGTAATACATATTAACTTTGATAAATAAGCAAAGCAAATATTGCTGATATTTTTTTTTACATAGCAAGAAACAAAAACAAACAAAAACCGCAAACAAAGTGCCCTTGAGGAATACTCTACATGAGTACCTCAAAAACAAAAAATTGTGAAGTGAGTTCAAACGGCAGAAATGCATATTTTACTGTGAGTTCTGAAGCTCTTAATGTTAACAATAAAAATAAAAAATCTGATGATAGTCTTTTTCTAACGGCAAAGCCACTTTTTCGTCAGCGATCAACTTCGCTTTGTCCAATGCCAACTAGTGATTCGTTAACATTACAATTGCCTAGTACTTCTTCATATAAGTCAGTGATATCATCCCCTTCGGGCTCGTATACATCACTTAACAAGGTTATCACTACAGATAACAGTAGCACTAAAGCCAAGGTCCAAGTCGGAATGGATAGGTATATAACTGTGGTAAAGCGTGGGCGAAGCCCAAATTCTTCAAAAATTTCATCTGCTCCAAAGATGTCTAGGGATAACAGCGCATCATCTACTAATCGTCAAAATCGGTTTTCACTATTGCAAGACAATAACGACAAGCCCGCTGCATTATCGCTAAAGTCTTTTAAGCCACCACCTATCTATCTGAGAGAAAAAAACTCTAACACGCTTTTAAAAAAACTATTGTCGGCCATTGGTGAAAATACTTTTCACATCATTCCAATTAAACGAGGTAATATTGATGAAACTAAGATCCAAATATATGATGAAAAAGATTTCCGGAAAATTATTAGTGAATTTGAAAAAAACAAAACAAATTTTTACACCTATCAACTTAAAAGTGCTAAAGGCCTACAAATAGTATTAAAGGGCATAGATTCATATGTTGACCCCGAAGAAGTAAAATGTGCTCTTATCGACAAAGGATTTAAGGTTAAAAATGTTACTAATATAATTAACAGAGAAAAGGTCCCCCAACCCCTATTTCGGGTCGAACTGGAGCCGAATGACACACAATTGAAAAAAATTTACCAGTTTTAAAAAATATTTTTTTTAAATAATTTTTTTTTTGCATAAGAAAACTCATATTATTCAACTTAAAACTAACAAAACGTTCACGTTTAATGGAGTATTAAAAAGAATAAAAAATATGGTCTTCTAGTTTTTTTCTGTTTTTGTTTACAGTGAACTCGCGAAGACGTGAACTAATCTTTACCAAGGGTGTTCACGTTTTCAAATTTGTTTACGTAATAAAATGTTTACACTATTTCACATAAATAAAACAAAATAAATAAAAACAACTCATAACCTTTAGAGGATTAATTTTGGGTACCATGAAATAAGTCCCAAATGAAATAACTCCCAATGAAGTAACTCCCAACGAAAACGAAATAAGTCCCAATCAGAAAATATTAAATAATTTACAATTGTTAAAATGCATTGGAACTTATTTCATTATGAAAGTCATTAAAAGTCATTGGGATTTATTTAATTTTTTTTCTTGGGAGTTATTTCATTTTGGACTTATTTCATGTTTCCTAATAATTTTGGTACCATGAAATAAGTTACAAATGAAATAACTCCCAAGAAAAAAATTTAATAACTCCCAATGATTTTTCCATACAAAATTGCATTGGTAATTATTTAATTTTTTTTTGTTGAGATTTATATGAAATAACTCCCAAATGAAAGAACTTCCAACGAAAAGTCTGTTGGGACTTATTTCATTTTCTTCTGCCATTGGGAATTATTTTATTTCTCGATTGGGAGTTATTTAATTTTTTTGCCGAGAATGCAAGAAACCTATAGTAAGCGGCACAGTGTCGAAAAACACCATGATGGAGAAAGCAACTGTCAACTTAATATTTTTTGGTCTTTCGGCCGGGCTTAAGCACGGCGCCGCCTACTACAGATTTCGGACTTAGGGATTTTTTACACAATGGTATTTTTCGACACGGCGCCGCTTACTAAAGGTTTCTTGGATAGTAAGCCTTCGGCCTGGCTCAGTGGCTGTATCCTCTTTGTTGTTTCGCATAATAGCTCTGCTTACTAAATATTTCTTTCAGACTACCCGAAGATAGCATCGCAAGCAACCTTTATAGGCGGCGTCGTGTCGGGAAATGTTATGGTGGAGAAAACCCCTAAGCCCTGCCGAAGGCCGGTTATGCCAGAGACCTTTAGTATGCACCGCCGCACAGTGCTTTGTTCCATGGACAAAAATACAAAATATAATCATGTCTTATATTGTAATAAAATTTATGCTGTTCGATAGGTAACAATCTAATTCAAACTAGTTGGAAAAAATTTTGAAGTTTTAGTTCTTAATGACCCCAGCAGAGGGCGTAAAAGTCAGTGAATTTTTCGCCTCAATTACTAAGCAAAAAGTTTAGTTCTGGCAGTCTCATTCAAACAATTGTATTAATTTCATTTTTTTTAGACGAAGTTTAAAGTTTAGTTTTTCTGAAATATGTTTTAACCAGTTTTAAAAAATATTTTTTAAACTGATTTTTTTGACATAAAATAACTCATATTATTCAACTTAAAACTTAAAAAAACGTTCAAATTTAATGGAGTATTAAAAAGAAATAAAAAATATGGTCTTCTGTTTTTTTCTGTTTTTGTTTATTTGTAACATTTGTCACAACTTTGAAAAATATGTACTTATTTACAATCCCAAATTATCTATTTTGGCACGAATTTCTCCACTTTTTAAAAAGATTTAACGGATAAAACAAAAAACATTTGAAAAAATAAGTATAATTTAAATGTTTGCAAGCAACAAAAACTAATAAAAAAAATTTATGGAAAAAAAATTGTATTCGCCCCTTTTTTACGCTACTAGAGGGTACTGAAGTCACATTTTACACATATTAGGTAGTTTTTTAATGTTTTAAAAAATTAATTGGAAAAACTGTTTTTTTCAAATAAATATAAAATTTTTAATTTTTTTATATCGTAGTATATTCCCTATATAATGCATATACATTTTAAATTAAAAAATTGCATTCCAATAATTTTTCATTGCTTTAAAAATCGCATGTAATTGATTTAGCGTGAAAAAACGCCTAAAATTTTATTGAATATATAAAAAAAGAAAAATATGGTCTTCTGGGATTTTCCTGTTTTTGAAGTCTAATAGTGTCTTCTATTAATTCGCAAAAAAAAAATTAAAAAATTAGAATCTACTTTTCAATATGTTACAAAAACGAGTTAATAACAACACTGGTTAAAAAATTATGAAATTAAAATACATTTTTATTTATATTTAAAAGAAGAATATGATTTTTTATAAAAAGTAGCGAAAAAAAATATTTTTTTTGGAATTTTTAAGCTAGAATAAAGCGCTATAATCCTAAATGCGAAATTAATTTAATTACAGCATAAAGCAAAGTAAAGAAAAAATATCTGTTTGAAACCAATTGAGCTGGAGATCATCTAAAGTAGAAAAAGTCATTTAATTATTGTTAATGTTTACAGAAAATATTTAATATATTTTTTTTGTACATATTTATTTATTTTATCTTCAAATATGAACTAATAATAAGTGTTCAAATCTTAAATCTAAATATAATTAATTAGGACCGACCAATTTCGGGCATAAACTTAGTGATAGTAAATTAATGATACATAAGAGTCGTGTTAAGCGAAGAAAAAATAAAAATAAAAGTATAAAAGTATATTCAAGGAGCTACATCTGGAGTGTTGAGTAGTAGAGCCGTAGTGTCCCTCTTTTTTAAGCGGATGTGTCCAGTAAAATTCAAGATGTTACGAGCAAAGGGATTAGGATGGGACTCGAGTTTTGTTAAGTACTTGCCTGCGTATTTTGCAATTTCTTCAGTCACTAGTGGCATATTTAAATCACGATGTAAATTTGAATTTTTAATGTACCATGGCGCCGATGTTATCAAACGTAAAACTTTGTTCTGTGTTCGTTGGATTCTATCTATATTGGAAGCTGAAGCATTGCCCCATAGCTGAATTCCGTAGCACCATATTGGTTTCAAAAGCGACTTATATATTAAAAGTTTGCAGTCCTGAGTGTTGAATTTCTGCCAATCAACCAATCTATTTGAGTTAACTTAAGTTTCATTTGAGTTAGTTTAGAGTCAATATGATGTTTTCATGTAAGCCTTCGATTAAGGTGTATACCAAGATATTTCACTTGAATGTTGAGAAATATTTTGATTGTTAATTCGAATGGGGGAACAAGTATCTCTTCTTAATGTAAAGGTTATATGGACACACTTTTACTCATTTGCTTTAATTCTCCATAAGTTCAACCATATTTCCAGCTGGGTAATATGTTCCTGCAGATTTCGGGATGCCTCATAAGGGTTTTCATGCATACTCATACAGGCTGTATCATGGGCAAATGTAGAGGTATTTATATTATTGCTCACAGGCATATCACAAATATATATTAAATACAATACTGGCCCTAAAATACTACCCTGTGAGACACCGGAAGATATAGACTCGGGCACACTCATGAAGTCTCCTTCCACAACAGTGAACTTCCTTTCAGTAATATAACTTACCAAAAGTGTTTGTATGTTTATTGACAGATATGTCTTCAATTTTAAAACTAGGCCTTCGTGCCATACTTTGTCAAATGCCTGAGAAACATCAATGAAGAGGGCAGAACAATACTTCTTTTCTTCAAATGTCTTCCTTATAAATTGAACCAATCTATGCGTTTGCTCAATTGTGCTATGCTGACTTCTAAAACCAAATTGATGGTCAGGGATGCACTCATTATCAGTAGTAGGGAAATGGGGGTTCTGGGTCAATTAAAATTTTTAAATTGTGGGCTGAAATTGTTAAATTGTGGCTGAAATTGTTAAATTGTGAGCTGAAATTGTTAAATTGTGGCTGAAATTGTTAAATTGTGGGCTGAAATTGTTAAATTGTGGCTGAAATTGTTAAATTGTGGGCTGAAATTGTTAAATTGTGGCTGAAATTGTTAAATTTTGGCTGAAATTTTAAAATTCTTGGAAATTTGTGAAATTTGATACCTACGTGTGTGTGTCCGTCCGTCCGTCTGTGTTTTTTGTTTACATTAGGAGTTTTTTGTTTATATTAACTTTTTTTATTTATATTAAGTATATGTATGTATGTATGTATGACCGTGGGAACTTGTGCGTGGAATATTTTGTGGGAATACATTAAGGGGGTTTATAGCTTTAAGATTTTTATATTTGTATGATTTTTCCTAATGCCGACGGGAAAACATCTTTATTTTTTCTAATGCCGACGGGAAAGTTATGATTGTTGTTAGACTGTGGAAATTTGTTGATGTCCGTGATTTGGGCAGGTGAGGTTTTTGTAACATGTAACCGTGGAAATTTGCGGGTGTATCTTTAAGGCAGCCTGTGTTTGGTGGGGGCGGGTGTTGTTGTAATATGTATCCGTGGGAATTTGTGTGCGGAATATTTTGTAGGAATACATTAAGGGGTTTATAGGTTTGAGGCTTTTATATGTGTATGATTTCCTGATGCCAACGGGAAAACATGTTTATTTTTTTCAAATGCCGACGGGAAAACATGTTTAGTTTTTTCAAATGCCGACGGGAAAATCATGGAAATGATTTTTCCTAATGCCGACGGAAAATTTGAGGGTATGTCTAGCTGTAGGAATTGAAGTCTGGCTGTGATTGGTGGAGGGTGGGGTGTGTCTAGATTGTGAGACCTTAAGGCTGACCGTAATTTGGGTAGGTGAGGGTGGTTTGTAATATGTAACCATGAGAATTCGGTGACGTATATGCTTGTTGGAATTTAAATCAAGCTGGGCTTCGTGAGGGGCGGGATGTATTTGAGGTAGATCGACTGGTGGAGGGTGGGGAGTTGTTGTAATATGTATCCGTGGGAATCTGTGTACATGTATGTATGTATATATGTATGTCTGTAAGAGTTTAAGGCTGTCTCTGATTTATCAAAGGTGAGGTGAGAGTGTTCATGTAATACGTATCCGTGGGAATCTGTGTATATGTATGTTCGTAGGAGTTTAAGACTGATTGTGATTTGAGGTGGGGGAGGGTGTTGTTGTGATAGATAGATAGAATGTGCCTACGTGTGTATGTGTATGTATGTATTTATATATAGCAGTTTAAGTCTGTCCTTGATTTGAGGTAGGCGGGGGGTGTTATTGTAATATGTATCTATAGGAATTTGGGAGTTTATATGTTTGTAGAAATTTTTGTGTATGTATGTCTGTAGAAGTTTAAGGCTGATCCTGATTTGGATTGCTCAGATTGAGCGATTGTATGTTACCTTGAGAATTTGTGTATGTATATCTGTAGGAAATTTAAGGCTTATCGTGATTTATGAGGGGCGAAGTGTTCATGAAATATATAACAGCGCAATTTGTGTTTATATCTGTAGGAGTTTAAGGCTGATCATGATTAATGAGAGGTGAGGTGAAGGTGTTCATGTATATGTATACGTATCTGTGTGTATGTATGTCTATATGAGTTTAAGCCTGATCGTGATTTAGGTTGTGAGATTGATAGATTGTATGTTACCTTAAGATTTTGTGTATATATATCTGTAAGAAGTTTAGGCTGACTGTGATTTGTGAGGGGAGGGGCGTTGTTGAAATATGTTTAATTTTTCGTAGATGATTTTAGTATGTGTGTGTGTATGTGATTTTCTCACCATAGTATTTATATGTACGTAGAAATAAATTCTTTCTCATATGAACATTTTTTGCTAGAAAATATTATCATATATCTGAACTTCCCTAATCCTAGTATGTTTTTCATATTGGAGGATGAGATTGCTTTATATTTTATCAAGCTTAAATTTGTCCAGTGTTAAAGTCTGTCGGTCAGAAATTTGCTTATATTTGTATAAATATTAATTTCAGATTTTGCAAAATTCTTGCGTACGATCATGGTGATTTTGTGTGTGTGTGTATGTGTGTATGCGCGATAGAGTTTGACTGGTCTGTGATAAGTTTGTTTATTTAAGTACATTTGTCTTCTTCGACTTTCGTCTTCAAGCGTCAATAGCTTGGAGAACGGTTTGTATGTTTTCATGATGTAGATATGTAAGTGTGATTGTTAAAATTATGTACATATGGATCTACAAATTGATTTTATGTATGTATGTACATACAAATAAGTCTGTGCTCCCTGTTTAAGTAAATTTTTTTTTTGGTCATGTGCGGTCTTTTATTGCTGATGTAAATATTCGTCTGGTCTTTTGTGTATAGATGTGAAATATCTCCATAGTTTTTTTTATTTGAAATTAAAAAAAACGTTCTTTTAATTTTTAGATGTATTTACTTATAAGTTTGTGAGGATTTCTGTTTTAAGTAAAATTGAATTCCTCTCTAGTTGTAGTAACTATAGTATAAATATTTAATATATGTATTTTTTTCCATTTGTTTAAAGTTGACGTAGCCTATATAGTCAACGTTAGAAATTTCTCGGTGTAAAATTTTTTCCAACTATCGTCTTTTTTCTTCACCTTTTACATATATTTTAGAACATCTTGCATTGGCTTTAAAAAATGATAAACGCTTTGAAATGAAACTGATCCAGCAGTCCAGCTTTTTTTAACCACTTTGCTTCTCTTTCCTTTTTTATTGATAAACATTTAAAATCAAATGGTGGTTTTATAATGAAATTGTTATACTCATTATTGTTAAAAACATCCGCTACTTCTTTTTGTAATGAAAATCGTTCGAAACCTTACTCGTCTATTAAAACCATATTTTTTTCATTCATATTACTTAATTTATAAGACTTTCAGGACTTTCTATTATTCGATCATTAATAAAAATGCAGTATCTGAGGTCCTTGCTTACTGCTTCATATTAAATTTCTATATCAATTGGGCCGCTATTGAATAAAAGGAACTTTTATCTTAAACTTTAGTGCATTTGGAAGTGCTTGAGATTCTTTCATATAATAGCTTTGTTGGAATCTTAGATACGAGTACATATAATATAGAATTGCATAACGTTTATTTTTAATTTTTATGTTAAGATCATCATCATTTGGATATGAGACTGAATTTAAATGTACTTTTAAATTAGTTAAATCATAATGAGGAAACTTGTTTTCTTCTTGAATAGCAATCAACAGAAAACGAAATCCTTTTCTAACAATTTAGGTCTGGCCTCTCAACGGTTCCTCTAGTATACAAGATGACTTCCTATGTCAACATATCTGCCTACTCTTTGTCAGCGTTAAGGGACAATTAAAAGTTAAAATTTTAATTCCTCAAATTGTGTTACTTCATACTGATAATATGTTTTCATCAATAAGTTATATGTTTATCTTATGAAGGTTACTCGCCTCGCCTATGGCTTTTATTTGATGTTCTAGATGATTTTTTTTTCTCATTTTATTAAAGTTCAGCGTATTCTTTATCTTTTTAATTTTTTTTTTCTTTAATGTATCACTACTATTTTTAAAGATTTTACTACTTGAAAAAGAGAATATTTGTATAATTTTTAAATGTATTCATATATACATATAGGTAAATATATGTATATATGTATAGAGAAATTACTTTATCTACAAAGAAATACATGTTTAATAATCAACTATTCTAGAAAATATATCTCAAATAATTCAGTTACCTCCACCATAAATTCACCGTCTGTGTTTTCATAGTGTCAGAAACGTTAGAATAACTATGTTTGAGAGAATTTTTACATAGAGTTTTTCTACATGACGTTTGCTGGTTGACCCCCTTGAAGTTATTGTTGACGTAGGCTGGGTTGTATCACATTCAGATGTAATCATTTCTCACTTAAAAAAGGTTCTCATCAATTTCTATCAGGTTTTTATATTTTTCTAACATGCATGTCTTAGCATGCTTTTGTCCATAGTGACGGAAGCGTTCGAGATCTAGTGGTGTTTCAGTTAAAAATCTATACTATTAGAATTTACAATTTTGCTCTTTTTATTCTTTTACAAAGTAGATACATATTTATGTATTTCATTTAGCATAGAATCATAATATTTCTTTACTTACAAAATTATGTGACGTGAGGAATTCTTTTAAATTTGCATGCTTCGACATGCTTTCAATATTTTTTCTGTAAATTTATTTAATACTCATACAGATACAGATATAAAGTAAGATCTGCTTATATTGCATTTTACAATTTATGTTGAAGTCCATATTTATTCAGTAAGTTTGTCTGATACTAATTCATACACATATACATTCTTAAAGATTGGAAATCTAAGTCCAATTTATGTAGTTTATCTATATTTTCTAAAGATTTGATAGCTATAGAAATGAATAGAGTGAAGATCTATAATAATAGCCCATGGGCATATTTTAAAATTTCCCTTGCTAGAGCTTTCGAAATGGAAAATGTAAAATTTTCACTATAAAAAGTGATAATATTATGTGTTACTGAATATTACACTGTGTTGTAATTCATTTTGAACGCTTAAGTTTTCATAATATTTCATACAGGCCAACAAGTTCAAAGAATTTCCAGTATATTAAGTTAATTATCTTTCTTCAGACCTATCATTCCTAATCATTCCTTCAAAAATACAAACCAAACTAGATTTTTCCTGTTTAATTTTATTTTTTTACTTTCATTAAATTTCAACATTTTGTTCATCTTCAAATTATTATATTTATCAGCTTTTTCTCATTTGTTGAGTTAACTTTAATCGGAAACATTTAAATAGTGAGATGAACTTTTATATTGTATACGAGTACATTAAGTAATTCTTTGTATATTTCAATACACTTATATGAACCATCATCACATAATTCCTTTGGATGATCATTAAATCATTCTACTATTGATGCTTTCATATTAAGTAATGTTAAATATTCTACTTATGCATGAATTTTCCAGTATCTATTAAAAAATTCTTTACAATCATACATTTGTAAGTTTTTTGGTACTCATAACATTTCAAAAATATTTTCCACAGCCTAGGTTTTTTCGAATGCAACTTTTATTTTCAACGGTATTGACCATAGAAACTTTGTGAATGAATCATTTACAGTCTACAATAATCAATAATTTCTATTTTCTGTAAAATAGTTTCCCATTTCACCTAAATCAACTATTCCTTTCATTACATATCTACAATGCACAAACAATTTTCGAGATTTATTATAGAGTTCGTCTACTAAATTTCTTTTTAAAGACATTGAGTTATTTTAAAGATTTTTTGGAGAGTGTTGTGATCTACTTGATGCACTTTCAGCTATTTATACTATCATGTAGTTCATTTTCCAATCTATAAATTTTATCCTTCAGCTGTTCAATTTGTTTTTTCAAAAGATGATTTGATTTTTAGTATGTATTTTATCAATTTTATAACTATCTTCTATCTCTAATTGTATTTCACGTTGTACTCTATCAATTTGCATTTTAATATATTCTTGAATTATATTAATTCCTTAAGCTATATTATTAATTTGTCCTATAGTTTATCGTTTGGAGTTTCCAGAAACAATTTACTGATAACATCATTCTCTGTCAGTGAATGATGATGATGATTAGTAGAAATTATATATTTTATATAGTTTTCAACATCAAATTTTTCATAGTATTTCCATGTTTTATTATCAATCATTAAAGAAAATAAAGCTACTATTAGGGCCTATATTTGACCATCAACTTGTATTTTATCTTCATTTAGTTTTAGGTTACTATCACCAAACTTTCATTCATTATTCAAATCTTGATGTGGGCCATAGTTTGTATCTAATTCAATTCTTCCTTCCAAGACTGATAAATGAGTATAAGTGTCTTCAGAATTGGAAGTCTATGAGTAAAAATCATCCTCATCATCATTCTCAGTATTAGCATCATTAAATAAGATGATATCATCAAATATTGTTCCTTCTGAAAGTTTCTTCGGTGTACTTGTCTCTATATTGACTGATGGCTTTAAACTTATATTATTTTCAGCTTCTATCTTGATTTTACTTTCTTCTTTCTTATGAATTCTTTCAATATTTCTAGAACTATTTATGAATTCTCTGAGAGGTTCAGTTATAGGTTTAAATGTATCTTTTCTAGCTCACATGTATCTATTTGACCAGTTTTTATACTACGAAGCTTTTTCTTCAAGACATTTCTTGTCAACACCAACTGTTTTAAAATTTTCTCATCCATGTTTAGCAAATAAGAGGTATCAGCTATTAGATTAGGTATCAGCTATTAGATCAGGTCTCAGCTATCAGATCAGGTTATCAGGTAGCTGGTCTGGTTTTCAGATCAGCTTACCAGGACCTGGTCTGGTTTTCAGATCAGCTTATCAGGACCTGATATGGTTTTCAGATCAGCTTATCAGGACCTGGTCTTGGTTTTAGATCACCTTATCAGGACCTGATCTGGTTTTCAGATCGGCTTATCAGGACCTGGTCTGGTTTTCAGATCAGCTTATCAGGACCTGGTCTGGTTTTCAGATCAGCTTATCAGGACCTGGTCTCGTTTTCAGATCAGCTTATCTGATTCAGATTGGGTTATCAGTTTACATGTAGCTGGCCATTTATAACATTTAGATGAGTGAAGTTTAAGGTCAGATGAAAAACGAAAAAGTAAACTTTTATGTAGTCAAATTCTCTTTTTTTCTATAACGATCATCGTTTAATTCAATATCGTTGCTTATAATCAAAATTCATATTTATCCTTCCAACATGCATTTTATTTGTCTCATCTTACTTAAACATTATAATTACATTATGATTATCTGGTATAAAATGTTTGGTGATTCTGGTATAAGTTTGACATCAGCAGAATGCATCAACATTCTTAACTCACTCCATACAAAAATATGTTTCTCACATCTAACATCGTTAAATATCATATCGGAATTACTTTTAGCTTTGTTAGGCGAAATAACAGATTCAGTATCTGTAAATGTGTATTATCCCATTCCTTTAATTAATGAAATTATGTAATTTCTTTAAGTATCCATATTTAGGTTGATAGAGAGATTTTGAGTATTAATATGTAGATGTTTTAAAATTTTAGTTCATTAAGACTTTTTAGCAAGCCAATCATAACATATTTTTTATTTTATTTTTTTACAATTTGACAGACCAACTATTTTTGCGCAAATAAAATTTGGTAGAAGGGAACTATGACTTGTTTTTGAACTAACGTTTGATGAATCATCAAAAATTTCGTACCATCCTATTTTTAGGTTGTTTTGACTATGAGTATGCACCAATATTTATGAAATGTGTTTCATAAATATTGTCTCTTATTTAGAAAAAATAAAATAATACAGCTATACGACACCAGAAAATGATATCGTATAGCTGTATTATTTTATTTTTTTAATAAGAGATAATATTTATAAAATGCATTTAGTTACACAAATGTGGTTAGTGAAACAACCTAAAAATAGTATGGTAAAAAATTTTGATGATTCATCAAACCTTAGTTCAAAAACAAGTCATAGTTCCCCCTCTATCAAATTTTATTTGCGCAAAAATAGTTGGTCTGTCAAATTGTAAAAAAAAAATAAAATAAAAAATAATATGATATGATTGGCTTGCTAAAAAGTCTTAATGAACTAAAATTTTAAAACATCTACATATTAATACTCAAAATCTCTCTATCAACCCAAATATGGATACTTAAAGATATTACATAATTTCATAATTAAAGGAATGGGATAATACACATTTACAGATACTGAATCTGTTATTTCTCCTAACAAAGCTAAAAGTAATTCCGATATGATATTTAACGATGTTAGATGTGAGAAACATATTTTTGTATGGAGTGAGATAAGAATGTTGATGCATTCTGCTGATGTCAAACTTATACCAGAATCACCAAACATTTGATACTAGATAATCATAATGTAATTATAATTTTTAAGTAAGATGAGACAAATATAAAGCATGTTGGAAGGATAAATATGGATTTTGATTATAAGCAACGATATTGAATTGAACGATGATCGTTGTAGAAAAAAAGAGAATTTGACTACATAAAAGTTTACTTTTTCGTTTTTCATCTGACCTTAAAATGCATTCATCTAAATGTTATAAATGGGCAGCTACTTGTAAACTGATAACCCAATCTGAATCAGATAAGCTGATCTGAAAACCATACCAGGTCCTGATAAGCTGATCTGAAAACCAGACCACGTCCTGAAAAGCTGATCTGAAAACCAGACCAGGTCCTGATATGCTGATCTGAAAACCAGACCAGGTCCTATTAAGCTGATCTGAAAACCAGACCAGGTCCTGAAAAGCTGATCTGAAAACCAGACCAGGTCCTGATAAGATGATCTGAAAACCAGACCAGGTCCTATTAAGCTGATCTGAAAACCAGACCAGGTTCTGATAAGCTGATCTGAAAACCAGACCAGGTCATGATAAGCTGATCTGAAAACCAGACCAGGTCCTGATAAGCTGATCTGAAAACCAGTCCAGGTCCTATTAAGCTGATCTGAAAACCAGACCAGGTTCTGATAAGCTGATCTGAAAACCAGACCAGTTACCTGATAACCTGATCTGATAGCTGATACCTGATCTAATAGCTGATACCTGTTATTTACTATTATTAAACATGGATGAGAAAATTTTAAAACAGTTGGTGTTGACAAGAAATGACTTGAAGAAAAAGCTTCGTAGTATAAAAACTGGTCAAATAAATACATGTGAGCAATAAAAGATACATTTAAACCTATAACAGAACCTCTCAAAGAATTCATAAATAGTTCTAGAAATATTGAAAGAATTCGCAAGAAAGAAGAAAGTAAAATCAAGATAGAAGCTGAAAATAATACAAGTTTAAAGCCATCAGTCAATATAGAGACAAGTACACCAAAGAAACTTTCAGAAGGGACAATATTTGATGATATCATCATCTTATTTAATGATGCTAATACTGAGAATGATGATAAGGATGATGAAGATGATTTTTACTCATAGACTTCTAATTCTGAAGACACTTATACTCATTTATCAGTCTTGGAAGGAAGAATTGAATTAGATACAAACTATGGCCCACATCAAGATTTGAATAATGAATGAAAGTTTGGTGATAGTAACCTAAAACTAAATGAAGATAAAATACAAGTTGATGGTCAAATATAGGCCCTAATAGTAGCTTTATTTTCTTTAATGATTGATAATAAAACATGGAAATACTATGAGAAATTTGATGTTGAAAACTATATAAAATATATAATTTCTATTAATCATCATCATCATTCACTGACAGCGAATGATGTTATCAATAAATTGTTTCTGGAAACTCCAAACGATAAACTATAGGACAAATTAATAATATAGCTTAAGGAATTAATATAATTCAAGAATATATTAAAATGCAAATTGATAGAGTACAACGTGAAATACAATTAGAGATAGAAGATAGTTATAAAATTGATAAAATACATACTAAAAATCAAATCATCTTTTGAAAAAACAAATTGAACAGCTGAACGATAAAATTTATAGATTGGAAGATGAACTACATGATAGTATAAATAGCTGAAAGTGCATCAAGTAGATCACAACACTCTCCAAAAAATCTTTAAAATAACTCAATGTCTTTAAAAAGAAATTTAGTAGACGAACTCTATAATAAATCTCGAAAATTGTTTGTGCATTGTAGATATGAGTAGTAGGGAACTGGGGATTCGGCCCCAATTAAAATTGTTAAATTGTGGCTGAAATTGTTAAATTGTGGCTGAAATTGTGAAATTTGGGTAATTAAAATTTGAAAATTTTAAAATTCTTGGAAATTTGATACCTACGTGTGTGTGTGTGTGTGTTTTCGGCGGCGCTTTGATGTTTTTGTTTACATAAGGAGTTTTTTGTTTACATTAACCCTTGAGTGAACGGGTGATTTTTTTTGTGGTGGCATTAATTGTGTGAACGGGTGATTTTTTGTGGGGGAGGATTAAGGAGTTTCATAAGATTAAGATTTTATAAGTATATACATATAGATATGCCGACGGGAAAATCATGAAATGATTTTTCCTAATACCAACGGGAAAATCATGAGATGATTTTTCCTAATACCAATGGAGGGAGTTGTGAAACTTAATTTTTCCTAATGCCTACGGCAATGCATGATTATTTTTCGTAATGCCGACGGCAATACATGATTATTTTTCCTAATGCCGACGGCAAAACATGATTATTTTTCCTAATGCCGAAGGCAATGCATGATTATTTTTTTCAAATGCCGACGGCAATACATGATTATTTTTTCTAATGCCTACGGCAATGTATGATAATTTTTCCTAATGCCTACGGCAAAACATGATTAGTTTTTTCAAATGCCGACGGCAATGCATGATTACTATATTTCTTAATGCCGACGGGAAAATGATTTTTCCAAAGGGAAAATTGCCAGTGTTGCCAGACTGTATAAATTTGTTATCGTAATACTATATCAGTAATATCAGAGAAAATAGATTTGATGAATACTAGGCGATTCTCATATGAATCGTGGGAACGTGTATGTGTGATTTCCTCACGCTAATAAATTGTTTATAAATAAAATAAATTGTTTATAAATAAAATAATTAAATAAATTAATTTAATTTATTTAATTATTTTATTTATTTATTTATAAAATGTTCTCATGTATGTGAACACCCCTAAAATGTTCTCATGTATGTGAACCCCCTAATGCTTGTGTGTGGGTGGTCCAGCTTGATTGTCGATGGTAATTGTATATTGTGTTTATTTGTTTAATAAATATATTTGTATGTATGTATGTATGAATGTATAAATGTATGTATGCATGTATGAATGTATGCTTGTATGAATGTATAAATGTGCGATCGTGGGAACTTGTGCGTGGAATATTTTGTGCTTGTGTAGAATACATTTATATTTTGCAACATAGTCATTTTCTTTGTCTACAATTCTTTTAAAGCAGAGGATTTTCAACTAAGTACAGTCATCAGCAGAGAAACAAAAAGTCAAAATTATGAATGTCGCAAGGCTACTGCTGCTAATTTTCGTATAAATACGCCAACTTTTATAACCAACACATCAGTAATTTATTGTATTTACAAGTAGTAGTATCATCAGCAATTGTGTTAAATTCAAATATAAATTCTATAAACTAATTAAAAATGAGTTCTTCTGGATATATGTGTAATAGATGTCATAAGGTATATAAATACCAAAAGTCCTTTTTGGACCATGTTAAAAATCATAGTGTGCAGGATCAAGAGATCGTAAGCCGGGACAGAAATCAAGAGCAACCGCAGACATCTCTTCAAAATCATCAACAGCAGCTAAATACATTTCATCATCAGCAACAACCCTCTTTACAGTACCCCCAATATCAACTACAAATGAATCATCAACAATACGGTATGCCTAACTTTTACCCTACATCAATGTCATGGAATAATCAGTTTTTGGGATCAGGAGTACCAATGCAATATGAGTATCCAAGTTACAATTATAATCCCGTCACACCAGATAACCAAATGCAGCAGTATTCCAATTTAATGCAATGGCAACCTCTTACTTATCATCAACAAGAGCAGCAGCAGCAGCAGCAGCAACAACAACAACAACAACAAGCTCAACAACAAGGTGTGGATATCCTTGGAGGGACCTTATACAACGATGCTATGGACATAACTTTACCGGAAAGTGATGGAGAAGTAGATGTAGAAGAAATAGGAGAAGAAACTCTGCCAACTCCAATGAGTACTCCCCATGTCAGGACAGAAGAAAATAATGTGAGATATTATAAAATATCGAAAGCCTTCAAAAATCATATCGCCACATATGCAATTCTAAATAAAAAAGACCAACTTCTCTTGGAAGAGTTTATTAAGGAAAACAAACATATTTTTATTGAGAGGCTTCAAATGAATTTAACTAAACATACAATAATTAAATTTCATGTGAGTATTGTGGCCGAGTATATAAAAATTGTGGGAGAGGAATTGGAGTTGTGCATAATATCACATGTAGCCAAAATGAGTTTGCTGACGAAGGCAGATAACATCGAAGAGTTATTCCGTAAACAGGTTGAGGAGATTTCAACCAAAATGTCCGAATTTGAAGAGCGAGATTCTGGTTGGACCTTGTCACGCATAGTCCGAGCAGAAATCAACATCAACAAATCGTCGCTCGTCAAAGGCTCGAATTGGATATCCACTCCTGAAAAACTTGTAAGAAGATTTGCCTGCATCAACATACAAAACAATGATGCATATTGTTTCAAGTGGTGTCTGGTTGCTGCAATGGATAGCACCAAATACAAACATACAGAACGTTGCAGTTCGTATTATATTCAGGACATTGCTGCAGAGACGATTGTTACGCGAAATGGTGTAGCGTTAAATTTCAAAAATTTAAGCTACCCATTAGCACTTAACAAAATCAAAGTGTTTGAGGCAAACAATCCGACTATAAGTGTGAACGTATTTGGGTATGATGAGGGAGCAGATCAGATCATTGGTCCTTATTATGTGACCAAGGACGAGAAAGTGAACCACGTCAACTTACTACTTTTAGAGAATGCTGCAGGTCATCACTACATATTGATAAAGAATATATCAAGGTAAGTTAAAAAATTATACAACTTTTTATTTTAAGGATACATATACCTGTTTATATATTTTATACTATGTATATACATTTAACTTATAAATTTTTATTTATTTTTTATCATTCACAGGCTTTTAAGGAATCAAATAACACAGCACAAAAGTAAATTAATTTTCTGCAACAGCTGTCTCCAGTACACCCACATCGAAAATGGTATGACAAATCATAAGGCGGAGTGCGGTAAAATTGTTACAACTATGCCATCAGGTCCGGATGCAATTCTGAGCTTCAAGGGACATCAAAGAAAAATGGATGTACCCTTCGTGGTATATGCGGACTTCGAATGCATCTTGGAAGAAGTTAGTAATAGTGTAAGTAATAAAACTAGTCTAGTCAAAAAGCACACTCCTTGTGCATTTAGCTATTATATTAAGTGTCTCCATAGCAATAAGTTAGATAAATTAAGGATATACACAGGAAAAGATGCCTCAAAAAAATTTGTATCATATTTAATTAAAGACTGTGAGGATATATACAATAGTCACTTAGTAAATAATAGACAAATGGATACTTTATCCTCTTCTGATATTTATAATTTTTATAGTGCGGTGAATTGTCATATTTGTCAAAAATTTCTAGGTAAAGATCGCGTTAGAGATCATTGTCACATTAGTGGTAAATATAGAGGTGCAGCCCACAATAACTGTAATTTAAATTACCAAATCCCCAAGTTTATACCAGTTTACTTTCACAATTACTCAAATTATGACTCACATCTTTTTATTAAAGAACTAGGTGAAATTGCAATGCAACTGAAAGTACTCCCTCTCAATAAGGAACTTTATATATCCCTCTCCCAATTTACAGAAATGAGTGATGGTCATAAGCTTGAAATAAGATTTCTTGATACAATACGCTTTATGGCTGAGAGTTTGGAATCATTAGCCTGCAATTTGTCGGATAATGATTTCAGAACTATAAGGTCCTTATTTCAGTCAGAAAAAGAATTTCAGCTTATTAAGAAAAAAGGTATTTTCCCGTATGAGTACCTAAATTCATTCCAAAAATTAGATGAGTGTCAGCTGCCTTCACGCAGTGATTTCTTTAATAAGTTGAACAATAAAGAGTGTTCTTTAGAGGAATACTCACATGCTGAAGAGGTATGGAATACTTTTGGTTGCAAAACTATGAAAGATTATATGGAACTTTACTTAAAAACAGATGTCCTCTTACTGACAGATATTTTCGAGAACTTTAGAAAAGTTTGTAAAGGTATTTATGAGCTCGATCCATGCCAATATTATACAGCACCTGGCCTTTCCTGGGATGCAATGCTCAAATACACAAAAATTGAATTAGAATTATTGACAGACATAGACATGTACAATTTTATGAAAAAAGGTATACGTGGAGGGATCGTACAGTGTAGTCAAAGATATTCGAAAGCAAATAACAAATATTTGGAAGATTTCGATAAAGAGAAGCCCTCAGAATTTCTCGTCTATTTAGACGCTAACAATTTGTATGGTTGGGCGATGTCGGAATATCTTCCTCATGGTGGGTTCAGATGGTTATCGCAAGACGAGCTGAATCTGGATCCAAACAGCATAGCTGACAATGGAACAGACGGTTATGTATATGAGGTCACGTTGGATTATCCCTCTCATTTACACGACTTGCATAATGACCTTCCTTTTTGCGCTGAAAATAAAAAAGTTATGCAAGCGAAGTATAGCAAGTTGATAACCGATTTCTCTATAAAGCAATCATACGTGATACACTTTAGAGTTCTGAAACAGTGCTTAGAATATGGCTTAGTTTTAAAGAAAACTCATCGTATTCTAGCATTTAAACAATCTCCATGGTTAAAAGGCTATATTGACCTAAATACCAGACATAGGGCCACTGCTAAAAATGCTTTTGAAAAAAATTTTTTTAAACTACTTAATAATGCAGTGTATGGTAAAACCATGGAAAATGTGGATAAGAGGAGAGATGTTAAAATTGTTAATAGTTGGGAGAGAACGAATTGTAATCGTTTGGGGGCCCAAGATTGGATATCAAAACCAAATTTTCATAGTTTATCTATATTTTCCGAAGATCTAGTAGCAATCGAAATGACTAGAGTCAAAACCTGCTACAATAAACTAATTTACTTAGGATTTTGTGTACTCGAGCTGTCCAAATGGAAAATGTATAATTTCCATTACGGGTACATGCAACCTAAGTTTAAGACAAAACTCTGATTGAACTATATGGACACGGACTCTTTTATATATTCAATAAAAACGGACGACTTTTACGCTGACATCAAAAATGACATACAAGAACAATTTGATACATCGGACTATCCTACAGACAATATTTATAATTTTCTACTAGTAAATAAAAAAGTCATTGGTATGATGAAGGATGAAAATTGCGGTAAAATAATGACAGAATTTGTTGGGCTGCGATCAAAAATGTGCTCATTCAGTGTACAAAATCAAAATGACGTTAAAAAATCGAAGGGGGTAAAGAGAGCCATATTAGATAAATATAGTTTAGCTACTTATAAAAATTGTTTATTTAATAAGACTAATGTGTATGATAATATGTTAACATTTAAATCTAAGCTACATCAGATATATACTAGTCAACTAAATAAGGTAGTCTTAAGTTATGGAGACGATAAGAGAAAAATTAGATCAAATAACATTAATACATATGCATGGTATCATTTTCGTATTAAGGAAACTAACCCTGAATACGAACTTGATATGTTGCTAGATGAGATTGCTAGAATGCAAGAAAATTGTTAAAATTGTAAATAAAATCATATTCATTAAGAAAAATTGTTGTATATAAAATCCTATTCATTAAGAAAAATTGTTGTATATAAAATCATATTTATTAAATAAGAAAAATTATTGTAAATAAAATCCTATTTATTTTTTAAGAAAAATTATTGTACATATCTATATGAATTTTTAAGAAAAAATTTGAAATAAAATATTGAAAAAAGAATGAAATGGTGTTTATTTCTTTATTGGCTTTACTTCGTTGGATCAAACAGTTTTTGTTTTTGCTTATATGTAAATTCTTATTTTCATATTGCTTAAACATGCACAGTCTTGTCTTCACATAAATTAAACATGCACAATCATATTGCCTAAGTAGAGAAGGTGAAGAAAACCTAATCGTTGCGAATAAGCTGAGTGAATTTCTAATTCAAAATTCCCAATATCCTGTCTGGCAATAAATTATATTAATTACGTTTATTAAATTATGAATAAAAAGACATTAAAGAGTTTTGTAAAATATAAATGTTTGTGTTTTTATTTAATATTTTCAGTTATTTCATAAAGAAATTTAAGACATAAATGTCCACAGGTAAATGTATTAAAATTCTGATGTTGATTATAGTTGTATTTTATATTTGTACCAAGATATTTGACTACTTCTGAAGGAGGTTGTAAGTTTCCAAAGCTGTCGAAATATTCTTTTTCATTGATGTTTTTATAATATGCTACCCAATGTGTACCAGGTCCTGTTGATACATCTAAATTGATTATTCCACATTCAATTTTCTTTGTTCGTTTTGGTAGAGTATTCAACATGAAAACACCTCTAAAATATGGAATATTTATAGAGAAACGTCTTAGGTCCACATCAGAAAGTGGTCTGTTGGGCAGCATCTCTAAGAGTTTTTTGATTCCTCTTTATGAACTAAACCATAACCCTTTTTATATGGTTTTAAGTAAAGTCCTTTTCCAACTGCTATAGATTCCATCGCTCTATTATGTCTAGTTGCTTCATCAAGTTGATTTTTAGCATTCTTTGTTGCATTTACAGCTTTAGCTATGGCAGCACCTCCAGTTGTTAGACTACCAATTGCACCCAGAGCAGTTAAAATCGGTATTAGAGGTAAAAAACCACCAATTTTTGGGACACGTATCACACGTGGTACTATAATTTGAGACTTTCTTCCTTTTAATGACTTATTAATAGTTTTTCGTGCAATTTTAATAGCTGTGTTAATATCTAATGGTTTTTCTTTTTTTAGTATTTTTGTTGCAGCTCTAACTGATGTTCTAAATAGTGTTTTAACATTTAGTTTGTTCTTTTTAACATTTTTCTTTTTCTCCACACCCATACCAAATTTTGTTTTGGCTTTCATTGCGTTAGTAACCATATATGCAAATGATTTTTCAGCAAGACTACTATCTTTTGATAAAACTCGATCCCAAGCGGAGTTTTCAAGTATTTTATCAGCTTTATGTCTGCTACTTAAATCCTTATTTTTGGAATAAGCAATATCGTGATTTTTACACGCAGAGTCCAATAAATTAATTCCTTTATCACCTCGATTTAAACGTTTTTGTAGTTTTGTTCCAGGTCCACAGTACTGATATCCAGGTAGATGAAGTTCAACAGGTAGAGAGTTTATTATTTTGTCTACTAGACCTCCTCCAACGACGGTGTTTTTATGACTAAAAGTTTTCTGATATCGTATAACCATATTATCTAGTTTTTTCTATATAAAAGGTAATATATATGAAATGCATTTAGTTACAAAAATGCAGTTAGTAAAACAACATAAAAATATTTTAGTTCGTAATATTGATGATTCAGCGAACATCAGTTCAAAAATAAAGCATAGTCCTCTCTTACCAAATTCTATTCGTGCTCTAATAGTGGGACCATCAAATTGTGGAAAGACTAATGTTATGATTGGCTTGCTAGAAAGTCCTAATGGACTCAAGTTTGAAAACATCTATTTATACTCAAAATCTCTCTATCAACCTAAATATGAATACCTGAAGAAACTAATTTCACCAATTAAAGGTATGGGGTATTATACATTCACCGATAATGAATCAGTTATTCCACCTGACGAAGCTAAAACTAATTCAATTATGATATTTGATGATGTTGCATGTGAAAAGCAGAATAATATACGTACATATTTTTGTATGGGGCGACATAGGGATGTTGATTCATTCTACCTGTGTCAAACATATACCAGAATTCCCAAGCATTTAATAAGAGACAATGCAAATGTTATTATAATGTTTAAGCAAGATGAGACAAATATGAAGCATGTTTATAAGGATCATGTTGCCAGCGATATAAGCTATGAAAAGTTTCAAGAAATTTGTCGAGAATGTTGGAAGGATAAATATGGATTTTTGATGATAAGCAAAGATAACGAATTAAACGATGGTCGCTACAGAAAGCAATTTGACTATTTCATAACTATATAAGCAACTACTCATAAAAATTACCTCTAGTTATTAATCTAACTTTAAACTTGATACATCTATTTGATATAACCTCATCTGATTCCTGATAAGCTGATCTGAAAACCAGATCAGGTCCTGATAAGCTGATCTGAAAACCAGACCAGGTCCTGATAAGCTGATCTGAAAACCAGATCAGGTCCTGATAAGCTGATCTGAAAACCAGACCAGGTCCTAATAAGCTGATCTGAAAACCAGACCAGGTCCTAATAAGCTGATCTGAAAACCAGACCAGGTCCTAATAAGCTGATCTAATAGCTGATACCTGATCTAATAGCTGATACCTGTTATTTACTATTATTAAACATGGATGAGAAAATTTTAAAACAGTTGGTGTTGACAAGAAATGTCTTGAAGAAAAAGCTTCGTAGTATAAAAACTGGTGAAATAGATAGACGTGAACAACTAAGAGATACATTTAAACCTATAACAGAACCACTCAAAGAATTCATAAATAGTTCTATATATATTAAAAGAATTCCCATAAAAGAAGAAAGTAAAATGAAGACAGAAGTTGGAAATAATACAAGTTTTAAACCTGAAAAAACATCAGTCAAGATAGAGACAAGTACACCAAAGAAACTAGCAGAAGGAACAATATTCGATAATACCATATTATTTAATGATGCTAATACTGTGAATGATGATGAGGACGATGATGATGATTTTTACTCACAGACTTCCAATACAGAAGATACTTATACTGACTTATCAGCCTTGGAAGGAAGAAATGAATTAGATACAAACTATGGTCCACATAAAGATTTCAATAATGAATGGAAATTTGGTGATAGTAACCTCAAACTTAATGAAGATAAAATACAAGTTGGTGGTCAAATATGGGCTCTAACACCAGGACTATTTTCTCTAATGTTTCAGAAAATACCAAAAAATTATGATAAATTTGAACTCGAAATCTATAAAAAGATTTTAATTACTACTAATGCATATAGAAGGGACTATAAACCTGATGGTCAAATTAAGGGTACTAGAGGATATAAATACAAACATATTATTAAGAAATTTATTGACGAGAAAAACCAGAAGAATTTAAACGAATCAACAGGATCTAAGTCAAAAGGTAGTTATTTAGGTGATGGAATAATGGAATTTAACGTCCATAAGCCAAACTATATGTACTGGGACGATCCAAATGAGTTAGTAGATCGTCTTCGACTACTGCTTGCATCACAAGGTGCAGGTCATACTAATCACAATAACGAGATTGTATCAATTATTGAAGAACTACGTGAAGCAAATATAATACATTAACTTTAATAAAGTATATAAAGTATGTCTGTTGATAAATTTGGACATTATTTAAACGATACTAGCAGCATAATTTCTTTGAAAAATGCACCTAAACTGCTGGGGTTCTTTATGGATACGAACATTAACATTGATGTCCAAAACAAGAGAATCAAAAATGTTGCAAAAGCTCTGGAGGAAAACGATGTTATCAATAAATTGTTTCTGCAAACTCAAATCGAAAAATTAGAAGAGAAATTATTAACATACTTTAAGGAAGATAATACTATAATTCAAGAAGATATTCAAATGCAAATTGAGGAGCTACAACGCGATACAAAATTAGATATAGAAGAAAATTATAAAATTCAAAAACACATTCTACAAATTAAGACATCCTTTGAAGAACAAATTGAACAGTTTAATGAGAAAATTTATAGATTGGAAAATTACATGTTTGTATCAATAGCTGAAAGTGCGTCAAGTAGATCACAACACAAAAAATCTGTAAAACAACTTAATGTCTTCAAAAAGAAATTTAGTAAACGAACTGCATAAGCAAGCTCGCAAAGTTTTTATGCGTCGTAGAGTTGTAATGAAAGGAATAGATGATCTTTGGCAAGCTGATTTAGTTGAAATGGGGATCTATTCTAGAGAAAACAGAAATTATCGATTTTTGTTAACTGTAATTGACACATTTTCAAAATTTGCATGGGCAGTACCACTAAAAACTAAAACTGCACTCGAAACAACCAAGGCGATGGAAAATATTTTTGAATTAGGACGAGTACCAAAAAACTTGCAAACAGATGATGGTAAAGAATTTTTCAACAAACACTTTGGAAAATTAATGGATAAATACAACATTAATCACTACTCAACATATAGCAGTATGAAAGCATCAATAGTAGAACGATTTAACAGAACATTGAAAGGAATGATGTGGAAAGAATTTAGCTTTAATGGTTCATATAAAGGGATTGATATATACAAAGATTTAATTAATGCATACAATAGAAAAGTTCATCGCACCATTAAAATGTCTCCGATTAAAGTCAACTCAACAAATGAGGAAAAGCTACTAAATACAGTATACAGTCATTTGAAGATGTACAAAATGTCGAAATTTAATGTTGGAGATAATGTACGCATGAGCAAATATAAGCATACATTTGAAAAAGGTTATACTCCAAATTGGACTACAGAAATTTTCACAATTACAAGAGTTCAAAATACAAATCCTACAACATTCATATTAGAAGATTATCTTGGTAATCCTATTAAAGGTGGATTCTATACTGAAGAACTTTCGAAAACTAGATATCCAAATACATATCTAGTTGAAAAGGTTCTTAAAACTAAAGGAAAGGAGGCATACGTTAAATGGTTGGGATTTTCTAATCAACACAATTCTTGGATAAGTAAGAACGAAATATTATAGCTGAATACCATCATCAACAACAATAGCAGTAATATTAAGAAACTAATGTTAATTTTAAAATAAGAAAATGAAATAAATATGTAAATCATGCTTATAAACCATATGTTGTACTAAACTTTATTTAATTGTAATCAGACAGTTATAATGTCAATAACACTTACTCTGAGCTCTAACTCATCAGAATTATCTGCTAGTTACTTTCCTCCTATTGAATTACATGGTGCATATGAGTGTGCTCTAACTGATTTTCATTCATACAACAGCATTCCAAATGTAGACACCTACAACAATATGTTTCATATAGGGGAACATACAATTGAAATACCAATTGGATCTTACGAATTGAATGATATTGTAGATTTTATACAAGAGCAATACAGAAGACTCTGTCCAGAAAATAAGATTTTTATTGAAGCCAATAACAATACAATGCAAGTTAAAGTTAATAGTTCCAAAGATCCTGTATATTTTAATAAAGGCAACACAATTGGAAAACTTTTAGGATTCAATAGCAAAATCCTAACACCAAACAAATATTATTACTCAGATCTTCCAGTTAATATTTTTAAAGTGAATCTCTTGCGAATTGAAAGTAGTATCGCTATTAACACATATATGAATAACTCCAAATCGCATACACTTCATGAATTTCCGATTAATGTGCCTCCAGGCTATAAAATAGATGAGGTTCCAAGAAATCTCATCTATTTACCTGTGAACACCAGAGAGATAAGTTCACTAGCGCTGCGCGTAGTTGATCAACACGGTGATTTAATTAATTTTCGAGGGGAGGAAATTACAATACGAATACATTTGAGGTCAACTAAATAATGCTAATATACAACACAAATACATTGAAAAATAAAGCAGTAATAACAACAACAAGAACATTAAAGCGACCACTTCAACAGAAAGCACTAACAACATCAAATAAAAATTTTCTAAAGTCCTTGAATTTTAAATTGAAGACAAAATGAGTTCAATAATAGATGTCTTAGATAAACCTTTCTCTGATGAGAATATAATCAAAAAGGACTATCATACATATGTACCATACTTACAATCTTACAACAATAATGATGAAATCAGAATTTCAATACAAAATCAAGATTTATACGTGCTACCCAGTGAGAGCTACATTTATGTAGAGGGGTTTGTTGCCGATGATAATAGCCCTAAATCTTCTTCTTCTTCAGAGAACTTTAAATTAAAAAACAACTTTGTAGCATATCTATTTGATGAAATTCGCTATAAGCTCAATGGAATTGAAATTGATCATACAAGATATTTAGGAGCCACGAGCACCATAAAAAACTTGGTTTCTCTATCACCAAACGAAAGCAATGTGATGCAAAATGCTGGATGGAACAAAATTGACGATGTCACTCTTGCAAATGGATTTTTCATTTTCTATGTACCTCTAAAAATGCTTCTAGGATTCGCTGAAGACTACAACAAAGTTATATTAAATGGAAAACATGAACTGATACTCTTGCGCAATAAGAACGACGAAGATCTTGCACGCTCGAGTGTTTCTACTGAAAAAGCTAAACTTACAATTTCACTCATCTCATGGAGAATACCTCATGTTCAATTATCTGACCTTAGCAAATTGAATATGATTAAAATTATTAACAATGGTGCTTCTATACCCATGGCATTTCGCAGTTGGGATTGTCATATTAATCCACAATTAAACACAGGAACTAGCCATATTTGGAATGTTAAACTGGCTGCAAATAGAGAACGCCCCCGTTTTGTGTTGATTGCTTTTCAACAAGAAAATAAATTTGTTCATTGTGATTTGACTAATTTAAAAGTACATTTAAATTCAGTCTCATACCCGTATGATGATCTTAACATAAAGTTCAAAAATGAACGTTATGCAATTCTATATGATATGTATCTAAGATTCCAACAAAGCTACTATATGAAAGAATCTCAACCGCTTCTAACTGCATCAGAGTTTAAGACAAAAGCTCCTATTATTGTAGTAGATGTCAGTCATCAGAATGAATCACTCAATAATGGACCGATTGATATAAAAATAGAATTTGAAACAACAACTAATATTGCACCAAAGACATCAGCTTACTGCATTCTTATTCATGATCGTATAATAGAATATATACCCATCAAAGGACAAGTTCGAAAAGTGTTATAAATTGAATAACATGGAAAATAACATAATTTTTATAGACGTACAAGGTTTCAAAACTAATTCAAACGATTTCATCGCAAAAGAAGTAACGATTGTTTTCAACAATTATGAATATAACAACTTCATTATAAAACCACCATTTGATTTTTAATGCTTATCAATAAAAAAGCAAAGAGAAGCAAAGTGGCTAACAAAAAACTATCATCACCTAAGCTGGACTGCTGGATCAGTTTCATTTCATAGCGTTTGCAATTTTTTAAAAGCCAACGTAAGATGTTCTAAAATTTATGTAAAAGGTGAAGAAAAAAGACTATGGTTGGAAAAAATTTTACACCGAAAAATTTCTAACGTTGAGGATATAGGCTGCATCAACTTTAAACAAATGGAATATTTTTATTGTAATTATCATAAATTTGGTGTATGCGCATTAAGAAATGCTATTTTACTCTCAAAAGAAATATCTTGTTTTAAATGAACTTTTTCACTTTTTAAAATATTTATACTTAAGAATATACTACTGTATGTATTATTATAAAATTTTATAAAATTTTAAACAATAAATGTTTACAAAATAAAAGAATGTACAAGTGTTTTCTTATTTCAAATACAAACTACATAAAGAGAATAGAAGGAAGTGGGGAGGAGGAGAAGTTAACTTTTTTGCTTACTTGCAAATGTTTGCTTTTTGTTTCTCTGCTGATGACTGTACTTAGTTTAAAATCCTCTGCTTTAAAAGAATTGTAGACAAAGAAAATGACTACGTTGCAAAATATAAATGTATTCTACACAAGCACAAAATATTCCACGCACAAGTTCCCACGATCGCACATTTATACATTCATACAAGCATACATTCATACATGCATACATACATTTATACATTCATACATACATACATACAAATATATTTATTAAACAAATAAACACAATATACAATTACCATCGACAATCAAGCTGGACCACCCACACACAAGCATTAGGGGGTTCACATACATGAGAACATTTTAGGGGTGTTCACATACATGAGAACATTTTATAAATAAATAAATAAAATAATAAAATAAATTAAATTAATTTATTTAATTATTTTATTTATAAACAATTTATTTTATTTATAAACAATTTATTAGCGTGAGGAAATCACACATACACGTTCCCACGATTCATATGAGAATCGCCTAGTATTCATCAAATCTATTTTCTCTGATATTACTGATATAGTATTACGATAACAAATTTATACAGTCTGGCAACACTGGCAATTTTCCCTTTGGAAAAATCATTTTCCCGTCGGCATTAAGAAATATAGTAATCATGCATTGCCGTCGGCATTTGAAAAAAATAATCATGTTTTGCCGTAAGCATTAGGAAAAATTATCATACATTGCCGTAGGCATTAGAAAAAATAATCATGTATTGACGTCGGCATTTGAAAAAAATAATCATGCATTGCCTTCGGCATTAGGAAAAATAATCATGTTTTGCCGTCGGCATTAGGAAAAATAATCATGTATTGCCGTCGGCATTACGAAAAATAATCATGCATTGCCGTAGGCATTAGGAAAAATTAAGTTTCACAACTCCCTCCATTGGAATTAGGAAAAATCATCTCATGATTTTCCCGTTGGTATTAGGAAAAATCATTTCATGATTTTCCCGTCGGCATATCTATATGTATATACTTATAAAATCTTAATCTTATGAAACTCCTTAATCCTCCCCCACAAAAAATCACCCGTTCACACAATTAATGCCACCACAAAAAAAATCACCCGTTCACACAAGGGTTAATGTAAACAAAAAACTCCTTATGTAAACAAAAACATCAAAGCGCCGCCGAAAACACACACACACACACACACACACACACACGTAGGTATCAAATTTCCAAGAATTTTAAAATTTTCAAATTTTAATTACCCAAATTTCACAATTTCAGCCACAATTTAACAATTTCAGCCACAATTTAACAATTTTAATTTGGGCCGAATCCCCAGTTCCCTACTACTGATATGTAATGAAAGGAATAGTTGATTTAGGTGAAATGGGAAACTATTCTACAGAAAATAGAAATTATTGATTATTGTAGACTGTAAATGATTCATTCACAAAGTTTCTATGGTCAATACCGTTGAAAATAAAAGTTGCATTCGAAAAAACCTAGGCTGTGGAAAATATTTTTGAAATGTTATGAGTACCAAAAAACTTACAAATGTATGATTGTAAAGAATTTTTTAATAGATACTGGAAAATTCATGCATAAGTAGAATATATAACATTACTTAATATGAAAGCATCAATAGTCGAATGATTTAATGATCATCCAAAGGAATTATGTGATGATGGTTCATATAAGTGTATTGAAATATACAAAGAATTACTTAATGTACTCGTATACAATATAAAAGTTCATCTCACTATTTAAATGTTTCCGATTAAAGTTAACTCAACAAATGAGAAAAAGCTGATAAATATAATAATTTGAAGATGAACAAAATGTTGAAATTTAATGAAAGTAAAAAAATAAAATTAAACAGGAAAAATCTAGTTTGGTTTGTATTTTTGAAGGAATGATTAGGAATGATAGGTCTGAAGAAAGATAATTAACTTAATATACTGGAAATTCTTTGAACTTGTTGGCCTGTATGAAATATTATGAAAACTTAAGCGTTCAAAATGAATTACAACACAGTGTAATATTCAGTAACACATAATATTATCACTTTTTATAGTGAAAATTTTACATTTTCCATTTCGAAAGCTTTAGCAAGGGAAATTTTAAAATATGCCCATGGGCTATTATTATAGATCTTCACTCTATTCATTTCTATAGCTATCAAATCTTTAGAAAATATAGATAAACTACATAAATTGGACTTAGATTTTCAATCTTTAAGAATGTATATGTGTATGAATTAGTATCAGACAAACTTACTGAATAAATATGGACTTCAACTGGAATCATGCTGAAGCATACATAAATTGTAAAATGCAATATAAGCAGATCTTACTTTATATCTGTATCTGTATGAGTATTAAATAAATTTACAGAAAAAATATTGAAAGCATGCCGAAGCATGCAAATTTAAAAGAATTCCTCACGTCACATAATTTTGTAAGTAAAGAAATATTATGATTCTATGCTAAATGAAATACATAAATATGTATCTACTTTGTAAAAGAATAAAAAGAGCAAAATTGTAAATTCTAATAGTATAGATTTTTAACTGAAACACCACTAGATCTCGAACGCTTCCGTCACTATGGACAAAAGCATGCTAAGACATGCATATTAGAAAAATATAAAAACCTGATAGAAATTGATGAGAACCTTTTTTAAGTGAGAAATGATTACATCTGAATGTGATACAACCCAGCCTACGTCAACAATAACTTCAAGGGGGTCAACCAGCAAACGTCATGTAGAAAAACTCTATGTAAAAATTCTCTCAAACATAGTTATTCTAATGTTTCTGACACTATGAAAACACAGACGGTGAATTTATGGTGGAGGTAACTGAATTATTTGAGATATATTTTCTAGAATAGTTGATTATTAAACATGTATTTCTTTGTAGATAAAGTAATTTCTCTATACATATATACATATATTTACCTATATGTATATATGAATACATTTAAAAATTATACAAATATTCTCTTTTTCAAGTAGTAAAATCTTTAAAAATAGTAGTGATACATTAAAGAAAAAAAAAATTAAAAAGAGAGACTGAGTGATCAACTGATACGTACACTTTGTCTGACAGGTAAATAAAGCGCACTTAAAAATATCAGAAATATATACACAATACGCTGAACTTTAATAAAATGAGAAAAAAAAAATCATCTAGAACATCAAATAAAAGCCATAGGCGAGGCGAGTAACCTTCATAAGATAAACATATAACTTATTGATGAAAACATATTATCAGTATGAAGTAACACAATTTGAGGAATTAAAATTTTAACTTTTAATTGTCCCTTAACGCTGACAAAGAGTAGGCAGATATGTTGACATAGGAAGTCATCTTGTATACTAGAGGAACCGTTGAGAGGCCAGACCTAAATTGTTAGAAAAGGATTTCGTTTTCTGTTGATTGCTATTCAAGAAGAAAACAAGTTTCCTCATTATGATTTAACTAATTTAAAAGTACATTTAAATTCAGTCTCATATCCAAATGATGATGATCTTAACATAAAAATTAAAAATAAACGTTATGCAATTCTATATTATATGTACTCGTATCTAAGATTCCAACAAAGCTATTATATGAAAGAATCTCAAGCACTTCCAAATGCACTAAAGTTTAAGATAAAAGTTCCTTTTATTCAATAGCGGCCCAATTGATATAGAAATTTAGTATGAAGCAGTAAGCAAGGACCTCAGCTACTGCATTTTTATTAATGATCGAATAATAGAAAGTCCTGAAAGTCTTATAAATTAAGTAATATGAATGAAAAAAAAATGGTTTTAATAGACGAGTAAGGTTTCGAACGATTTTCATTACAAAAAGAAGTAGCGGATGTTTTTAACAATAATGAGTATAACAATTTCATTATAAAACCACCATTTGATTTTAAATGTTTATCAATAAAAAAGGAAAGAGAAGCAAAGTGGTTAAAAAAAGCTGGACTGCTGGATCAGTTTCATTTCAAAGCGTTTATCATTTTTTAAAGCCAATGCAAGATGTTCTAAAATATATGTAAAAGGTGAAGAAAAAAGACGATAGTTGGAAAAAATTTTACACCGAGAAATTTCTAACGTTGACTATATAGGCTACGTCAACTTTAAACAAATGGAAAAAAATACATATATTAAATATTTATACTATAGTTACTACAACTAGAGAGGAATTCAATTTTACTTAAAACAGAAATCCTCACAAACTTATAAGTAAATACATCTAAAAATTAAAAGAACGTTTTTTTTAATTTCAAATAAAAAAAACTATGGAGATATTTCACATCTATACACAAAAGACCAGACGAATATTTACATCAGCAATAAAAGACCGCACATGACCAAAAAAAAAATTTACTTAAACAGGGAGCACAGACTTATTTGTATGTACATACATACATAAAATCAATTTGTAGATCCATATGTACATAATTTTAACAATCACACTTACATATCTACATCATGAAAACATACAAACCGTTCTCCAAGCTATTGACGCTTGAAGACGAAAGTCGAAGAAGACAAATGTACTTAAATAAACAAACTTATCACAGACCAGTCAAACTCTATCGCGCATACACACATACACACACACACAAAATCACCATGATCGTACGCAAGAATTTTGCAAAATCTGAAATTAATATTTATACAAATATAAACAAATTTCTGACCGACACGATCGACGAAAGTCGAAGAAGACAAATGTACTTAAATAAACAAACTTATCACAGACCAGTCAAACTCTATCGCGCATACACACATACTCACACACACAAAATCACCATGATCGTACGCAAGAATTTTGCAAAATCTGAAATTAATATTTATACAAATATAAACAAATTTCTGACCGACAGACTTTAACACTGGACAAATTTAAGCTTGATAAAATATAAAGCAATCTCATCCTCCAATATGAAAAACATACTAGGATTAGGGAAGTTCAGATATATGATAATATTTTCTAGCAAAAAATGTTCATATGAGAAAGAATTTATTTCTACGTACATATAAATACTATGGTGAGAAAATCACATACATACACACATACTAAAATCATCTACGAAAAATTAAACATATTTCAACAACGCCCCTCCCCTCACAAATCACAGTCAGCCTAAAGTTCTTACAGATATATATACACAAAATCTTAAGGTAACATACAATCTATCAATCTCACAACCTAAATCACGATCAGGCTTAAACTCATATAGACATACATACACACAGATACGTATACATATACATGAACACCTTCACCTCACCTCTCATTAATCATGATCAGCCTTAAACTCCTACAGATATAAACACAAATTGCGCTGTTATATATTTCATGAACACTTCGCCCCTCATAAATCACGATAAGCCTTAAATTTCCTACAGATATACATACACAAATTCTCAAGGTCACATACAATCGCTCAATCTGAGCAATCAAAATCAGGATCAGCCTTAAACTTCTACAGACATACATACACAAAAATTTCTACAAACATATAAACTCCCAAATTCCTATAGATACATATTACAATAACACCCCCCGCCTACCTCAAATCAAGGACAGACTTAAACTGCTATATATAAATACATACATACACATACACACATAGGCACATTCTATCTATCTATCACAACAAGACCCTCCCCCACCTCAAATCACAATCAGCCTTAAACTCCTACAAACATACATAGACACAGATTCCCACGGATACATATTACAACAACTCCCCACCCTCCACCAGTCGATCTACCTCAAATACATCCCGCCCCTCACGAAGCCCAGCTTGATTTAAATTCCAACAAGCATATACGTCACCGAATTCTCATGGTTACATATTACAAAACACCCTCACCTACCCAAATTACGGTCAGCCTTAAGGTCTCACAATCTAGACACACCCCACCCTCCACCAATCACAGCCAGACTTCAATTCCTACAGCTAGACATACCCTCAAATTTTCCGTCGGCATTAGGAAAAATCATTTCCATGATTTTCCCGTCGGCATTTGAAAAAACTAAACATGTTTTCCCGTCGGCATTTGAAAAAAATAAACATGTTTTCCCGTTGGCATCAGGAAATCATACACATATAAAAGCCTCAAACCTATAAACCCCTTAATGTATTCCTACAAAATATTCCGCACACAAATTCCCACGGATACATATTACAACAACACCCGCTCCCACCAAACACAGGCTGCCTTAAAGATACACCCGCAAATTTCCACGGTTACATGTTACAAAAACCTCACCTGCCCAAATCACGGACATCAACAAATTTCCACAGTCTAACAACAATCATAACTTTCCCGTCGGCATTAGAAAAAATAAAGATGTTTTCCCGTCGGCATTAGGAAAAATCATACAAATATAAAAATCTTAAACCTATAAACCCCCTTAATGTATTCCCACAAAATATTCCACGCACAAGTTCCCACGGTCATACATACATACATACATACATATACTTAATATAAATAAAAAAAGTTAATATAAACAAAAAACTCCTAATGTAAACAAAAAACACAGGCGGACGGACGGACACACACACGTAGGTATCAAATTTTACAAATTTCCAAGAATTTTAAAATTTCAGCCAACATTTAACAATTTCAGCCACAATTTAACAATTTCAGCCCATAATTTAACAATTTCAGCCACAATTTAACAATTTCAGCCCACAATTTAACAATTTCAGCCACAATTTAACAATTTCAGCCACAATTTAACAATTTCAGCCCACAATTTAACAATTTTAATTGACCCAGAACCCCCATTTCCCTACTACTATTATCATCTAACATTTTGGAAAATTTAGTCATGAGCAGCTTTTCGAAAAGCTTTGAGATTGTTGATAGTAAGCTTATAGGCCTATATGACTCAGCCTTAGTAGAATCTTTGCCCGGCTTTGGAATCATTTTGATCTTTGCAAGTTTCCAGTTATGTTGAAAATACTGCATTTGTAAAGTGGCATTAAAAATAAATAGCAGGATTCTTATTGTAATTAGAGGCAAATTCATCAGCATATTGTTACTTATTCCATCAATACCTGGAGCTTTCTTCGGGTTGAGTTGAGAAATTATTTTTTGTACTTCACGCAGCTTAAACTTTAACGGACGAAGGGGTAGGCAAACTACACTCGGCAAATCAACAGCACCCATACATGAATAGGGAGTGAATACAGATTTTAAATGCTCAGCAAATAATTTACCTTTTTCAGAGTCGCTTCTTGCCCAATCTCCGGTCGAAGTGGGCAGTGGTGATTTCAGCTCAACTGGTCTTTTAAGATTCCTAGTAGCGCGCCATAACGAGTAATTAGATGCTGACGTGACATCGAGACCTTCTAAATATTTTTCCAGTAATGCAGTTTTTTCCGACGATAGCAACTCTTTGAGTCGTTAAGTACATTCTTTAAGTCTGATTTTATTTAGGTGTGATCTGTGTTGTTGCCATTCTCTTCTAGCTCTCCTTTTTTCACATACAAGGCGTTCAATTTCCGTAGAATAAATTCTATTAAAGCCAGTCTGCGGATAGGAGGTAGTGGCATGTTCAGCAGCCTGTTTAATATTTTCGTTAATAGTGGCAACGTTAAATTTAATATCTTCGGATGTTCTTAGCTTACTGTTTTCCGTGCAATGACTACTGAGATACTTTTTGAACCGCAGCCAATTAATACGATTGAACATCTTCACGTATGGGTGAGGTAAGATACTTCTAAGTGGGCTACAAATTGTAACGATTGAGGGAGCGTGATCGGAGGAGAGATCTACGGAAGCTTCAATATTAATTAAATTCCTAGAAATATTTTTCATGACGCCAAAATCTATAACATCTTGAATTTTGTGTACATCCGTAGGCCAGTAAGTGGGCTCCCCACTCGATATGACGTCCAAGCCCATTTTTGAAATTGTGTTGAACAACACCCGACCTTTCGGCGTAATAAGACGCGAACCCCAGAACGTATGTTTTGCAATGTAGTCGCCAGCTGCTTTGAAACAAGGCCCAAGAGATTTGTAGAAATTTTCATATTGATCCTCAGTGATTGAAAATCTGGGAGGGGAGTAAATTGAAGATATCAGGAAATTTTTAAAAAAATGTTCAATGCGGATATTTGTTGCTTGTACTTGTTCTTCACAAATGCTATCAAGAATATAGTGCTTGAGTCGCGACTTTATTAAAATTGCTAATCCACCGCATGCTCTTCCTCTCGGGTCCTTTGTATCATATAACGTGTTGAAATTGATTTTGAAAAGGCTTCTCGAAGTCAAATGAGTCTCAGAAACCAACATTATATCAATATTTTTTTCCATGAGGAACTGCTCAAGCTCATTTTTATGTTGGCGAATGCCGTTTGCGTTCCAGAAACATATTTTTAACGTGTTCATGGCTTGTTAATTAATGCTTGAAGCAGAGTATTCTGCATACGCAGCATTTCTTGCATCATGCTAGTCATATTTGCTGTAAAGTTATTTATAGTTTGCACCAGATTATCAATAGTAGCTTGAAGGCGATTAAAGTTAAAGCTGAAGTTTGTGTTTGTCGAATTATTTGGCGGTGAAACTTTTTGGGCGGTAATAAAATTTGTCTTAACAGCATCGGCATACGTTACACATGAAGTAATTGGTTGGCTCATTTGAGGAAAAGTCGCAGTGTAAGGCTTGTCTGATTGAACTGGAGCTAATTTAGGTTTTTGACCGATAGCCTATTTAACGAAAGAATATACAGGACATCCTCTCTAGTTACCGGTATGATTACCTCCACATTTAATACACTTTTTATCCGCTTGATCTTTTGGCTTAGTACAGTACAGCTAGCAGTACCGTGCAATTCACCGCAGATCACACAAACTTTCGGTAATTTGCAGTAAGTTTTTGTGTGGCCATATTCTTGGCAATTGTGGCACTGTACGGGCCCTGAACGCTTGTGTGGTTCTTCAACTGTTATTTTTCGGTATAATAGATATTTTAAACTATAAATTGGATGGGTCTCATTTTTTCTCAATTTTATATCATTTGGCTCAAGTTCAACTCGAAATAGAGGTTGGGGGATCTTCTCCCTATTTAATATGTTTAATACATTTTTTACCTTAAATCCCTGGAGGACGAGCGCATCTTTTATTTCTTCGGGAACAACATACCAATCTATGCCTTTCAACACAATCTGAAGGCCTTTAGCACTCTTAGGGTAGTAAGTATAGAAACTTGTTTTACTGTTTTCAAATTCAGTAACCATTTTGCGAAAATCTTTTTCATCATAAATTTGAATTTCCGTTTCATCAATGTTACCACGTTTTATTGGAACAATGTGAAATTTATTCTCACCAATGATCGAGACTAATTTTTTAATAAGGACGTTTTTTCTCTCGAATAGATTGGTGGTGGCTTAGAAGTTTTGTTCGATGATACATCGGGTTTGTCGTTATCATCTTGCAATATTTTAAAACGGTTTTAACTATTAGCAGAGGATGCACTGTTATCCCTTGACATCTTTGGAGCAGATGAAATTTTAGAAGAATTTGGGCTTCGCCCACGCTTTACCACGGTTATATATCTATCCATTCCGACTTGGACCTTGGGTTTTGAGCTACTGTTATCAATAGTTATAACTTGGTTAAGAGATGAGCACGAGCCCGGAGCAGATGATGTCGCTGCTTAAATGATGAGGTACTAGGCAACTGTAACGTTAACGAATCACTAGTTGGCATAGGAGAAAGCAAAGTTGATCGCTGACGATAAAGTTGCTTCGCCGTTAAAAAAAGACTATCATCAGGTTTTTACTTTTATTGTTTTCATTCAGAGCTTCCGATCTCACAGTAAAATAGGCATTTCTGCCGTTAGAACTCACTTCACAATTTTTCTTATTTGAGGTACTCATATAGAGTATTCCTTAAGGGCACTTTGTGGGTTTTTGATTTTTTGTTTTGTTGATTCTTGCTATATAAAAAATGTATTACGAATATTTCTTTTGTATGATTTTTGTTTTTGTTGGTTTTTCGTTTACGTTTTTGTACACATTTACAAAAATTGTTATAAGTCATTGATTTCTTTTAAAATAGTCATTTAAAATAAATTATTTAAATCAACCTAAAAATTGCTGGCTATTATTTTTATATTAGTACAATTTCTTACTTCTATTGAGGTGCATTCATTAGACGTAGCTGTTGCGCAACCGCTTAATGTTTGTCTTAGAAACGCATAGTTGAGTAGTTCCGCTCCACTCAATAGTTGATTAATTTTCCATCATAAATTTTTTTCGCTACCTATAGTCAACATGTTGTGCTCAGCCTGAACAGCTGATGGAATAGAGCTATCCTTTTATATGCTTTGTTAGGTGGCAGGAGCAAATATTTGTTAAATTTTACATTACAAATGCGATAAAGTAACGAAATAAAGATATAAAATTAAATTATGTCCATCAAGTCGTTTCTAAGACGTAAATGCTGGGGTCAACAATCAACTACAGCTACGTCTTATGAAATATATTTCAAAAAAGTTAGTTTTAAATCATGTTTTCTTTTTGGTTGTCTAGTGTTAAAAGAGTCACTGTTATTTTGTTTTACAATTCTCTTTGAAAATCTAGGGGCCATTTTGTTTCTCCTACATTCTTTCCTACAGATGTTGTAATTTTCTAGAAGAATTTCGGGTTCATCTCTTATTTTTATTTAATCGTTCGATGCGTTTATTTGTGTTATGTGTAAATTTTTCCCTAATCGATTTATGTAGTTTGCTTTGAAATTCTTTTAGCCGTTTTAAGTATTCATGTTGTGTATTATAATTTAATTCTTTTTCAAATGTGGATGTTCTTCCATAGAACAATTCGAATGGTGTTAACTTTGTCGCGGTGTGTATGGAATTATTTTATGTCACGATTATTTCGGAAAGTATTTCATCGTGATCTAATGGTAGTTCTGATTCTTTATATATCAGTATAATTATTTTGTTATCGTCGAATGTAGTCTTTTGACTGGTGAATTACTAGTGCTTTGTTGAAATGAGGTGTAGTGTATGTTAATTTAATTCATTTTGCAAAAGTCTTTTATTTTAGTTTAGTGCGTAACTCCGAGCCTTGGTCACAATTTTTTTTCGGGGAGCCGTGTAGGCTTATATAATGTTTAATATTTTTTCAAATTGATATGCTATTTCTAGACTCGTAAGGGTATGCTGATCCTAATTTTGAAAATTTGTCGATAAGGGTGATAATATTTCGTTTATTTATGCAGTACAAGTTAAGCCCGCTGCCGCGCAATGGGTTAAACAGTCAAGTCAGCAGTAATAACATAAAATTTCTTTTTTCTTTTAACTCACAGTTTTGGTTGCTTCGTAATTAATTATTTGTTTTATGATTCAATGACCTAATTCACTTAAATCTTTTTATATGTTAATTGTGCTGAATTAATCAAAATAATTTATTAAATTAAATGTTAAGCAACAATTCAATATTTCGCAATTTAAATTTTTTACCTTTGGTTGCTTTTTATGCGAATCAGTGTCCGTCACAGGCTATTTTCTCGAGAACCGTAAGAGCTATGGACCTGCAATTTGGACAGAGTATGTAGAACTTTGGCCGATACAACAACAAATACATGCGAGTTAAAAACTAAAGGGTGTTCCAAAACGAGCAACGAAAAATTTTAAAATCCCATATAATATATGTACATACGATTATATGTATATAGACACTTGAAATTTGTAAAGTTAGTGTATTTTTATACAAACTACAACAATTAACACTAAAACTTAAAAAATCTAAATTAAAGGGTGTTCTATCAGTTAATGTAATTCAAACTTTTTAATTTGGACAACTTGCTGTATTTTGAAAACAGTAAGAGGCAAACTTGAAATTTTCAAAAATGGTAAAACTAAAAAATCCCAAAATTATAAAATCCAAACCGAAAAGAAATCGTCAAAAACCGAAAAAAAGCGCCAAATGAAAAAAATCGCCAAAATTAAAAAAAATTAAAAAAAATCACCAAAATTAAAAAAATACCAAAAAGAAAAAAACGCCAAAACCCGAAAAAATCTCCAAAAACCGAAAAAAATCACCGAAACTTAAAAAAAATCGCCAAAACCAAAAAAACGCACAATACCGAAAAAATCCCAAAAAAGAAAAATAATCCAAAACTATATATTATATAGGCTAAAGTTCGTATACTATTAGATATCTTGTGTCCGTACGGAACCATTCGTGAGCGAGTCAAAAGGGCAGTCCCACGATGTCACCAACGCTCGACTCGTCGCACAGTTAGTTACATTGCAAACAACAAAATTTTAAAATTTGTTTTTGTTTTGATTTAAGTGTGCGACGAGTCGAACGTTGGTGACATCGTTGGACAGGCCCAAAGTCGCACTTTGCTTTGCTTACCGTGTGGAAATTACAACGCAACGCGAAGTTACGTATTATTGACCAAACAAACATTTCGTTAGTTCTTGACATAGGGACAACACACCAAAAAATATTTTGAACATAAATTAATTAAATTAAATAAATTTTTATTCAATATTGAAATAGTGTAATTAATTGGCGCCCAACATTAAAAAAAGGACCCACAGCAAAAATAAAAAGAACCTTATAAAGGATAACTAATGTAAACACATAAAAAATCCTTAAAAAGTATAACTAATGTGAACATATAAAAAATTCTTGTAAAGGATAATTGAAGTGAGCAATAAAAAACTCCTTATAAAGGATAACTAATTGGAACATATAAAAAATTCTTGTAAAGGATAATTGAAGTGAGCAATAAAAAAGTCTTTATAAAGGATAAAATAAAAAAACAAACGCACAACAATTTTCAGAACAATAAATAAAACAAAAATTAAAAAGAAGACACCCAACAAGAACAAACGAAAAAATCCTAATAGAAATCCTATTCTTATTTATATTTAATTTATTTATTTATAAAACTGTTTAATAAAATATAATAAAAAGTAATATAAGAAACAAAATCCTCATAAAAGAAACAAAATCCTCATAGAAGAGGCCACACTAAGAAAACGGAAACATCAACCGCAAGAAAACAACAGCAGATAGATCAACAATCACGACATGAGGGCAGCTGTGATGTTAATTTTAACGTAAGTCAGTTAAATGAATAAATAAATTATAAATAAGAATTGAAATAAATATAAGATTGAAAAGAAATTTTGTGATTGTAAAATTTAACTTTAATTTTGAAATTTAATTTTGTGCCATTCGCGAATTTGGTACATTGTCCGGGCATAGAAAAAAGACAGTAAGACAGATTAGTTGACGTTAGTTACCTCTTCTTAAATAACTTTAGATGGCTTAGCAGATCAGCTTAAAAAACATTCTGTAGGTACTAAGGTAAAGGTGGTCGCGATTCAACTGCAATCCTTATTAGATAAGGCTATCAGCTGAGCAACTGAACAGGCAAGTGCAGTGTTTCAGAACCAAATAGATAATCTCACTAGTAGGGTTGCTTCCTCGGAAGCACCAGCAAGGGTCGAAGAATACAGGAAGGTGCAAATTCTACCAAATTTAGAGTGCAACGAATCACTGGAAATTATTAAGTCACTCCCGGAATTCGATGGCAATACTGCCAAGTATGCCTCCTAGAGACAAGAAGCTACCACTGCACGTAGATTGTTTGAAAAGTTTGAAGGTAGTAGCCGTTATTATCAGGCCGTAGCTATAATTAGACACAAAGTGATAGGCGCGCAGATACAGTTCTTATAAAACAGTACTGAATTTCAAAGCTATATTGGACTTTACATACGGGGATAAAAGAACACTGTTCACTTTAGAGCAAGAATTATCTATCTTGAAACAAGGGCCGAGAGGAATAGTTGACTTTTATGATGAGTTAGAAAAAAGGCTTACGCTTATCATAAAGAAAGTCGTCATGACTAATGAAGGAAATGCTTCGCTGATCGAGTCGTTAAGCCAGAAATACAGACATGATGTGCTACGAGTTTTTATATCATTATATTCTCATGTAAGCCGAAGGACATGCCATCAGCGCTAGCTTTAGCACAGGAATTAGAGACAAATCACGTCACGTATAATTTTGCTACAACGTATTAGAACAACTCAAAGCAGAACCCGACATCTAACCAGTATCAACATGCTAGAAGTCACCCACACCTACGACCCATGATCCAAATGGGTTACCAGCCTGACGCAACTAGAAAATAAACTGGTCCGCAAGGACATGACATTCAGAGCTACAATTTTGGAAGGCGCAGTAAGAGGGTACAAAGGCAGGAGCTCATGGAAATCGGTAGAAGCATGAGAAGCATACAAAGGGAAATTAACAAAAATAACCCGCAGGCTTTCAAGAGACTAATAGAGTCATCTAGACAGTACCTTCCGGCTGCAAAAGCTCAGAGGGTAAATCAAATAACTCACGAATGGGAGAAGAATGTTAGTTGTGAAGAAGATAATTTAGATATGAACTCAGCTTATGACGAACATGAAAATGACTGTGAATGCTATTCAGTGGACGCAGTAAATTTTTTAGGGGACGTTTCCTCTTTCCGTATGTAGAGCGGGAAATACGAGGGAGAAAAATTAAAATTCTGTTAGACACTGGCACTTCAATCATATTAAGCCCACACATACATATTCCTAAAGGCGTTAAGCAAATTACAAATCCATTTCTCGTGAAATCTATATACGGTCATTCGAAAATTACTAACAAATGAGTGGTTGGAATATTTGGAAGGAACACATTTTTTCCTTTTACCGGAACTAGAGACCTTTGGTGCAATGGTCGGAGTCGAACTTTTGAATGAAGTTGATGCCGACATAGATTTTAGAGAAAATACTCTTAGATATTATGGAGGAAACGAAAAGCCACTGTATGTCCACTGCAAAGACGTAAATAAAATATCAGACTCTCACGAAAATCTAACCACATGTCAAAGGACCTTAGACCAATTACTAAAGACACACGAAAAGGTTTTTGTCAATCCGGACGAAGCTTTACCTTACAACACTTCAATAGTACCCACGATTAAAATAACTGACGATCAACCAGTATATTCAAGGCCATATCCATATCCTGTTGCTTTAACCGAATTTGCAGACAAAGAAATTAATGAATTGCTAAAAAACAAAATCATCCAATCATCGTGTTCTCCCTATAACAATCCCATATAGATTGTAAATAAAAAAGGAATATACGAAAATGGAAAAGCAAAGCACCGCATGCTAATCGACTTCAGGAAGCTTAATGAGAAGACACATAGTAAAATGCTTCCGTATTTTCAACCCTGGATCTTAAGTCAGGACTTCATCAGATAAAACTTGGAGAACAAGACCGACAGAGGACAGCCTTTTTAGTAAATCACGGAAAGTTTTAATTTTGTAGGCTCTCTTTTGAGCTGAAGAATTCTCCTACAATATTCCAGAAGGCATTTGATGATGTATTGGGGGAAGAAATAGGTAGACGCTGCTACGTCTACATTGATGATGCTATTATTTTCTAGAGCTCGGTAGAACAATACATGAAAGATATTAACCGAATACTTTGTAGGTTATATAGTGCAAATATGAGGGTACTTGGGATTCTCGTCCGGATGAGATAAAAGACATTATGAGGTATGAAACACCGAAGACCTTACGGGACTTGCGTTCATTTCTGGGATTGGCTGGATATTATAGAAGATTTGTAAAGGACTACTTGGCTATAGTAAAGTCCCTGACCAAATACCTGAGAGGGGAAAATGGCTCAATTGCAGCAAATAAGTCCAATAATATGAAGATTGAGCTAGATAATGAAGCCTTAGCAGCCTTTGAACAGGTAAAGAAAATTCTTGCATCTTAAGACGTCTTGCTCCTGCAACCCGACTATGAACAACCATTTGATTTGACAATTGACGCATCCTCAAGTGCCATACGAACAGTCCTGTCACAAAAAGAAAGACCAATAACCATGATTTTTCGTACTCTTACAAAAACAGAGGAAAACTATGCGACCAACGAAAGGTATTTTCTAGCAACAGTGTGTGCTTTGCAGAAACTATTCATCGATCATCAGCCGCTAACGTTCACTATATCAGCAAAAACCCAAATTCTAAAATAAGGCGTTGGATGTCCTTTATTGAACAGTTTTCTCTAAGGTTTAATTATAAGCCTGGTAACGAAAGTTTTGTGGCAGACGCGTTGTCTCGGCAATATATAAATACCCTAAATTCGACTTCATCACTGGAAATGGTTTATAGTGAAGTGTTTTTATGTCATGTTATTAAATCAGCAACAAACTCAATAAATTGCTTCAGAAACCAAATGGTTATTGAAAGTGGGAAAACTCCGAAGGGGTCTAAAAGGATCCTATTCAACTCTCAATTAAGACGTGTGATTGTGTTCAACTCTATTGATAGCCTATTAAAGGACATGACGACGTGTGTGAATCCGAATGTTACAAATGCTCTTTTGTGTAACATATCTATTCAGCAAAAGAAAATGAAAACCAAATATTAAAAGATTACTTCTTTCCAGGGGTAAAGAAAAAGTTAAGTTCTTTGCAAGATATGCAAAGAATCGAAATATAATCGTCACTTCAAGAAGCAATATGAGGTGCGACCCCCGTACCGAATTAAACAGGAGCAATGTTGCATGTAGATATTTTTATCACTGATAAGCATTTCTTAACAAGCGTGGACAAATTCTCGAAGTTTCCTATTGTGTTGCCGATAGCTTCTAGAGCCATAGTGCATATCAAAGAACCACTCTTAGAAATCTTTAACATATTTAATAATACGAAAATTATAGTGTGTGACAATGAAAAATCTCTAAACTCACAGACAATAAAAACGCTACTGGGGGATTATTTTCAGATAGAGATATTTACGTGCCCGCCTATGCACAGCACTTCTAACGGCCAGGTAGAGCGTTTTCACGATACCCTAGGTGAAATCGCAAGATGCATGAAAGCTGAAAATAAAATGGAAGATGCGGTCGACTTAATTCTTCTGGCTACGAGAAAATATAATAGATCTATTCACTTGGTGATAAATAAGAAACTTGGTGATAAATAAGAAACCATAGAAATATAACATGCCACATGCCCGGAGTTGAGGAATTCAGTAAAAGAAAAAATACAGTTATCTCAAATGGCGTGCTTACCAAGACAAAAGGAAAAGTCTGGCGATAGGAAATTTCGTCAAGAAGAGAAGGTTTTTATTAAGACAAATAAAAGATTAGGGAATAAATTTTCGAAATTGTATATTAAAAAGACTGTTCAGAAAGATCTTGGGTAAAGGTTTTGATAGACAACAAAATAGTTCATAAAGATAATATTAGATAAACCTTGTTCTCTCAGGTTACTGTACTCTTTAACAACATGGGACAAGACATACGTTAATACACCATGGAGACTTTAGACTGATTCATATAATAGACATTTCATTTCAGAGTTCTCGCTGAACCTTCATAGTGAACAGACGTCTTAGTGGAGTTTTTTTTTTCATATACATATTAAACAAACAAAAAATCATACAAAAAATATTCGTAATACATAATAACCGTAATACATATTAACTTTGATAAAAAAGCGAAGCAAATATTGCTGATATTGTTTTACATAGCAAGAAACAAAAAAAAAACAAACAAAACCGCAAACAAAGTGCCCTTGAGGAATACTCTACATGAGTACCTCAAAAACAGAAAATTGTGAAGTGAGTTCAAACGGCAGAAATGCATATTTTACTGTGATTTCTGCAAACAAAGTGCTCTTGAGGAATACTCTACATGAGTACCTCAAAAACAAAAAATTGTGAAGTGAGTTCAAACGGCAGAAATGTATATTTTACTGTGAGTTCTGAAGCTCTTAATGTTAACAATAAAAATAAAAAATCTGATGATAGTCTTTTTCTAACGGCAAAGCCACTTTTTCGTCAGCGATCAACTTCGCTTTGTCCAATGCCAACTAGTGATTCGTTAACATCACAATTGCCTCGCACTTCTTCATATAAGTCAGCGATATCATCCCCTTCGGGCTCGTGCACATCACTTAACAAAGTTATCACTACAGATAACAGTAGCACTAACCACAAAGTCCAATTCAGAATGGGCAGATATATAACTGTGGTTATACATCTACTAGAAAGATATCTAGGGATAATAGAGCATCTTCGAATAGTCGTCAACACCGTTTTAAAATTTTGCAAGATTACAACGACAAATCCGATGTATCCTCGAACAAAAACCTCCACAACCGTTCAGGACCCGTACAGTGCCATAACAGTAGCACTAAGCCCAAATTCCAATTCGGAATGGACAGGTATATAACTGTGGTAAAGCGTGGGCGAAGCGCAAATTCTTTAAAAATTTCATCTGCTCCAAAGATGTCTAGGGATAACAGCGTATCATCTACTAATCGTCAAAATTGGTTTTCACTATTGCAAGGCAATAACGACAAGCCCGCTGCATTATCGCAAAAGTCTTTTAAGCAACCACCTCTCTATCTGAGAGAAAAAACTCCAACGCGCTTTTAAAAAAATATTGTCGGCCATTGGTGAAAATACTTTTCACATCATTCCAATTAAACGAGGTAATATTGATGAAACTAAGATTCAAATATATGATGAAAAAGATTTCCGAAAAATTCTTAGTGAATTTGACAAAAAACAACCAATTTTTACACTTATCAACTTAAAAGTGGCTAAAGGCCTACAAATAGTATTAAAAGGCATAGATTCATATGTTGACCCCGAAGAAGTAAAATGTGCTCTTATCGACAAAGGATTTAAGGTTAAAAACGTTACTAATATAATTAACAGAGAAAAGGTCCCCCAACCCCTTTTTCGGGTTGAACTGGAGCCGAATGACATACAATTGAAAAAAATTAAACCCATCCAATATATAGCGTAAAGTTTCTCTTACACCGAAAAATCACAGTTGAAGAGCCACGTAAGCGTTCAGGTCCCGTACAGTGCCACAATTACCAAGAATATGGACATACTAAAACTTACTGCAAATTACCTACAGTTTGTGTTATCTGCGGTGAATTGCACGGTTCTGCTAGCTGTACGAAGGCAAAAGATCAAGCTGAAAAAAAATGTAGTAATTGTGGAGGTAATCACACTGCTAACTACAGAGGATGTCCTGTATATTCTTTCGTTAAAAAGACCATGGGACAAAAACCTAAATTAGCTCCAGTTCAATCAGCAAATGCTTTCTCCGCCAATTTTCCTCCAATGAGCCAACCAAGTACTTCACGTGTATCATATGCCGATGCTGTTAAGACAAATTCTTTTCCAACGCAGAAAGTGTCCCCACCAAGTAATTTAACAAATGCTAACACAAGCTTTAATTTCAGTCGCCTTGAAGCCACTATTGATAATCTGGTTCAAACTATAAACAACTTTACTACAAATATGACTAGCATGATGCAAGAAATGCTGCGAATGCAGAATACACTGCTTCAAGCATTATTTAACAAACCATGAACACGTTAAAAATATGTTTCTGGAACGCAAACGGCATTCGCCAACATAAAAATGAACTTGAGCACTTCCTCACGGAAAAAAATATTGATATAATGTTGGTCTCAGAGACTCATTTGACTTCGAGAAGTCTTTTTAAAATTTCTGGCTACACCGTATATGATTCAAAGGACCCAAGAGGAAGAGCATGCGGTGGATCAGCAATTCTAATAAGGTCAAGACTCAAGTATTATATTACTGACAACATTTCTGAAGAACATCTACAAGCAACGAATATTTGTATTGAAAATTTTTGCACTAATTTTGTAATATCATCAATTTACTCCCCTCCCAGATTCGCAATTACTGAAGATCAATACGAGGATTTCTTCAAATCTCTTGGCCCTTGTTTCGTAGCAGCTGGAGACTATAATGCCAAACATACGTTCTGGGGTTCGCGTCTTATCTCACCCAGAGGTCGAGCGTTGTTCAACACAATTTCAAAAATGGGCTTGGACGTCATTTCGAGTGGGGAGCCCACTTACTGGCCTACAGACATACAAAAAATTCCGGATTTTATAGATTTTGGCGTCATGAAAAATATCTCTAGGGATTTAATTCAAGTTGAAGCTTCTCTAGATCTTTCGTCCGACCACTCTCCCACGATCGTTTCAATTTGTAGCCCATTAAGAAGTGACTCACCTCATCCTTATGTGAAGATGATAAATCGTGTTAATTGGCTGGGATTCAAAAAATATCTTAGTAGTCATTGCACAGAAAATATTACGCTAAGAACACCCGATGATATTGAATCTAACATTACCAACCTTAATGAAAATATTAAACAGGCTGCTGAACATGCCACTACCTCCAATCCGCAGACTGGGTTTAATAGAATTTATTCTACTGATATTGAACGTCTCGTGTGTGAAAAAAGAAGAGCTAGAAGGGAATGGCAACAGCACAGATCACCTCAACATAAAACTAGGTTTAAAGAGTGCACTAAACGACTCCAAGAGTTGCTTGCATTTGAAAAAACTGCATCTCTTAAAAATTATCTGGAAGGTCTTGATGTCACACCAGCATCTAATTACTCTTAGTGGCGCGCTGCTAGAAAGCTTAAAACACCCGTCCAGTTTAAACCACCGCTGCGCACATCTACCGGAGATTGGGCAAGAAGCGACTCTGAAAAAGGTAAATTATTTGCTGAGCATTTAAAATCTGTATTTAGCCCAAACTCATGTTCTGGTGCTGTTGATTTGCCGAGTGTAGTTGCGCTACCCCCTCGACCCATAAAATTTAAGACGCGTGATGTACAAAAACTAATTGCTGAACTCAACCCGAAAAAAGCTCCGGGTATTGATGAAATTAGTAACCAGATGCTGATGAAGTTGCCTCGTATTGCAATTAGAATCCTGTTATTCATTTTTATTGCCATTTTACGTCTGGAGTATTATCCAAACAGCTGGAAGCTTGCCAAGGTTAAAATGATTCCAAAGCCGGGCAAAGATCGTACCAAGGCTGAGTCATATAGGCCAATAAGTTTACTGTCAACAATGTCAAAGCTCTTTGAAAAGTTACTCATGATAAAATTGTCCCCAATTCTAACTGATAATGAGTGCATACCGGACCATCAATTTGGTTTTAGAAGTCAGCATAGCACCATTGAACAAACTCATAGATTGGTTCAATTTATACGAAAAACTTTTGAAGAAAAGAAATATTGTTCTGCCCTCTTCATTGATGTTTCTCAGGCATTTGATAAAGTATGGCAAGAAGGCCTTATTTTAAAATTGAAATCATATCTACCAATAAATTTTCTGAAGCTATTGGAAAGTTATATTACTACCCGGAAGTTCACGGTTGCTGAAGGAGACTTCATGAGTGTGCCCGAATCTATATCATCCGGTGTGCCACAGGGGAGCATATTGGGGCCAGTGTTGTATTTGATTTATACTTGTGATATGCCTTTGAGCAGCAATATCCATACATCTACATTTGCCGATGATACAGCTTGCCTTAGTATGCACGAAAACCCTCACGAGGCTTCCCGATATCTACAAGAACATATTACACATCTGGAACTATGGTTAAACTTATGGAGAATTAAAGTTAACGAACAAAAGTGTGTTCAGCTAACATTTACCCTGCGAAGAGATACTTGTTCCCCAATTCGAATCAACAATCAAGTTGTTCCTCAACATTCACATGTAAAATACCTTGGTGTACACCTTGATCGACGGCTTACATGGAAACACCATATTGACTCAAAGCTAATACAAATGAAACTTAAATTAACTCAGATACATTGGCTGATTGGTAGAAATTCAACACTCAGTCTAGATTGTAAACTTTTAATATACAAGTCGCTTTTGAAACCCATATGGTGCTACGGAATACAGCTATGGGGCACTGCTTCAGCTTCCAATATAGATAGAATCCAACGAAGGCAAAACAAGATTTTAAGACTAATAACATCGGCTCCATGGTACATCAAAAATTCAAATTTACATCGTGATTTAGATATGCCACTAGTGACTGAAGAAATTAAAAAATACGCAGGCAAATACTTAACAAAACTCGAGTCTCATCCTAATCCACTTGCTCGTAACATCTTGAATTTTACTGGACACATCCGCTTAAAAAAGAGGGACACTATGGCTCTAATACTCAACACTCCAGATGAAACAGCTTGAAAATATTTTTGTGCTTAATACGATATTTATGTATTATTGATTATTATCACTAAGTTTATGCCTGACACTGGTTGGGCCTAATTATTATATCTAGATTTAAGATTTGAAAACTTATTGTTAGTTCATTTTTTGAAGATACAATAAATAAATATACGCATGGAAAAAAAAAAAATTTTGGTTTCTGAGACTCATTTGACTTCGAGAAGCCTTTTTAAAATTAATGGCTACACCTTATATGATACTAAAGACCCGAGAGGAAGAGCATGCGGTGGATAAGGAATTTTAATAAAGTCAAGACTCAAGCACTATATTCTTGATAATATCTGTGCAGAACATTTACAAGCACCTAATATTTGTGTTGAAAATTTTTGTACAAATTTTGTTATATCATCAATTTACTCCTCTCCAAGATTCTCAATCACTGAGGATTAATATGAGGATTTTTACAAATCTCTATGGCCTTGTTTCGTAGCAGCTGGAGACTACAATGCAAAACATACGTTCTATGGTTCGCCTTATTACACCTAGAGGAAGAGCGTTGTTCAACACAATTTCAAAAATGGGCTTGGACGTCATTTCGAGTGGTGAGCCCACTTACTGGCCAATAGACATACAAAAAATTCCGGATGTTATAGATTTTGGAGTCATGAGAAATATTTCTAGAGATTTAGTTTATGTCGAAGCTTCCCTAGATCTCTCCTCCGATCACTCTCCCACTATCGGTACAATCTGTAACCTACTTAGAAGTGATTTACCTCACCCATATGTGTTAATTGGCTGAGATTCATAAAATATCTTAGTAGTCATTGCACAGAAAATATTATGCTAACATTACCAACCTTAATGAAAATATTAAACAGGCTGCTGAACATGCTACTACCTCCCACCCGCAGACTGGGTTTAACAGAATTTATTCTACGAATATTGAACGTCTCGTATGCGAAAAAAGAAGAGCTAGAAGGGAATGGCAACAATACAGATCACCGCAACATAAAATCGGGTTTAAAGAGTGCACTAAACGACTCCAAGAGTTGCTTGCATCTGAAAGAACTGCATCTAATTAGTAATCAGATGTTGACAAAGTTGCCTCGTATTGCAATTAAAATCCTGTTATTAATTTTTAAAGCCATTTTGCGAATGGAGTATTATCCACACCACTGGAAGCTTGCCAAGGTCAAAATGATTCCAAAGTTGGGCAAATATCGTACCAAGGCTGAGTCATACAGGCCAATAAGTTTACTGTTAACAATGTCAAAGCACTTGGAAAAGCTACTCATGATAAAATTTATCCCAATTCTTACTGATAATGCGTGCATACCGGATAATCAATTTGGTTTTAGAAGTCAGCATAGCACCATTGAACAACCGCATAGATAAGAAGAACATTTGAAGAAAAGAAATATTGTTCTGTCCTCTTTATTGATGTTTCTCAGGCATTTGATAAAGTGTGGCATGAAGGCCTTATTTTAAAATTGAAGACATATCTACCAATAAACATTCTTATTCTTTTACAAAGTTATATTCTTGCTCTGAAGTTCAGTGTTGTGGAAGGAGACTTCATAAATGTGCCCGAATCAATGTTATCCGGTGTGCCACAAAGGAGCATATTGGGACCAGTTTTGTATTTGATTTATACTTCTGATATGCCTTTCAGCAGCAATATCTATACATCTACATTTGCTGATGATACAGCCTGCCTTAGGGCCGTGATACACTAGCCTACACGATCGTGCAATTTTTGAGAAAATACAGCGCTGGTATGATGGAGTCTATGAACATTTTCAAAAGACAAAAACAATTCATTAGATCAGGGTTGTATTTTGTCGTAGATCGCGCGATTGTGTAGGATAGTGAATCATGGCCTTTAGTATGCACGAAAACCCTCACGAGGCTTTCCGATATCTACAAGAACATATTACACAGCTGGAACTATGGTTAAACATATGGAGAATTAAAGTTAACGAACAAAAGTGTGTTCAGGTAACATTTACCCTGCGAAGAGATACTTGTTCCCCAATTCAAATCAACAATCAAGTTGTTTCTCAACATTCACATGTACAATACCTTGGTATATACCTTGATCGACGGCTTAAATGGAAACACCATATTGACTCAAAGCTAACACAAATGAAACTTAAATTAACTCAGATACATTGGCTGATTGGTAGAAATTCAACACTCAGTCTAGATTGTAAACTTTTAATATACAAGTCGCTTTTGAAACCCATATGGAGTTGCGGAATACAGCTATGGGGCACTACTTCAGTTTCCAATATAGGAAGAAACTAACGAAGGCAAAACAGGATTTTAAGACTAATAACATCGACTCCATGGTACATCAAAAATTCAGATTTACATCGTGACTTAAATATGCCACTAGTGACTGCAGAAATTAAAAAACGCAGGCAAATACTTAACAAAACTCGAGTCCCATCCTAATCCCCTTGCTCCTAACATCTAGAATTTTACTGGACACATCCGCTTAAAAAAGAAGGTCACTACGGCACTCAGCACTCCAGATGAAACATCTTGAAAATATTTTTGTGCTTAATACAGTATTTATGTATTATTGATTATTATCACTAAGTTTATGCCTGACACTGGTTGGGCCTAATTATCATATCTAGATTTAAGATTTGAATTTGTTAGTTCATTTTTTGAAGATACAATAAATAAATATACGCATGAAAAAAAAAATAAAAATGCATATTGGCACATACAATGACATTTGATATCAAGACGAATTTATCAGGACGGGAGCTCTGATGATTATATCATAACGCCGCCATAATATTAATAAATTGAGTCTATATGTTATTAATTTTCATCATGATATCAATAGATGCGTTTGAGTACTTTTCCAATAAAATCCAGTAACTGAGTAAATGCTGAGTAATTTAAAGAAATTACTCTCAAAAAAAAAGTTTGCATATAAAACTAATCAAACGGAAAATTTGTAAGATCCAGTAAAATATGAAAAATGATGAAATGATGATTGAAAATAATTTTGGCGCTAGAAATTGCACATATTGTGCCATCACTGCCAAAAAAGCTCAAGCGGTATAATTTTCGAACTTAGTTTTTAGACCAATATCGATTATTTGCGATCGTAAATGGTCGGTTTTCGTCAAAAAACGAAGTCCAAAAAATCTGTCGCTTAAGCTCGACATGTATGTATGTATATGCAAAAAATATACATACATACATATGTACATATCGGCGGGTAGTTACTGGTTACCAGCATGGAACAAATATGTGTTATATGGAGCTGGCTAGTAGCCAATGCAAAACATATATTTTGGGGTTCGCGTCTTGTTTCACATAGAGGTTGGCGTTGTTTAATTCAATTTAAAAAATGGGCTTGTATGTTATTTCGAGTGGGGTTCCGACTTACTGGCCTACAGACATACAAAAAAATCTTATGTTATAGATTTTGGCGTCATTCAAAATATCTCTAGGGATTTAATTCATGTTGAAGCTTCTCTAGATTTCTCCTCCGATCACTCTCCCACTATCGTTACAATCTATAGCCCACTAAGAAGTGTTTTACCTCGCCCATATGTGAAGATGTTTGATCGTGTTATCTGGCTGGCATTCGAAAAATATCTTAGTAGTCATTGCACGGAAAACATAATGCTAAGAACATGCGATGATATTGAATCTAACATTGCGAATCTTAACGAAAATATTAAGCAGGTTGCTGAACATGCTACTACCTCCCACCCGCAGACTGGGTTTAATAGAATTTATTCTACGGATATTGAACGTCTCGTATGTGAAAAAAGAAGAGCTAGACGGAAATGGCAAGAGCACAGATCGCCCCAAAATAAAAGCAGATTTAAAGAGTGCACTAAACGACTCCAAGAGTTGCTTGCATATGAAAAAACTGCATCTCTTAAAAATTATATCCATTTTACGAATGCAGTATTTTCCACATAATCGGAAAATCAAAATGATTCCAAAGTCGGGCAAAGATCCTACCAAGGCTGAGTCATATAGGCCTATAAGCTTACTATCTACAATCTCAAAGGTTTTCAAAAAGCTGCTCATGACTAAATTGTCCAAAATTTAATCTGGTAATGGGTGCATCCCGGACCACCAATTTGGTTTTAGAAGCATAGCACAATTGAGCAAACTCATAGATTAGTTCAAGTTATAAGGAGAACATTTGAAAAAAAGAAGTATTGTTATGCCCTCTTTATTGATTTTTCTCAGGCATTTGGTAAAGTATGGCACGAAGACCTGTTTTTAAAATTGAATATATATCTGCCAATAAACATAGAAAAACTTTTGGAAATTTATATTATTGATAGAAAGTTCACTGTTGTGGAAGGAGACTTTATGAGTGTGCCGGAATCTATATCTTTCTGGGGCCAGTCTTGTATTTAATATGTACTTGTGATATGCCTGTGAGCAATAATATCCATACCTCTACGTTTACCGATGGTACAGCCTGTATGAGTATGCACGAAACCCCTTATAAGGCATCCCGCAATATCCAGAAACACCTTACCCAGATGGAAATATGGTTCAACTTATGGAGAACTAAAGTAAATGAACAAAAGTGTGTCCATACGACGTTTATTCTTAGAAGAGATACTTGTTCCCCTATTCGAATCAACAATCAAAATATTCCTCAACATTCTCAAGTACAATACCTTGGTATATACCTTGATCGAAGGCTTACATGGAAAAATCATATTGACTTTAAGCTAATTCAAAAAAACTTGAGTTAAATCAAATATATTGGTTAATTGGCAGAAGTGCAACACTCAGACTAGACTGGAAGCTTTTACTATACAAGTTGATTTTGAAGCCAATATGGTGCTAGGGAATTCAGTTATGGGGCACTGCTTCATGTCGTACTATTGGATTCCAAGAACTGAGAAAACCAAATGTATGTATGAATTTTACAATAGGCTGTCGACCGTTTTATTTGCCTTCTTTGGCGTTAATTTCAAATATGTATAGTGGTAGTGGTATACAAATTTAATATTGTAGGTAAGCGTTCTTTCTTCTTTTAATAAATGGTAAGTATAATTATTCGGTACAACATCAAAAAAAATTTAATTAAATTTCGATCAAATTGGTTGCTTGAAGAGCTGAGCAAAGACACAAAAAGAATAAATTTAAAAATGGAAAAAAGCTTAAAAGAAAACTTGGTTGTCAAATTTTTTCCAGTGGTTAAACTTCGAAACTGGAAAGAGTTGCCGGCTTTTGCAAAAGTGGTTTAAACATCCTGCGGCCCCTTGAATTGTATGGAAGCATATGCATACATGATCAATGGTTGAAGTTGTTTGGCCAACCGTTCTAGAGCTCAAATGGCACCCAGAAGGATTCTCTTCGAATTGGTTGTAATGGTATTGGGTGGCGGACGGATCCCAAACCATCATGGACTCGACGTGACCGGGATCTTGCATTGCGTCGCCGGCTGGACATCTCGCGCGGTCGTGCTGGTTGTTTGGATGGAGCTCTGACTCGGACTGGCTGATGAAGGAGCGTATGATGCGCCCATCCGCATTTTTGGCAAACTTTAGCCGAAATGCAATCGTCAGTCTTATGGGAGCGGGCCAAACAATGTTTGCAGCGGCCATGAACCTGGACTTGGTGCCTGCGTGTGGTTACGTCCATCTTCAAAAAAGTTTTGCAGAATCGCAGCGGATGAAATTTGGAGTAAACTAAACAACGATATATCGCTGGGTTTCTGGGAGCCCTGTGGGAGAAACAAAATTAATTAACACGATTATTGAAGTGAGGGGTGCGAGGGTGATGAGTAGGAGGCGAATTCAAGCTGAGGATAGGGATGATTGTTGAGGAATGGGAACCATGTAGGTTGATGAGGATGACACTACACTGAGAAAGACTTGACAATGGGGAAAAGACATCGTTTAATTAGGTTCTACGGAGTGCACCGGTAGGACACAAAGCTTGGTGATAACGCCACTCTGGGTTTTTAGGTCAACAACCCGTACAAAGCCATCACTTCCTAGGTATATTTTTTCGATACGACCTAGTCTCCACTCATTAGGAGGAGAAAGGTCGTCCTTTATTATTACGAGCTGTCCCGTCGATATGTTTTCTTCGGGATTTTTCTACTTATACCTTTTATGGAGCTCTTTAAGGTACTCATCTTTCCATCTTTGAGCAAATTGATGATAGAGAACCTTCAGCTTCTCCCATCGGACTTGCACTGTCATAGGGGCCGTAGAAGACTCCGGGGCCGCCGTTAAAGGGGATCCACGTAAGAAGTGGCCTGGCGTAATTGCAAGTAGTTCATTGGGATCGTCTGACATAGGTGACAGTGGTCTCGAATTGAGAACCGCTTCTATTCGAGCTAGAAGAGTGGTGAATTCTTCAAACGTGAATTTGTGATTATGGGCTATTTTTTTGAAATGAGACTTGAAGGACTTTACCCCAGCTTCCTATAGCCCTCCCATATGTGGGACAATTCGAGGTGCACTGCTCTCGTGCAGAAGCAGACGAGGATGCAGACGTATCCTTTGTGATATGGAGCATTTCTGAGAACTGAAGTCTTTATAGAGAATGGACCTGCAAAATATAACCCAGTAATGGTGAAGGGGAGAAAAAACGTGCTTCTGCCGGTTGGGAGAGCCCCCATTATTTGATTCCTCACTTTCTTCTTGTAGCGGACACAAATTACACATTTTCTGACGCATAGTCGGATGGCAGACCTTAACCGGGGTACAAAATATTCTCCTTGGACTGATCGAAGTAGTAGATTTATTTCCGCGTGCAACAGGTGGTTCTGAGAAAATTCGATAAACAATTTACAAAATCTAGATTTGACGGGAAGAATAATCGGATTCCTTTCTTTAGAAGACAAGGCGGAGTTAGTGATCCTGCCATTCGTTCGAAGTACATTACCTTCATCTAAGTAAGGGTTTAAAGAGTGTAGCGAGCTTTTACGACTGACTGGTTTCTTGTTCAGTAAACAGTGTACTTTTTTGGGGTAGTAACACCATTGGTTTACACGGAGCAGAGTGTGTTTTGTTTTGGAGAAGTCTTTGTGGGTAATAACGGGAATTCGTAGTATTCGATGTCTTATCGATTCCGCTGAGGTTATGCTTTGAGTTTTGGAATCCAGGGTTAGGGAATGTCTCCCCTGGGCGTGTATTATTTCTCGTAGAGTTGCAATAAAGCGAAGCACGTAAGAGAGAACTCGGATGGCTTTATTTCATTTGGAGAAACGATCGAGGATTTCCTCCCCCTCTGTGAATATGTGAAAAACTTCAATTTTATTTATGTTTTTTCAAGGGTCTTTTCAATAAGTGTTATGGGTTTTGGCCATTCTTCTGGGGACTTTTGAAGCCAAATTGGACCATTCCACCATAGAGTGTTATCTATAAGGTGGTCAGCACTGCACCCACGTGACCCTAAGTCAGCTGGGTTATCAGCAGATCTTACATGCCACCAAGACGTATTGCCGACATTTCGACGTATATCTGCGGTTCTATTGGCAACATAAGTTTTCCAAGAATTTGGAGGTTTGTTGAGCCAACTAAGAACAATAGAAGAGTCTGACCATAGATATATATCATTATTTCGACATGGTAATGATTTGGTGATTTTTTTCATTAGTTGTGACAGCAGAAGGGCTCCACAAAGCTCTAGCCGCGGGAGACTCACTGGACTAATTGGAGCGACCTTCGTCTTTGCGACATAGAGATGGGACTGTACACTCGTGTCGTCTTGTACGCGGAAGTATACTGCCGCGTAATATGCCTTTTCCGAGGCATCGCAGAAACCATGTATCTGAATGAGTAGTGACGGAGCAAATTTTATCTATCGCGGAATTTTCAATTTTGAAATCACGGAAAGATTTGTTACAAAATTGTTCCAGGTTTCTAATGTATGGGACCTGACATTGTCATCCCACCCTGTGCCTTTTAACCAGAGCTGCTGAAGAATTATTTTCGCCAGAATGACAATTGGAGAGATCCAGCCGGAGTATATAGGAATTGCTTGTTCTCCCAGAAAGCAATTAAAATAGATAACGATACATAACGGAATTTCACTACCAGGGGGCTCTGTAGGCAGTAAAGGTTCGTGTCTTCGCTAAATACTGGTATGAGAGTTGCCATATGGTGGTGAAAAAGGGTAAAAAGAGTGTGTATTTGCTAAATAATGGTGTGAGCGTTGCCTTAGTGAGATGAAAAAAGGGTAAAAAGGATAGTGAATTGGCTAAATGAAGCATGTTGATGTCAGATGGCAACGCCGTAAATAGGTGAAATGTGTGTGAGTTGGCTAAGTCTTGATCAATGTATCTGAGTTTACCCCAAAAGTAATTAAATTTATCTAAATAGGTTTTGGGTAAGCAGCTGTGCGCTAAATAAGTGTAGATGACAGTAGTGGAGAAAGGAGAGATAATAGCGGGTTATGAGTTTGCTAAGTCTGGATCATTTTGGCTTACCCAAAAGTAATTAAATTTATTTAAATTGGTTTTGGATGAGCTAAAAAAGTTTTGGTGTGCTAAAGAAGTCTAGATGGCAGTAGTGGAGAAAGGAGATAAAATAACGGATTGTGAATTGTTAAGTGCCAATCGATGAGGCTTGGCTTATGGTGCTAAGTAGTAAATGGAGTTCGGATTTGTATTTAACGCCTAATAGTATGCACCCATGTATTGTAGTTGGAATTGATAAAGGTATTTTGTGTTGTTATACACGCGAACCGCAGCAAAAAAAGTTAAGATTTTTTTCATACTTTTTTTTCGAATGCTTTGAGAATGGTAACGGCTAACAATAGGTTCTTTTGTATACAGGTATGATGATGATGATGATAAGCCAGCCAAGGCATTAGTGGGAGTATTGGTGTATGAGTTTGTTTTATCGAATTGAAAAGAAAGTATTTGATGATTTAGGGAAAATATGTACATATGTATGTTATTTAGTAAAGGCACATGCCATGCGTTCGTATAAAATTTCTAATTGATATTTTTGTTTAATTATTTCCATATGTAAATTCTATTATTTTTTTTATATTGTCAATTTTGTTAGAAAAAAATGTGTGTGCGGAGATTCATAGTAAAAAGGAGACGAATTTCTAGATTTGTAAGTGCATGTGCGAATAGAAAATATGTTAATTAGGGTTAGGATTTTATATGTAAGTAAACGGGATGTAATAATTTGTGTGGATTCTAGTTGATATTTTTGTTTAATAATTTGCATATGTTAATTCTATTATTTATTATATTTTTGTTAGACATTTTAGTGCGGATATACATAAAAAGGAGACGAATTCCTAGATTTGTGAGTGCATGTGCGAATAGAAAATATGTAAGTTAGGGTTAGGATTTTATAAGTAAACGATCGTGAGTGGAATAGGAAAGGGTTTAAAATGTAGTGAATTTGGTCAGCATTACACGTGTATGTATGTATGTATGCATGTATGTATGGATAGGAGTGGATGTGTGTATGGATATGAGTGTGGAGTGAGGGAACAAATGCAATGTTTATGTGCATTAGCTTATCTATTGATATTTTGTTTGTATTATATTGTTGTTGTTGTTGTTGATTTTGAGTATAAAGGTCCAATCGTGGAACATTTTAAACTTAGTTAATGAAATTAAATTTTAGGTGCTATCAACTAAATAAAAAAAAAGTAAAAAAAAATAAAATAAAATTAAAAATGCAATCCAGTCCTCTGATAATATCTTTGGAGGATGACTTTGGCAAGGTACACCCTTCGGTTAGCCCACTTTCCATTGGTACGTTGACAGAATTCAGTCTTAATGATTCGGTGGAAGAAGTAATCTTCCACTACATCAAGTCTCCTCAGAATTGGAAGGAACAGGAAATTCCCAACAACCAGATGGGATATCATAAAAATTTTTTTGAGGATGAGGTATACGAATTCTTGTAAGATGATGAAGGGGATAAGCTGCTATCGACATTTAATGAAGAATTTTGGTGCGACGAAGTTGGGGATAAAATAATATTAGATGTAAACTTTAAATAAAATCATTAGATTGAAATTATATAAGTATAATCTATTTAATATTATATAAAAATAAAAGAAATAATAATAAAGAGATAAAATAAAATACAACCGTTAATAAAATTTCAATAATAACTAGTGAAAAGAGAAGATTTAATTAATAAATAGAGAGAGATATATGTATATATCTTGGATATGAAAAATGTATAAATAATTTTTACTGGTATATAAAAGTTCACAGTTTAATATAAGTTACAAAACAATGAGCACCAACGAGGAGTTAATTTCCACCTTCAATAAATTGAACGCCCGGCAGAGACTTAGTGTGAAGGATGTGCTATCTCTAGAGGAGTATCATATAACTGGAGCTGAGCGTATTACTACAAAGTATGGGGAAACTATTGTCTTGGAACTGGGAACGAACATTTTATATTTACCAAAGAGGTTTAATTTACTAAGTGATAAGCATATTGAAAATTTATCTACGGGCGCTTATCTTATTTGTAAATATCCTATAAATGATAGCAATAATAGTGATTTATACAGATTGGAGTTGAAGCCAGTTCCTCCTGTAAGAGATTATTATCCTTTTGCTACATTTAAATAGAAACTATATATGTATGTATGTATGTATGTATGTATGTATGCATGTATGTAATTGTATACGTCAACTTATAGAGCATAGTATTCAAGATATTTCCAATATAAAGGGATTTTTTAGAGCGAAGTCATCATCAGTTTAAAATTTACTTCCGAGGTGTATAGTAAAAAAATTAAAATTCTCTTTTGAAAATGGAAAATAAAATGAGAAACTTTTTCGAACAACCAAGGAAACCTCAAATACAGGATGTGGTTTTTGAGCTGGAGTACTTCCTGAATTTAAAATTAAAAATTTCTTGTGGTTTTTCAACTCTAAATGGATTTAAGTCAATGAAATGGCTACATTATAAAAATAAACATTTTATTGGATTGGATCGGGAAGAGTGGCTATGTTTAATGCACTATAAAACCTATATTAGCAGTGTCCTTTCTCAGAAAGAATTTTTAAATTCAGTAAATTCGATAGATGACACTACTGAAAGGAATACAGCCTATATATTTCAATATAAAAACGGTAGCTATCGTTTAATTATTCAGCAGGACAACTACAAAATTAAAATAGAGCCAGATACGTGGAAGTCTCTACTTGGTATTGGAATATTTCTAACTTCAATTTTATGTTGGAACGGCATCCTCAGGAAATAAATTCTACATTTTTATTATGATTTTTATATTCCAACGTATTCTATGTTAAGAAAAACTAGTATACAACTGAGTGAAATAAAAGGAATTAATGAAAAAGATATTGAAGTTGATCTGACACGTCTTTGTTACGAAATAGGAAAAAAAATGCAAAACAAAATTGTAACAGACGTAAAAATACACAGACTATTGCTAAGAATGGATAATAAATGAAATAAAAACTATAAATAAATTAATTAAACAAATTTTATTTTTTCTGTTTTTTTTTATTCCACATTGTTTTTTATTTGGGATTTTATTAAAAAGTTTAAACATAAATGTCCACAATTAAATCCATTCAATTTCTGATATCTCTTATAGTTATACTTTATATTGTTTCCCAAATATCTTAAAACTTCTAAGGGTGGTTGAAGATTACCAAAACTATCAAAATATTCCACATTATTATTATTTTTATAATATGCTACCCAATGTGTACCATTTCCGGTATTAGAGTCTAAGTTGATAATTCCACATTCTATCCTCCGTAGAATATTAGGAAGTTCATCTCTCATATAAACTCCTCTAAAGTGAAGAATATACTTCTTCTCAAAAGTTCTTAAATCCATATCTGCTAGTGGTCTGTTGGGTAGCTGATTTAATAGTTTTTTGATGTAGTTTTTGTATAAAATATTCCATATCCCTTTTTATAAGGTTTCAGATAGAGACCTTTTTCTATTGCTATTGCCTCTAATGCTCTGTTATGACGTTTATTTTCTTCCAACTGTTCTCTACCATTTTTAGCTATAGTAATGGCTTTAGCAATTTGTGAACCTCCAGACGCCATTGCACCTAATGCTCCAAGTGCTGTAAATATCGGTATCAAAGGTAATAAGCCGCCAATTTTAGGAACTCTGATAATTCTTGGAATTTTTACTTCCGATTTTTTTCCAAGAAAAGAACGTTTAATAACATTTCGCGCAGTTTTTATACCATCTTTTGTATCTGTAGGCTTATTTTTTCTTAAGATAGTTGCAGCTGCTTTAATCGCATTACGAAAATGGGTTTGCTTACAAGTTTTCTTAAAGTCTTTGGATTTAACACCCAAACCAAATTTTACTTTAGATTTCATTGCGTTTGTTACAAGGTACGAATTTATTTTTTCTCCGAGTGTGCTGTCTTTAGCTGTTACCCTCTCCCAAGCTTTATTAGCTAGTTCTCTATCCGCCTAATGACGTTTTTTAATATCAGTACTCTGAGAATAAGCAATATCATGAACTCGACAAGCAGCATCCAATGGATTAATTCCTCTATCTCCTCTCTTCAACCGTTTTTCTAATTTTGTTCCAGGTCCACAAAATTGATATCCAGGCAAATGAAATTCAACTGGTAATGAATTAATCAAACTGTTTACAAGTCCTTTTCCTTGAACTGTCTGTTTCACATTAAATTTTTTATTTGAATACACAATCATTTATACTTTTAATTATTTCTGTAAATAAATTCAAACTTGTTTAATATAACTTTCAGTTGTAAAGATGCATTTGATTAAGCAACATTCAAATATCTTAGTAAGAAATTTCGATTTCATTGAATACAATAGTCGAACTAAACACAGTTGCCTATTACCAAACTCTATAAGAGCATTACTAGTAGGCCCATCTAATTGCGGGAAAACAAATGTAATGCTCAGTTTAATCGAAAGCCCAAATGGATTAAAGTTTAAAAATATTTACTTGTATTCAAAGTCATTACAACAGCCAAAATATAAGTATCTAGAAAGACTAATTTCATCAGTAAAGGGAATAGGTCTTTACACATTTACAGAGAATGAAGATGTCATATCACCTGATAAAGCAAAGGCAAACTCTGTAATGATATTTGATGATGTTGCATGCGAAAAGCAGAATAATATTATATCATATTTTTGTATGGGTCGTCATAGAGACATTGATTCATTTTATTTGTGTCAAACGTATACACGTATTCCTAAACATTTAGTACGAGATAATGCAAACTTTATCATAATATTTAAACAAGACGACTTAAATTTAAAACATATTTATAGTGATCATGTTGGAAGTGATATGAGTCTCAAAATGTTTCATAATATATGCAATGAATGTTGGAAGAAGAAATATGGATTTCTTGTGATCAGCAAGGATGATGATGTATGAAATGGACGCTATAGAAAAGGCTTTGATGTTTTCATTCAACCTTAGTTATAAATATTCATTCAACTGCTGCGGACATTTTCTAATTAAAAGCTATTTAGCTCTTTAAAAAAACTGTTTAGCTGTTTAAAAAAGCTGTTTGGTGTTTAAAAAACTGTTTAGCTGTTTAAAAAGCTGTTTTGCTGTTTCAAAAAGCTGTTTTACAGTTTCAAAAGGCTGTTTAGCTGTTTCAAAAAGCTGTTTTGCTGTTTAAAAAAGCTGTAGAGCTGTTTCAAAAGGCTGTTTAGCTGTTTCAAAAAAGCTTTTAAGCTGTTTAAAAAGACTGTTCCGCTGTTTAAAAAAGCTGTTTCGCTGTTTAAAAAAGTTGTTTAGCTGTTTAAAAAGGCTGTTTCGCTGTTTAAAAAAGCTGTTTTGCTGTTTAGAAAAGTTGTTTAGCTGTTTAAAAAAGCTGTTTAGCTGTTTAAAAAAGCTGTTTAGCTGTTTCAAAAGACTGTTTAGCTCTTTAAAAAAGCTGCTTAGCTGTTTCAAAAGGCTATTCCGCTGTTTAAAAAGGCTGTTTTGCTGTTTAAAAAAGCTGTTTAGCTGTTTAAAAAGCTGTTTGTTACTAACTGAGCTATTCTCCAGCAAGCCAACATGGAAGAAAGTATATTAAAAGAATTAGTGAAATCAAGAAAAATTCTAAAAAAGAAATTCGACAGTATCAAACAAGGTGAAGCAGAATCGTTTAATAAATTAGAATATACATTTAAACCTATAACAGAACCACTTAAAAAACTTGTAAAATTATCTGATGAAAATTCATTAGATCCAATGAAATTTTCTGATGAAAGAATTAAATCTGAAAATTATAGTAAATTTAAAGGACATCAGAAAAAGATTATTGCCAGTACTCCCACTAAGAAAGAGTGTTTTAGTCCTTTACCAGGGAAAAGTGAAAATAAAGAAGATTCACACTTGAATGAATCATTTTATTCCCAACCTGATGATTGGAAATTTAATTTAACAGATTTGTTTGAAAACAAAAATCTCGATACCATATTTGGGCCTTATAAGGATGAAGATGGTGATTGGAAATTTGGAAATTCATATCTTAAGTTAAGTGATGACAAAATAACCATAGAAAATAAATCTTGGGCATTAACTCCAGGCCTTTATTGATTACTATTTCACAAAAGGTCGGAACAGTATGACTCAACTGAACTAGATATATATAAACGAATTTTAATTGATACAAATGTACATAGAGTAAACTACGATCCCAGTAACCGACTTAAAGGAAATAGAGGTTTCAAATACAAAGAAATAATTAATAAATTATTTGCTACTACTCACATTGGTGAAGGTTTAACGAGAGTAAATCTTAATAAACCAAACTATATATACTGGGACAATCCTAATGAAATTGTAGATTGATTGAGACTGTTAATAGCATCACAACAAGCTGGAAATAATAATCATTCTAATGAAATAGTATCAATAATTGAAGAATTGAGAGAAGCAAATATAATTGAGTAGAGGTGATAAAACAAAGAGTATGACTGTCGACAAATTCGGTCATTATTTTAATCAAAGGTCTAGTAACGAAGGAAGAAGAAAATATCTTTTGAAGCATTTTGGTTTTACACTGGATGGAAATAAAATAAACATTGATAATAAAAGGATTATAAACGTAGCTTCACCTTTGGATGGACTTGATGCTGTTAACAAAGCTTATTTGATTTTACAAATAAGACACATGAAAGACAATTTAAAAAGGGGAATAAGTGAAGAAATTGTACTGCTAAGAAATGAAATAAAAGATTTAAATAAGAAAATAATAGATATATGTAACGTAATGACAACAATATCACCATATAATGGAAAAAAGAGCAGTAGTTAATGAGCGCGGAAGAACTTCTTACGACACAGAGTTATTATGAAAGGAATTGATGATCTCTGGCAAGCCGACTTGGTAGAAATGGGAAACTATTCAGCATATAATAATGGTTATAAATATATGTTAACTGTAATAGATACAATTTCAAAATATGCGTGGGCTGAAGCAATTAAATCTAAAACTGCCTCAGAAGTTTGTAATGCATTCAAGAAAATACTTGGTATGAGGCGTGTTCCTAAAAATTTACAGACAGATGATGATAGAGAGTTTTTCAATAAAGAGTTTGGAGGGTTGATGCAAAAATATTCAATTAATCACTACTCTACATATAGTGTAATGAAAGCTTCAATTGTTGAACGCTTCAATAGAACCTTGAAAGAGATGATGTGCAAAGAGTTTAGTAACAACGGAACTTATAAATGGATTGATTTTTATAAAGGTTTGATTAAAAAGTATAATAAGAAAAAACATGGAAAAATGAAAATGGCACCAAATGACGTAACTCATAACAATGAAAAGCATCTCTTGAATACTGTATATAGTAATTTGAAAATTTTCAAGCCTTCACGATATAAAGTTGGAGATTACGTCCGCATTAGTAAATACAAAAACGTTTTTGAGAAGGGAACACTCCAAACTGGACAACGGAAATATTTAAAATAAGATCGATACAGAACACTTATCCTATAATATGACATGAAATTAAAGGAGGTTTCTATAAGAAGGAAATACATAGCACACGTTTTCCGAACACGTTTCTGGTTGAAAAAGTATTGAGAACTAGAGGAAATAAGGCATATGTTAAATGGTTAGGTTTTCCAAGTCAACATAATTCATGGATAAATAAAACTGAAATATTATAAAATAAGCAAATAAACTAGAAATAAATTAAACAACTACTTTAAAGCATTATTATTTCACTTACAATTGAGCATTCACCATGTCAATAACATTAGCATTAAGCGGAAACTCTTCAATTTTAAAAGCAAATTATTTTCCACCTATAATTTTAACGGATGAGTATGAATGCTCCCTAATCGACTTCCATTCATATAATTCTATTCCGAATGTAGACTACGATAATAATCTTTTCCATATTGGAGATGCAGTTATTGAAATTCCCATAGGGTCTTATGAGTTGCAAGACATTGTCGATTAAATAACTATACAATATAAAAAAACTAATTTTAATAAAACCATAATAATTGAACCGAATAATAATACTTTACAAATAGAAGTTAGTTCTTCACACGACATAATTTATTTTAATCGAACGCGATCAATTGGTAAATTGCTTGGTTTTGCGGAAAAATCTTTAAAGGCAGGAGTAGTACATTTATCTAATCAAGTTGTAAATATTCTGAAAGTTAATGCTATACAAATTCAATGTAATATAATACAAGGAGCATACATAAATGACTCTCCAGTTTGCTTTAGACGATCCTCCAGGTTATAAATTAGACGTGAACCCTAATAATCTAGTTTATCTACCAGTAAACGTTAAGGAAATAACATATCTTAAAATGTGGATTGTTGATCAAGAAGTACGTTTAATAAACTTTAGAGGTGAAGAGATAACGCTAAGGTTGCATTTGAGGCCAAGGCAAAAATGATAATTTATAATAAAACCACAAGAAGAAATATCAATCTGAACATTCCTGCAGATACCGTTAAAGCTATAAGACCGAAGTTAACAGAAGAAAATAAAAGATTCTTAAAGCTACTTAAATTTAAAGTAAACAAAAATGTCTGATATACTTAACGTATTGGAGCAACCGCTTTCGGACGAGAGTATAACAAAAAAAGACTTTCATAGTTATGTACCATATATTCAGTCATTTAAAAACAATGATGAAATTCGAATTACCCTACAAAATCAAGGCTTATATGTTCTACCTTCGGAAAGCTTTTTATTTATAGAGGGAAGTATAAAGAATAGTAAAGGTGAAGAACCGTCAAATATAAGGCTGAAGAATAATTGTGTTGCATATTTGTTTGATATTTGTTTGATGTTGTTATGAAATTAATGGAGTTGAAATTGATCGAACCCGATACTTGGGAACATGTAGTACAATCAAGAATTATGTTTCATTAAACCAATTTGAAAGCAATATGATGAGAAATGCTGGATGGTGTGTTTCTGAGGAACTAGCTATATCTAAATTCAACTTTTGCGTACCTTTAAAATTACTAATGGGATTTGCTGAAGATTTCAATAAAATTATATTGAATAGTAAACATGAACTTATTCTACTACGAAGTTCAAGTGACACAAATGCATATTATTCAACAGATGCAAATGCAGTTCTCAGTTTAACTATTACAAACATAACATGGAGAATTCCACACGTTCAAAGGTGGCTCTTCTTTACCTATTATTAAAAGTGGCTCTTCTTTACCTACTGCATTTCGCAGCTGGGATTGTTATTTCAATCCCACTTTTGCTGGTGGAAGGAATCACAATTGGAATGTAAAATTATCACTGAATAGAGAGCGGCCCAGATTTATAATATTAGTTTTGGAAAATGACAATAAATATATTCATTCAGACTTAAAGAATATTAAAGTACACTTAAATTCAGACTCTTATCCATATGATGACTTAAACCTTAAATTTGATGAGAATCGTTATGCAATTTTATATGATATGTATGCAAAATTTCAACAAAATTACTATATGAGGGAAGCTCGACCACTTCTCACCTGCGAAGAATTCAAAAACAAACCAATCATTGTAATTGATGTGAGCTATCAAAATGAAATGATAAAGAGCGGGCCTATTGATGTTAAAATAGAGTTCGATACTAGTAAACCGGTACCACAAAATACAAATGCCTACTGTTTGATTCTTTATGATCGATTGATGGAGTATACACCACTAACTGGAATTGTTCAAAAAATGATTTAAACACTTTATAGTAATACTTACACATTCCCATGTACTAAATGAAATAAATAAATAATAAAGAAATTTTCAAAAAACAATATAACAATATTTTTTTTTTTATTTACAAACAGCTTTTCTTATTTAAATTTAAAAATATTTAAAAATTGTATAACGTTTGTATATAATATTTACAATAAAATTTTCTTATTTAATATTTACAAATATTTATTTCAAAAATTTTTTTTATTTTATATTTGCAAATTATTTTAATGAATGCATATTGGAAAATGTAAGTGATAATGAACATACGTTTATTAAGAAAAAGAAATTTTTAAAAATAATATAACATTTTTTTATTTTTTATTTATAAACAGTTTTCTTATTTAACTTTAAAAATATTTCAAAATTGTACAACGTTTGTAGATAAATATAAAATTTTCTTATTTACAAATATTTATTTCAAAATTTTTTCTTATTTTATATTTAAAAATACTTTTAAAAATTTTGAAATATTTGCTATAAAACATTACTGTATTTATATATAATCACTTATTATTCTAAATTTTCTATTTGATTAATTAATAAATTCAAAGCATTTGAATTTGCGTTACTACTTTCTATTTCTTTTATTAACAAATCTAAATCTACTTCATCATTACGCATATGTATTAATATTATTATTACTTATTCTACGTTTTGTATCTTTACAACTTAAGGCTACTCTATTTATTTCTTTAGTTAAAACAGTATACAATTTTGATGTAAATGTTTGCATACATGTTGTAATTTTTTGTTTAGTGAATAAAACATTTTTATATACATCTAGAGTATAATTATTTACAATGCACCTCTTAACCCCCTTTGCTTTATTAACATTTTCACCACCTTCAGTGGAGTATGAATAAACTTTTGGTGCTAGTCCAACAAATTCGGTTAAGAGCGGGAAATAAAAAGGGTTATTTTCTGCGTATGACGAAGTGTCAAACCGATCTTTCAAGTCATCCCTTATGTCACTATAGAAATCATCTGTTTGAACAGAATAGATAAAGGAGTCTGTATCAATATAGTTCAAATTTACTTTCTCTTCATATTTTGGTTTCATGTAACTATAGTGGAAATCATACATTTTCCACTTTGATAGTTCTAATATACAGAAACCTAAATAAATGGGCTTACTATAATATGTTAAAGTTTTATTCATTTGTATAGCCCACATTGAGTCCGTAAATTGTGATATGCTATGAAAATTCGGTTTGGATATCAGTTCTCCTATACCTAAATGGTTGCGGTTAGTACGACTCTATTCACTACGTAAGTGTACGTCTTTCCGCTTGTCAACATTTTCCATGGTTTTGCCATACACAGCATTATTTAATAATTTGAAAAAGTCTTTTTCGAATGAATTATTAGCTCTAGCTCTATACTGTGTATTTAAATCAATATATGATTTCATCCATGGTCTTTGTTTGAATTGAAGAATGCGGTACACTTTCTCCAAAACTAAACCATTACCCAAACATTGTTCAAAGGTTTTATAATGTATTATATACCTCTTTTTATTTGAAAGATCGGATACTAATTTTTCATGCTTACTTCCGCCAATTATTTTGTTTTCAGCACAAAATGGCAAGTCATTGTGGCGATCATGACAATCAGAAGGATAAACTAGGTCAACTTCATATATATAACCTATTTCCGAATTAGATGGAATGTCATTTGGGTGAATAAACTCATTTGTCCATGAAAAACCACCCGACGGAAGATATTCAGACATAGCCCAACCGTAAAGGTTATTTGCATCTAAGTATAAAATATACTCAGAGGGTTTCGTTTTATCATAAGTACTCAGATACTTATGATTTGCCTTACTATGTCTTTTACAGCACTGTGTAAGACCACCTCGAATGCCACGTTTGATGAAATTATACATTTCCAGATCCGTTAGAAGCTCTAACTCAATTTTGGTATGCTTCAACATTGCATCCCAAGACAGACCTGGGAGTGTATAATAATGAGGTGGATCAAGGCAATGTATTCTTTTGCAAACTTTTCGAAAGTTTTCAAAAATATCTGTCAGCAAAAGAACATCAGTTTTAAGATATAAACTCATGTAGTCACGTATGGTTCTACAACTAAATGTTTCCCATACTTTTTGTGCATGTGAATAGTCTTCTTCTGAAAATTTTTTATTATTCAGCTTAGAAAAAAATTCATTAATTCCAGGGAGTTTTTCATCATCCAATTTGGAATATGTATTAACATACTCTAGTTGTGGGAAAAACCTTTTAACTGATTTTAAATCTTTATCAGATAAATTTCCAGCTAAAGTATCTAAACTAGATGCCATAAACCTGAAAGAATCTAGAAACCTTAACTCAACATGTTTCTGCTTCTTTTCATTGTCAATTTCTTCGGAGCTATATACCTCAATCGTATGAGATAAAGAAATATAACGTTCCTTAGTCAAAGGTATTACGTTTGTATTTCCTTTCACATTTAACAATTCTTTTACGAATAAGTGACAATCGTACGAGGAGAAGTTGTGAAATAAAATTGGTATAAACTTTGACACTTTATAATTTAAATTGCACGAGTTGTGTGCTGCCCCTCTATATTTCCCTGAAAAATGACAGTGATCTTTTACTGTCAATTCATTGCCTAATGTCTTACCGCAAATATGGCAATCTCTAGCACTTTCAAAAAGTTCTTCTTCTAAAGGAGTTAAGTTATTTTCAAAATGTTTTTTGGAAATACCTCTAGATTCGATAATTACACTATTCACAGAATGTGCACCTACATTTACGTTACTATCCCTATTCACAAAAATTTTAAATCTATCTAAACTATCATTAAAACTACACTTAATATAAAATGCATAAGCACATGGTATGTGCTTCTTAATAAACGAATGCTCATTATCACTTACATTTTCCAATATACATTCAAAGTCTGCATAGATTATGAACGGAACATCCATCTGGTTTCGGAAGTTGGTGAATTTTAACGTCGCCTTGTGTGTTTCTGGCATCCTCACAACACATTTGCCATACTCCTTGCTTCGATGCACTGCCATTACCTCCGCTGAATTTGTGTGGAATAGGCACGCATTGCAAATAAGGGTGCTTATGCTATTATGACATGAAATTTGTGCTGATAGTAATCTAAAAGAGAAACATATTAAGTAATTAACAGTTGTAATTATAATAAATTAATAATTCATGCATATGTAATAATAATAATAATAATAATAGTAATAATAATAGTAATAAAAATTATAAATAAATACCTTGAAATATTTTTTATTAGAATATAGTGATAATTTTCACCACACGGGAACCTCTTCGTTTTCCCAAAACATTCTCAAATGTCTACGTGACTTGGCAAATGGAATTCGGGATCAGGTAACTCAAGATCATCTAGGTTCATTTCGGGAAGGTCAGATTTTTATAGCGTGTGCATAGGTAATACGCGAGTTATTTTAGGCACTACTTGATATGCAGCAATTGTTTATGATTGTCAGAATATAGAGACAATTTGCATAATGAATTTGAATTTTTTATTAGTTCAACACCGATTCCAAGGATTTGGAACCGTCCAGACTCTGTTGGTACCATTAGCTGCTGCTGTAGCTTTCGGGTAATAAATGTTCTTTCAGAGCCTTGATCAAGGAACGCGCGAATATGTTATTTGTTTATTAAGGAAGGAAAAAAAACGAATTGATCACTTTCACTACTCAATCAATAATAATTTATTTTCAACCAAATCTTTCTTTTTTAACAATGCACAAAAATGCTTAATCTATAGTTTTACAAAATGTTGCACAACTGTTGGCTTTGTTTTAAAATGCTTATTGAAATTAACAGGAAAAACACAAAAGCAACTATTCGCATTAAATTAATTTAAAATTACAAAATACAATAAATTGGGTTATTTCATAAGAAGTTAAAATGTAACAAAAAGAAATATAGAATTAAAATTGATAATCGCTGATGTTGCTTCTTGGTGGTTTGTTTGGTGGTTGTGTGGGTGTTTCCATAACTCCTCCCCCCTTAGATTATAGTGAAGGCCAAAAGGAACTTGAGTTGGCCTGAGCTATTACCGAAGAAATTTGGGGTTTGTATGTGGCGATAAATCTGCTAGCGATAAAGAGGATACCTGATAGTACCAATATACCAAGTATTGCTACTGCTGCGTAGGTATATGATATTTTCTTTGTTGTTTCTTTTTGTAGTATAAGGACAGCTTCTTTATTTTCGAAGTGGTAGTCTTTAAGCTTTTGCAGGTTGATTGTTTCTATGACAGATTCTGGCTTGATTTATATATATATGGGGGGTGCAATATGAACTTCATCCCAGAATATGGTGGGGTTGTCTCTGTATGTTACACCATTAACGGTGACTTCGCAATTTTTGAAGTGAAGTAGTGCTGTTCCTTCTGTTGTAACTGTATTTTTGCTGCAAGTAGAATTGATTAGTGTTTTTGGTACATTTATGAATAAAATGAAGTTTTCTTCTGGCTGCAGAATTGTTTCGGATTTTCCCACGTCGTTGAATGTGCACTGAGAGGATTCGCCATTTATTAGATTTTTGTTGTTTCTTTGTGAATGGAAGATGGACAGTAGTAGATGCGTTCTATTCTTGGGCATGCCTTGTCAAAGTAGTGAACATTATTTTCATTATAACTTGTATAAGGTTTTATTACAATTTCTTTTGTTTCGTTTACTGGTAGTGGTACAATATGGTAAAATTGATAATTTTCTGAGTCTAATATTGGTATTTTGATATTAAATATTATATTAGTATTATTATAATAAGCTTGTAATCCGAGTAACTCATATATGTGTTCATTAGAGATTAATTCGACAGATTGTCGTGCTAATGAATCGTAAATTACTTGTAACTCGTTTTCGTTCAATATAAGTTTTGATATTATGTTTAATTTAGCAAGTACAACTGCTTCAGCTAAGTTTGTTAGGTGGTCACTTAGTAATTCTATATTGTAATTAATCTGATTTAAATATTGGAGGTCTTGTATAGTATTTTCTTCTTTTCTTATTTTGTTTGAAGTTTCTTCTGACATTTCTGTTAGATATAGTTTTATTTTTTCTTGTTCCTTGTTAAGTGTAAGGTCAAATTTTGAAATCTTTGTATCATCTGAGTGTTTAAATTGTGTTGTTTATTGAGTATCGTCTCAGTACTAAGCTTATCGTTTTTTAGTTTTTCTATTTGGTAATTAATATTTTGTGCGTCTTGAGCGTCCATGTTTCCCGTTATAAACTTAATTGCGGTGCCTAAACCATCGATTAAACCTCTTTTTGTCCTTTTAGTGGGCATTATTGAAATTATTTTATTTTGAAGTTCGTTGAGTTTAAGTTTTGTTATTTTAATAGAATCAGTAAATGTTCCTTGTTTCTGGAATGTATCCAGTATGATAGATATCTTTTTGATGTTTGCATCGTATTCGTCCAAATTTACTATATGAATGAGGTTACTAAAATTATTAATTATTCTTGCTTTTCCCAGATTTAGTTGGATTATGGCTTGATCTTTTTTTATGTGTTGGATCTTGATTAATAGAGTGAGAACTAGTGGAAACCTAAGAAAAAAATTCAACGTTTTCTTTTATTTTTTACTCTTGCTTTGTGTATTTTTTGATTTTTTGTGGTGATTAGGGTTATTTTGTTGTTTTGTTTTACTTTGTGTTTTGAGAATCTTGGAGTGATTTTATTTCGTCTACATTCTTTCCTTTATAAATTTTCATTAGCTTCAAAACTTTCGGGTTCCTATCTGTTTAGATTAATGTTATTGATTCTATTGCTGACTTCGTTTTCTAACTTTTCTTTAATGGAAGGGTACAGGATTTCCTGAAATTCATTTAGTTTCTTTAAGTAGTCATGTTCGTTACTGAAATTTATATCCCTGTCGAATTTATAAGTCCGTCCATGAAAAAGTTCGTACGGTGTTATCTTTGTTGCAGAGTGAATTGCGTTGTTGTACGTTATGATTGCCTCTAGGTTTGATTGTAAAATGGCTGTCGCATATTCCTGTAATTGTCCTGTCTTTTGAAATTTGGAATATATGGTTCTTTCTTTTGATAAAAAATATTTTGTTCCTGGATACAACAAGCGAGAGCAGTGGCCAGTGAATCTGGTCTCATGGCTCTTATTGTTGACCCTAACGGTTCTCTTAGTCCTGTAAGGAATGTGTTCAAGCACATTTCTGCAAATAGTTCTTTTTTTGCTGTAATGACACCTTTCTCTTTTTCGTGGATCAATATGTTATTATTTAGTGCAGATTGGATTTCTACTATCTGTTTATAAAAATTTTCTATACTTGTATTGGATTGTCTGAGGTTATGTAAATCCTTAATCAATGAGGTCTCGGTCCTCTTATCAGAATAGTGTAGGGTTAGGTTTTTTTTTATCTCGTCCCAGATTAGTGGAGTGCCGTACATGTTTAGTACTTCGTTGGCTTCTCCATCTATTTTGTTTCTGATGGCCCTTAATAATATTTGAATGTAAGGGGTCCCATCAATTCCTCTAAGATTTCCTCCACATTATTGATAAATTCGTGAAGAAGGCGTTGATCTCCATCGAATCGTGGGAGATCTTTAATTGCATCAGGGATGCGTAGCGAGTTAAATATTGTATTTACAGAATTTATTGTGTCGTTAGTTGTCATTGTTAAGTCCGAATCTTCTGGTATTGTTACTAACTTTGATGTGTCTGATGTTTTTGGGTATGGGTGGAATTTTTTTGAAGGTGACTTAGCTTTTTTCAACATTAAAATTTGTTATTATTTTTTTTTGTTATCTAGATTTCTTTTTTTTATGTTAATTTAATAAATTTGTGATTTCACTTTAAGCTCTTTTTATTTGAAAATGAATATATTAATTTGAAAAAAAAATTTTTTTGTATTGCGAGTTTAAAATTGAGTGTACTAGAGTGTATACTTAAAATTAAAATAAAAGTTCACTTGATTTACAGGCACTCAAACGCAAAATACAGCTGCATGTTGTTATGTTGTTCTCTCGATGTAGCGTAGTTTATTTCGATCGTTCCTTCCTTCCAGGTTCTCACGGTTCCTAAGCAATGAAATGCACCAGTTGAAGAGTTTACGGGAGTAATTTATGATATGCCGTCATATATAACTTTCTGCGATATTCATTCGCAGGTTATGCCCAAATGCTTACTATCCTTGATATTCCGTCAAGAATTTTTTGTAAACTTTTTGTTTCACTTTTTTTTTATAAGTTTTTGTTTAATTTATTCTTGATATTCCATCAAGAACTTAATATATTCACTATTTGTGATATTCATTCACAAATTTTAAATGAATTTTGCTTTTAGTCCTTTATATATTTTTTTATTTAATTGTTTTATTATTTTGCTCTTCAAATGTGAACCGCGCCGACGACTGCGCCAATTATGTTATTTGTTTATTAACAATACACAAAAATGCTTAATCTATAGTTTTACAAAATGTTGCACAACTGTTGGCTTTGTTTTAAAATGCTTATTGAAATTAACAGGAAAAACACAAAAGCAATTATTCGCATTAAATTAATTTAAAATTACAAAATGCAATAAATTGGGTTATTTCATAAGAAGTTAAAATGTAACAAAAAGAAATATAGAATTAAAATTGATAATCGTTGATGTTGCTTCTTGGTGGTTTGTTTGGTGGTTGTGTGGGTGTTTCCATAACTCGCGCGCTTTAAAATCCTCCCCCTGATGCTGTATTTGCACCACTGCCGTGGGAAGCAATGTATTGTCTGAACGTGATTGACTATGCGTCTGCGCAACATGGATAGCTGCCATTTCAGCAGCAGCCCTTTTCTTTGCTTGTGCGGAAGTTCCGGGTGAAAAATCAAGGGGAGGTTCTTGGGTGGTCTTAGTAGGTTTAGGGTGTCGAAACTTATAAACCGTAAACAGTTTTTCAGCGGATGATTAGCACCGCAAATTTTACAGGGGAATTGAGCTGGTTCAACTCTGGGGAATCTATTATTTGCATTTTTATTTTGAGTAAGAGGCTGTGACTCTTGGCTACGGGATTCAAGACGTTCTACCACCTCGCATCTATGAGAGAGAAATTTGTCCATTTTCTCCCATTTAACTAAATCCCTGTGGGAACCTAGGGGTTGTTCCGATAACGTTAAAGTGTCTAAGGGCAATTTGCTAGAGTACAGAATTACGATAAAAGGATCCCATTCCCATATTGGGACACCTTGAGATTTTATGGCCGCGAGACAGTCGTTGATTGTAGTCTGATTTTTCTGAAGGGTCTTACTATTTTCAATGGTAATTTGGGGTAGATTAAGGAGAATCTTGAGATGGTTTTCCACCAGAATTCTCTTATTTTCATAACGATCTCTCAATACTTCCCACGCAAGGATGAAGTTATTAGAGCATAAACTGTATTTACTAATTATACTTCCTGCCTGGCCTTGAGCTTTCAGCCTCAGGTGGTATAACTTTTGAATGAGGGGGATTCTTGGGTTATCTATATATACAGCTGTGAACATGTCCCGGAAGGACGGCCATTCTTCATAGCCACCGTAAAAGGCTTCTGTATCACAGGGTGGGACTCTGACATGAGCAAAGTTGTCCTCACTGTAGGAGGGGGGAAGGTAGGTGCAGTACTATCCCCAGCCAGCACTTTCTGAAGTTCGTGACTTCGACCCGTGTTATTTCTTAGTGCAAGTTGAGGGCTTTGCTTTTACCGATTCTAAAAACGTTTTCCCTGATTTTGCACCCTATTCACGCAAACCGATCTATAGGATTTTTGTAAATTTGCCCATCGATCATTGAGATCTTGCAAGTTTACCTCGAGAAGGGTTTCTGTGAGATCTTCGGCTGGCGTATTGTCGAATTCAGAGCTGAATGTGATCAGATCGTCTGAATCGAAAATGAATTCTTTCTCCATATTTGATAGAGGCTGATTACTTCTCGTATTCACAATCGTAACTATGTTTGTGAAGGCTTTCACAGAGATTGGATTTGTTCGGGGTTTGGTCAGCTATTAATGTTTGCTGGTATATGCGATATTGGCTTTATTTTCCCGGGGATTTAGGGATCTAGCGCAGCTAATGTGTTAATAAAATTGTTCACTGGGATTTGCGAACTTTAATTAAATAAATATCTATATTCGCGGAGGATTTGCGAATGTATTAATTTTTTTTTGGGGAATCCATGCAATTACTGAGTTACTAAAAAATTTTTACTGGGATTTGAGACCTTTAATTAAATAAATATCTATATTCGCGGGGGATTTGCGAATTTATTAATTTTTTTGGACTATAGGCAGTTACTGAGTTTTTAAAAATGTTCACTGGGATTTGTGAACTTTAATTAAATAAATATTTATATTCGCGGGGGGGGGGGGGGATTTGCGAATTTATTAATTTTTTTCTCACTGAGCACTTAGTGTATTTACTTTTCCCAGGGATTTGGGGTTTTCAATATTTTACTAAGCACTCAAGGTATCTAAATTTCCCGGGGACTTAGGAATTCGACGTAGTTGTTAATGTGTTAATAAAATGTTTGCTGGGGATTGCGAATTTTGGGTTGGTTTATTCTTTGTACCCTTTTCGTGTATATACAAACTTATTTAAATGAGTGTGCCGTGCATATACCAATTTATGTAAATGAATGTGTGAATTTGTGTATGATTTAAATGGATATCTATATGAATATAAAAAATTCACAGTGTCCTGGTAAATTTGTACATCTCACTTCTCCTTATTGCTTGTTATTTTGTGTTGTTGGATGATGTGTTGGTAGTAGTTAATTCAGCTTTTGTGTATTTCTTTTTAATATTTATAATTATTAATTTTTCCAATATTATTTTTCCGATTGTGTGTTAATTTGGAAGATTTTCTGTTTTTTGTTTGTAATGTTTTATTGTCTATTTTTAATTACAATTTAAGCTTTTGTAATTGATGTTATGAATGTTAACTTTTTCGCTGTATATTTACAGCTTTTATTTAACTTTTTCGAGCTAAGTGTATATCCGTATTTTATCTTGACTTTAGTTTTTATATTAAAATTATATATTTATTGTTTTTACTTAACCTTTTCGATCGGAGTGTATATCTATATTTTGTGTAAACTTTAAAAAAAAATTTTACTTGAGTTTTGATTCTCACTGTATGTACATACATATGTCTAGTATATATATGTATTTATTTCAGCGTTGCCACTGGTGGAAAAAGAAATTACACAGCTGCAAGTCTAAAATAGTGCAAAACCATATGAAATAGTGCAAAAATTCGAAAAATTTTATTTTTGTATTAGTTTTTTAGTTAATTGAAATTTAGAAGGAGATAATTTTTTTAATTTATAAAAAACGTACAACAAAATTAAAAATATTTCATAAAATTCACTAATTCACAAATATTTACTTCAACGAAGAATAATTTACCACTTTCCTCTTAATATTTTGTCAAGATTTCATAAAATATTATTTAAGCCAGGCGTTTGAGAAGAAGGTACTCTCCATTTTTCTTTTCTTAATTTAAACTTATTTAACTAGAAGTACTGAGCGATACTTATATATACATTCCTTAGTTTTTTAAAACATATCGTCTTTTCATCATTTTAAGCTAAAAGTTTGCACCACAATTTTAAAATCGGTGCTACTGTATTAGGTGATAACTCATTTTTGGGGTATCAGTTTTAATAAAGTTCAGTTTACTAAAAAACTATTTCAACAGAAGCGTTTAAGAGTGGTAATATCACAACTATTAAATTTAGAAAGAGAATATCACCAGTACATTTTTTACTTTGAAAAATGTTAGACTTGTAAATTTCAAAACATCCAATTTATAGCATAGATTAAGTTCTTTATGGTCTAAAAGTTCATATTCACGCCACTCATTTTTCTAAAATCTTTATACATTACAATTTGTTGTGTCTCGGAACAGTATTTTAAGCAGCTAAATAAATATATATTTCACTTCGCTGTATAACAAGTTCATCGTTTTTATTGCTCAACCAAAAATAACTCATTTTGTTTAAAAAAATCAACTTTTATGTAATTAGACAAGAACAAATTTGCACAACTTTGATTACTTCAGCTTGTAATTTGTACAGAAGCAGGGATTCGCTTTAAAACATTAAATTAAAATTAGTTAAACGTCCAAGAGAATGTGAAAGGAAGCCCAAATAATATTTTGTAGATTTTTCATCTAATGCAGAAAGCATTGATTCATTTATTTTTTAATGATCTTTAAAAACTTCCAATTATTATCTTAATACTTCATATTGTTCCGGAGCACTTTCAATACAACAAGCTGTTAATGATAACAATTGCGTTAAAATAGGTGATAAGATTGTATGGCTCTCTAGTGAGAAATATCGTAAAAATTCTCGGAGTTTGCATTACGTTTATAATACGATCCGAGATTTCGTAGCAAATCTTCTAAATATGTTTAGTATACATAATTTGGGGCTTATTAAAAATTTTGTTGAACTTTGATTAAGACTTAACAGCATTACAGGCATGAAGTTTCGTGTGTAGAATTTTGTATTAAGTCGACTTATGCTTTTATCGCTTTAAAACATATAAAATAGTGCAAAATTACACAAAAAATGTATGGTGCAAAAATAGTGCAAGGAACTTTAAATAGTACAGATTTTGCACTATTACACAGAAAGTGGCAACGCTGATTTATTTCCTTCTAAGTTCAAATGTATTTCTTTCATCAGATGTATTTATACATTTTACTTTTTATGTATTTCTTTCACATTTACAGAGCACACATATTGTTTCCAAAATATATATATTTGTGTTATGGATGTATGTATGTATTCATTTAACAACTTTTGTATTTTGTCTCCTTTATTTTCTATGTACTTTAGTATGTTATATATGTATGTAAGTGGGGATTCTATGTTGATGTTTGGATCTTATGTTATTTCTCAAGAGAGTTTTATCCCTTCTCTTAATTTCAGTCAGTTTCTTTTGTATTGCTCACAAAATTTGATCTTACTTTGATCAGTACTTTGGTTTTGTTTAAATAGTGGTGGTTTTTACAAATACAAATTTCACTAAGTTGCGGTACTTATTTTTCATATATTTTGTTACTTTATTTTGAAGCAAATTTTATGTTTTAAGCAACTTTTAGTTGTTGTACCTAATTCTTTAATTTTACTTTTTGTTTTTTTTTTTTTGTAATTGTAATTAGGTATACATATAAACCTTTTTTACAGTTCCGAACGGATTTATGCAAAAAACCTGGTATATTTAAAAACTTTTTACCGTTCCCAATGAATTTATTGGTGTTTCTTTCTTTTTTTACTTTTTCTGTGTATATAAGTATGTAGATATGTAGGTATATGAATACACTTATTTTTACATACTTCTATATTCTATGTATTTTTTGCAAAATAAAATATGTAGAATTATGGTTCACTTGGACAACGTCTTAATATTTCCGGCGCACGTTATTCCTATATGTATTTATTTTTCCAAAATAAAATAGAATTATAATTCACTTCAACAACGTTTTAATATTTCAACCGCACGCGTTAAGCTCAATTAACGAAAGCCAACTGTCGCAAACTAACAAGATTATTCTTTCATATTGTCTTGTTTTTTCTTCTCATAAAAGTATACATACATATATGCATATATGAGTTTTACCCAACGACGTCATTATGCATAAGTATCCCGTAATAATATAAATTATTTTATGATTGTTTATGAATATTTCTTGTTTGTAGGTTTAAGCTATTTGAAGTATCGAATTTGCGAATAATTGCTTTGTTTACTTGTAATTTGAGCCTTTGATAGATGTAAATATTTTTGTTTATGAGTTTAAACCGTTTTTGCAACGTAATCATAATTGACTTCTTCGAAACAAAGAACTCAGTTCTGATTGGCAAATAAACTTTTTGAAGAGGTGGCGTGATCGCCGATCGCAGTAGCTGCGACTAACGGTTGCTCAAGTTGATATAAATACATATTGTTCAATTAGATTTTTAAGCTTTTAGATAATAAAACTTCAACTTAAAACACCAAAGGAAAGAGTTCTTTTCATTGGAATAAAATTGGCGCAGTCGGTAGGATAGATAAATAAATTATCTATCCGAATAAAAAGATCCTACGAAAAGGATACCTCTGAGAAACTTACGAGTCCCTCCAGAGTCCTACACATAAAAGAATAAAAAAAAAAATATCCTACGAAAAAGGATAAAAAATTATTCTATGAAAAGTGATATTTTGTATTCTACGAAAAAGAGTGAAAAGGTATCCTACAAAACTATCCTACGAAAAAGGGTAAAAAAAGTATTCTACGAAAAAAGTGTCCTACGAAAAAGGATAAAGACTATTCCCAAAATTATTTTTAAAAAACAGCAAAGTGGATATGAAATATTTCCGATCTCTAAAAAGGAGAGAAATATTTTCCAGCAATAGGGAAAAGTTGTCGGCAATGGAACAACAACAGTTACAACAGCAAGAAGCACAGCTACAGCAATTACAACAAGAAGCACAATTTCAGCAACAACAACAGCCGCATCAAATGGCGGGAAGAGATATTGATCCCCTGAAGTTCCTGAGCCTGGTTCAAGATTTCGATGGAAGGAAGGAGGAACTCTACCCGTTCTTGGAAAGCATTGATAATGTCGTGGCTTCAATGGATGAGTATAGTCCTAATTCACAACGGATGTTCTTAGCTATTATAAAAGGAAAAATAAAAGGTAAAGCCAAAGTAGTCTTAGAAATTCACCCACACCTCTCCAGATGGGTGGAGATAAAAAATTTATTAGAACTGAATTTTGGAGGTTTATCCTCAGCTGAAAATTTGTATGAGGAACTAAGAAGCGCCCCATATCGAGGTGATGTATTACAATTTTATAATTTTATACAAGCAAAGTTGTCCCTGCTTAATCAGAGACATAAACTAGACGGAAGCTCGTCAGAAATCGAGCATAATAATAAAGTAGCATTAAAAGTATTTATAAATAAGCTACCTTTAAACTTAAGAACAGTGCTCTGTGCCCTGAAACCAGCTTCACTTGAAGTGGCGCTTCATCAGCTGGGACAGGCAAATTTAATTGAAAAAATAAATGTTAAAGGAAAATTTAATAATGTGCCAACATATAATAATAGGAAAGGTTTCCAAATGCCTTCCAATCCCCAAATTCCAAAAATTAATCCAGGTTGTCAAAAAAATAATTTCATTCGACCGAATGGTTTTTGCCCCAGAGGAAACAATTTTTTCGGACAAAATGAACATACAAGACCGGAACCGATGGATATAAGCGGACAGACACGTAGGCAAAATAATTATATAAATAACAGGCAAGAACCTGAAAATTTTCAACAAGCAGCCTCCACGAAGGGAGATCCACCGAATTTGGATTGCCCTATGTTTTATTCAAACGAGGAAAAAATAAAACAAGAATTTTAATAGATACAGGCTCAACTGAGAATATTATTAGGAAAAATCATTGTCCAAAAGATATAATATATAAATTAGCACAACCAGTGAAAATAAAAACAGCAGCAGGATTTCTGGTGATAAAAGAGGAAGCTAAGGTTTCCAAGAATAGTTTACAGATAGTTCTTAAAAAGGATGAGTTGTTTAAAATATGTAATTTCCATCCAGTGTTTGATGGAATATTTGGATCTGCATTATTAAAAGAAAATAATGCCATAATAGATTATGAAGAGCATAGTATTATAATAAATCAACAAAAACTTCCTTTGTATCTTGAGGGACAAAGGGAGGATGATCAAGAGTATGACTTAGAATTAATACAAAATCTACCCGAATTACATCATATGGATGAATTGGGAATGGATGAACAATTGCGATTGGAGCATTTGAACAAAGAAGAAAGAATTGAAGTTAAAAATCTGCTAAAAGAGTTTTCAGATATATTTTATAAAAAAGGTGACGATTTGACCTTTACGAATGAAGTTAAGCACAGAATTCCTACTAACAATGACAGACCAGTTTACACAAAGTCATATAGATATCCGCAGATTCATGAAGAGGAGGTTAAAAAACAAATAACTGAAATGTTGGAGCAGGGTATAATCACTCCAAGTGACTCACCCTATAATTCGCCAATATGCGTGGTTCCCAAGAAAATGGACAAATTGGGAAATAAAGAATGGAGAATAGTTATAGATTTTAGAAAATTGAATGCTGTAACCAGGGAAGATAAATGCCCTATACCTGTTATTGACGACGTACTAGATAAGCTAGGACGGGCGAACTATTTTTCTACATTGGATTTGACAAAAGGATTTTACCAAATAGAAGTTGAGGAAGATGATCAGGAAGAAACTGCGTTTTCTACTAATGATGGGCACTATGAATTCAAACGTATGCCATTTGGGTTAAAAAATGCCCCAGCAACGTTTCAGAGAATGATGAATAGTGTACTTAAAAGTTATATTAATAAAATATGTGTTATCTATATGGATGACATATTGATCTTTGGTACTTCCCTTCAGGAACATATGTATAATTTAAAAAAAATATTACAGACATTGAGGGAAGCCAATTTAAAAGTATCACTAAGCAGAAGTGAGTTTTTGAAGTCGGAGACTAATTTTCTTGGACACATTGTAACAGCGGACGGAATAAGGGCAGACCCTAGTAAAATAGAGTGTATAAGAAATTTTCCTATTCCAAGGACTTTGAAACAACTTCAAGCATTTTTGGGATTAAGTGGATATTACCGAAAATTCATCCCAGATTATGCTAAAATAGCTAAACCTCTCACTTTGAGACTCAAGAAAAACGGGCAGATCAACGAAAATGACACCGACTATAGAGAGTATTTTGAAAGGTTACGGAAAATACTGACTTCGGATATGGTATTGAGCTATCCCGATTTCCAGAAAATATTTACACTTACCACAGACGCCAGCAACTTCGCATTGGGTGCTGTGCTGTCTCAAGATAATGGCCCTATAGCTTTTGCTTCGAGAACACTTAATAGACATGAAATCAATTATAGCGTAATAGAAAAAGAACTCCTTGCTATTGTTTGGGCTTGTGGCCAATTCAGACATTATTTGTATGGAAGAAAATTTAAGCTACATACAGATCATAAACCTCTAATTTGGTTATCCAGTTTAAAGGAACCAAATTCAAAGATGATACGATGGAAAATTAAGCTCAACGAATATGAGTTTGATATAAACCATGTACAGGGTAAAGAAAATAAAGTCGCAGATGCATTGTCAAGAATAGACAAAAGTGCAGAATTGAATTTGTTTGAATGCAATAAATGCCAAAAATCTTATAAAAGAAAGGAAGTTTTGAATCAACATGTAAGAAACAAGCATGGTGATACGGTTTTTCAATGCCAGCTTTGTAATGGCGTGTTTGAAAGCAAGGTATGTCTAAAGAGACATTCTTTGCGGAAACATAGGAATGAAGAATTAAATTTTAGAATTGTAGAAAGGAAAAATGTTCAACTTAGAACTGCGAAAAAGAAAGTAAGAAAGAAACAAGATTATATAGTGTCAACTGTACACAGTGCTCATGATGATGAACTAGATCACATTCAGATAACAGAAAGTCCATTACAGTTTGCAAGAAGGCAAATATTAATCGAAAAACAGGAAAAAGATTCGTTTGATGAGAGAACACAATTCAATAAAAAATTGTTCAAATTTGGAGTCGGATCAAACGATTATAAAACAATATTGGAGAAAGTACTTAAGATAATTGAAGGAGAAGAAAATTTAGTAATATATTGCGATATTGAAGAATTATATGCCATGATTCAGAATCATGTGATTAAATTGAAAAATATAAAAAAACTTAAAATATATAGAACTTATACACTACTGGAAAATCTAGAAAGGGAGAAATTGTTGGAAGTCATAATGAGACACCATAAATATGAAAATAACCATCCTGGTATAGACAAGACATATTTGGAATTGAAAGGGAAATATTATTATCCAAACTTAAGAAAAGAAATTGCAAGAGTTATAAATAATTGCGAGATTTGTAATTATAAAATAGAAAGAAATCCCATTAAACTTCCTTTTGAGAAAACAGAAACTCCTACTGGTCCATATAAAATTTACCATGCTGATATATGGTTTTTAGATACAAAAAATGCATACATAACCATGATAGTAGTAGGGAACTGCCAATTCTAGGACAATTAAAATTGTTAAATTGTGGCTGAAATTGTTAAATTGTGGCTGAAATTGTGAAATTTGGGTAATTAAAATTTGAAAATTTTAAAATTCTTGGAAATTTGATACCTACGTGTGTGTGTGTGTGTGTGTGTGTGTTTTCGGCGGCGCTTGGATGTTTTTGTTTACATAAGGAGTTTTTTGTTTACATTAACCCTTGTGTAAACGGGTGATTTTTTTGGGGTGACATTAATTGTGTGAACGGGTGATTTTTTTGTAGGGGGTGGATTAAGGGGTTTCATAAGATTAATATTTCATAAGTATACATGTATGCCGACTGGAAAATCATGAGATGATTTTTCCTAATACCAATGGAGGGAGTTGTGAAACTTAATTTTTCCTAATGCCTACGGCAATGTATGATAATTTTTCCTAATACCAATGGAGGGAGTTGTGAAACTTAATTTTTCCTAATGCCTACGGCAATGTATGATAATTTTTCCTAATGCCTACGGCAAAACATGATTATTTTTTTCAAATGCCGACGGCAATGCATGATTATTTTTTCTAATGCCTACGGCAATGTATGATTATTTTTTTCAAATGCCGACGGCAATACATGATTATTTTTTCTAATGCCGACGGCAAAACATGATTATTTTTTTCAAATGCCGACGGCAATGCATGATTACTATATTTCTTAATGCCGACGGGGAAATGATTTTTCCAAAGGGAAAATTGCCAGTGTTGCCAGACTGTATAAATTTGTTATCGTAATACTATATCAGTAATATCAGAGAAAATATATTTGATGACTACTACGCGATTCTCATATGAATCGTGGTAACGTGTATGTGTGATTTCCTCACGCTAATAAATTGTTTATAAATAAAATAAATTGTTTATAAATAAAATAATTAAATAAATTAATTTAATTTATTTAATTATTTTATTTATTTATTTATAAAATGTTCTCATGTATGTGAACACCCTAAAATGTTCTCATGTATGTGAACCCCCTAATGCTTGTGTGTGGGTGGTCCAGCTTGATTGTCGCTGGTAATTGTATATTATGTTTATTTGTTTAATAAATATATTTGTATGTATGTATGTATGTATGTATGTATGTATGTATGTATGTATGTATGTATGTATGTATGTATGTATGTAGGAATGTATAAATGAATGTATGCATGTATGAATGTATAAATGAATGTATGAATGTATAAATGTGCGATCGTGGGAACTTGTGCGTGGAATATTTTGTGCTTGTGTAGAATACATTTATATTTTGCAACGTAGTCATTTTCTTTGTCTACAATTCTTTTAAAGCAGAGGATTTTCAACTAAGTACAGTCATCAGCAGAGAAACAAAAAGTAAAAATTATGAATGTCGCAAGGCTACTGCTACTAATTTTCGTATAAATACGCCAACTTTTATAACCAACACATCAGTACTTTATTGTATTTACAAGTAGTAGTATCATCAGCAATTGTGTTAAATTCAAATATAAATTCTATAAACTAATTAAAAATGAGTTCTTCTGGATATATGTGTAATAGATGTCATAAGGTATATAAATACCAAAAGTCCTTTTTGGACCATGTTAAAAATCATAGTGTGCAGGATCAAGAGATCGTAAGCCGGGACAGAAATCAAGAGCAACCGCAGACATCTCTTCAAAATCATCAACAGCAGCTAAATACATTTCATCATCAGCAACACCCTTCTCTACAATACCCCCAATATCAACTACCAATGAATCATCAACAATACGGTATGTCTAACTTTTACCTTACATCAATGTCATGGAATAATCAGTTTTTGGGATCAGGAGTACCAATGCAATATGAGTATCCAAGTTACAATTATAATCCCGTCACACCAGATAACCAAATGCAGCAGTATTCCAATTTAATGCAATGGCAACCTCTTACTTATCATCAACAAGAGCAGCAGCAGCAGCAGCAGCAGCAGCAGCAGCAACAACAACAACAACAACAAGCTCAACAACAAGGTGTGGATATCCTTGGAGGGACCTTATACAACGATGCTATGGACATAACTTTACCGGAAAGTGATGGAGAAGTAGATGTAGAAGAAATAGGAGAAGAAACTCTGCCAACTCCGATGAGTACTCCCCATGTCAGGACAGAAGAAAATAATGTGAGATATTATAAAATATCGAAAGCCTTCAAAAATCATATCGCCACATATGCAATTCTAAATAAAAAAGACCAACTTCTCTTGGAAGAGTTTATTAAGGAAAACAAAAATATTTTTATGGAGAGACTTCAAATGAATTTAACTAAACATACAATAATTAAATTTCATGTGAGTATTGTGGCCGAGTATATAAAAATTGTGGGAGAGGAATTGGAGTTGTGCATAATATCACATGTAGCCAAAATGAGTTTGCTGACGAAGGCAGATAACATCGAAGAAATATTACGTAAACAGGTTGAGGAGATTTCAACCAAAATGTCCGAATTTGAAGAGCGAGATTCTGGTTGGACTTTGTCACGCATAGTCCGAGCAGAAATCAACATCAACAAATCGTCGCTCGTCAAAGGCTCGAATTGGATATCCACACCTCAAAAATTAGAAAGAAGAAAGGCTTGCATCAACATAGAAAACAGCGATGCATATTGTTTCAAGTGGTGTCTGATTGCTGCAATGGATATGACGAAATACGATCGACCAAAACGTTGTAGTTCTTATAACATCCCTGACATTGCTGCAGAGACGATTGTTACGCGAAATGGTGTAGCTTTAAATTTCAAAAATTTAAGCTACCCATTAGCACTTAACAAAATCAAAGAGTTTGAGGCAAATAATCCGGCAATAAGTGTGAACGTATTTGGGTATGATGAGGGAGCAGATCAGATCGTTGGTCCTTATTATGTGACCAAGGACGAGAAAGTGAACCACGTCAACTTACTACTTTTAGAGAATGCTGCAGGTCATCACTACATATTGATAAAGAATATATCAAGGTAAGTTAAAAAATTATACAACTTTTTATTTTAAGGATACATATATCTGTTTATATATTTTATACTATGTACATTTTACTTATAAACTTTTATTTATTTTTTATCATTCACAGGCTTTTAAGGAATCAGATAACAAAGAACGGACACGAACTACATTTCTGTAACAGCTGTCTCCAGTACACCCACATCGAAAATGGTATGACAAATCATAAGGCGGAGTGCGGTAAAATTGTTACAACTATGCCATCAGGTCCGGATGCAATTCTGAGCTTCAAGGGACATCAAAGGAAAATGGATGTACCCTTCGTGGTATATGCGGACTTCGAATGCATCTTGGAAGAAGTTAGTAATAGTGTAAGTAATAAAACTAGTCTAGTCAAAAAGCACACTCCTTGTGCATTTAGCTATTATATTAAATGTCTCCATAGCAATAAGTTAGATAAATTAAGGATATACACAGGAAAAGATGCCTCAAAAAAATTTGTCTCATATTTAATTAAAGATTGTGAGGATATATACAATAGTCACTTAGTAAATAATAGACAAATGGATACTTTATCCCCTTCTGATATTTATAATTTTTATAGTGCGGTGAATTGTCATATTTGTCAAAAATTTCTAGGTAAAGATCGCGTTAGAGATCATTGTCACATTAGTGGTAAATATAGAGGTGCAGCCCACAATAACTGTAATTTAAATTACCAAATCCCCAAGTTTATACCAGTTTACTTTCACAATTACTCAAATTATGACTCACATCTTTTTATTAAAGAACTAGGTGAAATTGCAATGCAACTGAAAGTACTCCCTCTCAATAAGGAACTTTATATATCCCTCTCCCAATTTACAGAAATGAGTGATGGCCATAAGCTTGAAATAAGATTTCTTGATACAATACGCTTTATGGCTGAGAGTTTGGAATCATTAGCCTGCAATTTGTCGGATAATGATTTCAGAACTATAAGGTCCTTATTTCAGTCAGAAAAAGAATTTCAGCTTATTAAGAAAAAAGGTATTTTCCCGTATGAGTACCTAAATTCATTCCAAAAATTAGATGAGTGTCAGCTGCCTTCACGCAGTGATTTCTTTAATAAGTTGAACAATAAAGAGTGTTCTTTAGAGGAATACTCACATGCTGAAGAGGTATGGAATACTTTTGGTTGCAAAACTATGAAAGATTACATGGAACTTTACTTAAAAACAGATGTCCTCTTACTGACAGATATTTTCGAGAACTTTAGAAAAGTTTGTAAAGGTATTTATGAGCTCGATCCATGCCAATATTATACAGCACCTGGCCTTTCCTGGGATGCAATGCTCAAATACACAAAAATTGAATTAGAATTATTGACAGACATAGACATGTATAATTTTATGAAAAAAGGTATACGTGGAGGGATCGTACAGTGTAGTCAAAGATATTCGAAAGCGAATAACAAATATTTGGAAGATTTCGATAAAGAGAAGCCCTCAGAATTTCTCGTCTATTTAGACGCTAACAATTTGTATGGTTGGGCGATGTCGGAATATCTTCCTCATGGTGGGTTCAGATGGTTATCGCAAGACGAGCTGAATCTGGACCCAAACAGCATAGCTGACAATGGAACAGACGGTTATGTATATGAGGTCACGTTGGATTATCCCTCTCATTTACACGACTTGCATAATGACCTTCCTTTTTGCGCTGAAAATAAAAAAGTTATGCAAGCGAAGTATAGCAAGTTGATAACCGATTTCTCTACAAAGCAATCATACGTGATACACTTTAGAGTTCTGAAACAGTGCTTAGAATATGGCTTAGTTTTAAAGAAAACTCATCGTATTCTAGCATTTAAACAATCTCCATGGTTAAAAGGCTATATTGACCTAAATACCAGACATAGGGCCACTGCTAAAAATGCTTTTGAAAAAAATTTTTTCAAACTACTTAATAATGCAGTGTATGGTAAAACCATGGAAAATGTGGATAAGAGGAGAGATGTTAAAATTGTTAATAGTTGGGAGAGAACGAATTGTAATCGTTTGGGGGCCCAAGATTGGATATCAAAACCAAATTTTCATAGTTTATCTATATTTTCCGAAGATCTAGTAGCAATCGAAATGACTAGAGTCAAAACCTGCTACAATAAACCAATTTACTTAGGATTTTGTGTACTCGAGCTGTCCAAATGGAAAATGTATAATTTCAATTACGGGTACATGCAACCTAAGTTTAAGACAAAACTCTCATTGAACTATATGGACACGGACTCTTTTATATATTCAATAAAAACGGACGACTTTTACGCTGACATCAAAAATGACATACAAGAACAATTTGATACATCGGACTATCCTACAGACAATATTTATAATTTTCCACTAGTAAATAAAAAAGTCATTGGTATGATGAAGGATGAAAATTGTGGTAAAATAATGACAGAATTTGTTGGGCTGCGATCAAAAATGTACTCATTCAGTGTACAAAATCAAAATGACGTTAAAAAATCGAAGGGGGTAAAGAGAACCATATTAGATAAATATAGTTTAGCTACTTATAAAAATTGTTTATTTAATAAGACTAATGTGTATGATAATATGTTAACATTTAAATCTAAGCTACATCAGATATATACTAGTCAACTAAATAAGGTAGTCTTAAGTTATGGAGACGATAAGAGAAAAATTAGATCAAATAACATTAATACATATGCATGGTATCATTTTCGTATTAAGGAAACTAACCCTGAATACGAACTTGATATGTTGCTAGATGAGATTGCTAGAATGCAAGAAAATTGTTAAAATTAATTAATATTTATTTAATAAGAAAAATTATTGTAAATAAAATCATATTCATTAAGAAAAATTTTTGTATATAAAATCCTATTTATTTTTTAAGAAAAATTATTGTACATATCTATATGAATTTTTAAGAAAAAATTTGAAATAAAATATTGAAAAAAGAATGAAATGGTGTTTATTTCTTTATTGGCTTTACTTCGTTGGATCAAACAGTTTTTGTTTTTGCTTATATGTAAATTCTTGTTTTCATATTGCTTAAACATGCACAGTCTTGTCTTCACATAAATTAAACATGCACAATCATATTGCCTAAGTAGAGAAGGTGAAGAAAACCTAATCGTTGCGAATAAGCTGAGTGAATTTCTAATTCAAAATTCCCAATATCCTGTCTGGCAATAAATTATATTAATTACGTTTATTAAATTATGAATAAAAAGACATTAAAGAGTTTTGTAAAATATAAATGTTTGTGTTTTTATTTAATATTTTCAGTTATTTCATAAAGAAATTTAAGACATAAATGTCCACAGGTAAATGTATTAAAATTCTGATGTTGATTATAGTTGTATTTTATATTTGTACCAAGATATTTGACTACTTCTGAAGGAGGTTGTAAGTTTCCAAAGCTGTCGAAATATTCTTTTTCATTGATGTTTTTATAATATGCTACCCAATGTGTACCAGGTCCTGTTGATACATCTAAATTGATTATTCCACATTCAATTTTCTTTGTTCGTTTTGGTAGAGTATTCAACATGAAAACTCCTCTAAAATATGGAATATTTATAGAGAAACGTCTTAGGTCCACATCAGAAAGTGGTCTGTTGGGCAGCATCTCTAAGAGTTTTTTGATTCCTCTTTATGAACTAAACCATAACCCTTTTTATATGGTTTTAAGTAAAGTCCTTTTCCAACTGCTATAGATTCCATCGCTCTATTATGTCTAGTTGTTTCATCAAGTTGATTTTTTGCATTCCTTGTTGCATTTACAGCTTTAGCTATAGCAGCACCTCCAGTTGCTAGACTACCAATTGCACCCAGAGCAGTTAAAATCGGTATTAGAGGCAAAAAGCCACCAATTTTTGGAACACGTATTACACGTGGTACTGTAATTTGAGACTTTCTTCCTTTTAATGACTTGTTAATAGTTTTTCGTGCAATTTTAATAGCTGAGTTAATATCTAATGGTTTTTCTTTTTTTAGTATTTTTGTTGCAGCTCTAACTGATGTTCTAAATAGTGTTTTAACATTTAGTTTGTTCCTTTTTACATTTTTCTTTTTCTCCACACCCATACCAAATTTTGTTTTGGCTTTCATTGCGTTAGTAACCATATATGCAAATGATTTTTCAGCAAGACTACTATCTTTTGATAAAACTCGATCCCAAGCGGAGTTTTCAAGTATTTTATCAGCTTTATGTCTGGTACTTAAATCCTTATTTTTGGAATAAGCAATATCGTGATTTTTACACGCAGAGTCCAATAAATTAATTCCTTTATCACCTCGATTTAAACGTTTTTGTAGTTTTGTTCCAGGTCCACAGTACTGATATCCAGGTAGATGCAGTTCAACAGGTAGAGAGTTTATTATTTTGTCTACTAGACCTCCTCCAACGACGGTGTTTTTATGACTAAAAGTTTTCTGATATCGTATAACCATATTATCTAATTTTTCCTATATAAGAGGTAATATATATGAAATGCATTTAGTTACAAAAATGCAGTTAGTAAAACAACATAAAAATATTTTAGTTCGTAATATTGATGATTCAGCGAACATCAGTTCAAAAATAAAGCATAGTTCTCTCTTACCAAATTCTATTCGTGCTCTAATAGTGGGACCATCAAATTGTGGAAAGACTAATGTTATGATTGGCTTGCTAGAAAGTCCTAATGGACTCAAGTTTGAAAACATCTATTTATACTCAAAATCTCTCTATCAACCTAAATATGAATACCTAAAGAAACTAATTTCACCAATTAAAGGTATGGGGTATTATACATTCACCGATAATGAATCAGTTATTCCACCTGACGAAGCTAAAACTAATTCAATTATGATATTTGATGATGTTGCATGTGAAAAGCAGAATAATATACGTACATATTTTTGTATGGGGCGACATAGGGATGTTGATTCATTCTACCTGTGTCAAACATATACCAGAATTCCCAAGCATTTAATAAGAGACAATGCAAATGTTATTATAATGTTTAAGCAAGATGAGACAAATATGAAGCATGTTTATAAGGATCATGTTGCCAGCGATATGAGCTATGAAAAGTTTCAAGAAATTTGTCGAGAATGTTGGAAGGATAAATATGGATTTTTGATGATAAGCAAAGATAACGAATTAAACGATGGTCGCTACAGAAAGCAATTTGACTATTTCATAACTATATAAGCAACTACTCATAAAAATTACCCTAGTTATTAATCTAACTTTAAACTTGATACATCTATTTGCTATAACCTCATCCATTTGCTATAACCTCATCTGATACCTGATAAGCTGATCTGAAAACCAGACCAGGTCCTGATAAGCTGATCTGAAAACCAGACCAGGTCCTAATAAGCTGATCTGAAAACCAGACCAGGTCCTAATAAGCTGATCTGAAAACCAGACCAGGTCCTGATAAGCTGATCTGAAAACCAGACCAGGTCCTGATAAGCTGATCTGAAAACCAGACCAGGTCCTGATAAGCTGATCTGAAAACCAGACCAGGTCCTAATAAGCTGATCTGAAAACCAGACCAGGTCCTAATAAGCTGATCTGAAAACCAGATCAGGTCCTAATAAGCTGATCTGAAAACCAGATCAGGTCCTGATAAGCTGATCTGAAAACCAGACCAGGTCCTAATAAGCTGATCTGAAAACCAGATCAGGTCCTAATAAGCTGATCTGAAAACCAGATCAGGTCCTAATAAGCTGATCTGAAAACCAGACCAGGTCCTAATAAGCTGATCTGAAACCAGATCAGGTCCTGATAAGCTGATCTGAAAACCAGATCAGGTCCTGATAAGCTGATCTGAAAACCAGACCAGGTCCTGATAAGCTGATCTAAAAACCAGATCAGGTCCTGATAAGCTGATCTGAAAACCAGACCAGGTCCTAATAAGCTGATCTGAAAACCAGACCAGGTCCTGATAAGCTGATCTGAAAACCAGATCAGGTCCTGATAAGCTGATCTGAAAACCAGACCAGGTCCTGATAAGCTGATCTGAAAACCAGACCAGGTTCTGATAAGCTAATACCTGATCTAATAGCTGATACCTGATCTAATAGCTGATACCTGTTATTTACTATTATTAAACATGGATGAGAAAATTTTAAAACAGTTGGTGTTGACAAGAAATGTCTTGAAGAAAAAGCTTCGTAGTATAAAAACTGGTGAAATAGATACACGTGAACAACTAAGAGATACATTTAAACCTATAACAGAACCACTCAAAGAATTCATAAATAGTTCTAAAAATATTAAAAGAATTGCCATAAAAGAAGAAAGTAAAATGAAGACAGAAGTGGAAAATAATACAAGTTTGAAACCTGAAAAAACATCAGTCAAGATAGAGACAAGTACACCAAAGAAACTAGCAGAAGGAACAATATTCGATAATACCATATTATTTAATGATGCTAATACTGTGAATGATGACGATGATGAAGATGATTTTTACTCACAGACTTCCAATACAGAAGATACTTATACTGACTTATCAGCCTTGGAAGGAAGAAATGAATTAGATACAAACTATGGTCCACATAAAGATTTCAATAATGAATGGAAATTTGGTGATAGTAACCTCAAACTTAATGAAGATAAAATACAAGTTGGTGGTCAAATATGGGCTCTAACACCAGGACTATTTTCTCTAATGTTTCATAAAATACCAAAAAATTATGATAAATTTGAACTCGAAATCTATAAAAAGATTTTAATTACTACTAATGCATATAGAAGGGACTATAAGCCTGATGGTCAAATTAAGGGTACTAGAGGATATAAATACAAACATATTATTAAGAAATTTATTGAGGAGAAAAACCAGAAGAATTTAAACGAATCAACAGGATCTAAGCCAAAAGGTAGTTATTTAGGTGATGGAATGATGGAATTTAACGCCCATAAGCCAAACTATATATACTGGGACGATCCAAATGAGTTAGTAGATCGTCTTCGGCTACTGCTTGCATCACAAGGTGCAGGTCATACCAATCACAATAACGAGATTGTATCAATTATTGAAGAACTACGTGAAGCAAATATAATACATTAACTTTAATAAAGTATATAAAGTATGTCTGTTGATAAATTTGGACATTATTTAAACGATACTAGCAGCATAATTTCTTTGAAAAATGCACCTAAACTGCTGGGGTTCTTTATGGATACGAACAACAACATTGATGTCCAAAACAAAAGAATCAAAAATGTTGCAAAAGCTCTGGAGGAAAACGATGTTATCAATAAATTGTTTCTGCAAACTCAAATCGAAAAATTAGAAGAGAAATTATTAACATACTTTAAGGAAGATAATACTATAATTCGAGAAGATATTCAAATGCAAATTGAGGAGCTACAACGCGATACAAAATTAGATATAGAAGAAAATTATAAAAATCAAAAACACATTCTACAAATTAAGACATCCTTTGAAGAACAAATTGAACAGCTTAATGAGAAAATTTATAGATTGGAAAATTACATGTTTGTATCAATAGCTGAAAGTGCGTCAAGTAGATCACAACACTCTCCAAAAAATCTGTAAAACAACTTAATGTCTTCAAAAAGAAATTTAGTAAACGAACTGCATAAGCAAGCTCGCAAAGTTTTTATGCGTCGTAGAGTTGTAATGAAAGGAATAGATGATCTTTGGCAAGCTGATTTAGTTGAAATGGGGATCTATTCTAGAGAAAACAGAAATTATCGATTTTTGTTAACTGTAATTGACACATTCTCAAAATTTGCATGGGTAGTACCACTAAAAACTAAAACTGCACTCGAAACAACCAAGGCGATGGAAAATATTTTCGAATTAGGGCGAGTACCAAAAAACTTGCAAACAGATGATGGTAAAGAATTTTTCAACAAACACTTTGGAAAATTAATGAATAAATACAATATTAATCACTACTCAACATATAGCAGTATGAAAGCATCAATAGTAGAACGATTTAACAGAACATTGAAAGGAATGATGTGGAAAGAATTTAGCTTTAATGGTTCATATAAGTGGATTGATATATACAAAGATTTAATTAATGCATACAATAGAAAAGTTCATCGCACCATTAAAATGTCTCCGATTAAAGTCAACTCAACAAATGAGGAAAAGCTACTAAATACAGTATACAGCCATTTGAAGATGTACAAAATGTCGAAATTTAATGTTGGAGATCATGTACGCATAAGCAAATATAAGCATACATTTGAAAAAGGTTATACTCCAAATTGGACTACAGAAATTTTCACAATTACAAGAGTTCAAAATACAAATCCTACAACATTCATATTAGAAGATTATCTTGGTAATCCTATTAAAGGTGGATTCTATACTGAAGAACTTTCGAAAACTAGATACCCAAATACATATCTAGTTGAAAAGGTTCTTAAAACTAAAGGAAAGGAGGCATACGTTAAATGGTTGGGATTTTCTAATCAACACAATTCTTGGATAAGTAAGAACGAAATATTATAGCTGAATACCATCATCAACAACAATAGCAGTAATATTAAGAAACTAATGTTAATTTTAAAATAAGAAAATGAAATAAATATGTAAATCATGCTTATAAACCATATGTTGTACTAAACTTTATTTAATTGTAATCAGACAGTTATAATGTCAATAACACTTACTCTGAGCTCTAACTCATCAGAATTATCTGCTAGTTACTTTCCTCCTATTGAATTACATGGTGCATATGAGTGTGCTCTAACTGATTTTCATTCATACAACAGCATTCCAAATGTAGACACCTACAACAATATGTTTCATATAGGGGAACATACAATTGAAATACCAATTGGATCTTACGAATTGAATGATATTGTAGATTTTATACAAGAGCAATACAGAAGACTCTGTCCAGAAAATAAGATTTTTATTGAAGCCAATAACAATACAATGCAAGTTAAAGTTAATAGTTCCAAAGATCCTGTATATTTTAATAAAGGCAACACAATTGGAAAACTTTTAGGATTCAATAGCAAAATCCTAACACCAAACAAATATTATTACTCAGATCTTCCAGTTAATATTTTTAAAGTGAATCTCTTGCGAATTGAAAGTAGTATCGCTATTAACACATATATGAATAACTCCAAATCGCATACACTTCATGAATTTCCGATTAATGTGCCTCCAGGCTATAAAATAGATGAGGTTCCAAGAAATCTCATCTATTTACCTGTGAACACCAGAGAGATAAGTTCACTAACGCTGAGAGTAGTTGATCAACACGGTGATTTAATTAATTTTCGAGGAGAGGAAATTACAATACGAATACAATTGAGGTCAACTAAATAATGCTAATATACAACACAAATACATTGAAAAATAAAGCAGTAACAACAACAACAAGAACATTAAAGCGACCACTTCAACAGAAAGCACTAACAACATCAAATAAAAATTTTCTAAAGTCCTTGAATTTTAAATTGAAGACAAAATGAGTTCAATAATAGATGTTTTAGATAAACCTTTCTCTGATGAGAATATAATCAAAAAGGATTATCATACATATGTACCATACTTACAATCTTACAACAATAATGATGAAATTAGAATTTCAATACAAAATCAAGATTTATACGTGCTACCCAGTGAGAGCTACATTTATGTAGAGGGGTTTGTTGCCGATGATAATGCCCCTAAATCTTCTTCTTCAGAGAACTTTAAATTAAAAAACAACTTTGTAGCATATCTATTTGATGAAATTCGCTATGAGCTCAATGGAATTGAAATTGATCATACAAGATATTTAGGAGCCACGAGCACCATAAAGAACTTGGTTTCTCTATCACCAAACGAAAGCAATGTGATGCAAAATGCTGGATGGAACAAAATTGACGATGTCACTCTTGCAAATGGATTTTTCAATTTCTATGTACCTCTAAAAATGCTTCTAGGATTCGCTGAAGACTACAACAAAGTTATATTAAATGGAAAACATGAACTGATACTCTTGCGCAATAAGAACGACGAAGATCTTGTACGCTCGAGTGTTTCTACTGATAAAGCTAAACTTACAATTTCACTCATCTCATGGAGAATACCTCATGTTCAATTATCTGACCTTAGCAAATTGAATATGATTAAAATTATTAACAATGGTGCTTCTATACCCATGGCATTTCGCAGTTGGGATTGTCATATTAATCCACAATTAAACACAGGAACTAGCCATATTTGGAATGTTAAACTGGCTGCAAATAGAGAACGGTCCCGTTTTGTGTTGATTGCTTTTCAACAAGAAAATAAATTTGTTCATTGTGATTTGACTAATTTAAAAGTACATTTAAATTCAGTCTCATACCCGTATGATGATCTTAACATAAAGTTCAAAAATGAACGTTATGCAATTCTATATGATATGTATCTAAGATTCCAACAAAGCTACTATATGAAAGAATCTCAACCGCTTCTCACTGCATCAGAGTTTAAGACAAAAGCTCCTATTATTGTAGTAGATGTCAGTCATCAGAATGAATCACTCAATAATGGACCGATTGATATAAAAATAGAATTTGAAACAGCAACTAATATTGCACCAAAGACATCAGCTTACTGCATTCTTATTCATGATCGTATAATAGAATATATACCCATCAAAGGACAAGTTCGAAAAGTGTTATAAATTGAATAACATGGAAAATAACATAATTTTTATAGACGTACAAGGTTTCAAAACTAATTCAAACGATTTCATCGCAAAAGAAGTAGCGATTGTTTTTAACAATTATGAATATAACAACTTCATTATAAAACCACCATTTGATTTTAAATGTTTATCAATAAAAAAGCAAAGAGAAGCAAAGTGGCTAACAAAAAACTATCATCACCTAAGCTGGACTGCTGGATCAGTTTCATTTCATAGCGTTTGCAATTTTTTAAAAGCCAACGCAAGATGTTCTAAAATTTACGTAAAAGGTGAAGAAAAAAGACTATGGGCGGAAAAAATTTTACACCGAAAAATTTCTAACGTTGAGCATATAGGCTGCATCAACTTTAAACAAATGGAAATCAAGTATCCAGAATATTTTTATTGTAATTATCATAAATTTGGTGTATGCGCATTAAAAAATGCTATTTTACTAACAAAAGAAATGTCTTGCTTTAAATGACCTTTTTACTCTTTAAAATATTAATGTATGTATTATTATAAAATTCAAAAAAATTTTAAACAATAAATGTATACAAAATAAAAGAATGTACAAGTGTTTTCTTATTTAAAATACAAACTACATAAAGGGACTAGAAGGAGGTGGGGAGGAGGAGAAGTTAACTTTTTTGCTTACTTGCAAATGTTTGCTTTTTGTTTCTCTGCTGATGAGTGTACTTAGTTGAAAATCCACTGCTTTAAAATAATCGTAGACAAAGAAAATGATTACGTTGCAAAATATAAATGTATTCAATAAAATATTCCACGCACAAGTTCTCACGATCGCACAAATGTACATACATACATACACATTCAAGAATTTCATAATGTTATGAAATAAATATTTCTTAAACAAATAAACACAATATACAATTACCAGCGACAATCAAGCTGGTGTAATAGGTTGTTATTTTTAAATAAAAATTTTTTATTTAATTTATTTAATTTATTTTTATTTAATTTACTTTAAATAAAATATAAAGATTATTTCCTGAGATCTGCCAGGAGCTCTAGGAATGTTGTTTAATGATTCTTTTTAAAAATAAAAATACATTGTCTTATATACTAGTTATGAGAATAAAGCTTAACCTATCTTAACATAAGAGGGAAAAGAAAAGGTATATGCTTAATAAGCAAATTGTTCCCTTTAGTTTCCCACGGTAGGCGTGCGGCGTGTGTCTCATAAGAAATTTGGAAAACATGGATTTTGTATTGTTTATATTTATTATATAAACACATGTGGTTATTAATTATGATTCATTCAAGTGCATTATGATGCAGCCTTTGATCAGACTGGCGAGTGTCAAATAGCATCTGTACAAAATACATATTTACGTTGCAGTCTGTCAAATGCATTTATCTAACACTTCATGCGGCGGTATTTGCCCGATTGCATGAGTGTCAAATGTCCAGTGCACAAAAATAATTTCAATGCCATTGGATGTTATGTATGTTGCGGTCAAGTTGACTTTAAATGTTTACTACGCAATGTTAGTCGTAGTGATAGTTAGAACACGCTACACCTCCACCTTTTATAAGAATGTTCATATAACATTAGTTCCATGGACATTCTTTTACACATAAAAAAAAATATTTTTGAAGTATAATTAAAAATTTAAATCTTATTGTAAAATATTAGGTTTTATTGGTAGTGCGCATACCGTTTTAATTATTTAATATTATATAATTTAAGTCTATTCTTATGAACTATTTGTGTTTTATTTGTTTTCTTATCAAATATAGTTACATTATTTCTTAAGTCTATTTTCTTAATTTTGTAAAGTCCTTTATATTGTATTTCTAACTTATGACCTGCTTCATTTTTCAGTAATACTAGATCTCCTATTTTAAAGTTATAATCAATTATATCCCTATCATAGTTTAATTTTTGCTTAAGTTTATTTCTATCTAATAATTGTTGGGCCCTTTTATATGCTACTTCTTATCTAAATTTTGTTTCTTTAGCATAGTCCTCTATATTATATAGTGGTTCTACTTTATCTACATTGAAAATCTGAAAACTGTTAGGAGTTTTTGCAAAGACTAACTCATAAGGACAATAATTATGAATTGTTGAAGGTGTTGTATTAAAACAATAAGCAAAATATTTTAGCCATTCATCCCAATCATATTTGTCTATAGATATATAGGAACGTACATATTCATTGAAAGTTCTATGACTTCTTTCTATTGTGCCTACTGTTTGGTGGTGATGAGCTGTCGAAGTTAATTTTTAAATTTTTAGTAGATTACAAAGTTCTGTTAATATCGAATTCTTATATTCTGTTCCCATGTCCGAAATGAACGTCTTTATTGGACCATAGGTAAGTATAAAATTTTCAAATATTGCCTTAGCGATTGTTTTAGCGCTTTTGTCTCTTATTGGTATAGTAACTAAATATTTAGTTAAATCACATATTATTGTGATTGCGTATTCATTTCCAATTAATGATTTTGGAAATGGCCCTATTGTGTCTACCACTACCGTATCAAATGGTTTTGTTGGCGTTGGTGTCACAGTCATTGGACTTTTGTTATGTTTTAAAGTTTTAGCAGTTTGACATTTATGACATGTTTTTACGTATTTAGATATGTCCTTGGACATATTTTTCCAATAGTAATATCTTTTTATTTTTTCTAATGTTCTATATATTCCGCAATGTCCTCCTTCTATGGGATCATCGTGGTATTTCAGCATAATTTCAAGAATTGCCTACAATCGTTACAATTATAATCCCGTCACACCAGATAACCAAATGCAGCAGTATTCCAATTTAATGCAATGGCAACCTCTTACTTATCATCAACAAGAGCAGCAGCAGCAGCAGCAGCAGCAGCAGCAGCAGCAGCAGCAACAACAACAACAACAACAAGCTCAACAACAAGGTGTGGATATCCTTGGAGGGACCTTATACAACGATGCTATGGACATAACTTTACCGGAAAGTGATGGAGAAGTAGATGTAGAAGAAATAGGAGAAGAAACTCTGCCAACTCCGATGAGTACTCCCCATGTCAGGACAGAAGAAAATAATGTGAGATATTATAAAATATCGAAAGCCTTCAAAAATCATATCGCCACATATGCAATTCTAAATAAAAAAGACCAACTTCTCTTGGAAGAGTTTATTAAGGAAAACAAAAATATTTTTATGGAGAGACTTCAAATGAATTTAACTAAACATACAATAATTAAATTTCATGTGAGTATTGTGGCCGAGTATATAAAAATTGTGGGAGAGGAATTGGAGTTGTGCATAATATCACATGTAGCCAAAATGAGTTTGCTGACGAAGGCAGATAACATCGAAGAAATATTACGTAAACAGGTTGAGGAGATTTCAACCAAAATGTCCGAATTTGAAGAGCGAGATTCTGGTTGGACTTTGTCACGCATAGTCCGAGCAGAAATCAACATCAACAAATCGTCGCTCGTCAAAGGCTCGAATTGGATATCCACACCTCAAAAATTAGAAAGAAGAAAGGCTTGCATCAACATAGAAAACAGCGATGCATATTGTTTCAAGTGGTGTCTGATTGCTGCAATGGATATGACGAAATACGATCGACCAAAACGTTGTAGTTCTTATAACATCCCTGACATTGCTGCAGAGACGATTGTTACGCGAAATGGTGTAGCTTTAAATTTCAAAAATTTAAGCTACCCATTAGCACTTAACAAAATCAAAGAGTTTGAGGCAAATAATCCGGCAATAAGTGTGAACGTATTTGGGTATGATGAGGGAGCAGATCAGATCGTTGGTCCTTATTATGTGACCAAGGACGAGAAAGTGAACCACGTCAACTTACTACTTTTAGAGAATGCTGCAGGTCATCACTACATATTGATAAAGAATATATCAAGGTAAGTTAAAAAATTATACAACTTTTTATTTTAAGGATACATATATCTGTTTATATATTTTATACTATGTACATTTTACTTATAAACTTTTATTTATTTTTTATCATTCACAGGCTTTTAAGGAATCAGATAACAAAGAACGGACACGAACTACATTTCTGTAACAGCTGTCTCCAGTACACCCACATCGAAAATGGTATGACAAATCATAAGGCGGAGTGCGGTAAAATTGTTACAACTATGCCATCAGGTCCGGATGCAATTCTGAGCTTCAAGGGACATCAAAGGAAAATGGATGTACCCTTCGTGGTATATGCGGACTTCGAATGCATCTTGGAAGAAGTTAGTAATAGTGTAAGTAATAAAACTAGTCTAGTCAAAAAGCACACTCCTTGTGCATTTAGCTATTATATTAAATGTCTCCATAGCAATAAGTTAGATAAATTAAGGATATACACAGGAAAAGATGCCTCAAAAAAATTTGTCTCATATTTAATTAAAGATTGTGAGGATATATACAATAGTCACTTAGTAAATAATAGACAAATGGATACTTTATCCCCTTCTGATATTTATAATTTTTATAGTGCGGTGAATTGTCATATTTGTCAAAAATTTCTAGGTAAAGATCGCGTTAGAGATCATTGTCACATTAGTGGTAAATATAGAGGTGCAGCCCACAATAACTGTAATTTAAATTACCAAATCCCCAAGTTTATACCAGTTTACTTTCACAATTACTCAAATTATGACTCACATCTTTTTATTAAAGAACTAGGTGAAATTGCAATGCAACTGAAAGTACTCCCTCTCAATAAGGAACTTTATATATCCCTCTCCCAATTTACAGAAATGAGTGATGGCCATAAGCTTGAAATAAGATTTCTTGATACAATACGCTTTATGGCTGAGAGTTTGGAATCATTAGCCTGCAATTTGTCGGATAATGATTTCAGAACTATAAGGTCCTTATTTCAGTCAGAAAAAGAATTTCAGCTTATTAAGAAAAAAGGTATTTTCCCGTATGAGTACCTAAATTCATTCCAAAAATTAGATGAGTGTCAGCTGCCTTCACGCAGTGATTTCTTTAATAAGTTGAACAATAAAGAGTGTTCTTTAGAGGAATACTCACATGCTGAAGAGGTATGGAATACTTTTGGTTGCAAAACTATGAAAGATTACATGGAACTTTACTTAAAAACAGATGTCCTCTTACTGACAGATATTTTCGAGAACTTTAGAAAAGTTTGTAAAGGTATTTATGAGCTCGATCCATGCCAATATTATACAGCACCTGGCCTTTCCTGGGATGCAATGCTCAAATACACAAAAATTGAATTAGAATTATTGACAGACATAGACATGTATAATTTTATGAAAAAAGGTATACGTGGAGGGATCGTACAGTGTAGTCAAAGATATTCGAAAGCGAATAACAAATATTTGGAAGATTTCGATAAAGAGAAGCCCTCAGAATTTCTCGTCTATTTAGACGCTAACAATTTGTATGGTTGGGCGATGTCGGAATATCTTCCTCATGGTGGGTTCAGATGGTTATCGCAAGAGGAGCTGAATCTGGACCCAAACAGCATAGCTGACAATGGAACAGACGGTTATGTATATGAGGTCACGTTGGATTATCCCTCATTTACACGACTTGCATAATGACCTTCCTTTTTGCGCTGAAAATAAAAAAGTTATGCAAGCGAAGTATAGCAAGTTGATAACCGATTTCTCTACAAAGCAATCATACGTGATACACTTTAGAGTTCTGAAACAGTGCTTAGAATATGGCTTAGTTTTAAAGAAAACTCATCGTATTCTAGCATTTAAACAATCTCCATGGTTAAAAGGATATATTGACCTAAATACAAGACATAGGGCCACTGCTAAAAATGCTTTTGAAAAAAAATTTTTCAAACTACTTAATAATGCAGTGTATGGTAAAACCATGGAAAATGTGGATAAGAGGAGAGATGTTAAAATTGTTAATAGTTGGGAGAGAACGAATTGTAATCGTTTGGGGGCCCAAGATTGGATATCAAAACCAAATTTTCATAGTTTATCTATATTTTCCGAAGATCTAGTAGCAATCGAAATGACTAGAGTCAAAACCTGCTACAATAAACCAATTTACTTAGGATTTTGTGTACTCGAGCTGTCCAAATGGAAAATGTATAATTTCCATTACGGGTACATGCAACCTAAGTTTAAGACAAAACTCTCATTGAACTATATGGACACGGACTCTTTTATATATTCAATAAAAACGGACGACTTTTACGCTGACATCAAAAATGACATACAAGAACAATTTGATACATCGGACTATCCTACAGACAATATTTATAATTTTCCACTAGTAAATAAAAAAGTCATTGGTATGATGAAGGATGAAAATTGCGGTAAAATAATGACAGAATTTGTTGGGCTGCGATCAAAAATGTACTCATTCAGTGTACAAAATCAAAATGACGTTAAAAAATCGAAGGGGGTAAAGAGAGCCATATTAGATAAATATAGTTTAGCTACTTATAAAAATTGTTTATTTAATAAGACTAATGTGTATGATAATATGTTAACATTTAAATCTAAGCTACATCAGATATATACTAGTCAACTAAATAAGGTAGTCTTAAGTTATGGAGACGATAAGAGAAAAATTAGATCAAATAACATTAATACATATGCATGGTATCATTTTCGTATTAAGGAAACTAACCCTGAATACGAACTTGATATGTTGCTAGATGAGATTGCTAGAATGCAAGAAAATTGTTAAAATTAATTAATTTTTAGTTAATTTTTAAATTGTATATAAAATCCTATTCATTAAGAAAAATTGTTGTATATAAAATCATATTTATTTAATAAGAAAAATTATTGTAAATAAAATCCTATTTATTTTTTAAGAAAAATTATTGTACATATCTATATGAATTTTTAAGAAAAAATTTGAAATAAAATATTGAAAAAAGAATGAAATGGTGTTTATTTCTTCATTGGCTTTACTTCGTTGGATCAAACAGTTTTTGTTTTTGCTTATTTGTAAATTCTTGTTTTCATATTGCTTAAACATGCACAGTCTTGTCTTCACATAAATTAAACATGCACAATCTTGTTTTCTTTGAGAGGTTCTCTACAAGAGAAATTGAATTTCACAATATTGTGAAATTCCATTAGATATTTTTATAAAGAGACACAATTAAGATAATCGGATAAGTCTTTATATTTTTCACTACATACAAGTTTCTGTTATTTTGTATTCGAACAGATGATTCCTAATTTTCCTTTAGAAAAAATAATACAAAACAAGGAATATTTTAATAATACAATTTTATTTTATTTCTGTTAATAATACCATTTAATTTAATTTCTTAAATATTTTATTTATAATGATGGAAACATTTCATAGTATCCAATTATTAGATGTTGTAATATACTTTTCCGTAAAAAATATATTGTACATCTACAAGTATCAGGTCCTTCCTCGCAATTCGGATCATACCAGGGACAGTTTGCAAAATGCCCTTCTGTATTGTCTTCATCTTCCATGACGCCATATTCTTCGTTCTCATCCAGCATATTTTGGAAAAATTTTATCATCTCCCAATGATCGAAAAGCCTGAAGCTTTCAAAATCTGTTAGAAATTGGTTTAGAGTACGTCTAATTTGACTCATTTTATTTGCTGATAAATGAATGATGACGATTGTTGGAAGGTTTTTTTAAGACTAATTTGTTCTTTAAATTTTTAAAGCAACATCTCCTGATCTTTAAAATATCTATACTAGCATCTCTATTCCATACTTCTTTTTAACCTTCTCTTTCTCTCTCTCTCTCTTTATACCTTTTCTCTCTATAACTATCTCTTTCTCTCTATCACTATACCCCACTTATTCACCATAAATATTTTCGATTAGCCTTCTTGAAGTCATCACCAATACTTTTCAGTTCATTTTCAATTAAACATTCAAAGTGATAAGAACTAAATAAAAAAATGGACTCCACCAAAAATCTAACATCAAGATTTAATTCTCTGAAAAACAAAACATTAATTCATATAAAGGAGCTTGAGACATCAATTAAATACAATATTCAAAATGTAAAACGTGTAACAACCAAATATGGACCCACACTAAAAGTTGAATTGGAAAACAACATTATGTTCCTGCCTAAACGGTACAACAGTTTAACCGATGATGAAATTAAGGATCTCTCGAGCGGATCATATCACTTAAGCAGAGAAGGTGAACAAAACTTAATCCTTGAGAGTGAGCTGAGTGAATTTTTGATTCAAAATTCACAGTATCCTATTTGGCAATAAAATACATTAATTCTGTATTAAATTATAAATAAAAAGACATTAAAGAGTTTTGTAAAATATAAATGTTTGTGTTTTTATTTAATATTTTCAGTTATTTCATAAAGAAATTTAAGACATAAATGTCCACAGGTAAATGTATTAAAATTCTGATGTTGATTATAGTTGTATTTTATATTTGTACCAAGATATTTGACTACTTCTGAAGGAGGTTGTAAGTTTCCAAAGCTGTCGAAATATTCTTTTTCATTGATGTTTTTATAATATGCTACCCAATGTGGACCAGGTCCTGTTGATACATCTAAATTGATTATTCCACATTCTATTTTCTTTGATCGTTTTGGTAGAGTATTTAACATGAAAACTCCTCTAAAATATGGAATATTTATAGAGAAACGTCTTAGGTCCACATCAGATAGTGGTCTGTTGGGTAGCATCTTTAAGAGTTTTTTGATTCTTCTTTATGAACTAAGCCATAACCCTTTTTATATGGTTTTAAGTAAAGTCCTTTTCCAACTGCTATAGATTCCATCGCTCTATTATGTCTAGTTGCTTCATCAAGTTGATTTTTAGCATTCTTTGTTGCATTTACAGCTTTAGCTATGGCAGCACCTCCAGTTGTTAGACTACCAATTGCACCCAGAGCAGTTAAAATCGGTATTAGAGGTAAAAAACCACCAATTTTTGGGACACGTATCACACGTGGTACTATAATTTGAGACTTTCTACCTTTTAATGACTTGTTAATAGTTTTTCGTGCAATTTTAATAGCTGTGTTAATATCTAATGGTTTTTCTTTTTTTAGTATTTTTGTTGCAGCTCTAACTGATGTTCTAAATAGTGTTTTAATATTTAGTTTGTTCTTTTTTTCATTTTTCTTTTTCTCCACACCCATACTAAATTTTGTTTTGGCTTTCATTGCGTTAGTAACCATATATGCAAATGATTTTTCAGCAAGACTACTATCTTTTGATAAAACTCGATCCCAAGCGGAGTTTTCAAGTATTTTATCAGCTTTATGTCTGGTACTTAAATCCTTATTTTTGGAATAAGCAATATCGTGATTTTTACACGCAGAGTCCAATAAATTAATTCCTTTATCACCTCGATTTAAACGTTTTTGTAGTTTTGTTCCAGGTCCACAGTACTGATATCCAGGTAGATGCAGTTCAACAGGTAGAGAGTTTATTATTTTGTCTACTAGACCTCCTCCAACGACGGTGTTTTTATGACTAAAAGTTTTCTGATATCGTATAACCATATTATCTAATTTTTCCTATATAAGAGGTAATATATATGAAATGCATTTAGTTACAAAAATGCAGTTAGTAAAACAACATAAAAATATTTTAGTTCGTAATATTGATGATTCAGCGAACATCAGTTCAAAAATAAAGCATAGTTCTCTCTTACCAAATTCTATTCGTGCTCTAATAGTGGGACCATCAAATTGTGGAAAGACTAATGTTATGATTGGCTTGCTAGAAAGTCCTAATGGACTCAAGTTTGAAAACATCTATTTATACTCAAAATCTCTCTATCAACCTAAATATGAATACCTAAAGAAACTAATTTCACCAATTAAAGGTATGGGGTATTATACATTCACCGATAATGAATCAGTTATTCCACCTGACGAAGCTAAAACTAATTCAATTATGATATTTGATGATGTTGCATGTGAAAAGCAGAATAATATACGTACATATTTTTGTATGGGGCGACATAGGGATGTTGATTCATTCTACCTGTGTCAAACATATACCAGAATTCCCAAGCATTTAATAAGAGACAATGCAAATGTTATTATAATGTTTAAGCAAGATGAGACAAATATGAAGCATGTTTATAAGGATCATGTTGCCAGCGATATGAGCTATGAAAAGTTTCAAGAAATTTGTCGAGAATGTTGGAAGGATAAATATGGATTTTTGATGATAAGCAAAGATAACGAATTAAACGATGGTCGCTACAGAAAGCAATTTGACTATTTCATAACTATATAAGCAACTACTCATAAAAATTACCTCTAGTTATTAATCTAACTTTAAACTTGATACATCTATTTGATATAACCTCATCTGATACCTGATAAGCTGATCTGAAAACCAGACCAGGTCCTGATAAGCTGATCTGAAAACCAGACCAGGTCCTGATAAGCTGATCTGAAAACCAGACCAGGTCCTGATAAGCTGATCTGAAAACCAGTCCAGGTCCTGATAAGCTGATCTGAAAACCAGACCAGGTCCTAATAAGCTGATCTGAAAACCAGACCAGGTCCTGATAAGCTGATCTGAAAACCAGATCAGGTCCTAATAAGCTGATCTGAAAACCAGATCAGGTCCTGATAAGCTGATCTGAAAACCAGATCAGGTCCTGATAAGCTGATCTGAAAACCAGATCAGGTCCTGATAAGCTGATCTGAAAACCAGACCAGGTCCTGATAAGCTGATCTGAAACCAGACCAGGTCCTGATAAGCTGATACCTGATCTAATAGCTGATACCCCTTATTTGCTAAACATGGATGAGAAAATTTTAAAACATTTGGTGTTGACAAGAAATGTCTTGAAGAAAAAGCTTCGTAGTATAAAAACTGGTGAAATAGATACACGTGAACAACTAAGAGATACATTTAAACCTATAACAGAACCACTCAAAGAATTCATAAATAGTTCTAAAAATATTAAAAGAATTCCCATAAAAGAAGAAAGTAAAATGAAGACAGAAGTTGAAAATAATACAAGTTTTAAACCTGAAAAAACATCAGTCAAGATAGAGACAAGTACACCAAAGAAACTAGCAGAAGGAAAAATATTCGATAATACCATCTTGTTTAATGATGCTAATACTGTGAATGATGATGACGATGATGAAGATGATTTTTACTCACAGACTTCCAATACAGAAGATACTTATACTGACTTATCAGCCTTGGAAGAAAGAAATGAATTAGATACAAACTATGGTCCACATAAAGATTTCAATAATGAATGGAAATTTGGTGATAGTAACCTCAAACTTAATGAAGATAAAATACAAGTTGGTGGTCAAATATGGGCTCTAACACCAGGACTATTTTCTCTAATGTTTCATAAAATACCAAAAAATTATGATAAATTTGAACTCGAAATCTATAAAAAGATTTTAATTACTACTAATGCATATAGAAGGGACTATAAACCTGATGGTCAAATTAAGGGTACTAGAGGATATAAATACAAACATATTATTAAGAAATTTATTGACGAGAAAAACCAGAAGAATTTAAACGAATCAACAGGATCTAAGTCAAAAGGTAGTTATTTAGGTGATGGAATGATGGAATTTAACGTTCATAAGCCAAACTATATATACTGGGACGATCCAAATGAGTTAGTAGATCGTCTTCGACTACTGCTTGCATCACAAGGTGCAGGTCATACTAATCACAATAACGAGATTGTATCAATTATTGAAGAACTACGTGAAGCAAATATAATACATTAACTTTAATAAAGTATATAAAGTATGTCTGTTGATAAATTTGGACACTATTTAAACGATACTAGCAGCATAATTTCTTTGAAAAATGCACCTAAACTGCTGGGGTTCTTTATGGATACGAACAACAACATTGATGTCCAAAACAAAAGAATCAAAAATGTTGCAAAAGCTCTGGAGGAAAACGATGTTATCAATAAATTGTTTCTGCAAACTCAAATCGAAAAATTAGAAGAGAAATTATTAACATACTTTAAGGAAGATAATACTATAATTCAAGAAGCTATTCAAATGCAAATTGAGGAGCTACAACGCGATATAAAATTAGATATAGAAGAAAATTATAAAATTCAAAAAGACATTCTACAAATTAAAACATCCTTTGAAGAACAAATTGAACAGCTTAATGAGAAAATTTATAGATTGGAAAATTACATGTTTGTATCAATAGCTGAAAGTGCGTCAAGTAGATCACAACACTCTCCAAAAAATCTTTAAACTAACTTAATGTCTTCAAAAAGAAATTTAGTAAACGAACTGCATAAGCAAGCTCGAAAAGTTTTTATGCGTCGTAGAGTTGTAATGAAAGGAATAGATGATCTTTGGCAAGCTGATTTAGTTGAAATGGGGATCTATTCTAGAGAAAACAGAAATTATCGATTTTTGTTAACTGTAATTGACACATTCTCAAAATTTGCATGGGTAGTACCACTAAAAACTAAAACTGCACTCGAAACAACCAAGGCGATGGAAAATATTTTCGAATTAGGGCGAGTACCAAAAAACTTGCAAACAGATGATGGTAAAGAATTTTTCAACAAACACTTTGGAAAATTAATGGATAAATACAATATTAATCACTACTCAACATATAGCAGTATGAAAGCATCAATAGTAGAACGATTTAACAGAACATTGAAAGGAATGATGTGGAAAGAATTTAGCTTTAATGGTTCATATAAGTGGATTGATATATACAAAGATTTAATTAATGCATACAATAGAAAAGTTCACCGTACCATCAAAATGTCTCCAATTAAAGTCAACTCAACAAATGAGCAAAAGCTACTAAATACAGTATACAGTCATTTGAAGATGTACAAAATGTCGAAATTTAATGTTGGAGATCATGTACGCATAAGCAAATATAAGCATACATTTGAAAAAGGTTATACTCCAAATTGGACTACAGAAATTTTCACAATTACAAGAGTTCAAAATACAAATCCTACAACATTCATATTAGAAGGTTATCTTGGTAATCCTATTAAAGGTGGATTCTATACTGAAGAACTTTCGAAAACTAGATATCCAAATACATATCTAGTTGAAAAGGTTCTTAAAACTAAAGGAAAGGAGGCATACGTTAAATGGTTGGGATTTTCTAATCAACACAATTCTTGGATAAGTAAGAACGAAATATTATAGCTGAATACCATCATCAACAACAATAGCAGTAATATTAAGAAACTAATGTTAATTTTAAAATAAGAAAATGAAATAAATATGTAAATCATGCTTATAAACCATATGTTGTACTAAACTTTATTTAATTGTAATCAGAGTTATAATGTCAATAACACTTACTCTGAGCTCTAACTCATCAGAATTATCTGCTAGTTACTTTCCTCCTATTGAATTACATGGTGCATATGAGTGTGCTCTAACTGATTTTCATTCATACAACAGCATTCCAAATGTAGACACCTACAACAATATGTTTCATATAGGGGAACATACAATTGAAATACCAATTGGATCTTACGATTTGAATGATATTGTAGATTTTATACAAGAGCAATACAGAAGACTCTGTCCAGAAAATAAGATTTTTATTGAAGCCAATAACAATACAATGCAAGTTAAAGTTAATAGTTCCAAAGATCCTGTATATTTTAATAAAGACAACACAATTGGAAAACTTTTAGGATTCAATAGCAAAATCCTAACACCAAACAAATATTATTACTCAGATCTTCCAGTTAATATTTTTAAAGTGAATCTCTTGCGAATTGAAAGTAGTATCGCTATTAACACATATATGAATAACTCCAAATCGCATACACTTCATGAATTTCCGATTAATGTGCCTCCAGGCTATAAAATAGATGAGGTTCCAAGAAATCTCATCTATTTACCTGTGAACACCAGAGAGATAAGTTCACTAACGCTGCGAGTAGTTGATCAATACGGTGATTTAATTAATTTTCGAGGAGAGGAAATTACAATACGAATACATTTGAGGTCAACTAAATAATGCTAATATACAACACAAATACATTGAAAAATAAAGCAGTAACAACAACAACAAGAACATTAAAGCGACCACTTCAACAGAAAGCACTAACAACATCAAATAAAAATTTTCTAAAGTCCTTGAATTTTAAATTGAAGACAAAATGAGTTCAATAATAGATGTTTTAGATAAACCTTTCTCTGATGAGAATGTAATCAAAAAGGATTATCATACATATGTTCCATACTTACAATCTTACAACAATAATGATGAAATTAGAATTTCAATACAAAATCAAGATTTATACGTGCTACCCAGTGAGAGCTACATTTATGTAGAGGGGTTTGTTGCCGATGATAATAGCCCTAAATCTTCTTCTTCTTCAGAGAACTTTAAATTAAAAAACAACTTTGTAGCATATCTATTTGATGAAATTCGCTATGAGCTCAATGGAATTGAAATTGATCATACAAGATATTTAGGAGCCACGAGCACCATAAAGAACTTGGTTTCTCTATCACCAAACGAAAGCAATGTGATGCAAAATGCTGGATGGAACAAAATTGATGATGTTACTCTTGCAAATGGATTTTTCAATTTCTATGTACCTCTAAAAATGCTTCTAGGATTCGCTGAAGACTACAACAAAGTTATATTAAATGGAAAACATGAACTGATACTCTTGCGTAATAAGAACGACGAAGATCTTGTACGCTCGAGTGTTTCTACTGAAAAAGCTAAACTTACAATTTCACTCATCTCATGGAGAATACCTCATGTTCAATTATCTGACCTTAGCAAATTGAATATGATTAAAATTATTAACAATGGTGCTTCTATACCCATGGCATTTCGCAGTTGGGATTGTCATATTAATCCACAATTAAACACAGGAACTAGCCATATTTGGAATGTTAAACTGGCTGCAAATAGAGAACGCCCCCGTTTTGTGTTGATTGCTTTTCAACAAGAAAATAAATTTGTTCATTGTGATTTGACTAATTTAAAAGTACATTTAAATTCAGTCTCATACCCGTATGATGATCTTAACATAAAGTTCAAAAATGAACGTTATGCAATTCTATATGATATGTATCTAAGATTCCAACAAAGCTACTACATGAAAGAATCTCAACCGCTTCTAACTGCATCAGAGTTTAAGACAAAAGCTCCTATTATTGTAGTAGATGTCAGTCATCAGAATGAATCACTCAATAATGGACCGATTGATATAAAAATAGAATTTGAAACAACAACTAATATTGCACCAAAGACATCAGCTTACTGCATTCTTATTCATGATCGTATAATAGAATATATACTGATCAAAGGGCAAGTTCGAAAAGTGTTATAAATTGAATAACATGGAAAATAACATAAGTTTTATAGACGTACAAGGTTTCAAAACTAATTCAAACGATTTCATCGCAAAAGAAGTAGCGATTGTTTTCAACAATTATGAATATAACAACTTCATTATAAAACCACCATTTGGTTTTAAATGCTTATCAATAAAAAAGCAAAGAGAAGCAAAGTGGCTAACAAAAAACTATCATCACCTAAGCTGGACTGCTGGATCAGTTTCATTTCATAGCGTTTGCAATTTTTTAAAAGCCAACGTAAGATGTTCTAAAATTTACGTAAAAGGTGAAGAAAAAAGACTATGGTTGGAAAAAATTTTACACCGAAAAATTTCTAACGTTGAGGATATAGGCTGCATCAACTTTAAACAAATGGAAATCAAGTATCCAGAATATTTTTATTGTAATTATCATAATTTTGGTGTTTGCGCATTAAGAAATGCTATTTTACTCTCCAAAGAAAAATCTTGTTTTAAATGAACTTTTTCACTTTTTAAAATATTTATACTTAAGAATATATTACTGTATGTATTATTATAAAATTTTATAAAATTTTAAACAATAAATGTTTACAAAATAAAAAAATGTAAAAGTGTTTTCTTATTTCAAATACAAACTACATAAAGAGAATAGAAGGAAGTGGGGAGGAGGAGAAGTTAACTTTTTTGCTTACTTGCAAATTTTTACTTTTTGTTTCTCTGCTGATGACTGTACTTAGTTGAAAATCCTCTGCTTTAAAAGAATTGTAGACAAAGAAAATGACTACGTTGCAAAATATAAATGTATTCTACACAAGCACAAAATATTCCACGCACAAGTTCTCACGATCGCGCCTACATATGTATGTACTTATGTACATACATACATACATACACATTCATGAATTTCACAATGTTGTGAAATAAATATTTCTTAAACAAATAAACAAAATATACAATTACCAGCGACAATCAAGCTGGACCACCCACACACCAGCATTAGGGGAGTTCACATACATGAGAACATTTTAGGGGTGTTCACATACATGAGAACATTTTATAAATAAATAAATAAAATAATTAAATAAATTAAATTAATTTATTTAATTATTTTATTTATAAACAATTTATTTTATTTATAAACAATTTATTAGCGTGAGGAAATCACACATACACATTCCCACGATTCATATGAGAATCGCGTAGTAGTCATCAAATATATTTTCTCTGATATTACTGATATAGTATTACGATAACAAATTTATACAGTCTGGCAACACTGGCAATTTTCCCTTTGGAAAAATCATTTTCCATGCATTGCCGTCGGCATTTGAAAAAAATAATCATGTTTTGCCGTCGGCATTTGAAAAAAAAAATAATCATGCATTGCCGTCGGCATTAGGAAAAATTAATCATGTATTGCCTTCGGCATTAGGAAAAATTATTATGCATTGCCGTAGGCATTAGGAAAAATTAAGTTTCACAACTCCCTCCATTGGTATTAGGAAAAATCATCTCATGATTTACCCATTGGTATTAGGAAAAATCATTTTCATGATTTTCCAGTCGGCATATCTATATGTATATACTTATAAAATCTTAATCTTATGAAACCCCTTAATCCACCCCACAAACATACATACATATAAATTCCCACGGTCTTAAAAAACCTGACTTACTGAACCGCCCTCGTATGTACTAATAATAAAAAAAAAAAAACTCCTTATGTAAACAAAAAACTCCTTATGTAAACAAAAAATCGGACGGACTTATTGAACCACCCTCGTAGGTATCAAATTTCCAAGAATTTTAAAATTTCAGCCACAATTTAACAATTTCAGCCCACAATTTAACAATTTCAGCCACAATTTAACAATTTTAATTGGGGCAGAATGCCCAGTTCCCTACTACTCAGATGTCAGTTTATTTGGGTTTGTACAACGCGATTTGACTCACTATAAATGTCAAAATGGGCGATTAAAAAATTCTAGTCGTTTAAAAAATAAATGCTCCAAATAAATAAAAATATCAAAAAAGTGTAATAAAAATATAAAAATAGGAATAGACAACAATTTTAAAACACCTCCAACATAACACAATCATTTACTTGACTGTTTTTGATTATGAAAAAATTTATTCGGACATCTTTCGTATATACATATGTACGTTAAACCTCAGCTACAGTGCAGCGAGCGATAGTACCTTGGGTACACATTGTTAAGTTACATGAAATATTATTCATTGAAATATCCTTAATGCAAGCCAGTTGTTAGTACTACAATTACACGACATAAATAGGATATATTTTCTATTTTTATTAAGAATACTGTGTGTTCTTAGAGGACAAGGCATGAAGTGCCAGCAAATGGTTTATTCAAGACTTTTGTTATATTCAGGTCTATCACAGAAACCAAAATCGATCGAAGTTATTTCAATGCAGGTTTTTCAGAAAACGAAAAACGAAGAACTTGCTCGAAATGAAACTACCTTAAGTTTAATGCTCGGAATTGGCATTTTGTAAATGTGAAAGTACTAAAATCATAATACAGATTTCAACAAAGAAAAATGTTTTTTAACATCTTATTTAAAATTTGCTTAAATTATTTATTTTCAAATACTTAAGATATTTTCTCAAGTCTTAAGAAAAAAAAAATGCAGCATCTGTTGCCCATAGATATGTACGTTTAACCTCAGGTACAGTGCGGCGAGCCATAGTACCTTGGGTACACATTATTAATGTCTGCTACAAAGTAAAACTATAAGGATCTTTGTTTAGTAAGGGTTCTTTGTTTACTAACATCATGAGATGGATAGGACTGAGTAATTATGCCAATATATAAGTACTTTATATGAATATCCCTTGCCCGGATGGTACGTCAAAGCTTTCTGAACATAATCGAGCTTTTTATCAGCAACTTTTAAGCGTGACCATTTATAAGGCTTTTTATCTTGCAGAGCTATTAAGCAGCTTTCTATATCTTGACACTTTTCTATGGTTTTGCGGTTTAGTTCATCCATTTTTGATATGTTTTCATTTTCAAGTAGAAAATATATAAAAAATTTTTTTAGGTAAATTTTTGTATGCTCTTTTTTAAGTCAGTAAAATTTGTTTTTATTTATGTCCATGTCATTTTTTCACAAGACTAGGGTTGTCGATTTTTTAATCTAAAAGAACAATTTCATATGAAAAAATATAAGCAAACACTATTTGTTAACATGTTGGCAACAGTACGTTTTAGTACATATTTGACAAATAAGCGAGTTAACGTAAGCTGCACGACAAAGTCGACTCGCCTTATACAAACGCTTTTCATTACGTATTCGTCCATGAGTCGTCTCGTCGTGAGTCGGCTTTGTCGCGTTCTAAAAACAGGCTGAACAGCCTGTTTGTAGAAGTTCTTAATGTGCTTGTATTTATATTAATAAGACAGCATCCCTCTTGGGAGGCATATAAGTGCAAACCATCGAATGGTGAAAAGGTTAAAATTTTTAAACACTAATCCATATCTACGTACTATCTAAATATAATATCCTACAACAAAATTTTATATAACATATCTTTGATGTATTGGATTTCAGTGCAAATATTGTAAGTAGTGCATACATACACTATGGAGCAAAAGTGAACCATTTTTTTAAGATTGCCTTTTAGCTTTTAAACAACGAATGGAAAAAAATAAAATGCTTACCATATATTAACTAAAGGTTTATTATATTTTACTAAACATAAGAAATTAAAATTTCATTTTATACAAGAAAAAAATTTCATTGAAAAAATTTAAAAAAACTCACTTTTGCACTCTCTTCTAAAAATCCGGAAAAACAAAGTTAATAACCGGTTAATAACTCTCCACAAGATTTTCGTAGTATTTTACATCAACTTCACCCCACATTTCATATATTTTGTCCTGTCGTTATATTCCAACTATCCTAAATCCACTGGTAAATTTTCATACAGGAGGTCCAAGTAACTTTTTTTTATGCATTATCTCATTTATTTGGACAAGAGGATCCACTCCAAAGTAGGTGAAACAACACCAAACCATTTGGGAACCGCCTCCATATTTTACGGTCTCTATGGCCAGGTACGATTAGGTAGCTTCTCCTGTCTTAGACCAAAAATATTGTATACCATGTGAGCTGAGAAGATTAACTTTTGTCTCGTCGGACTACAAAACTCTTTTCCAGTCAACCAAAGTCGAGGACTCATGAGAATTAGCAGAGTTTAACCGATTTTTCTTTTGTTTAGGTGTTAACTTAGGTTTTTTGAGTTTTTTAGTTGGAATAATGCCAAGGATCTTTTTACTGTCCACACACTGACATTCTTCTTTAAAATATTAGCAAACAGCCTGTGGCTTTTGGCTTCTCCTGATGTCAGCATCCTCCTAATTTGACGTGTATCTCTATCAGTTAACTTACATGCTCGGACATTTTTACAGGAAGAATAAATGTTTTCACTCTAGCATTTTATAATTTTTTCCACAATTTTTTAATTTAACTTTGTCATTTTTATTAGATCTTTTCTTTGCGACCTAAACCACACCACAATTTTGCACCAAATGATGTTCTTGTTATAAGAATTTAACAACCATTATAAATATTACAGTTATTCATTTTATACACAAAAAACAATGCTTATAATAATAACTTTTACAACAGTGCAAAAGTGAACCATTTTTCTTAGTAAATATTTTCTCACCCATCTTAAAAAAATATGTATGGTCCATATATTTTGAATATATGAATGTATATAAATACATATGAATATGTATGAATTCATGTATGGACATGTATGTATTATGTATGGGATTATACATGGCAAAAGTATTATACATGAATTGATATATGAACTAATATACATATGAAATGTATTATAATACATGAGCTCATATATGGAAAATTAATTATGAAGCTCTGCTTATGTGGATCCATATATAGAAATATGGAGTTATTTATGGAGCCATATAAAAATGTATGCATACATGATATCTCATATAAAATTGTATTTGCTATCAAAAAAGCTTGCATTTATTAACTCGATCTTTTTCTCTCTTTTTTGCCACTAGTAAACAGGCTAAAGAATTTCTTTATCACTACTCAACATGCACGACTTTACATAATGTCCACACCTGATGAATTTATATCATGATGAATGTCAAATTAAGTGCGTTCGAGAACTGAAAAGTTTTTACAAATTTTTACTATTACACAAAACTCAGTAAATGAGAGGGCGAACTGAGAGAGAAAAGTGACAGTTCATTTACTGAGTTAATACAAATTTTTACTTGACAAATTTTTGCCAGTAAAATCCAGTAAAACGAAACCATATGTTTTTCAATATAAACAAACAGAAGCAAAGGGAAACAAAAATTTTTAGTTTTTGATGAAATGTTCAAAATAACAAAAAGAAAATGCATTAAGTTATAAGCATTATAACATCTATTTAAGTTTGATGCCAGAAAAATATTCGGGTTTGCTTATTCCACGTATTTATGTATTCCACGTTAAATTAAAATGTGCGGAATTTCCATTATAACAACAATATTTAGAACGATTTGATTTCACATGGAATAAAGAGCATAACCGATTGATTTTAAACGTGAATAAAGTGAATAGATTATTATCGTGAAAGTTTTTTTTATACTTCACTTAATAAATGTACTAATTTGACTTTGCTTGAAAGAAAGTGAGCAATATTGTTGTTAGGATTGGTATGTATGTACACATGTATGTATATGCGGCAAATGAGTTATTTGTCTTTTTCTGTAAATCCTACTCACTTTTCACGTTGAGGGCAAAAAGCTTAGAAACTTTAACGGCCTGACCATCTATGTCGACAAGAAAGTTTATATGACTTACTGATATTGAAAACTAAAACAAAATAAGATTTGTATTGTTTTCAATATAAGTAAGCTATAAAAAGTTTCTTGTCGACATCGTGGGCCAGGCCCGTAAGTTTAAATCAAGGTTGGCAAACGGTATCGTAAAAATACCGATACCGGTTCAAATACCGCTAAAATTAGATACCGGTATCGTTACCGATACCGAAATTCATTTCAGTGAGAAAATACCGGCATCCAGAATACCGTTTATGTCTGTACTGGTATGTACCGGTATTCCGATTCTCCCCAAGGATAACACTGCAAAAATTTATTTCTTTTATGAGCACGTTTTTGTTCTCTTTTAGGAACTAAAAAGATGTTCCTAGACATACATATAAATATTTTAAATTGGTGGAAAGAGCAAAGCCATTGTAAGCCACAGTTATTTGAAATCGCGAAAGTTATATTGGCTGTTCCAGTTTCAAAAGTTTTTGTAGAAAGGTTGTAAGGTATATGGTAAACCCTTACCATAATAGACTTGTTCTTATCCGAGTTAATGCGGAGATTTAAAATGTTGAAGAGTGCTTCTTTAATATATGTACATACTAGTAATGAACCGAATGTCAGTTTTTGATATTCGCGAATACGAATATTATATGTGGAAGTTATGGAGATTTAATTTGGGATCTATTTACGTCTTATTCCTACACAGTATGATAAATTTTCATTTTTAATTTTTGCAGAAAAGTCACTTTATCCAAACAATATAGAGACACATTTTGGCTAAGCTGCTTAGATGGTTTTCCTTTCCTCATCTCTTCTAATTTTACATATTTTAATATCTTAATGTAAATAAAACTTATTTTCATATCAAAATACAACATACATTACCAATTAATGTGGCAAATATATAGAACGAAATGGTTCTGCAGAGCTTTATAAAATATTTCCCCCAATTCTCAAGGACAAGAAAGTGTCCTTTCTAAAAATATATATATATGAAGTAAGTCTTAGTAGAAACACTAAGACTGGTTAAGCATTCAAGAAAGTTAATTTTAATTTGCCTGCTTTTCTTTATTTTTGCCAGTCTTTTATACAATTTTTAGTTTCTTACGTCTACATTAAAATTAATAGCAATGTACAATTTCAGCACTTGTAATAAAGCCTGACTTTGCATTTTACCATTTATTGTAATACTACGCTTAAAGGTAAATGATTGAATTAATTGTATAAGAATATCTAAAGGTAAATGACTGCTTGCAACATGAAACTTATTAAGTTGTAAACAAAACTTGGTTAATGAACTTAAAATACAACATAAGCAGAATTTGCCTTAAATATATTTTTATAATAAACCATTGGTTAAACAAATTTTATATTTATTATAATAAAAAAGAAAGGAAGGTATTTGTTTAAAAATATATACAACTTCTATTAATAATAAAAATAAGTAAAACAATTAACTAAGGTATCAAACTACAAATAGTCGAATTTGAAGTCGAAAAACGCTAACCACGATAAGGACCATTATTTTATTTGATGTATAAATTGCTGTGCTTTGAATCACATTTCAATGTAAAATTTTTTATTCATTATTATTTTGGATATATGTATATGTATTCAAAGCAAGAAGATTGAGAGCATTTCCATTAAATGCGGCAAATTAGTAACCATCTGACGATATACATAGGTACATATCGTATATAATGAATGAAATCCTTCTTTTTATGTTTATTTAAGCAAATACAATAATTGAAACTATTTGAAAGACAATAATTGAAACTATTTGAAAGACATGAAGAACGAACGTTTTTTAAACTGTTTCAGTCAAATCTTAATGTTTTTATAATTTGTGAAAAAATTACAATATACCGAATATTATTAATTAAAAATCTACGATGCCGCTTTTTTAATTTATCCAAACATTCTTTAATGCTTTCTAGCATAAGTACTCCGAATTTATTTAGTTTGTTTGTGTAAGAATAATGGATGAATGTCAAAAACAGATGAATACAACCAGACCTGGGCAACTTGAATTACTTTTGCATAAGCACTGATTGAAAAACAAAATTTTTAGTGCAAATTTAAATTTGATTCTTGTAGTGCACTTTTTTTTGCACTTAAATAAAATCTCTTAAAAGTAATGGATTAATATTGCATTAGCAGCTAATTGCATGGCGATAATGCACTGATTATCAAATATTGTACGCAGTAATATTGAATAAAACGTTAACCTATTTTATCAGATAGCACAAATAATCAAAAAGAAAAAATACAGTAAAGTTCATTGAGGGCACCTTTATAAGTACGTACATACAAATTAATGAAAAGAAAAACTGTCAGTATAAATACAAACTGGATTTCAGAACCAATTGAAAAAGATGAAAAAGTTTCATACTTCAAGTACGAGCTTTTTTGAAAAACCGTGCAATTCACAAAAGATCAGAACTTAGGTTCTCGTTTAAAGTAAAGTCATATCTTAAAATATGGTGATTTTATAAACGAAAAATACTACCGCTTGGAACAACTTCATCAAGTTTTGTCTTTCTCTCGAAAAAATTACAAAAAACATAGTGATATCATTTTTCGTCTTAGGTGACGATAAGTACATAGGAAAAAATTAACATATTTATGTATGTACGTATGTTTTTATGTATGTACATATTTAGATTGTACTTTGCACTATAATGCAATACTCTTCAAAAGGGCGGTATACGATGTTTGATGCATATTTTCGTGCGTTAGTGCAAATGCAAAATATCGTAGCTTTTCTTTGGATTGTGTGTGTATTTTGTTGTTGGATTTTAAAGAAAAGCTACGATATTTTGCATTTGCACTAACGCACGAAAATTTGCATCAAACATAGCCGCCAATGTGTGTAGTGGTGAAAAAAAAGTGAATTAAAAGTAACAATGCAATATTCATGCATTACTTTGAAGGGATTTTAGTTTAATGCAAAAAAATTGCAATAATATTATCAAAGTTATTGTCATACAACCGTCTGGCAATACATTGTAAGATTTTCTGACAAATTTGATACAACCGTGTGAACTGACAATCTACGTCATGTTTTAGACTTGGCAGTTTTTCTTGAAGCAAGTATGAGTTTATGGGAGAGAGGGGAAAGAAGAAAGAAGAGGGGTACTGAATTGCTTGTACAGAAAAGTTACTTCAATTCTCTTTTGTTATTTCATTCGATGTATTAAAACAACAGCAAAATTAAACAACAAACCGTCTGTGTGTAAACAAACGAGCAATTTTAAAAGAGAATTGAAGAGAACTGTTTCAAGAAAAACTGCCTATTCTAAAACAAGACTACCTTTTGCTAGCAATTTTTGATTGCCAGTACATTGTCAGCACATTGCCAGATCTGACAATATTGTAAGATCTTACAATCGGCTGTACATAGCTTAATATATGAATACTCTTTATACACACATAGCTTAAGTATGTACATATGTATGTAGCTTTGAAGAATAAAGGTAGAGGTCCATAGCTCGCTTTTTGCGCGTTATGCTTTACACGCATTTGATCCTCTTGTTTCATTCTATACTTTGTTCGCGTTGAGTTACATGCACTGCTTTTCATGCGCCATTTTATTTTTGTTTTGATCAGCTGTGTGCGTTTGTTTATAAATACTTGTAAAAAAAAATGGAGAGTGAAATCGAGTTTTTAAAAGAATTTGTGGAGTTAGTCGGGTTTGTACATTTAATTTTATGTGCAAAAAATGCCTATGACCAATTTCAAAAAAATAAAAGGTTTTGGGTACGGCCGTTGTATTTAGAACGGAATTTAAGTGGGTTTTTTGAAACCACATTTAAAAAATTAAAACTTCTGACCCTGAGCAATTTCGAACCGCGACAAGAATGTCTGCAGATGTCTAGATGTCTTTGAATATTTATTCAGCATTTTAAAAGATAGTCTTGAGAAGAACTCGGCCAGGGCTATTCCAGCAGATTGTCGGCTGTTGTTGACTTTAATGTAAGTAAATTGAAAATTACATATAAATGTATGCACATTATTGGCTTAAGCAATAACTTTTCTAACCAGCTATTTAATACAGATTTAGCGGAGATGACACTCAGTACGTAAAAGTAATCGATAACTAATATGCAAAATTTGTTACTGAGAAAAGTGTGGTTAAAAGTTAATTAAAATACATCGCATTAATGAAAATATTCACATATTTTATTAAACAAGTTTTTTTTACTAAGAAATTTTTTTTATTGAAAAAAAAGAAAAAAATTATCCACGGCAAAATAATATTTATCGATAACGTAAGAAATAAAGTATTATTTAACATCTTTTTCATTCAAGAACAGCTGACTTTCTTTCATGGTGCTTGTAACGCGTACAAAAGTAGCAAGTAGACCTACTTTTTTGCTTTGAACGCCTACGCGTTCTGCGCTTTTTGCAATGTAACTTGTCACATACTATTACATTGATTCTACTTTTTTGACAGATGCATAGAAAGCGTAACGCGCAAAAAGCGAGCTATGGACCTCTACCTTAAAGCGGCCCACCCACTTGCAATATAACTGCAATTTTTCGTATTGTACAATCATATCGCCAAAGGTGGCACAATATATTGGCAGAAATCAAAAGACTTTTGATTTTTATTGTACAAACTAAAAGAAGTGCAATATACTGTGAAATGTGTTGGCAACATTGTACAATATTGTTTTCCCGCAAAAAACCAGACAACACCTACGTGTGTGTATGTGTGTGTGTGTGTGTTTTCGGCGGCGCTTTGATGTTTTTGTTTACATAAGGAGTTTTTTGTTTACATTAACCCTTGTGTGAACGGGTGATTTTTTTGTGGTGACATTAATTGTGTGAACGGGTGATTTTTTTGTGGGGAAGGATTAAGGGGTTTCATAAGATTAAGATTTTATAAGTATATACATATAGATATGCCGACGGGAAAATCATGAAATGATTTTTCCTAATACCAATAGGGGAATTGTGAAAATGATTTTTCCTAATACCAATGGGGAAATTGTGAAAATTATTTTTCCTAATGCCTACGGGAAAATCATGAAATGATTTTTCCTAATGCCGACGGCAATGCTTGATTATTTTTCCTAATGCCGACGGCAATACATGATTATTTTTCCTAATGCCGAAGGCAATACATGATTATTTTTTTCAAATACCGACGGCAAAACATGAATATTATTTTTTTCAAATGCCGACGGCAATACATAATTATTATTTTTTTCAAATGCCGACGGGAAAACATGTTTATTTTTTTCAAATGCTGACGGGAAAATCTTGGAAATGATTTTTTCTAATGCCGACGGAAAATTTGTGGGTGTGTCTAGCTGTAGGATTTTAAGTCTGGCTATGATTCTTGGGTGACGAGGTGTGTCTAGTTGTAGGAATTGAAGTCTGGCTGTGCTTGGTGGAGGGCGAGGTGTCTCTAGATTGTGAGACCTTAAGGCTGACCGTGATTTGGATAGGTGAGGGTGTTTTGTAATATGTAACCATGAGAATTCGGTGACGTATATGCTTGTTGGAATTTAAGCCAATGTATGGGATGTATTGGAGGTAGATCGACTGGTGGAAGGTGGGGAGTTGTTGTAATACGTATCCGTGGGAATCTGTGTATATGTATGTTCGTAGGAGTTTAAGGCTGATTGTGATTTGAGGTGGAGGAGGGTCTTGTTGTGATAGATAGATAGAATGTGCCTATGTGTGTATGTGTATGTATGTATATGTAGCAGTTTAAGTCTATCCTTGATTTGAGGTAGGCGGGGGGGGGGGTGTTATTGTAATATGTATCTATAGGAATTTGGGAGTTTATATGTTTGTAGAATTTTTGTGCATGTATGTCAGTAGAAGTTTAAGGCTGATCGTGATTTGGATTGTTGAGATTGATCGATTGTATGTGACCTTGAGAATTTGTGTATGTATATCTGTAGAAAATTTAAGGCTTATCGTGATTTATGAGGGGCGAAGTGTTCATTAAATATATCATGATTAATGAGAGGTGAGGTGAAGGTGTTCATGTATACGTATTTGTGTGTATGTATGTCTATATGAGTTTAAGGCTGATCGTGATTTAGGTTGTGAGATTGATAGATTGTATGTTACCTTGAGATTTTGTGTATGTATATCTGTAAGAACTTTAGGCTGACTGTGATTTGTGAGGGGAGGGGCGTTGTTGAAATAGGTGTAATTTTTCGGAGATGAATTTTAGTATGTGTGTGTGTATGTGATTTTCTCACCATAGTATTTATATGTACGTAGAAATAAATTGTTTCTCATATGAACATTTTTTGCTAGAAAATATTATCATATATCTGAACTTCCCTAATCCTAGTATGTTTTTCATATTGGAGGATGAGATTGCTTTATATTTTACCAAGCTTAAATTTGTCCAGTGTTAAAGTCTGTCGGTCAGAAATTTGTTTATATTTATTTATAACCACACCACAATTTTGCACCAAATGATGTTCTTGTTATAAGAATTTAACAACCATTATAAATATTACAGTTATTCATTTTATACACAAAAAACAATGCTTATAATAATAACTTTTACAACAGTGCAAAAGTGAACCATTTTTCTTAGTAAATATTTTCTCACCCATCTTAAAAAAATATGTATGGTCCATATATTTTGAATATATGAATGTATATAAATACATATGAATATGTATGAATTCATGTATGGACATGTATGTATTATGTATGGGATTATACATGGCAAAAGTATTATACATGAATTGATATATGAACTAATATACATATGAAATGTATTATAATACATGAGCTCATATATGGAAAATTAATTATGAAGCTCTGCTTATGTGGATCCATATATAGAAATATGGAGTTATTTATGGAGCCATATAAAAATGTATGCATACATGATATCTCATATAAAATTGTATTTGCTATCAAAAAAGCTTGCATTTATTAACTCGATCTTTTTCTCTCTTTTTTGCCACTAGTAAACAGGCTAAAGAATTTCTTTATCACTACTCAACATGCACGACTTTACATAATGTCCACACCTGATGAATTTATATCATGATGAATGTCAAATTAAGTGCGTTCGAGAACTGAAAAGTTTTTACAAATTTTTACTATTACACAAAACTCAGTAAATGAGAGGGCGAACTGAGAGAGAAAAGTGACAGTTCATTTACTGAGTTAATACAAATTTTTACTTGACAAATTTTTGCCAGTAAAATCCAGTAAAACGAAACCATATGTTTTTCAATATAAACAAACAGAAGCAAAGGGAAACAAAAATTTTTAGTTTTTGATGAAATGTTCAAAATAACAAAAAGAAAATGCATTAAGTTATAAGCATTATAACATCTATTTAAGTTTGATGCCAGAAAAATATTCGGGTTTGCTTATTCCACGTATTTATGTATTCCACGTTAAATTAAAATGTGCGGAATTTCCATTATAACAACAATATTTAGAACGATTTGATTTCACATGGAATAAAGAGCATAACCGATTGATTTTAAACGTGAATAAAGTGAATAGATTATTATCGTGAAAGTTTTTTTTATACTTCACTTAATAAATGTACTAATTTGACTTTGCTTGAAAGAAAGTGAGCAATATTGTTGTTAGGATTGGTATGTATGTACACATGTATGTATATGCGGCAAATGAGTTATTTGTCTTTTTCTGTAAATCCTACTCACTTTTCACGTTGAGGGCAAAAAGCTTAGAAACTTTAACGGCCTGACCATCTATGTCGACAAGAAAGTTTATATGACTTACTGATATTGAAAACTAAAACAAAATAAGATTTGTATTGTTTTCAATATAAGTAAGCTATAAAAAGTTTCTTGTCGACATCGTGGGCCAGGCCCGTAAGTTTAAATCAAGGTTGGCAAACGGTATCGTAAAAATACCGATACCGGTTCAAATACCGCTAAAATTAGATACCGGTATCGTTACCGATACCGAAATTCATTTCAGTGAGAAAATACCGGCATCCAGAATACCGTTTATGTCTGTACTGGTATGTACCGGTATTCCGATTCTCCCCAAGGATAACACTGCAAAAATTTATTTCTTTTATGAGCACGTTTTTGTTCTCTTTTAGGAACTAAAAAGATGTTCCTAGACATACATATAAATATTTTAAATTGGTGGAAAGAGCAAAGCCATTGTAAGCCACAGTTATTTGAAATCGCGAAAGTTATATTGGCTGTTCCAGTTTCAAAAGTTTTTGTAGAAAGGTTGTAAGGTATATGGTAAACCCTTACCATAATAGACTTGTTCTTATCCGAGTTAATGCGGAGATTTAAAATGTTGAAGAGTGCTTCTTTAATATATGTACATACTAGTAATGAACCGAATGTCAGTTTTTGATATTCGCGAATACGAATATTATATGTGGAAGTTATGGAGATTTAATTTGGGATCTATTTACGTCTTATTCCTACACAGTATGATAAATTTTCATTTTTAATTTTTGCAGAAAAGTCACTTTATCCAAACAATATAGAGACACATTTTGGCTAAGCTGCTTAGATGGTTTTCCTTTCCTCATCTCTTCTAATTTTACATATTTTAATATCTTAATGTAAATAAAACTTATTTTCATATCAAAATACAACATACATTACCAATTAATGTGGCAAATATATAGAACGAAATGGTTCTGCAGAGCTTTATAAAATATTTCCCCCAATTCTCAAGGACAAGAAAGTGTCCTTTCTAAAAATATATATATATGAAGTAAGTCTTAGTAGAAACACTAAGACTGGTTAAGCATTCAAGAAAGTTAATTTTAATTTGCCTGCTTTTCTTTATTTTTGCCAGTCTTTTATACAATTTTTAGTTTCTTACGTCTACATTAAAATTAATAGCAATGTACAATTTCAGCACTTGTAATAAAGCCTGACTTTGCATTTTACCATTTATTGTAATACTACGCTTAAAGGTAAATGATTGAATTAATTGTATAAGAATATCTAAAGGTAAATGACTGCTTGCAACATGAAACTTATTAAGTTGTAAACAAAACTTGGTTAATGAACTTAAAATACAACATAAGCAGAATTTGCCTTAAATATATTTTTATAATAAACCATTGGTTAAACAAATTTTATATTTATTATAATAAAAAAGAAAGGAAGGTATTTGTTTAAAAATATATACAACTTCTATTAATAATAAAAATAAGTAAAACAATTAACTAAGGTATCAAACTACAAATAGTCGAATTTGAAGTCGAAAAACGCTAACCACGATAAGGACCATTATTTTATTTGATGTATAAATTGCTGTGCTTTGAATCACATTTCAATGTAAAATTTTTTATTCATTATTATTTTGGATATATGTATATGTATTCAAAGCAAGAAGATTGAGAGCATTTCCATTAAATGCGGCAAATTAGTAACCATCTGACGATATACATAGGTACATATCGTATATAATGAATGAAATCCTTCTTTTTATGTTTATTTAAGCAAATACAATAATTGAAACTATTTGAAAGACAATAATTGAAACTATTTGAAAGACATGAAGAACGAACGTTTTTTAAACTGTTTCAGTCAAATCTTAATGTTTTTATAATTTGTGAAAAAATTACAATATACCGAATATTATTAATTAAAAATCTACGATGCCGCTTTTTTAATTTATCCAAACATTCTTTAATGCTTTCTAGCATAAGTACTCCGAATTTATTTAGTTTGTTTGTGTAAGAATAATGGATGAATGTCAAAAACAGATGAATACAACCAGACCTGGGCAACTTGAATTACTTTTGCATAAGCACTGATTGAAAAACAAAATTTTTAGTGCAAATTTAAATTTGATTCTTGTAGTGCACTTTTTTTTGCACTTAAATAAAATCTCTTAAAAGTAATGGATTAATATTGCATTAGCAGCTAATTGCATGGCGATAATGCACTGATTATCAAATATTGTACGCAGTAATATTGAATAAAACGTTAACCTATTTTATCAGATAGCACAAATAATCAAAAAGAAAAAATACAGTAAAGTTCATTGAGGGCACCTTTATAAGTACGTACATACAAATTAATGAAAAGAAAAACTGTCAGTATAAATACAAACTGGATTTCAGAACCAATTGAAAAAGATGAAAAAGTTTCATACTTCAAGTACGAGCTTTTTTGAAAAACCGTGCAATTCACAAAAGATCAGAACTTAGGTTCTCGTTTAAAGTAAAGTCATATCTTAAAATATGGTGATTTTATAAACGAAAAATACTACCGCTTGGAACAACTTCATCAAGTTTTGTCTTTCTCTCGAAAAAATTACAAAAAACATAGTGATATCATTTTTCGTCTTAGGTGACGATAAGTACATAGGAAAAAATTAACATATTTATGTATGTACGTATGTTTTTATGTATGTACATATTTAGATTGTACTTTGCACTATAATGCAATACTCTTCAAAAGGGCGGTATACGATGTTTGATGCATATTTTCGTGCGTTAGTGCAAATGCAAAATATCGTAGCTTTTCTTTGGATTGTGTGTGTATTTTGTTGTTGGATTTTAAAGAAAAGCTACGATATTTTGCATTTGCACTAACGCACGAAAATTTGCATCAAACATAGCCGCCAATGTGTGTAGTGGTGAAAAAAAAGTGAATTAAAAGTAACAATGCAATATTCATGCATTACTTTGAAGGGATTTTAGTTTAATGCAAAAAAATTGCAATAATATTATCAAAGTTATTGTCATACAACCGTCTGGCAATACATTGTAAGATTTTCTGACAAATTTGATACAACCGTGTGAACTGACAATCTACGTCATGTTTTAGACTTGGCAGTTTTTCTTGAAGCAAGTATGAGTTTATGGGAGAGAGGGGAAAGAAGAAAGAAGAGGGGTACTGAATTGCTTGTACAGAAAAGTTACTTCAATTCTCTTTTGTTATTTCATTCGATGTATTAAAACAACAGCAAAATTAAACAACAAACCGTCTGTGTGTAAACAAACGAGCAATTTTAAAAGAGAATTGAAGAGAACTGTTTCAAGAAAAACTGCCTATTCTAAAACAAGACTACCTTTTGCTAGCAATTTTTGATTGCCAGTACATTGTCAGCACATTGCCAGATCTGACAATATTGTAAGATCTTACAATCGGCTGTACATAGCTTAATATATGAATACTCTTTATACACACATAGCTTAAGTATGTACATATGTATGTAGCTTTGAAGAATAAAGGTAGAGGTCCATAGCTCGCTTTTTGCGCGTTATGCTTTACACGCATTTGATCCTCTTGTTTCATTCTATACTTTGTTCGCGTTGAGTTACATGCACTGCTTTTCATGCGCCATTTTATTTTTGTTTTGATCAGCTGTGTGCGTTTGTTTATAAATACTTGTAAAAAAAAATGGAGAGTGAAATCGAGTTTTTAAAAGAATTTGTGGAGTTAGTCGGGTTTGTACATTTAATTTTATGTGCAAAAAATGCCTATGACCAATTTCAAAAAAATAAAAGGTTTTGGGTACGGCCGTTGTATTTAGAACGGAATTTAAGTGGGTTTTTTGAAACCACATTTAAAAAATTAAAACTTCTGACCCTGAGCAATTTCGAACCGCGACAAGAATGTCTGCAGATGTCTAGATGTCTTTGAATATTTATTCAGCATTTTAAAAGATAGTCTTGAGAAGAACTCGGCCAGGGCTATTCCAGCAGATTGTCGGCTGTTGTTGACTTTAATGTAAGTAAATTGAAAATTACATATAAATGTATGCACATTATTGGCTTAAGCAATAACTTTTCTAACCAGCTATTTAATACAGATTTAGCGGAGATGACACTCAGTACGTAAAAGTAATCGATAACTAATATGCAAAATTTGTTACTGAGAAAAGTGTGGTTAAAAGTTAATTAAAATACATCGCATTAATGAAAATATTCACATATTTTATTAAACAAGTTTTTTTTACTAAGAAATTTTTTTTATTGAAAAAAAAGAAAAAAATTATCCACGGCAAAATAATATTTATCGATAACGTAAGAAATAAAGTATTATTTAACATCTTTTTCATTCAAGAACAGCTGACTTTCTTTCATGGTGCTTGTAACGCGTACAAAAGTAGCAAGTAGACCTACTTTTTTGCTTTGAACGCCTACGCGTTCTGCGCTTTTTGCAATGTAACTTGTCACATACTATTACATTGATTCTACTTTTTTGACAGATGCATAGAAAGCGTAACGCGCAAAAAGCGAGCTATGGACCTCTACCTTAAAGCGGCCCACCCACTTGCAATATAACTGCAATTTTTCGTATTGTACAATCATATCGCCAAAGGTGGCACAATATATTGGCAGAAATCAAAAGACTTTTGATTTTTATTGTACAAACTAAAAGAAGTGCAATATACTGTGAAATGTGTTGGCAACATTGTACAATATTGTTTTCCCGCAAAAAACCAGACAACACCTACGTGTGTGTATGTGTGTGTGTGTGTGTTTTCGGCGGCGCTTTGATGTTTTTGTTTACATAAGGAGTTTTTTGTTTACATTAACCCTTGTGTGAACGGGTGATTTTTTTGTGGTGACATTAATTGTGTGAACGGGTGATTTTTTTGTGGGGAAGGATTAAGGGGTTTCATAAGATTAAGATTTTATAAGTATATACATATAGATATGCCGACGGGAAAATCATGAAATGATTTTTCCTAATACCAATAGGGGAATTGTGAAAATGATTTTTCCTAATACCAATGGGGAAATTGTGAAAATTATTTTTCCTAATGCCTACGGGAAAATCATGAAATGATTTTTCCTAATGCCGACGGCAATGCTTGATTATTTTTCCTAATGCCGACGGCAATACATGATTATTTTTCCTAATGCCGAAGGCAATACATGATTATTTTTTTCAAATACCGACGGCAAAACATGAATATTATTTTTTTCAAATGCCGACGGCAATACATAATTATTATTTTTTTCAAATGCCGACGGGAAAACATGTTTATTTTTTTCAAATGCTGACGGGAAAATCTTGGAAATGATTTTTTCTAATGCCGACGGAAAATTTGTGGGTGTGTCTAGCTGTAGGATTTTAAGTCTGGCTATGATTCTTGGGTGACGAGGTGTGTCTAGTTGTAGGAATTGAAGTCTGGCTGTGCTTGGTGGAGGGCGAGGTGTCTCTAGATTGTGAGACCTTAAGGCTGACCGTGATTTGGATAGGTGAGGGTGTTTTGTAATATGTAACCATGAGAATTCGGTGACGTATATGCTTGTTGGAATTTAAGCCAATGTATGGGATGTATTGGAGGTAGATCGACTGGTGGAAGGTGGGGAGTTGTTGTAATACGTATCCGTGGGAATCTGTGTATATGTATGTTCGTAGGAGTTTAAGGCTGATTGTGATTTGAGGTGGAGGAGGGTCTTGTTGTGATAGATAGATAGAATGTGCCTATGTGTGTATGTGTATGTATGTATATGTAGCAGTTTAAGTCTATCCTTGATTTGAGGTAGGGGGGGGGGGGGGGGTGTTATTGTAATATGTATCTATAGGAATTTGGGAGTTTATATGTTTGTAGAATTTTTGTGCATGTATGTCAGTAGAAGTTTAAGGCTGATCGTGATTTGGATTGTTGAGATTGATCGATTGTATGTGACCTTGAGAATTTGTGTATGTATATCTGTAGAAAATTTAAGGCTTATCGTGATTTATGAGGGGCGAAGTGTTCATTAAATATATCATGATTAATGAGAGGTGAGGTGAAGGTGTTCATGTATACGTATTTGTGTGTATGTATGTCTATATGAGTTTAAGGCTGATCGTGATTTAGGTTGTGAGATTGATAGATTGTATGTTACCTTGAGATTTTGTGTATGTATATCTGTAAGAACTTTAGGCTGACTGTGATTTGTGAGGGGAGGGGCGTTGTTGAAATAGGTGTAATTTTTCGGAGATGAATTTTAGTATGTGTGTGTGTATGTGATTTTCTCACCATAGTATTTATATGTACGTAGAAATAAATTGTTTCTCATATGAACATTTTTTGCTAGAAAATATTATCATATATCTGAACTTCCCTAATCCTAGTATGTTTTTCATATTGGAGGATGAGATTGCTTTATATTTTACCAAGCTTAAATTTGTCCAGTGTTAAAGTCTGTCGGTCAGAAATTTGTTTATATTTGTATAAATATTAATTTCAGATTTTGCAAAATTCTTGTGTACGATCGTGGTGATTTTTTTGTGTGTGTATGTGTGTATGCGCGATAGAGTTTGATTGGTCTGTGATAAGTTTGTTTATTTAAGTACATTTGTCTTCTTCGACTTTCGTCTTCAAGCGTCAATAGCTTGGAGAACGGTTTGTATATTTTCATGATGTAGATATGTAAGTGTGATTGTTAAAATCCAATAAATACTTGAGCATGGGTAAGAAATTTGATAATATGTGTACATATGTACATATGGATCTACAAATTGATTTTATGTATGTATGTATGTACATACAAATAAGTCTGGGGCTCCCTGTTTAAATAATTTTTTTTTGTCATGTGCTGTTGTTGCTGTTGTAAATATTCGCCAGGTCTTTTGTGTATAGATGTGAAATATCTCCATAGTTTTTTTATTTGAAATTAAAAAAACGTTCTTTTAATTTTTAGATGTATTTTCTTAAAAGTTTGTGAGGAGTTTCTGTTTTAAGTAAAATTGAATTCCTCTCTAGTTGTAGTAACTATAGTATAAATATTTAATATATTATATTTCCATTTCTTTAAAGTTGATGTAGCCTAGTGCGTTAACTCCTCGTCAACGTTAGAAATTTTTCGGTGTAAAATTTTTTCCAACTATCATCTTTTTTCTTCACCCTTTTCATATATTTTAGAACATCTTGCATTGGCTTTAAAAAATTACAAACGCTTTGAAATGAAACTGATTCAGCAGTGCAGCTTAGGTGATGATAGTTTTTTTGTTATCCACTTTGCTTCTCTTTCCTTTTTTATTGATAAACATTTAAAATCAAATGGTGGTTTTATAATGAAATTGTTATACTCATTATTGTTAAAAACATCCGCTACTTTTTTTTGTAATGAAAATCATTCGAAACCTTACTCGTATATTAAAACCATTTCTTCATTCATAGTACTTAATTTATAAGACTTTCAGGACTTTCTATTATTCGATCATCAGTAAAAATGCAGTAGCTGAGGTCCTTGCTTATTGTTTCATATTAAATTTCTATATCAATTGGGCCGCTATTGAATAAAAGGAACTTTTATCTTAAACTTTCGTGCATTTGGAAGTGCTTGAGATTCTTTCATATAATAGCTTTGTTGGAATCTTAGATACGAGTACATATAATATAGAATTGCATAACGTTTATTTTTAATTTTTATGTTAAGATCATCATCATTTGGATATGAGACTGAATTTAAATGTACTTTTAAATTAGTTAAATCATAATGAGGAAACTTGTTTTCTTCTTGAATAGCGATCAACAGAAAACGAAATCGTTTTCTTACAATTTAGGTCTGGCCTCTCAACGGTTCCTCTAGTATACAAGATGACTTTCTATATCAACATATCTGTCTACTCTTTGTCACCGTTAAGGGACAATTAAATGTTAAAATTTTAATTCCTCAAATTGTGTTACTTCATACTGATAATATGTTTTCATTAATAAGGTATATGTTTATCTTATGAAGGTTACTCGCCTCGCCTATGGCTTTTATTTGATGTTCTAGATGATTTTTTTTTCTCATTTTATTAAAGTTCAGCGTATTGTGTATATATTTCTGATATTTTTAAGTGCGCTTTATTTACCTGTCAGACAAAGTGTACGTATCAGTTGATCACTCAGTCTCTCTTTTTAATTTTTTTTTCTTTTAATGTATCACTACTATTTTTAAAGATTTTACTACTTGAAAAAGAGAATATTTGTATAATTTTTAAATGTATTCATACATATATACATATAGGTAAATATATGTATGTATGTATAGAGAAATTACTTTATCTACAAAGAAATACATGTTTAATAATCAACTATTCTAGAAAATATATCTCAAATAATTCAGTTACCTCCACCATAAATTCACCGTCTGTGTTTTCATAGTGTCAGAAACATTAGAATAACTATGTTTGAGAGAATTTTTGCATCGAGTTTTTCTACATGAGGTTTGCTGGTTGACCCCCTTGAAGTTATTGTTGACGTAGGCTGGGTTGTATCACATTCAGATGTAATCATTTCTCACTTAAAAAAGGTTCTCATCAATTTCTATCAGGTTTTTATATTTTTCTAACATGCATGTCTTAGCATGCTTTTGTCCATAGTGACGCAAGCGTTCGAGATCTAGTGGTGTTTCAGTTAAAAATCTATACTATTAGAATTTACAATTTCGCTCTTTTTATTCTTTTACAAAGTAGATACATATTTATGTATTTCATTTAGCATAGAATCATAATATTTCTTTACTTACAAAATTATGTGACGTGAGGAATTCTTTTAAATTTGCATGCTTCGGCATGCTTTCAATATTTTTTCTGTAAATTTATTTAATACTCATACAGATACAGATATAAAGTAACATCTGCTTATATTACATTTTACAATTTATGTATGCTTCAGCATGATTCCAGTTGAAGTCCATATTTATTCAGTAAGTTTCGTTTGATACTAATTCATACACATATACATTCTTAAAGATTGGAAATCTAAGTCCAATTTATGTAGTTTATCTATATTTTCTAAAGATTTGATAGCTATAGAAATTAATAGAGTGAAGATCTATTATAATAGCCCATGGGCATATTTTAAAATTTCGCTTGCTAGAGCTTTCGAAATGGAAAATTTAAAATTTTCACTATAAAAAGTGATAATATTATGTGTTACTGAATATTACACTGTGTTGTAATTCATTTTGAACGCTTAAGTTTTCATAATATTTTATACAGGCCAACAAGTTCAAAGAATTTCCAGTATATTAAGTTAATTATCTTTCTTCAGACCTATCATTCCTAATCATTCCTTCAAAAATACAAACCAAACTAGATTTTTCCTGTTTAATTTTATTTTTTACTTTCATTAAATTTCAACATTTTGTTCATCTTCAAATTACTATATTTAGCAGCTTTTTCTCATTTGTTGAGTTAACTTTAATCGGAAACATTTAAATAGTGAGATGAACTTTTATATTGTATACGAGTACATTAAGTAATTCTTTGTATATTTCAAACACTTATATGAACCATCATCACATAATTCCTTTGGATGATCATTAAATCATTCTACTATTGATGCTTTCATATTAAGTAATGTTAAATATTCTACTTATGCATGAATTTTCCAGTATCTATTAAAAAATTCTTTACAATCATCCATTTGTAAGTTTTTTGGTACTCGTAACATTTCAAAAATATTTTCCACAGCCTAGGTTTTTTCGAGTGCAACTTTTATTTTCAACGGTATTGACCATAGAAACTTTGAGAATAATTTCTATTTTCTATAGAATAGTTTCCCATTTCACCTAAATCAGCTCCATAAAAGATCAACTATTTCTTTCATTACATATCTACAATGCACAAACAATTTTCGAGATTTATTATAGAGTTCGTTTACTAAATTTCTTTTTAAAGACATTGAGTTGTTTTAAAGATTTTTTGGAGAGTGTTGTGATCTACTTGATGCACTTTCAGCTATTTATACTATCATGTAGTTAATTTTCCAATCTATAAATTTTATTGTTCAGCTCTTCAATTTGTTTTTTCAAAAGATGATTTAATTTTTAGTATGTTTTTTTTTCAATTTTATAACTATCATCTAATCATCAAAAATTTCATACCATCCTATTTTTAGGTTGTTTCAATAACCACATTTGTGTAACTAAATGCATTTTATAAATATTATCTCTTATTAAAAAAATAAAATAATACAGCTATACGATATCAGAAAATATTTTCTGAAATCGTGTAGATGTATTATTTTATTTTTTTAATAAGAGATAATGATGTATACTTACATTCAAAACAACATAAAACTATCATTTGTTTTGATTATGAGTATACGTCAATATTTATGAAATGCAATTAGTTACACAAATAAGGTTAGTGAAACAAAGTATATTTTAACAGCCTTATTTATAAAAATTATTAAGACTTTATAAAGGCTTTTTTAGAAAAAATTTTTATGAAAATTTGTCTAAAAAAAATCTTTATAAAGTCTTAATAATTTTTATAAATAAGACTGTAAGAGTTTAAAATCAGTATTTTTATGATAATACTGGTTTTAAACTCTTAAAATATATTTTGTTTTGATTATGAGTAGGGACCATTATCTCTTATATAGGAAAAATAAAATAATACAGCTATACGATACCAGAAAATATTTTCTGGTGTCGTATAGCTGTATTATTTTATTTTTTCTAAATAAGAGACAATATTTATGAAACACATTTCATAAATATTGGTGCATACTCATAGTCAAAACAACCTAAAAATAGGATGGTACGAAATTTTTGATGATTCATCAAACGTTAGTTCAAAAACAAGTCATAGTTCCCTTCTACCAAATTTTATTTGCGCAAAAATACTTGGTCTGTCAAATTGTAAAAAAATAAAATAAAAAATATGTTATGATTGGCTTGCTAAAAAGTCTTAATGAACTAAAATTTTAAAACATCTACTTATTAATACTCAAAATCTCTCTATCAACCTAAATATGGATACTTAAAGAAATTACATAATTTCATTAATTAAAGGAATGGGATAATACACATTTACAGATACTGAATCTGTTATTTCTTCTAACAAAGCTAAAAGTAATTCCGATATGATATTTAACGATGTTAGATGTGAGAAACATATTTTTGTATGGAGTGAGTTAAGAATGTTGATGCATTCTGCTGATGTCAAACTTATACCAGAATCACCAAACATTTTATACCAGATAATCATAATGTAATTATAATGTTTAAGTAAGATGAGACAAATAAAATGCATGTTGGAAGGATAAATATGAATTTTGATTATAAGCAACGATATTGAATTAAACGATGATCGTTATAGAAAAAAAGAGAATTTGACTACATAAAAGTTTACTTTTTCGTTTTTCATCTGACCTTAAACTTCACTCATCTAAATGTTATAAATGGCCAGCTACATGTAAACTGATAACCCAATCTGAATCAGATAAGCTGATCTGAAAACCAGACCAGGTCCTGATAAGCTGATCTGAAAACCAGACCAGGTCCTGATAAGCTGATCTGAAAACCAGACCAGGTCCTGATAAGCCGATCTGAAAACCAGATCAGGTCCTGATAAGGTGATCTAAAAACAAGACCAGGTCCTGATAAGCTGATCTGAAAACCATATCAGGTCCTGATAAGCTGATCTGAAAACCAGACCAGGTCATGATAAGCTGATCTGAAAACCAGACCAGGTCCTGGTAAGCTGATCTGAAAACCAGACCAGCTACCTGATAACCTGATCTGATAGCTGAGACCTGATCTAATAGCTGATACCTAATCTAATAGCTGATACCTCTTATTTGCTAAACATGGATGAGAAAATTTTAAAACAGTTGGTGTTGACAAGAAATGTCTTGAAGAAAAAGCTTCGTAGTATAAAAACTGGTGAAATAGATACATGTGAGCTAGAAAAGATACATTTAAACCTATAATTGAACCTCTCAGAGAATTCATAAATAGTTCTAGAAATATTGAAAGAATTCATAAGAAAGAAGAAAGTAAAATCAAGATAGAAGCTGAAAATAATATAAGTTTAAAGCCATCAGTCAATATAGAGACAAGTACACCGAAGAAACTTTCAGAAGGAACAATATTTGATGATATCATCTTATTTAATGATGCTAATACTGAGAATGATGATGAGGATGATGAAGATGATTTTTACTCATAGACTTCCAATTCTGAAGACACTTATACTCATTTATCAGTCTTGGAAGGAAGAATTGAATTAGATACAAACTATGGCCCACATTAAGATTTGAATAATGAATGGAAGTTTGGTGATAGTAACCTAAAACTAAATGAAGATAAAATACAAGTTGATGGTCAAATATAGGCTCTAATAGTAGCTTTATTTTCTTTAATGATTGATAATAAAACATGGAAATACTATGAGAAATTTTATTTTGAAAACTATATAAAATATATAATTTCTACTAATACATGGATAGAGAATCATCATCATTCACTGACGGAGAATGATGTTATCAGTAAATTGTTTCTGGAAACTCAAAACGATAAACTATGGGACAAATTAATAATACAGCTTAAGGAATTAATATAAATCAAGAATAGATTAAACTGCAAATTGATGGAGTACAACGTGAAATACAATTAGAGATAGAAGATAGTTATAAAATTGAAAAAAAACATACTAAAAATTAAATCATCTTTTGAAAAAACAAATTGAAGAGCTGAACAATAAAATTTATAGATTGGAAAATTAACTACATGATAGTATAAATAGCTGAAAGTGCATCAAGTAGATCACAACAGTCTCCAAAAAATCTTTAAAACAACTCAATGTCTTTAAAAAGAAATTTAGTAAACGAACTCTATAATAAATCTCGAAAATTGTTTGTGCATTGTAGATATGTAATGAAAGAAATAGTTGATCTTTTATGGAGCTGATTTAGGTGAAATGGGAAACTATTCTATAGAAAATAGAAATTATTGATTATTGTAAACTGTAAATGATTCATTCTCAAAGTTTCTATGGTCAATACCGTTGAAAATAAAAGTTGCACTCGAAAAAACCTAGGCTGTGGAAAATATTTTTGAAATATTACGAGTACCAAAAAACTTACAAATGGATGATTGTAAAGAATTTTTTAATAGATACTGGAAAATTCATGCATAAGTAGAATATTTAACATTACTTAATATGAAAGCATCAATAGTAGAATGATTTAATGATCATCCAAAGGAATTATGTGATGATGGTTCATATAAGTGTATTGAAATATACAAAGAATTACTTAATGTACTCGTATACAATATAAAAGTTCATCTCACTATTTAAATGTTTCCGATTAAAGTTAACTCAACAAATGAGAAAAAGCTGCTAAATATAATAATTTGAAGATGAACAAAATGTTGAAATTTAATGAAAGTAAAAAATAAAATTAAACAGGAAAAATCCAGTTTGGTTTGTATTTTTGAAGGAATGATTAGGAATGATAGGTCTGAAGAAAGATAATTAACTTAATATACTGGAAATTCTTTGAACTTGTTGGCCTGTATAAAATATTATGAAAACTTAAGCGTTCAAAATGAATTACAACACAGTGTAATATTCAGTAACACATAATATTATCACTTTTTATAGTGAAAATTTTAAATTTTCCATTTCGAAAGCTCTAGCAAGCGAAATTTTAAAATATGCCCATGGGCTATTATAATAGATCTTCACTCTATTCATTTCTATAGCTATCAAATCTTTAGAAAATATAGATAAACTACATAAATTGGACTTAGATTTCCAATCTTTAAGAATGTATATGTGTATGAATTAGTATCAAACGAAACTTACTGAATAAATATGGACTTCAACTGGAATCATGCTGAAGCATACATAAATTGTAAAATGCAATATAAGCAGATCTTACTTTATATCTGTATCTGTATGAGTATTAAATAAATTTACAGAAAAAATATTGAAAGCATGCCGAAGCATGCAAATTTAAAAGAATTCCTCACGTCACATAATTTTGTAAGTAAAGAAATATTATGATTCTATGCTAAATGAAATACATAAGTATGTATCTACTTTGTAAAAGAATAAAAAGAGCGAAATTGTAAATTCTAATAGTATAGATTTTTAACTGAAACACCACTAGATCTCGAACGCTTGCGTCACTATGGACAAAAGCATGCTAAGACATGCATGTTAGAAAAATATAAAAACCTGATAGAAATTGATGAGAACCTTTTTTAAGTGAGAAATGATTACATCTGAATGTGATACAACCCAGCCTACGTCAACAATAACTTCAAGGGGGTCAACCAGCAAACCTCATGTAGAAAAACTCGATGCAAAAATTCTCTCAAACATAGTTATTCTAATGTTTCTGACACTATGAAAACACAGACGGTGAATTTATGGTGGAGGTAACTGAATTATTTGAGATATATTTTCTAGAATAGTTGATTATTAAACATGTATTTCTTTGCAGATAAAGTAATTTCTCTATACATACATACATATATTTACCTATATGTATATATGTATGAATACATTTAAAAATTATACAAATATTCTCTTTTTCAAGTAGTAAAATCTTTAAAAATAGTAGTGATACATTAAAAGAAAAAAAAATTAAAAAGAGAGACTGAGTGATCAACTGATACGTACACTTTGTCTGACAGGTAAATAAAGCGCACTTAAAAATATCAGAAATATATACACAATACGCTGAACTTTAATAAAATGAGAAAAAAAAATCATCTAGAACATCAAATAAAAGCCATAGGCGAGGCGAGTAACCTTCATAAGATAAACATATACCTTATTAATGAAAACATATTATCAGTATGAAGTAACACAATTTGAGGAATTAAAATTTTAACATTTAATTGTCCCTTAACGGTGACAAAGAGTAGACAGATATGTTGATATAGAAAGTCATCTTGTATACTAGAGGAACCGTTGAGAGGCCAGACCTAAATTGTAAGAAAACGATTTCGTTTTCTGTTGATCGCTATTCAAGAAGAAAACAAGTTTCCTCATTATGATTTAACTAATTTAAAAGTACATTTAAATTCAGTCTCATATCCAAATGATGATGATCTTAACATAAAAATTAAAAATAAACGTTATGCAATTCTATATTATATGTACTCGTATCTAAGATTCCAACAAAGCTATTATATGAAAGAATCTCAAGCACTTCCAAATGCACGAAAGTTTAAGATAAAAGTTCCTTTTATTCAATAGCGGCCCAACTGATATAGAAATTTAATATGAAACAATAAGCAAGGACCTCAGCTACTGCATTTTTACTGATGATCGAATAATAGAAAGTCCTGAAAGTCTTATAAATTAAGTACTATGAATGAAGAAATGGTTTTAATATACGAGTAAGGTTTCGAATGATTTTCATTACAAAAAAAAGTAGCGGATGTTTGTAACAATAATGAGTATAACAATTTCATTATAAAACCACCATTTGATTTTAAATGTTTATCAATAAAAAAGGAAAGAGAAGCAAAGTGGATAACAAAAAAACTATCATCACCTAAGCTGCACTGCTGAATCAGTTTCATTTCAAAGCGTTTGTAATTTTTTAAAGCCAATGCAAGATGTTCTAAAATATATGAAAAAGGTGAAGAAAAAAGATGATAGTTGGAAAAAATTTTACACCGAAAAATTTCTAACGTTGACGAAGAGTTAACGCACTAGGCTACATCAACTTTAAAGAAATGGAAATATAATATATTAAATATTTATACTATAGTTACTACAACTAGAGAGGAATTCAATTTTACTTAAAACAGAAACTCCTCACAAACTTTTAAGAAAATACATCTAAAAATTAAAAGAACGTTTTTTTAATTTCAAATAAAAAAACTATGGAGATATTTCACATCTATACACAAAAGACCTGGCGAATATTTACAACAGCAACAACAGCACATGACAAAAAAAAATTATTTAAACAGGGAGCCCCAGACTTATTTGTATGTACATACATACATACATAAAATCAATTTGTAGATCCATATGTACATATGTACACATATTATCAAATTTCTTACCCATGCTCAAGTATTTATTGGATTTTAACAATCACACTTACATATCTACATCATGAAAATATACAAACCGTTCTCCAAGCTATTGACGCTTGAAGACGAAAGTCGAAGAAGACAAATGTACTTAAATAAACAAACTTATCACAGACCAATCAAACTCTATCGCGCATACACACATACACACACAAAAAAATCACCACGATCGTACACAAGAATTTTGCAAAATCTGAAATTAATATTTATACAAATATAAACAAATTTCTGACCGACAGACTTTAACACTGGACAAATTTAAGCTTGGTAAAATATAAAGCAATCTCATCCTCCAATATGAAAAACATACTAGGATTAGGGAAGTTCAGATATATGATAATATTTTCTAGCAAAAAATGTTCATATGAGAAACAATTTATTTCTACGTACATATAAATACTATGGTGAGAAAATCACATACACACACACATACTAAAATTCATCTCCGAGAAATTACACCTATTTCAACAACGCCCCTCCCCTCACAAATCACAGTCAGCCTAAAGTTCTTACAGATATACATACACAAAATCTCAAGGTAACATACAATCTATCAATCTCACAACCTAAATCACGATCAGCCTTAAACTCATATAGACATACATACACACAAATACGTATACATGAACACCTTCACCTCACCTCTCATTAATCATGATATATTTAATGAACACTTCGCCCCTCATAAATCACGATAAGCCTTAAATTTTCTACAGATATATATACACAAATTCTCAAGGTCACATACAATCGATCAATCTCAACAATCCAAATCACGATCAGCCTTAAACTTCTACTGACATACATGCACAAAAATTTCTACAAACATATAAACTCCCAAATTCCTATAGATACATATTACAATAACACCCCCCCCCCCCGCCTACCTCAAATCAAGGATAGACTTAAACTGCTACATATACATACATACATACACATACACACATAGGCACATTCTATCTATCTATCACAACAAGACCCTCCTCCACCTCAAATCACAATCAGCCTTAAACTCCTACGAACATACATATACACAGATTCCCACGGATACGTATTACAACAACTCCCCACCTTCCACCAGTCGATCTACCTCCAATACATCCCATACATTGGCTTAAATTCCAACAAGCATATACGTCACCGAATTCTCATGGTTACATATTACAAAACACCCTCACCTATCCAAATCACGGTCAGCCTTAAGGTCTCACAATCTAGACACACCTCGCCCTCCACCAAGCACAGCCAGACTTCAATTCCTACAACTAGACACACCTCGTCACCCAAGAATCATAGCCAGACTTAAAATCCTACAGCTAGACACACCCACAAATTTTCCGTCGGCATTAGAAATAATCATTTCCAAGATTTTCCCGTCGGCATTTGAAAAAAATAAACATGTTTTCCCGTCGGCATTTGAAAAAAATAATAATTATGTATTGCCGTCGGCATTTGAAAAAAATAATCATGTATTGCCTTCGGCATTAGGAAAAATAATCATGTATTGCCGTCGGCATTAGGAAAAATAATCAAGCATTGCCGTCGGCATTAGGAAAAATCATTTCATGATTTTCCCGTAGGCATTAGGAAAAATAATTTTCACAATTTCCCCATTGGTATTAGGAAAAATCATTTTCACAATTCCCCTATTGGTATTAGGAAAAATCATTTCATGATTTTCCCGTCGGCATATCTATATATATATACTTATAAAATCTTAATCTTATGAAACCCCTTAATCCTCCCCCACAAAAAATCACCCGTTCACACAATTAATGTCACCACAAAAAAATCACCCGTTCACACAAGGGTTAATGTAAACAAAAAACTCCTTATGTAAACAAAAACATCAAAGCGCCGCCGAAAACACACACACACACATACACACACGTAGGTATCAAATTTCCAAGAATTTTAAAATTTTCAAATTTTAATTACCCAAATTTCACAATTTCAGCCACAATTTAACAATTTCAGCCCACAATTTAACAATTTTAATTGCGGCCGGATTGGCAGTTCCCTACTACTATCAAAAGAAAAATTGGAAGAAAGACGATTTATTTTGGAGTGCATTGAGCTGTATGAAACTCTGCCAGCACTGTGGAATACTAAGTGTAAGGATTATTCCAATCGCGAAAAGAAGAACCAGCAGTACGACACTCTCCTTTTAAAATATAAAGAAAGATTCCCAAATGCCGATAAGACTGAATTGATAAAAAATTCAATTCGCTGCGTACCAATTTCCGAAAAGAATTAAAAAAAATAAATGATTTAGGAAAAAGCGGTGCATGTGCTGACGATGTTAACGGGCCGACACTATGGTATTTTGACCATATGAAGTTTCTCACAAATACCTCGGAACCTTGCTCTTCACAGAGCAGTATGATATATGATGAAAAGGATGATGTAGACGATTTTCATGTAAGTCGGGAAAGCAAATATATATGTATGTACACATATACATTATATATATATAAACATATATATATATATATAAATATATACATTATACATATGATATATTGGTATGGTATATGGCCAATATTGGTATAATTTTAAAGAATAGATTTTTCTAAATATTAAAAATTTTTTAAAACTTCTTATCCCATTAAGAACCACCACTAGGATAACTACCTTGACGTGGTGTGGTGGCTTAAGTATGGACCTTTCAGTGTGTCCTTGATCCGGAGCTATTTCGAGTTCGAGTAAACCTCTCGAGGCAAAGGATCTTGGGCACCTGACTGAGAGGTCTGTATACCAAAGGTTATCCATCCCCCTAAACCGAGGTGTGAAGCGACCCGTGCCTATCGGATTTTTGCAGCCAGGGGTATTAGGCTGTATTATAACGGAGCCTTGCTGATACCTGGGCACCTCAGCAAGTAGACAAACTGCCCCCTCCACGTTAATGGGGGCTATGACGTGGTGGACTCCTTTCCCCTACACTCGTGGGACCAAAATGAACATTTCAAATAAAAACAAAAAACCAAATAAAACGGACGGATCAGGACAGACAGATACGATGATACGCGAGGACAGTAAGCGGACAATGACGGAAACTAGCAGCGTGGTGGTGGAACCAGGCCAAACTGCAACACGGACGACTGGTACCAAACCAAATGCAAGTGGAGGTTTGGGGAAACCTGAACCTTCCAGTTGCAAAAATATTATTGCGTCTGAAAAGACCAATAAGAAAAGCAGCGAGGTACCCCTGGACTTCAAACCAAGTACCTCTAAAGCTGCCAAAGCCCGAGCCTTCACGGCTAAGATCCCTTTTTCGGGAACTGCTAGCAAGAAAAGCTGTGCTACAGTGTCCCAAGTGCCAATTATGGATAAGGGTAACAAGAGTATACACTCAGCTACCCGAGCGCCATATCCCCATGCCAGCAAAAGCACCAAGAGGTTCAGCCCAGGTGCTGGAACTGGTTCCATAACAAGTGATAAGGTCGCTGGTGAGTAGTAGGGAACTGGCGGTTCTGCCCCACAGTGGGTCGATTCACTAATCTGGCAGGCCAAAAATATTTGATAGTCAGTCTATACGTTTTTGGGGCTGCTGAGTTCGACAAAAATAGTTAAAAAATTATAGATAATTTTTTTTAGGAAATATGACAAGAGTTTTGCTATTGCGAACTTCGGTAGTATCAATTTTTCATGTAATATTTGCAATTTTTAATTTTTCGTATTATATTATCAGTACTTTTAGAGCAAGTTCTTAGCTATCCAGAAATCCTTTTATTTTCTTGATTATGAAAAGATAATATTTATGACTTTAGTTCATCTAGATTAAGGATTCATCCCACTGTGCACGCCAAATTGTTAAAATTTGGGTAATTAAAATTTTAAAATTTTAAAATTCTTGGAAATTTGTGAAATTTGATACCTACGAGGGTGGTTCAATAAGTCCATCCAATTATTTGTTTACATAAGGAATTTTTTGTTTACATTAGGAGTTTTTTTGTTTACATTAACTGTGTTTTGTTTACATAAAGAGTTATTTTTATTACTACATACGAGGGCGGTTCAATAAGTCTGGTTTTTTATGACCGTGGGAATTTATATGTATGTATGTTTGTGGGGTGGATTAAGGGGTTTCATAAGATTAAGATTTCATAGGTATACATATATGCCGACGGGAAAATCATGAGATGATTTTTCCTAATACTAATGGTGAAATAGTAAAAATTAATTTTTCCTAATGCCGACGGCATAGCATGATTATTTTTTTTAAATGCCGACGGGAAAACATTTTTATTTATTTTTTAATGCCCACGGGAAAACATATTTATTTTTTTCAAATGCCGACGGGAAAACATGTTTTTTTTCAAATGCCGACGGGAAAATCATTGAAATGATTTTTCCTAATGCCGACGGAAAATTTGTGGGTGTGTCTAGCTGTAGGATTTGAAGTCTGGCTATGATTCTTGGAGGGCGGGGTGTGTCTAGATTGTGAGACCTTAAGGCTGACCGTGATTTGGGTAGGTGAGGGTGTTTTGTAATATGTGACCGTGGGAATTCGGTGACGTATATGCTTGTTGGAATTTAAGCCAAGCTGTGCTTGGTGGGGGGCGGGATGTATTTGAGGTAGATCGACTGGTGGAGGGTGGGGAGTTGTTGTAATATGTATCCGTGGGAATCTGTGTACATGTATGTATGTATGTCTGTAAGAGTTTAAGGCTGTCTGTGATTTATGAAAGGCGAGGTGAGAGTGTTCATGTAATACGTATCCGTGGGAATCTGTGTATATGTATGTTCGTAGGAGTTTAAGGCTGATTGTGATTTGAGGTGTGGGAGGGTGTCGTTGTGATAGATAGATAGAATGTGCCTATGTGTGTGTGTGTATGTATGTATATGTAGGAGTTTAAGGCTGTCCTTGATTTGAGGTAGGCGGGCGGCGTTATTGTAATATGTATCTATAAGAATTTGGGTGTTTATATGTCTATAGGAATTTTTGTACATGTATGTCTATATGAGTTTAAGGCTGATCGTGATTTAAGTTGTTGAGATTGATAGATTGTATATTACCTTGTGATTTTGTGTATGTATGTATATCTATAAGAACTTTAGGCTGAGTGTGATTTGTGAGGGGAGGGGCGTTGTTGAAATAGGTTTAATTTTTCGTAGATGAATTTTAGTATGTGTGTGTATGTGATTTTCTCACCCTAGTATTTATATGTACGTTGAAATAAATTATTTCTCATATGAAAATATTATCATATATCTGAACTTCCTTAATCCTAGTATGTTTTTCATATTGGAGGATGAGATTGCTTTATATTTTGTCCAGTGTTAAAGTCTGTCGCTCAAAAATTTGTTTATATTTGTATAAATATTAATTTCAGATTTTGCAAAATTCTTGTGTACGATCGTGGTGATTTTGTGTGTGTGTATGTGTGTATGCGCGATAGAGTTTGACTGGTCTGTGATAAGTTTGTTTATTTAAGTACATTTGTCTTCTTCGACTTTCGTCTTCAAGCGTCAATAGCTTGGAGAACGGTTTGTATGTTTTCATGATGTAGATATGTAAGTGCGATTGTTAAAATCCAATAAATACTTGAGCATGGGTAAGAAATTTGATAATATGTGTACATATGTACATATGGATCTACAAATTGATTTTATGTATGTATGTATGTACATACAAATAAGTCTGGGGCTCCCTGTTTAAATACATTTTTTTTATCATGTGCTGTTGTTGCTGTTGTAAATATTCGCGTAGTCTTTTGTGTATAGATGTGAAATATCTCGGTAGTTTTTTTATTTGAAATTAAAAAAACGTTGTTTTAATTTTTAGATGTATTTACTTAAAAGTTTGTGAGGAGTTTCTGCTTTAAGTAAAATTGAATTCCTCTCTAGTTGTAGTAACTATAGTATAAATATTTAATATTTTTTATTTCCATTTGTTTAAAGTTGATGTAGCCTATATAGTCAACGTTAGAAATTTTTCGGTGTAAAATTTTTTCCAACTATCATCTTTTTTCTTCACCTTTTTCATATATTTAAACATCTTGCATTGGCTTTAAAAAATGACAAACGCTTTGAAATGAAACTGATCCAGCAGTCCAGCTTAGGTGATGATAGTTTTTTGTTAACCACTTTGCTTCTCTTTCCTTTTTTATTGATAAGCATTTAAAATCAAATGGCGGTTTTATAATGAAATTGTTATACTCATTATTGTTAAAAACATCCGCTACTTCTTTTTGTAATGAAAATCATTCGAAACCTTACTCGTCTATTAAAACCATTTTTTCATTCATATTACTTAATTTATAAGACTTTCAGGACTTTCTATTATTCGATCATCAGTAAAAATGCAGTAGCTGAGGTCCTTGCTTACTGTTTCATATTAAATTTTTATATCAATTGGGCCGCTATTGAATAAAAGGAACTTTTATCTTAAACTTTAGTGCATTTGGAAGTGCTTGAGATTCTTTCATATAATAGCTTTGCTGGAATCTTAGATACGAGAACATATAATATAGAATTGCATAACGTTTATTTTTAATTTTTATGTTAAGATCATTATCATTTGGATATGTACTTTTAAATTAGTTAAATCATAATGAGGAAACTTGTTTTCTTCTTGAATAGCGATCAACAGAAAACGAAATCGTTTTCTTACAATTTAGGTCTGGTCTCTCAACGGTTCCTCTAGTATATAAGATGACTTTCTATGTCAACATATCTCTCAACTCTTTGTCAGCGTTAAGGGACAATTAAATGTTAAAATTTTAACTCCTCAAATTGTGTTACTTCATACTGATAATATGTTTTCATTAATAAGGTATATGTTTATATTATGAAGGTTACTCGCCTATGGCTTTTATTTGATGTTCTAGATGATTTTTTTTCTCATTTTATTAAAGTTCAGCGTATTTGGCATATATTTCTGATATTTTTAAGCGCGCTTTATTTACCTGTCAGACAAAGTGTACGTATCAGTTGATCACTCAGTCTCTCGCTTTTTAATAATTTTTTTCTTTTAATATGCCACTGCTATTTTTTCAGATTTTACTACTTGAAAAAGAGAATATTTATGTAATTTTTAAATGTATTCATATATACATATAGGTAAATATATGTATATATATATATAGAGAAATTACTTTATCTACAAAGAAATACATGTTTAATAATCAACTATTCTAGAAAATCGATCTCAAATAACGCAGTTACCTCCACCATCAATTCACCGTCGGTGTTTTTATAGTGTCAGAAACACTAGAATATCTATGTTTGAGAGAATTTTTACATCGAGTTTTTCTACATAAGGTTTGCTGGTTGACATCCTTGAAGTTATTGTTGACGTAGGCTGGGTTGTATCACATTCAGATGTAATCATTTCCTACTTAAAAAAGGTCCTCATTACTATCAACTATATTTGTATACATTTCATTCATGAGTTGGGTTGATCCAGATACAATTGCTGTCTACAGATTAATGATTAGAAACAAGTTTCTCATCACCTTCTAACAGATTTATATATTTTGCTAGCATGCATGCCTTAGCATGCTTCTATCGATAGTGACGCGAGAGTCCGACATGTAGTGGTGTTTCAATTAAAAATCTATACTATTAGATTTTACGATTTCGCTCTTTTTATTCTTTTACAAAGTAGATACATATTTATGTATTTCATTTAGCACAGAGTCATAAAATTTCTTTGCTTACAAAATTGTGTGCCATTGTTTTAAATTTGCATGCTTAGGCATGCTTTCAATATTTTTTCTGTAAATTTATTTGATACTCATACAGATACAGATATAAAGTAAGATCTGCTTACATTGCATTTTACAATTTATGTATGCTTCAGCATGATTCCAGTTGAAGTCCATATTTTTCAGTAAGTTTGTTTGATACTAATTCATACACATATACATTCTTAAAGATTGGAAATCTAAGTCCAATTTATGTAGTTTATCTATATTTTCTAAAGATTTGATAGCTATAGAAATTAATAGAGTAAAGATCTATTATAATAGCCCATGGGCATATTTTAAAATTTCGCTTGCTAGAGCTTTCGAAATGGAAAATGTACAATTTTCACTATAAAAAGTGATAATATTAGGTGTTACTGAATATTACACTGTGTTGTAATTTATTTTGAACACTTAAGTTTTCACAATATTTCATACAGGCCAACAAGTTTAGAGAATTTCCAGTATATTAAGTTAATTATCTTTCTTAAGACCTATCATTCCTAATCATTCCTTCAAAAATACAAACCAAACTAGATTTTTCCTGTTTAATTTTATTTTTTACTTGCATTAAATTTCAACATTTTGTTCATCTTCAAATTATTATATTTAGCAGCTTTTTCTCATTTGTTGAGTTAACTTTAATCGGAAACATTTAAATAGTGAGATGAACTTTTATATTGTATACGAGTACATTAAGTAATTTTTTGTATATTTCATTTATATGAACCATCATCACATAATTCCTTTGGATGATCTATTAAATCATTCTACTATTGATGCTTTCATATTTAGTAATGTTTAATATTCTACATATGCATGAATTTTCCAGTGTCTATTAAAAAATTCTTTACAATCATCCATTTGTAAGCTTTTTGGTACTCATAACATTTCAAAAATATTTTCCACAGCATAGGTTTTTTTGAATGCAACTTTTATTTTCAACGGTATTGACCATAGAAACTTTGTGAATGAATCATTTACAGTCTACAATAATCAATAATTTCTATTTTCTGTAGAATAGTTTCCCATTTCACCTAAATCAGCTCCATAAAAGATCAACTATTCCTTTCATTACATATCTACAATGCACAAACAATTTTCGAGATTTATTATAGAGTTCGTCTACTAAATTTCTTTTTAAAGACATTGAGTTATTTTAAAGATTTTTTGGAAAGTGTTGTGATCTACTTGATGCACTTTCAGCTATTTATACTATCATGTAGTTCATTTTTCAATCTATAAATTTTATCGTTCAGCTGTTCAATTTGTTTTTTCAAAAGATGATTTGATTTTTAGTATGTATTTTATCAATTTTATAACTATCTTCTATCTCTAATTGTATTTCACGTTGTACTCTATCAATTTGCATTTTAATATATTCTTGAATTATATTAATTCCTTAAGCTATATTATTAATTTGTCCTATAGTTTGTCGTTTGGTGTTTCCAGAAACAATTTACTGATAACATCATTCTCTGTCAGTGAATGATGATGATGATTAGTAGAAATTATATATTTTATATAGTTTTCAACATCAAATTTCTCATAGTATTTCCATGTTTTATTATCAATCATTAAAGAAAATAAAGCTACTATCAGGACCTATATTTGACCATCAAATTGTATTTTATCTTCATTTAGTTTTAGGTTACTATCACCAAACTTTCATTCATTATTCAAATCTTGATGTGGGCCATAGTTTGTATCTAATTCAATTCTTCCCTCCAAGACTGATAAATGAGTATAAGTGTCTTCAGAATTGGAAGTCTATGAGTAAAAATCATCTTCATCATCCAGCATCATTAAATGAGAAAGTTTCTGAAAGTTTCTTTGGAGTACTTGTCTCTATATTGACTGATGGCTTTAAACTTGTATTATTTTCAGCTTCTATCTTGATTTTACTTTCTTCTTTCTTGCGAATTCTTTCAATATTTCTAGAACTATTTATGAATTCTTTGAGAGGTTCTGTTATAGGTTTAAATGTATCTTTTATTGCTCACATGTATCTATTTCATCAGTTTTTATACTATGAAGCTTTTTCTTCAAGACATTTCTTGTCAACACCAACAGTTTTAAAATTTTCTCATCCATGTTTAATAATAGTAAATAACAGGTATCAGCTATTAGATCAGGTATCAGCTATCAGATCAGGTTATCAGGTAACTGGTCTGGTTTTCAGATCAGCTTTTCAGGACCTGGTCTGTTTTTCAGATCAGCTTATCAGGACCTGATCTGGTTTTCAGATCAGCTTAATAGGACCTGGTCTGGTTTTCAGATCAGCTTATCAGGACCTGGTCTGGTTTTCAGATCAGCTTTTCAGGACCTGGTCTGGTTTTCAGATCAGCTTTTCAGGACCTGGTCTGGTTTTCAGATCAGCTTAATAGGACCTGGTCTGGTTTTCAGATCAGCTTATCAGGACCTGGTCTGGTTTTCAGATCAGCTTTTCAGGACCTGGTCTGGTTTTCAGATCAGCTTTTCAGGACCTGGTCTGGTTTTCAGATCAGCTTAATAGGACCTGGTCTGGTTTTCAGATCAGCTTATCAGGACCTGGTCTGGTTTTCAGATCAGCTTTTCAGGACCTGGTCTGGTTTTCAGATCAGCTTATCAGGACCTGGTATGGTTTTCAGATCAGCTTATCTGATTCAGATTGGGTTATCAGTTTACAAGTAGCTGCCCATTAAGGTCAGATGAAAAACGAAAAAGTAAACTTTTATGTAGTCAAATTCTCTTTTTTTCTATAACGATCATCGTTCAATTCAATATCGTTGCTTATAATCAAAATCCATATTTATCCTTCCAACATGCTTTATATTTGTCTCATCTTACTTAAAAATTATAATTACATTATGATTATCTAGTATCAAATGTTTGGTGATTCTGGTATAAGTTTGACATCAGCAGAATGCATCAACATTCTTATCTCACTCCATACAAAAATATGTTTCTCACATCTAACATCGTTAAATATCATATCGGAATTACTTTTAGCTTTGTTAGGAGAAATAACAGATTCAGTATCTGTAAATGTGTATTATCCCATTCCTTTAATTAATGAAATTATGTAATATCTTTAAGTATCCATATTTGGGTTGATAGAGAGATTTTGAGTATTAATATGTAGATGTTTTAAAATTTTAGTTCATTAAGACTTTTTAGCAAGCCAATCATAACATATTATTTTTTATTTTATTTTTTTACAATTTGACAGACCAACTATTTTTGCGCAAATAAAATTTGATAGAGGGGGAACTATGACTTGTTTTTGAACTAACGTTTGATGAATCATCAAAAATTTCGTACCATCCTATTTTTAGGTTGTTTCACTAACCACATTTGTGTAACTAAATGCATTTTATAAATATTATCTCTTATTAAAAAAATAAAATAAAAAATAATATGTTATGATTGGCTTGCTAAAAAGTCTTAATGAACTAAAATTTTAAAACATCTACATATTAATACTCAAAATCTCTCTATCAACCCAAATATGGATACTTAAAGATATTACATAATTTCATTAATTAAAGGAATGGGATAATACACATTTACAGATACTGAATCTGTTATTTCTCCTAACAAAGCTAAAAGTAATTCCGATATGATATTTAACGATGTTAGATGTGAGAAACATATTTTTGTATGGAGTGAGATAAGAATGTTGATGCATTCTGCTGATGTCAAACTTATACCAGAATCACCAAACATTTGATACTAGATAATCATAATGTAATTATAATTTTTAAGTAAGATGAGACAAATATAAAGCATGTTGGAAGGATAAATATGGATTTTGATTATAAGCAACGATATTGAATTGAACGATGATCGTTATAGAAAAAAAGAGAATTTGACTACATAAAAGTTTACTTTTTCGTTTTTCATCTGACCTTAATGGGCAGCTACTTGTAAACTGATAACCCAATCTGAATCAGATAAGCTGATCTGAAAACCATACCAGGTCCTGATAAGCTGATCTGAAAACCAGACCAGGTCCTGAAAAGCTGATCTGAAAACCAGACCAGGTCCTGATAAGCTGATCTGAAAACCAGACCAGGTCCTATTAAGCTGATCTGAAAACCAGACCAGGTCCTGAAAAGCTGATCTGAAAACCAGACCAGGTCCTGAAAAGCTGATCTGAAAACCAGACCAGGTCCTGATAAGCTGATCTGAAAACCAGACCAGGTCCTATTAAGCTGATCTGAAAACCAGACCAGGTCCTGAAAAGCTGATCTGAAAACCAGACCAGGTCCTGAAAAGCTGATCTGAAAACCAGACCAGGTCCTGATAAGCTGATCTGAAAACCAGACCAGGTCCTATTAAGCTGATCTGAAAACCAGATCAGGTCCTGATAAGCTGATCTGAAAAACAGACCAGGTCCTGAAAAGCTGATCTGAAAACCAGACCAGTTACCTGATAACCTGATCTGATAGCTGATACCTGATCTAATAGCTGATACCTGTTATTTACTATTATTAAACATGGATGAGAAAATTTTAAAACTGTTGGTGTTGACAAGAAATGTCTTGAAGAAAAAGCTTCATAGTATAAAAACTGATGAAATAGATACATGTGAGCAATAAAAGATACATTTAAACCTATAACAGAACCTCTCAAAGAATTCATAAATAGTTCTAGAAATATTGAAAGAATTCGCAAGAAAGAAGAAAGTAAAATCAAGATAGAAGCTGAAAATAATACAAGTTTAAAGCCATCAGTCAATATAGAGACAAGTACTCCAAAGAAACTTTCAGAAACTTTCTCATTTAATGATGCTGGATGATGAAGATGATTTTTACTCATAGACTTCCAATTCTGAAGACACTTATACTCATTTATCAGTCTTGGAGGGAAGAATTGAATTAGATACAAACTATGGCCCACATCAAGATTTGAATAATGAATGAAAGTTTGGTGATAGTAACCTAAAACTAAATGAAGATAAAATACAATTTGATGGTCAAATATAGGTCCTGATAGTAGCTTTATTTTCTTTAATGATTGATAATAAAACATGGAAATACTATGAGAAATTTGATGTTGAAAACTATATAAAATATATAATTTCTACTAATCATCATCATCATTCACTGACAGAGAATGATGTTATCAGTAAATTGTTTCTGGAAACACCAAACGACAAACTATAGGACAAATTAATAATATAGCTTAAGGAATTAATATAATTCAAGAATATATTAAAATGCAAATTGATAGAGTACAACGTGAAATACAATTAGAGATAGAAGATAGTTATAAAATTGATAAAATACATACTAAAAATCAAATCATCTTTTGAAAAAACAAATTGAACAGCTGAACGATAAAATTTATAGATTGAAAAATGAACTACATGATAGTATAAATAGCTGAAAGTGCATCAAGTAGATCACAACACTTTCCAAAAAATCTTTAAAATAACTCAATGTCTTTAAAAAGAAATTTAGTAGACGAACTCTATAATAAATCTCGAAAATTGTTTGTGCATTGTAGATATGTAATGAAAGGAATAGTTGATCTTTTATGGAGCTGATTTAGGTGAAATGGGAAACTATTCTACAGAAAATAGAAATTATTGATTATTGTAGACTGTAAATGATTCATTCACAAAGTTTCTATGGTCAATACCGTTGAAAATAAAAGTTGCATTCAAAAAAACCTATGCTGTGGAAAATATTTTTGAAATGTTATGAGTACCAAAAAGCTTACAAATGGATGATTGTAAAGAATTTTTTAATAGACACTGGAAAATTCATGCATATGTAGAATATTAAACATTACTAAATATGAAAGCATCAATAGTAGAATGATTTAATAGATCATCCAAAGGAATTATGTGATGATGGTTCATATAAATGAAATATACAAAAAATTACTTAATGTACTCGTATACAATATAAAAGTTCATCTCACTATTTAAATGTTTCCGATTAAAGTTAACTCAACAAATGAGAAAAAGCTGCTAAATATAATAATTTGAAGATGAACAAAATGTTGAAATTTAATGCAAGTAAAAAATAAAATTAAACAGGAAAAATCTAGTTTGGTTTGTATTTTTGAAGGAATGATTAGGAATGATAGGTCTTAAGAAAGATAATTAACTTAATATACTGGAAATTCTCTAAACTTGTTGGCCTGTATGAAATATTGTGAAAACTTAAGTGTTCAAAATAAATTACAACACAGTGTAATATTCAGTAACACCTAATATTATCACTTTTTATAGTGAAAATTGTACATTTTCCATTTCGAAAGCTCTAGCAAGCGAAATTTTAAAATATGCCCATGGGCTATTATAATAGATCTTTACTCTATTAATTTCTATAGCTATCAAATCTTTAGAAAATATAGATAAACTACATAAATTGGACTTAGATTTCCAATCTTTAAGAATGTATATGTGTATGAATTAGTATCAAACAAACTTACTGAAAAATATGGACTTCAACTGGAATCATGCTGAAGCATACATAAATTGTAAAATGCAATGTAAGCAGATCTTACTTTATATCTGTATCTGTATGAGTATCAAATAAATTTACAGAAAAAATATTGAAAGCATGCCTAAGCATGCAAATTTAAAACAATGGCACACAATTTTGTAAGCAAAGAAATTTTATGACTCTGTGCTAAATGAAATACATAAATATGTATCTACTTTGTAAAAGAATAAAAAGAGCGAAATCGTAAAATCTAATAGTATAGATTTTTAATTGAAACACCACTACATGTCGGACTCTCGCGTCACTATCGATAGAAGCATGCTAAGGCATGCATGCTAGCAAAATATATAAATCTGTTAGAAGGTGATGAGAAACTTGTTTCTAATCATTAATCTGTAGACAGCAATTGTATCTGGATCAACCCAACTCATGAATGAAATGTATACAAATATAGTTGATAGTAATGAGGACCTTTTTTAAGTAGGAAATGATTACATCTGAATGTGATACAACCCAGCCTACGTCAACAATAACTTCAAGGATGTCAACCAGCAAACCTTATGTAGAAAAACTCGATGTAAAAATTCTCTCAAACATAGATATTCTAGTGTTTCTGACACTATAAAAACACCGACGGTGAATTGATGGTGGAGGTAACTGCGTTATTTGAGATCGATTTTCTAGAATAGTTGATTATTAAACATGTATTTCTTTGTAGATAAAGTAATTTCTCTATATATATATATACATATATTTACCTATATGTATATATGAATACATTTAAAAATTACATAAATATTCTCTTTTTCAAGTAGTAAAATCTGAAAAAATAGCAGTGGCATATTAAAAGAAAAAAATTATTAAAAAGCGAGAGACTGAGTGATCAACTGATACGTACACTTTGTCTGACAGGTAAATAAAGCGCGCTTAAAAATATCAGAAATATATGCCAAATACGCTGAACTTTAATAAAATGAGAAAAAAAATCATCTAGAACATCAAATAAAAGCCATAGGCGAGTAACCTTCATAATATAAACATATACCTTATTAATGAAAACATATTATCAGTATGAAGTAACACAATTTGAGGAGTTAAAATTTTAACATTTAATTGTCCCTTAACGCTGACAAAGAGTTGAGAGATATGTTGACATAGAAAGTCATCTTATATACTAGAGGAACCGTTGAGAGACCAGACCTAAATTGTAAGAAAACGATTTCGTTTTCTGTTGATCGCTATTCAAGAAGAAAACAAGTTTCCTCATTATGATTTAACTAATTTAAAAGTACATATCCAAATGATAATGATCTTAACATAAAAATTAAAAATAAACGTTATGCAATTCTATATTATATGTTCTCGTATCTAAGATTCCAGCAAAGCTATTATATGAAAGAATCTCAAGCACTTCCAAATGCACTAAAGTTTAAGATAAAAGTTCCTTTTATTCAATAGCGGCCCAATTGATATAAAAATTTAATATGAAACAGTAAGCAAGGACCTCAGCTACTGCATTTTTACTGATGATCGAATAATAGAAAGTCCTGAAAGTCTTATAAATTAAGTAATATGAATGAAAAAATGGTTTTAATAGACGAGTAAGGTTTCGAATGATTTTCATTACAAAAAGAAGTAGCGGATGTTTTTAACAATAATGAGTATAACAATTTCATTATAAAACCGCCATTTGATTTTAAATGCTTATCAATAAAAAAGGAAAGAGAAGCAAAGTGGTTAACAAAAAACTATCATCACCTAAGCTGGACTGCTGGATCAGTTTCATTTCAAAGCGTTTGTCATTTTTTAAAGCCAATGCAAGATGTTTAAATATATGAAAAAGGTGAAGAAAAAAGATGATAGTTGGAAAAAATTTTACACCGAAAAATTTCTAACGTTGACTATATAGGCTACATCAACTTTAAACAAATGGAAATAAAAAATATTAAATATTTATACTATAGTTACTACAACTAGAGAGGAATTCAATTTTACTTAAAGCAGAAACTCCTCACAAACTTTTAAGTAAATACATCTAAAAATTAAAACAACGTTTTTTTAATTTCAAATAAAAAAACTACCGAGATATTTCACATCTATACACAAAAGACTACGCGAATATTTACAACAGCAACAACAGCACATGATAAAAAAAATGTATTTAAACAGGGAGCCCCAGACTTATTTGTATGTACATACATACATACATAAAATCAATTTGTAGATCCATATGTACATATGTACACATATTATCAAATTTCTTACCCATGCTCAAGTATTTATTGGATTTTAACAATCGCACTTACATATCTACATCATGAAAACATACAAACCGTTCTCCAAGCTATTGACGCTTGAAGACGAAAGTCGAAGAAGACAAATGTACTTAAATAAACAAACTTATCACAGACCAGTCAAACTCTATCGCGCATACACACATACACACACACAAAATCACCACGATCGTACACAAGAATTTTGCAAAATCTGAAATTAATATTTATACAAATATAAACAAATTTTTGAGCGACAGACTTTAACACTGGACAAAATATAAAGCAATCTCATCCTCCAATATGAAAAACATACTAGGATTAAGGAAGTTCAGATATATGATAATATTTTCATATGAGAAATAATTTATTTCAACGTACATATAAATACTAGGGTGAGAAAATCACATACACACACATACTAAAATTCATCTACGAAAAATTAAACCTATTTCAACAACGCCCCTCCCCTCACAAATCACACTCAGCCTAAAGTTCTTATAGATATACATACATACACAAAATCACAAGGTAATATACAATCTATCAATCTCAACAACTTAAATCACGATCAGCCTTAAACTCATATAGACATACATGTACAAAAATTCCTATAGACATATAAACACCCAAATTCTTATAGATACATATTACAATAACGCCGCCCGCCTACCTCAAATCAAGGACAGCCTTAAACTCCTACATATACATACATACACACACACACATAGGCACATTCTATCTATCTATCACAACGACACCCTCCCACACCTCAAATCACAATCAGCCTTAAACTCCTACGAACATACATATACACAGATTCCCACGGATACGTATTACATGAACACTCTCACCTCGCCTTTCATAAATCACAGACAGCCTTAAACTCTTACAGACATACATACATACATGTACACAGATTCCCACGGATACATATTACAACAACTCCCCACCCTCCACCAGTCGATCTACCTCAAATACATCCCGCCCCCCACCAAGCACAGCTTGGCTTAAATTCCAACAAGCATATACGTCACCGAATTCCCACGGTCACATATTACAAAACACCCTCACCTACCCAAATCACGGTCAGCCTTAAGGTCTCACAATCTAGACACACCCCGCCCTCCAAGAATCATAGCCAGACTTCAAATCCTACAGCTAGACACACCCACAAATTTTCCGTCGGCATTAGGAAAAATCATTTCAATGATTTTCCCGTCGGCATTTGAAAAAAAACATGTTTTCCCGTCGGCATTTGAAAAAAATAAATATGTTTTCCCGTGGGCATTAAAAAATAAATAAAAATGTTTTCCCGTCGGCATTTAAAAAAAATAATCATGCTATGCCGTCGGCATTAGGAAAAATTAATTTTTACTATTTCACCATTAGTATTAGGAAAAATCATCTCATGATTTTCCCGTCGGCATATATGTATACCTATGAAATCTTAATCTTATGAAACCCCTTAATCCACCCCACAAACATACATACATATAAATTCCCACGGTCATAAAAAACCAGACTTATTGAACCGCCCTCGTATGTAGTAATAAAAATAACTCTTTATGTAAACAAAACACAGTTAATGTAAACAAAAAAACTCCTAATGTAAACAAAAAATTCCTTATGTAAACAAATAATTGGATGGACTTATTGAACCACCCTCGTAGGTATCAAATTTCACAAATTTCCAAGAATTTTAAAATTTTAAAATTTTAATTACCCAAATTTTAACAATTTGGCGTGCACAGTGGGATGAATCCTTAATCTAGATGAACTAAAGTCATAAATATTATCTTTTCATAATCAAGAAAATAAAAGGATTTCTGGATAGCTAAGAACTTGCTCTAAAAGTACTGATAATATAATACGAAAAATTAAAAATTGCAAATATTACATGAAAAATTGATACTACCGAAGTTCGCAATAGCAAAACTCTTGTCATATTTCCTAAAAAAAATTATCTATAATTTTTTAACTATTTTTGTCGAACTCAGCAGCCCCAAAAACGTATAGACTGACTATCAAATATTTTTGGCCTGCCAGATTAGTGAATCGACCCACTGTGGGGCAGAACCGCCAGTTCCCTACTACTCTGGTGAAGGAACTGCGAACAAGATTTCGGGTTCCCAAGCCACGCACCGAGTGGATCCTGGCACTGCAATCCTGGGAGTTGCGAACGCTAGTTCGGGGCCCAAGACTGGAGTACGGGAGACACAAGGACCCAGTAGGCACGTAACTCCTGCACGTCGGGCTTTTATGCAGAGGCGATCTGCAAACAAGATCTTGGCTCGGCTAGGTGTTAAACCGGCCGAAACATTAACTAGTGATGAAACCTCATCACTGGACTGGGCCAGAGCAATTCTAGCTGACCAGCAGAAATCACCTCCCCTCACGTCTTCGGACGGGCCTAAACGGCAACGTTCTGAAGAGGAGGCCAAACTGCTAGGCCAGCAGCCCTCCAGTAAGCGTCTAAGACCTCATTTATCTAAGGATAGATCTTACAGCGAAGTGGCCAAGGATAACCTTGTCATGGCTGTAATTGATCGGGGTGACGCTGACCTCGCTATAACTCAGTCGAACTGGTTTGTAGTCAGAAGGTTGTTGTTGGGAGTCCTAGGGAAAATCGTGGCAGAAAACCCAGGGGACTATCCCAGATGTAGGGATGTTGGATGGCTACGCGGGAAAGTCAAACTCATGGCCTGTGCAGACGAGAGATCAGTCAAGTTGTTAAAGCTGGCGGTAGCTCGTATGGGCAGTCCATGGGAAGATGCTAGGTTCGACGTGGTATCTGCCTCGGAGATACCACGCCGACCTAGGGCTATCGCGCATGTGCCGGATGAGCCGTCCGCAAAGGAGGAGATCCTGAAACTCTTGAAGCTAGGAAACCCTGAGATGCCAACCCAAAACTGGCAAGTGACCAGTGTTTCCGAACCTTCGGGTGGTTTCAGAAGGATCACAATTCTTCTGAGCCGGGAATCGCTTCCATTGATCCGGGAGAGGAAGGGGGAGATGTATTACGGTTTTGACGTAATCTCCCTTAGAATCTTCCGGGGTGATGACAAGCACACCCCGACTGAGAACAAATGTGTTCCGGAGGAGGAGAGTATGGCTATCGTATCAGATAGTGAGGTAATGGATTCGGCACACCCGGATCCTGAAAATATGTCTGTAGACGGATCTGCCAGCTTAATATCTCAGGAGAGCACTCCTTCCAATTCAGAGTTGGTTGGAGAGTTCTTTGGAGATGTTGAAGAAATGGTTAACGAGGATACCCTCTTGGATTCAGATCAGGAGGATATCAACGTCACCGTCGTACACACAAATTTGGGTGATGATGAGGGTAGTACAAGCTAACCTTCATCACTCAAAGGCAGCCTCGGCTGCAGCGCTCCTCAAAATGAGTAAAGAAAGAGAGGAGCTACTGTTGGTCCAAGAACCCTGGGTACACAAGGGCAAGGTTTGCGGACTGGGCATGAAAGGCTTTAAGCTCTTTCATACACACAGGTCAGGTAATATAAGATCCTGCATAGTTGCTAAAAGCAACCTAAACATCTTCATCCTATCTGATTTCAGTGATGAAGACACAACAGCCGTAATATGGGAGACTGGAAACACCACCATCGTCTTAGTTTCCAGCTACATGGCGCACGACCTCGAATCACCTCCACCTAAGGTTCGAGAAGTAGCAGATATGGCAAAGCGTAGAGGCCTGCCGATAATTATTGGAGCGGATGCAAACGCCCATCACATTGTTTGGGGAAGCTCGGACACTAACGCAAGGGGTGAGTCTTTACTTGATTTTATTCTTTGCAGTAACCTAAATGTAGCTAATATTGGGTCAGAACCCACCTTTATAACAGCTAACAGAAAGGAAGTTCTGGATATAACTCTTGTTAGCTCCAGACAATCTAATTGGATTAGGGGATGGAGAGTCTCAGAAGACTGCTCCTACTCGGATCATAGGTATATTGAGTTTACAATAGGAATTCAGTCAGAAAGGGCTGTGCCCAGAATAAATAGGAGGAAAACGAACTGGGAAGTGCATCGTAGCACCCTAATAGATCTTCTTCCGGAACCCCCAGTCATACAAGACAAGCAGGGTATAATCAACGCTGTAGGTATACTAACAAGCGCAATAAGTTTTGCGATATCAGAATCATGCAGACCAAACGTCTACACTGGTAGGGCAAAACCACCTTGGTGGAGCCCCGAAATTGCAGGGGCTCGTGCAGAATCTAGAAGACTTTTTAATGAGGCGAAGAACTTAGGAACATGGTCGGCCTACAAGGCCTCTGTGAACCGTTTTAAAAATTTGATAAGGAACGCAAAGCGTAAGTCTTGGAAGTCCTTTTGTAGTAGCGTTGAAAGCGCCTCGGACGCCAGTAGACTTCGTAAAGTGCTTTCGAAAACGCCCACGGTGCCGGGTTTAATTAAGAAACCTTGTGGCCAGTGGACTATAAGCGCACGTGAAACCCTTGAGGTTCTCATGGAAGCACATTTTCCTGGTTGCTCAGTCTATGAAGATAGGGCAGAATCCGACTTGGAAACCAGCGCTGAATTGGTGCAGGTGCCCATTAGTAGGGACAGGCTTATCTGGGCTATAAACAGTTTTAGTCCTTTTAAGTCACCTGGCCCGGATGGCATCATTCCGGCTGATTTTCAGCGGAATGTGGACCTACTGATACCTTGGCTAATCAGGATATATATGGCATGCATAAAGTGGGCATATATTCCAAAGCCATGGAGGATGTGTACTGTCGTTTTTATTCCAAAAGGAGGCAGAGCATCGCACACCACAGCGAAAGATTTTAGACCCATTAGTCTTTCATCTTTCCTCTTAAAAATATTGGAAAGGTTGGTTGATCTTCATCTCAGAATGACAATCGAGTCTGATCGTATATCAGCATCTCAGCATGCATATACTAAGGGTAAACACACACTCTTGTTGGTTCTATAGAGAAATCTCTGGATCAAAAGGAGTACACACTGGTAGCCTTTCTTGACATAGAAGGCGCATTTAACAATGTGAAACCAGAAACCATTATAATGGCTATGGCGAGACTGAACCTACATCAGTCAATAATTAAACTGGTTCGGAGAATTCTTATTTACAGAACTATCTCATCCAACCTAGGGCAAGCTTCGATTAAAAGAATAGCTAATAGAGGTACCCCACAAGGAGGAGTTCTATCTCCACTACTGTGGAACCTCGCTTTAAACTCCCTTCTAAGGGAACTTGAAGATAAGATGTTAAAGTGCGTAGCATACGCAGATGACATCGCAGTATTGGTATCGGGTAAACATCTACATACCTTATGTCAGAGATTACAGGAGGCACTAGGTACCATTAGTAGATGGAGTGTCAATAGTGGCCTGAATGTAAATCCGTTGAAAACGGATCTTGTACTTTTCTCGAGAAGATACAAGATTCCGCAATTCCAACTTCCAAGGTTAAATGGAATGGAACTTAAGCTGTCTGATTGTGCCAAATATCTTGGTATATATCTGGACTCCAAACTCTCATGGCAACGAAATGTCCAGGAAAGGGCAAACAAGGCTGCCATTGCTTTGTATGTATGTAAGAAGGCAATAGGGACAACATGGGGCTTAAGCCCTTGCAATTCCAAATGGCTCTTCAATACAGTGATTAAGCCAATATTAACATATGGCGCGTTAGTATGGTGGCCCGCCTTGCAGAAGGCCATCCATCGTGGAACCATTGAAAGGATTCTAAGATCTGCAGCCCTTGCTATTACGGGTGCACCACGGACCACTCCCTCCAAGGCGCTCTTCGTGATGATGCACTGGCTGCCAGGGGATCTCATGGTAAAGCAAATTGCTATGAACTCTGTAACTAGATTACAGTCGGCAAATGCGTGGAAAAAGCTGACTTGCGGTCATTCTATAATAGGAGATCAGTTGAATGATCTACCGGCCAATATAGATTACCGATCACCCATACCTCTGCCTGACAATAGATTCAAATCTAACACATCGGGCGCATCCAACTCGTCTATAGGGGCAGAGGGGGATGTGCTCGAGGTGTATACGGACGGATCGAAGTCACACAGGGGCGTGGGTGGGGGAATCTTTATTCCTCGCTTTCAAAAGAGGATAAGATTCAAGCTGGACAGTAGGTGTAGTATACTACAGGCTGAAATCTCAGCGATAAGTAGAGCGGCTAAATGGTTGAGGTATTATAGGATATACAACTGGGATATCCGTATATTCACGGACAGCAAAGCTGCCATTAAAAACATTGCGGGCGTCCTTACGACATCGAATCTGGTATATGACTGCCGAATCTCTCTTAACAAACTGGGAATGTATGCTGACCTGGAACTACAATGGATTCCAGGACATGCGAATAGTGTTGGTAACAATATTGCGGATGAGCTGGCTAAGGCTGGAGCTCAAATGCAGGATGAGGACATTGATAGGTTGGTAGGTGTTCCGATGAATTGCTGTAAAATGCAAATACAGCAGAACCTTTTCAGGGTTGCACAGGCTAGATGGTTACATGAGGTCACATGCTCAACCTCTAGAATGACATGGCCCTGTTATGATATGAGGAGGTCCGCAATATTGGTGAGGATTCCAAGAGGACAACTCCGTAATTTGGTCGCAGTCCTAACAGGATATTGCTACATAGGCATACATGCTGGTAGATTAAATCTACCTTATAATGATTTCTGCAGAAGCTGTCAGGACGAGGAAGAGGAGGAAACTGTTGAGCATTTTCTCTGTCATTGCCCAGCACTTGCGGAGGTGCGTTCACTCCACATGGGGGCTCCGATACTGCAAGGTTTGGAGAGTCTGTCGGAATGTGAAATCGGTAGTGTGAATTCATTCATACGCCTTTCGGGTTGGTTTCAGCTGAATACGGATAGTGTATAGGATAAATGAGGATGGGCAGCCCACCTCAATCCGCCCAGGCAGCACAACGGGACCTCTAAGGACCCAAGAGGGCTGGTTTACTATAAATCGGCAGCCTGTTATAACCTAACCTAACCTATCCCATTAAGAAGCGGGTCTTAATTTGAGAAAACCATAGAGAAGAAAATTCTTGCGTTCGGCCGAAGGGCGGCTATGTAAACAGATATAGTTATTAAAACGAGACGTATTTAGTTACAAATATACAAATTTGTTCATATCGCTTCTTTATTACAAAAGAGTCATAACTCAAAACAGCTATTATTGCAGAAAATAAATAATTAAATAATTAAAAATACATTTGCATATTATTATATTTTATTTTATATGTTTTATTTTTGCAGCTCAAAGAAACTCCTCCAAAAAGAAAAAAGAAGGACAATTCAGAAAATTTAGTAGCTTTAGCTTGTAAGCGACTTTGATGTTCGATGCAATTGCGAAAACATGGGCAAATGCCTTCTCAAAAATGTACCATATAGAGCAATTGCATGCGAAAAAAGTGATTGGCGAAATATTATATGAAGGACAAATGGGAACTTTGAATAGAAATTCCGTCCAAATAAATAAAGCATTTTATTCCTCAAGCAATGAATATCCAAATTCAGATGCTTTTTATTGTGAATCTTCCCAGGAAGAAGGAATTGCAATTGATAACCTCCAGGAATAAGTTTTAAATTTTGTATTAATGATCTCTAAAAATTTGATTTGCAATACATACTTATGTAGTATGTAATTACTTAAAATTTTTTGTTTCTTTTTATTTTATTCAATGACACTGCCTTACAAAAAAGATATAAAGCATCTTTTTAAGATAATTAGGATTTGCTAGGCACGAGAAAACTAGTTCTTTAGTTAAAGAATTTTGTTGTATAGTCGTGCAGAGTACATTCTAATTACCCTAAAAAATTAATTAGGAACTTTGTATCTTTGAAAAGTGAAAATTTGTAAAGCAGTGCTTTTTATGAAAACAATGTACCTTATTTTTAAACGCTGTTCTAGTCGTCACTGTCACAAAAAGTGATTTCAAAAATATGCCTATATTTTTCAAAAACTTGTTAATTTTTATTGTAATTATAATAAATTTAACCTTTATATTATTCTTTATTCTGTAATTATGTATTTTTCGAATATTTTTTAATTTTTTTATTTTGCTTGAAATAAAGTTATTTTCATATACATACATACATATACCCTTTTTCTACACGCAAAGTTTATTTTGTCTACTCATCATTAAATAAATATGTATGTATGTAGCTAAAAACAACTATCACAGGGTTTTAGTTCGTTTTAAGACATCTTAGTAAAAGGCTTATCCATTCTCCGCTCCATTCATATGAATTTTTGTTATGATATAGTTTAAGAACCTGAAATAAAAGCGAATAATAAAAACGTTTAGTTATTTGCTTCTAAAAATTAATAAACAAAAAACTCACCATTTTTAATATACAATATTATGTTTTTGTACATTTTAACGGCAAGCCGTCAAAACAAAAAACAGTTTGTTTTTAGTTGTGACGTTGTTTGAGCAAATGAGCGAGATGTACATACATATGTACATATACCAATAAACTTTGTAAAATTTGGTATAAATAGCATTTAGATATGTAGGTATATCAAAAATTATTTTTCCGAAGTATGTACAGACATAGTATGTATCATGGTATATATAAAGTCTGAGGTGAGCAGCTGTAAAGAGACTTACCTTTATATTATCTTTAAGTTCTTGGATTAGTGCTTGACATGTCTCAACAACTATTTTTCCAATGGATTGAGGTGATATAGCACTTATAAACTTCAAGTCTTCAAATGAATTTCCCGTTGCTAAGTAGCGCAAGGTGATGGACAAGCGTTGGCTTGCAGAAATGGATTTTCGCAATTTCGTGTCCTGTTTTTGGATGAGTGGTGTTACCTTATGGAGAAGGATATCGAAAGTTTGGGCATCCATTCGAAAGAAGTTTCTAAAGTCCTCAGGTTCACACATTCGCAACTCCTTCAACAAATTTTCGTGAGAGAATTCTTCCCGCTTTTTGTACCATTCTTTCATCCATCTACGTCTTTTAATTTTTTCGTTTCCCATGGACTTAGTACCCAGAGCCAGAGCCACGCAAGCCTCCTCTTCATCACTCATGTCGCTAAACATTTTAATTTGTAATTAATTAGTAAAAAATATTTTTATTTTAAATTGAGCCAAAACTTTTAATAAATGCAAACTCGCAAATTACTAGCCCATATGTTTTTGTTTTGCTTATAGGTTATGTTCACTTTTTATTGTACGAAAATTGCGCCATATTTTATTTGAAAATATTGTGCCACTTATTGCATAATATAGGGCAAAATGGAAATAATATCACGATTAGTATACACAATAATATTGTATAATGGATGGGCGGCTTAAGGCATTATAAATTATAACGTCGAACGAACAACTTGGTTTTATTCCTTACGGCCGTCTACAATTTATGAATTGTTTTTGCTTCATTTAGTTTAAGAATTATTATGTGTGTGTATTTTTTTTTTCTTCTTAGTTTTGTTTGATGATCAACTCTTAATTCAGCTGTAAAAAAAGAGATATTTGTTTTTCCTTCTCTGTATTTCTAACAGCTGAATTACGAGTTGGTCAACAAAAGTTGAAGTGTGTGAACCTGGACTTACAAGCTGCAAAAATGTTAGTGTATGTGTGTGCATTAAATTATTACAGTGTTGACAATGAATTTGCACTTAGCAGTGTCTTCAATTACACATTGAAGGAAATAACACTACACATCTTTGGTGTAGGTTAAAGTTAAAACGAAAATAAATCAAAGTAGAACCCAAAGTATAATTATACACAAATTATACATGAATCTCATTACATGGCCCACACATGAGAGTAGAAATTACACACTGTGTATTACACACATATTGGCAACACTGAATGACTATAATCATGCATGAATGCCGCGTCTGCAATTGTACTTTAGTTACCCTGTGATAGCTGTTTTTAAAAACAAAAGACATGTGTTATAAAACGTGTTCTAACTTTTTTAATTCATACACGCATCTTTTTTTTTTGGTTTTTTTGTTTACACATTTATGTGTCCTGCAAAAACACTCCCAGTCAAATAACCGACAGTGATCGACAGTGGTGATGGATTTGTCTATTTAAAGACCCAACTATAATATGAATAAGCAAACTTAAGCAACTGTTCGTTACATACAATACGTATGTGTGCAACTATAATGTACGTAATGAAACTTTTCGTCAAGTTTCGTCAAATGTCATTTGCTTAAGTAAAGTGCCAAACTGAACGCATGTTCCGTACGGAAACAACGGTTTGTGCATTTTTTAAACTCAAATAAACAGCAGCAGAAAATATTCAACTCAGAAAGTAAAGCAAAACTTTAATTTGCACTTATTTTTTACAACATACATATACACACATACACATGTGTTTGCTTATGTATATTCACTGTTGTTCTTTTTAGTAGGCAAAGCAAATAAAACATGTAATAAATTGATAGATATAATTATTTGTGAATTTTTAATAGATAAGCACATTATAACAAATTAATTAGATTGAATTGCATTCATTTAGGAGTTATGAGAAGAAACAAAATTACTGCAAAATTATGATCAATACCTAGATGTGCAACTATGGCTAAGAAGTGCTTAAGTTCATGTAAGTACATTATGGCCACCTAAAAGTCACCTCTGAAATGTTTAACCATTTGACAGGCTTATCATTCAATTCTGACATTAACTTAAGAGTTCTCGTTGTAGCTTCATAGTGAACAGACGTAATAGCGGAATTTTTCTTACATACATACTAAACAAACAAAAAATCATACAAAAAAATATTCGTAGTACATATTAACTTTGATAAATAAGCTTTTTTTTTGCTTTGCTAATATTTTTACATATAGAAATAACAAAAACAAAAAAAAACGTAAACAAAAAAACACAGACAAAGTACCCTTGAGGAATACTCTATATGAGTACCTCAAATACAAATAATTGTGAAGTGAGTTATAACGGCAGAAATGCCTATTTTACTGTGAGTTCTGATGCTCTCAATGATAACAATAAAAATAACAAATCTGATGATAGACTCACTGTGAGTTCTGAAGCTCTTAATAAAATCAATAAAAATAAAAAATCTGATGATAGACTTTCTCTAACGGCAAAGCCGCATTTTCGTCAGCGATCAACTTCCCTTTGTCCAATGACAACTAGTGATTCGTTAACATTACCGTTGCCTAGTACCTCTACATTTAACTCAGCGATATCATCCGCTTCGGGCTCGTGGTCACCACTTAACCCTGTTTTCACTATAGATAAGAGTAGCCAAAAACCCAAGGTACAAGTCGGAATGGAATGGATAGATATATAACTGTGGTAAAGCGCGGGCGAAGCCCAAAATCTTCTAAAATTTCATCTGCTCCAAAGATGTCAAGGGATAACAGTGCATCCTCTGCTAATAGTTAAAACCGTTTTAAAATATTGCAAGATGATAACGACAAACCCGATGCATCATCGAACAAAACTTCTAAGCCACCACCAATCTATTCGAGAGAAAAAACGTCCTTATTAAAAAATTAGTCTCGATCATTGGTGAGAATAAATTTCACATTGTTCCAATAAAACGTGGTAGCATTGATGAAACGAAAATTCAAATTTATGAAGAAAAATATTTTCGCACAATGGTTTCTGAATTTGAAAAAAGTAAAACAAATTTCTACACATACCAGCCCAAGAGTGCTAAAGGTCTGCAGATCGTATTGAAGGGCATAGATTCCTATGTCGCTCCCGAAGAAATAAAAGATGCACTCGTCCTCCAGGGATTTAAGGTAAAAAATGTATCGAACATAATAAATAGGGAAAAGATCCCCCAACCTCTATTTCACGTTGAACTGGAGCCAAATGATATAAAATTTAGAAAAAATGAGACGCACCCAATTTATAATTTAAAATATCTTTTATACCGAAAAATAACAGTTGAAGAACCACATAAGCGTTCTGGACCCGTACAGTGCTATAATTGTCAAGAATATGGCCATACTAAAACTTACTGCAAGTTACCTACTGTTTGTGTTGTGTGCGGCAAAGTACACGGCACTGCTAGTTGCAATAAGCCAAAAAATCAAAGGGATAAAAAATGCAGCAATTGTGGAGGTAATCATACCGCTAACTACAGAGGTTGTCCTGTGTACTCTTTCGTCAAACAGACTATGGGGCAAAAACATAAATTAGCTCCAGCCCAATCAGCAAACGCTTTATCCGCCACTATTGCGCAAGTGAGCCAACCAGTTACTTCCCGTGTATCGTATGCCGATGCTGCTAAGTGCCCTTTTACATTTGGGAAATTGAAAGACAGACAGACGAAGTTTGTAGAAGAAGGGGCGAAGATGCAGAGTGTGTAGTACACTTCCCTCTGTACTGGACATTTTTTTGTTTCTCTTTTCTACTTTTCGCAATTTATTCTTGTTGCTTCATATGATTTTTCTCATTTCAGCGAATCTATGTATACTTGATGTGTATTATCAAGGCATATGGTATTTATGTGCATGTATATGTGTAGCAATCGCGAAAAAGAAGTAAACAAACTACAAAATTTCTGTCTGTCTATTAATTTCCAATATGTAAAAGCTTCGGGCAAGAACAAAAGAGAATTGAAAAAATGTCCGGCAAGAAATGTCTCAAATGTAAAAGAGGACTAAGACAAATTTTATTCCTACTCAAAATGTTTCACCACCAAATAATTCAACAAATACAAACTCAAGCTTTAATTTCAATCGACTTGAAGCTACTATTGATAATCTGGTGCAAACTATAAATAATTTTTCAACAAATATGACTAGCATGATGCAAGAAATGTTGCGAATGCAGAATACACTGCTTTAAGCATTAGTTAACAAACCATGAACACGTTAAAAATATGTTTTTGGAACGCAAACGGCATTCGCCAACATAAAAATGAACTTGAGCACTTCCTCACGGGAAAAAATATTGATATAATGTTGGTCTCAGAGACTCATTTGATTTCGAGAAGTCTTTTTAAAATTTCTGGCTACACCTTATATGATTCAAAGGACCGAAGAGGAAGAAAATGCGGTAGATCAACAATTCTAATAAGGTCAAGACTTAAGCATTATATTATTGACAACATTTCTGAAGAACATCTACAAGCAACGAATATTTGTATTGAAAATTTTTGCACTAATTTTGTAATATCATCAATTTACCCCCCTCCCAGATTCGCAATTACTGAAGATCAATACGAGGATTTCTTCAAATCTCTTGGCCCTTGTTTCGTAGCAGCTAGGGACTATAATGCCAAACATACGTTCTGTGGTTCGCGTCTTATCACACCCAGAGGTCGAGCGTTGTTCAACACAATTTCAAAAATGGGCTTGGACGTCATTTCGAGTGGGGAGCCCACCTTCTGGCCTACAGACATACCAAAACTTCCGGATGTTATAGATTTTGGCGTCATGAAAAATATCTCTAGGGATTTAATTCAAGTTGAAGCTTCTCTAGATCTCTCATCCGACCACTCTCCCACGATCGTTTCAATTTGTAGCCCATTAAGAAGTGACTTACCTCATCCTTATGTGAAGATGATAAATCGTGTTAATTGGCTGGGATTCAAAAAATATCTTAGTAGTCATTGCACAGAAAATATTATGCTAAGAACACCCGATGATATTGAATCTAACATTACCAACCTTAATGAAAATATTAAACAGGCTGCTGAACATGCCACTACCTCCCATCCGCAGACTGGGCTTAATAGAATTTATTCTACTGATATTGAACGTCTCATGTGTGAAAAAAGAAGAGCTAGAAGGGAATGGCAACAGCATAGATCACCTCAACATAAAACTAGGTTTAAAGAGTGCACTAAACGACTCCAAGAGTTGCTTGCATTTGAAAAAATTGCATCTCTTAAAAATTATCTGGAAGGTCTTGATGTCACACCAGCATATAATTACTCTTTGTGGCGCGCTGCTAGAAAGCTTAAAACACCCGTCGAGTTTAAACCACCTCTGCGCATATCTACCGGAGATTGGGCAAGAAGCGACTCTGAAAAAGGTAAATTATTTGCTGAGCATTTAAAATCCGTATTTACCCCAAACTCATGTTCTGGTGCTGTTGATTTGCCGAGTGTAGTTGCGCTATCCCCTCGACCCATAAAATTTAAGACGCGTGATGTACAAAAACTAATTGCTGAACTCAACCCGAAAAAAGCTCCGGGTATTGATGAAATTAGTAACCAGATGCTGATGAATTTGCCTCGTATTGCAATTAGAATCCTGTTATTCATTTTTAATGCCATTTTACGTCTGGAATATTATTCAGGCTGGAAGCTTGCCAAGGTTAAAATGATTCCAAAGCCGGGCAAAGATCTTACCAAGGCTGAGTCATATAGGCCAATAAGTTTACTTTCAACAATGTCAAAGCTCTTTGAAAAGTTACTCATGATAAAATTGTTCCCAATTCTAACTGATAATGAGTGCATACCGGACCATCAATTTGGTTTTAGAAGTCAGCATAGCACCATTGAACAAACTCATAGATTGGTTCAATTTATACGAAAAACTTTTGAAGAAAAGAAGTATTGCTCTGCGCTGTTTATTGACGTTTCTCAGGCATTTGATAAAGCGTGGCATGAAGGCCTAATTTTAAAATTAAAGACTTACCAATAAACATTCTAAATCTTTTGGAAAGTTGCATTACAATAACAAAATACACAACAAAAACATATCACTTTTCAATCAAAAATTTATCCATTTCTACTCAACATCTTTTTCTACATACATACATATTCATTGCTGATGCTGACAAACTTTCACAGCACAGTAAATCAGCATCAGCAAAAAAACAAAATTGCTGATGGTCAGCATCAGCAATTTGTCGCAAAAATACTATTGCTGATGCTTCCATCAGCACTTTCTTTCAGTAATTTCATTTTGCTGATTGCTTGTGCTTCAAACATTTCACAGCACAGCATTAGCAAATAGTTTTATTTTTACATTGTGTGCTGATGCTGATTGCTGCTGCTGATTCATTTGCGTTAGTTTTAGTTCACAAAATTTTTTTGATAAGGAATTTTTTCTTCAATATAAAATATTTGCAGCCGTATTCATAAAAAAAAGTAAATTGCGGTTTAAATAGCATATTAGTTAAAAAACATTTTAAAGGCTAAAAAAGGTTTTTTAAATATTGGTATTCATAATCAGTATTTTAACTAAAAATCAATTAACTTGCTTTTTTTAAAATAGCGTCTATACCTGATATAAACTCGGATATAATATGAGAGAGAACGTCGGCAGAATGAGAAGAAAAATATACATATTTATATTAATATTACTATCTATGTAGGGGAAAACGCACTCTTGTAAAGGCCGTGATACACTAGCCTACACGATCGTGCGATTTTTGAGAAAATACAGCCCTGGTATGATGGAGTTTATGAACATTTTCAAGACAAAAACAATTCATCAGATCAGGGTTGTATTTTTTTCGTAGATCGCGCGATTGTGTAGGATAGTGAATCATGGCCTTAAATATCATAATATTTCACAATTATCAGGCAGCCGTGCAGTAAACATCTTCGTTTATTGTAATTGTAATATTAGTTTTATAAAAATGTTGGTATTTCCTTAATACATCGTGCATAATTAAAATATTTCTGAATTTTTTATCAAAAAGTTTTAATTAATATGTATGTGTACGTTTTTTGACAGTTGATATGATATTGTTTTCTAAATATATATTATGAAAACAATATTATATCTGATATAATTCTTATATTGCAGTCCACTTGTAATATTATTCTCTGTACTATGAAATTTGACGTTTGCTGATAGAAATATATTTGATATTATATCAGGTATAGACGCTATGTAAAATATCGTGGCAACACTGTATTATGTATTTGTCACTTGCAACTTACATAGCGTCTACAACTACGATTAACTCTGACATAATATATGAGAGAAAGTCGGCAGAATGACAAAAATAAAATGCCGATATTTCTCTTCATCTCAAACAACAGGAACACGTACTTCTACTTTTCTTATAACATTTCATTTTATGCAAATTCTCATCGAGTTAACATGTATTATTCTTGTATAATTATTTATTTTGTTTTCACTTTTTCGCACAAACTTTAATTCACAAATCAAATTAAACACATTTAAACATATAAAATCCCAGAAATTTTGACCAAAACATTGTTTTTCATTTATTTTAAGATGCATACGAATTTATTTTCATGTACGTGTGTCTTTTGACAGTTCATCTCATAAGATTGTTGTTATAGGATTTCTTATAACAACACTCTCATAAAAAATCTTATAAGATTGAGATAACACTAATTTGAAGTTTACACGTAACATAATTCGCTCTGCGATTGAATTTGACATATTATGTTAGGTGTAGACCCTATGTAAGAGCGTTTGAGTTTTTTTCTCTTAAATAGATTGGTGGCGGCTTGGAGGTTTTGTTCGCAGATTCAGCGGGTTTGTCGTTGCCATCTTGCAATATTTTAAAACGGTTTTGGCGATTAGTAGATGATGCGCTGTTATCCCTAGAGATCTTTGGAGCAGATGAAATTTTAGAAGATTTTGGGCTTCGCCCGCGCTTTACCACAGTTATATATCTGTCCATTCCGACTTGTACCTTGGGTCTTTGGCTACTCTTATCTATAGTGAAAACAGGGTTAAGTGGTGACCACGAGCCCGAAGCGGATGATATCGCTGAGTTAAATGTAGAGGTACTAGGCAACGGTAATGTTAACGAATCACTAGTTGTCATTGGACAAAGGGAAGTTGATCGCTGACGAAAATGCGGCTTTGCCGTTAGAGAAAGTCTATCATCAGATTTTTTATTTTTATTGATTTTATTAAGAGCTTCAGAACTCACAGTGAGTCTATCATCAGATTTGTTATTTTTATTGTTATCATTGAGAGCATCAGAACTCACAGTAAAATAGGCATTTCTGCCGTTATAACTCACTTCACAATTATTTGTATTTGAGGTACTCATATAGAGTATTCCTCAAGGTTACTTTGTCTGTGTTTTTTTGTTTACGTTTTTTTTTTGTTTTTGTTATTTCTATATGTAAAAATATTAGCAAAGCAAAAAAAAAGCTTATTTATCAAAGTTAATATGTACTACGAATATTTTTTTGTATGATTTTTTGTTTGTTTAGTATGTATGTAAGAAAAATTCCGCTATTACGTCTGTTCACTATGAAGCTACAACGAGAACTCTTAAGTTAATGTCAGAATTGAATGATAAGCCTGTCAAATGGTTAAACATTTCAGAGGTGACTTTTAGGTGGCCATAATGTACTTACATGAACTTAAGCACTTCTTAGCCATAGTTGCACATCTAGGTATTGATCATAATTTTGCAGTAATTTTGTTTCTTCTCATAACTCCTAAATGAATGCAATTCAATCTAATTAATTTGTTATAATGTGCTTATCTATTAAAAATTCACAAATAATTATATCTATCAATTTATTACATGTTTTATTTGCTTTGCCTACTAAAAAGAACAACAGTGAATATACATAAGCAAACACATGTGTATGTGTGTATATGTATGTTGTAAAAAATAAGTGCAAATTAAAGTTTTGCTTTACTTTCTGAGTTGAATATTTTCTGCTGCTGTTTATTTGAGTTTAAAAAATGCACAAACCGTTGTTTCCGTACGGAACATGCGTTCAGTTTGGCACTTTACTTAAGCAAATGACATTTGACGAAACTTGACGAAAAGTTTCATTACGTACATTATAGTTGCACACATACGTATTGTATGTAACGAACAGTTGCTTAAGTTTGCTTATTCATATTATAGTTGGGTCTTTAAATAGACAAATCCATCACCACTGTCGATCACTGTCGGTTATTTGACTGGGAGTGTTTTTGCAGGACACATAAATGTGTAAACAAAAAAACCAAAAAAAAAAGATGCGTGTATGAATTAAAAAAGTTAGAACACGTTTTATAACACATGTCTTTTGTTTTTAAAAACAGCTATCACAGGGTAACTAAAGTACAATTGCAGACGCGGCATTCATGCATGATTATAGTCATTCAGTGTTGCCAATATGTGTGTAATACACAGTGTGTAATTTCTACTCTCATGTGTGGGCCATGTAATGAGATTCATGTATAATTTGTGTGTAATTATACTTTGGGTTCTACTTTGATTTATTTTCGTTTTAACTTTAACCTACACAAAAGATGTGTAGTGTAATTTCCTTCAATGTGTAATTGGAGACAGCCATATTCAAATTCATTGGCAACACTGTAATCATTTTATTCACACACATACACTATCATTTTTGCAGCTTGTAAACAAAGTTTGACAAATTTCTGCATTGTATACATAAACAGGCTGGGCTTGTGCAAGTTCCTTGTATAATTGTATCATGGTTTGTGCCAAATATTCACATGTGAATGTATGCATGTATGTGTACATTGTATATATATCAAAACAGTGATGCCATCTCTTGAAACTTAGAACTCCTAAAATTTTTTTGAAAAAGTGCTAAATTTAAATAATATACGTATATCGCAAAATAAAGTAAAATTTTTCGAATAAGCGCGAAAAGGGGCTAGTTTGAAAATGTTTCTGTTGTAAATCAAAACATCAAAAACATTTTTGTAAAGTATTTTCTTTTTAATAAATAACTATCATGAGATCAACACATACATAGCTTGAGATTTTATTGAAATGTAATTATTTTCATATTACATTTCAATAAGGTACAAATGTATAAATAGTATACATACATATATAATAGAAGTGTGTAGTAGTGTTGAGCGATACTGTGATTTTTTAATAATGTTGCTTCTTGTGAATGTGATTTCTAAATCGCTGTTCTTTTATACAGTGACTGTGATCACAGTTTAGCAGTATTTTGTTTGTAGCAGTTATATTATTTTGACAAAATCTAATAAGAAGAGCAGCAGTGATATTAAACAGTGACTGTGATCACGGTTTAGCACATTTCAGCTCTTCTGCGCAGCGATGCCAATTTAGCGCGATTCGCGCTAGATTTAGCGCGTTTTAACTATGCCAAACGCGTTTTTTCGTCTTACATAGCGTCTACAACTGCGATTAACTCTGACATAATATGTGAGAGAACGTCGGCAGAATAACAAAAAAATAATGTCGATATTTCTCTTCATCTCATACAACAGGACAACGTAATTCTACTTTTCTTATAACATTTCATTTTATGCAAATTCTTATCGAGTTAACATGTATTATTTTTGTATAATTATATATTTTGTTTTCACTTTTTCGCAGAAACTTTAATTCACAAATTAAATTTAACACATTTGAACATATAAAATCCCAGAAATATTGTCCAAAACATTGTTTTTCATTTATTTTAAGAAACACTCACACATGCATACGAATTTATTTTCATGTACGTGTGTTTTTTGACAATTCATCTCATAAGATTGTTGTTATGGGATTTCTTATAACAACTCTCTCATAAAAAATCTTATAAGATTGAGATAACACTAATATGACGTCTACACGTAACATAACTCGCTCTGCGATTGAATTTGACGATCTCATCTTACATATTATGTTAGGTGTAGACCTTATGTTAGCGCGCTTACTAAAAAAATCGCTAAATTAGCGCGTTTTGAATAAAGTCATCATCATTTCAGTTCAATATTTTTTTACTTTTTTTTGCATAAATTTAACAATTTTCTAGTAGGCAAAACTCATAAAAATTTTTAAATTGGTTAATGATTCAGCTGTCGCAAATAAAATTCTCTTGACTGTGGTTAGAATTAAAAACGCATTTTAATACTGTAAATTGCAAATATTTTGAAATTTCACAACTATGTACTCGTACTCGTGAGCAAAAAAAATTATATAACTTAAGGCCATGACTCACTATCATACAAAGTCCTGGGCAAGGCATATCAAACAGGTACACGCATCAGGCATATTGCTCATCCGCTGATTTTTTGTTTACACGTTTATAACGAAGAATTCATTTGACAATTACTTTTATGCCTTGTTTGATGCATACAATTTCTTGACAATTACTTTGTAAAAGTATGTGAGAAGCACAGAGTTGCACCTAATGCGTGTACCTGTATTAATAGGCTTTTTACACTGATACACATTTCAGTGAAACGCATGGAAAATGTAAAAAATGTGAAACATGCGTTTACATTGACAACATCTAACATCTACCATGAACTCAGCTGTCAAAAATAAATAAAAAAGACGCACAATTTTTGTTAAAAAATAATAATAATTAAAAATGGATATAGAGGAAAAATTAATTGTTGGACTAGGTGTTGCTTTGCAAGAACAAACAAAGTTATTAATGCAGAGCATTGAAATAATAGAAGTCATTCTGGACGAAGAAGGTGAAGAAGAATTTTTAATGGACATAGGTATGCCTTTTCCTCGAAAGGTGTGGATGTTTGTAAGTAAAATATAATAAATGATCAAAATTTTTTGGTATAAATAAATACTTATATTTTTAAGAGCCGCTATGGAACATTTTGGGAGAAAGATGTACCAAATAATGGCTTCAAATTTTTCAAAGAAAACTTTCGGGTTGAAAAAGAATATTTTTCTGTATTGGTACAAAAGCTAGTAGTTTTAAGAAAAAAGGACACAAATTTAAGGAATGCTATACCTCTTGAAAAGCGAATCGCAATTGCTCTTTATACCCTGGGATCCTCAGCAGAATATCGTGCTGTTGGAAGACTTTTTGGGGTTTCAACTAGCAGCGTTTGCAATATTTTACATGAGTTCTGTAAAGCTATCATTGAAGAGCTTTCTGGAGAGTATCTTCCTTCGGAATTCCTTACGGAGTCTAAAGTTACAGAATGTGTAAGAGGATTTGAAAAAATAGGGTTTCCACAGTGCTTGGGCGCGATTGGTAAGGAAATACATATATATGCTCGGTTTAATATGACTATCGAATAATTATTATAAAAACTTGAAGATGGATGCCACATTGAAGTCAAACCATCAGCCGCAGAAGCTGTCGACCATTACAACTATAAGGGTTGGTACTCGGTTGTCTTATTCGCTTTGGTTGACTTCCGGTAAGATTTACTCAAACAAACATTTAAATTGAAAAATATACAAAAAACTCGATTTAAAAAATTAACTAGTTAAGATATGTAATCAATATTTTGTCATCTAGTTACAGATTTCTTTACGTCAATGTAGGTTGCCCTGGACGATGCAATGATTCTTCAATTTACCGCAAATCTAAATTAAGTCATATGATAGATTCTTCTAATGTCCTAAAAGAAAATACGAAGGAAATATGCGGCACACAAGTTCCAGTAGTTATAATTGGAGACTCTGCTTTCAAATTTTCACCGACGCTTATGAAACCCTATCCATTTTCAACTTCAGCTTCCTTAGAACAACAGACTTTTAATTATAATTTGTCCAAAGCCAGGCGTGTAGTTGAAAATGCTTTCGGTCATCTAAAGGCAAGATTCAGACGAATTGGAAAGGGTTTAGATAATCACCAAAAGTTCAATAGTAGAATTATTATGTGCTGTTGTATTTTGCACAATTTTTTAAATCAACATAACTGTGAAATAAATGAAAACTGGAAAATTAGCCAAAACGCTTCTCTCCCACAGCCAGAGACCAGTAACACATCTGCCGATCAATCGGTTCAAGCAGAAAGTATAAGAAATGCTATAGGCCAGTTTTTATGCGAAATAGACTCTTTTAATCAATAAAACCAGATATCAATTTTTTGAGATCAATTTATTAATTTTTTTTTATTAATTTCATTGATTAAAACAATATTAATAAAACACAATATAAATGAGAAATAATATAAAACAAAAAAACAAAATTAAGGAACATTTCTTACATTGTATTAAAACAATAAATTAAATAAATTTCATTATTCGTCCTTGTTAGTATTAAATTCAGGTTTTTAACAGCGAAATTCGAAAATATCATATCAAATTCAGTTCTTAATAAGTAATAAGGTGAAAAAATTTTTACTCAATTTCTAAAATACTGAATTTAATTTGAAAATTCCGATTTTGGTTTTTAAAAACCTGAATTTAATACTAAAAATTACGAATTTGTTAAAAGACGTATGATTACAAAAAAAATACAAATTAACCCTGGAGCTTTTGATTTTGTTCATTGCAAACATTAAATTAATTAATTTAGTTGTATTAAAATAAAAAAATAAAACTTACGTGTGCCACTCATATTGTTGATAGAAATATTTATTACTTTTTTAAAATTAAATGTCATATTGTTAGTGATGATAAAATCAATTGAACTAATTTGTCATTTTTCTAGTGATGATACTAAATTCAACGAAAGATGTTAGATGAAACAAAATGAGATAGGAACATCTTTTAAAGATGTAGAAAGATGTTGGTTTTTAGTACTGTGTATTTCTTACGGAAAGATGTTAACATTTTCGCAAATTGATGGTAGATGTTAGATGTACGTCAGTGTAAAAAGCCTATAATGCGCCTTGGTCGTGCAATCTACGAAAAAGTACAAGCCTGGTGTGATGAATTGTTATTGTCTTTTGAAAATTTTCGTAAACTCCATCATACCAGGGTTGTATTTTTTCGTAGATCGCACGACTTTGTATGATAGATAGTGTATCACGGCCTTTATTAAGCATATGTTCTAGCTGAAGTACAAAAAGCATTTGAATTACAACACTATTCGACAATTTATATATGTAAGTTGTTACAAAGTTTGACAAATAAAATTAAAATAAGAACGAAGGATTTCGATTATTTGGAATGCGATTCTGATTCTATATTAAATGATTTTAGTTATCTTGGATATAACTCTGAAGAAATAATATTATAAAATCTGAAAAAGAGTTACTAAAGACAATCAATAGTACATACGTCAACTTTTATTAAAATTTAATTTATCGCGTAGGAAAATATCGCGTTTTGGCTATAAGTAGTTGACAATGCTGTAACTTAGAGCGTTCTAGCACGCTTTGCGAAGGGGAATAGCGCGTTTAGGCTATAAATATGTAGTTGACATCACTGCTTCTGCTTTTGGTAATACAAAGTATTACGACTTTGTAGAATCAAAATATTCACCCAAGGCCGATTAATAAGGTCAAGTTGAAAACACAGCTGATCTAGTTTTTTTCTGCCTAATTCAAGGCGAATTCATATAACTGTTGGCTCGTATGTCAAAACAAGGCCGATTAATAAGGTCAAGTTGAAAACACAGCTGATCTAGTTTTTTTCTGCCTAATTCAAGGCGAATTCATATAACTGTTGGCTCGTATGTCAAAAGTTGTTTATATACAGATACCTGAGACGGGCGATTGTTTTGGTGGCGGCGGATGAGAACAAATAACATGAAAATCAAATTTAATATAAAAAATAATTAAAAAATAAATTAGATAATTATTAGTTTTTATTGTACATGGAGAATAGGTAGCGACATACCGTCGGTTGGTTACTGGTTTGATGTATGTAATAAAAATGTGTTTTCGAGAAAATCGATGAAGAATGTTTAGTTCATTAGTTTTATAAAGATACACGATAGAATTTTTTAAAAGTAATAGATACATATGTTTTTTATTCAAACTTAAAGTTGATAAGCTTTTTACATCCCACATGAAAAGTTATTATCATTTAAAGAAAAAATGACAAAAGTCCTTGTCAACGCATGTACCAATCATAACTTCATATTGTTCACTACTTGTTCAAGTAGATTAATGCCCCTATCACGGTTTTCAACTTTTAAAACAGTTTGGTTGGCATTCATAAATTCGCATTGCCATTCTCCACCAAAGTAACAGTTGTCTTTTTAGTTGTGTTTTGGTATTGCCATTTGCAACTCTGAGTAAGTTTGGTTGAGAAAAACGTTGAGTATACACAACTGATTTTTTGTAGTTGGGTTTTTCTAGTTATAGTTTGGTGTGATTTTTAAAAACAAATATGGAAAAATCGTAAGTAAAAATTTTTGTTATGCTTATAAAAGATTTTTTAACCAATTAATATGCATATTTGCAGGAGTTTAAAGGTTACAACAAAAGCCCAATTCGAGAGACTTGTTAAATTAATGGAACACAACCCTGAGATTGCTCGTGGAAAGCCAAAGTTTGGTATGACTAAAAACCAATGCAAAGACTTATGGGAAGGTTTTGCGTTGGAATTAAACAGCATTGGACCACCGACCAGAACTTCCTCAGAATGGCAACGTGTTAGTATAATCCACATGTATACAATTGTGTATGTAAAGATTACATATTTTATTATAATGTACTTTAAACAGGTTTGGATCCATTATAAAGCGAGTGTTAAGAAAAGCTGACCAACAACAAACAAAATATGCAGGCTACAGGAGGTGGCCCTTCAAAAGAGATTCCCTTAAATAGCCTTCAAGATTGCGATTCGCAGTTATTGTGCTTAAACCAGCAAGTGACTCCATCTGGGCGAATATTTGGTGCCGAAAATGTTCCTCAAACGATAAGTGATGCGCCCGATGAGTTGGTTGAAGTCACAAGAGAAACTATAGAGTTTCCATCGAACATTCCTACAAGGAGGAGAAATCGAAATTGTCCCGAAAAAGAACGACTCACGCTGCTGAGAGAGCAAGCTGCGACACAAGCCACAGTTTTGAAAGCCATAAATAAATTAGAAAAAACCGTTTACAAAAAGTATGAAATAAATAAGCAGCTTTTAAAAATAAAGCAAAAGAAAATGGCATTGTGCGAAAGGAGCGTTAATGAGGCTACTGAGCTTCACAATCTGAAGACAGTGTGAAAAACTGAAAATTGAAAAGCTGAAGAACGAAATGAAATTATAATGTTATCTACAGTTAAAACAATACATGAAACAAAACTTTTTTTTATTTATTGACTAAAAGAACTGAATTTATTTTTATTTTTTGCTATTTATTTGTTATTAAGGGTATTATAATAAAATAAAAACCAAAAATAAAATTTTTAATAATAGTTGAAAAATCAGCATGAATTTTTAATTACTATAATATGTAATTAACTATTTTATGCCTTATGGTTGAAAAGAATGCATTATATTGTTTCTGATACTCATTCCAATTTCTGTGTCGTCAACATCTGAGTTAAAGGATTGTAGACTATCATCTTCGTTATCGGTAAATATTTCACCTTCTTGGAGTTCCACTTGGAAGTGCTGACTAATGTTATGCAGAGCACAACAAACATTTACAATTTTTGTTGCTTTTTCGGGAGAGTAATGTAAGCCTCTGGCAGAAAGAAGACATCGGAATCTACTTTTAAGGACACCAATCGTCCGTTCAACGATATTACGAGCTTTGGCGTGTATGGTGTTGTAACGAGCTTTAAAAGAACCACCGTATGCCAAACGAAATGGTGTCATTAAGTACGGTCGGAGCGGGTACCCGGCATCACCTTGAATGTAAAAAGAGATTCAAAAGGAGGTTTTAAATTAGATATTATTTTACCTAGAATCCATGAATTTTCTTGAGTGTTCCTTTGCAAATATGTTTTTAAATTGCTTAAATTAAAAATTAAAGAGTCATGATTAGCCCCAGGGTGTCGTGCATCAACATATCGTATGCCCATTTTGTAATCTCACATCTACAAAAAATATCACAATAAAAAAAAATTATAACATAAGCAAACGTATATACATGAACACATGCATATACATTACAAACTTACAATCAGAACATTTAAGCTGTAGTATCCTTTTCGATTTAAGTAAAGGTGCTGTGTGTCTTTCCGTGGAGCAATAATTTTTATATGTGTCCCATCGATACAGCCCAACACTCCGGGAAACCCACTTTTTGAAAAGAACCAAACTTTCGACGCATTTTTTTCCTCTTCAGTCATTTCTGTTTTAATCCATTTGCCACATATGCGACGCTCTATTACATCTAATACTTCCTTTAAGACAGCTGACATTGTGGATTGCGCTAGTCCTACATTGAAGTCGTTTCCACTGCATTTCTGGTAGCTGCCGTCAGCAAAAAATCTAAGGGCAGCACACAGTTTCAGTACCGGCGGTATACCGGCCACACGCACAGATTTTCTTAAAGAAGGTTTTATGTCATCCAACAAATAACAAAACGCTTCTTTACTCAGCCGGAAATAACTAATAAACCTGAAAAATAATTTTTTATAGAATTCATTATATACATTGATTATTCCTTACCTTGCATTGGGTAGTTAAAGAGGGTTGGAGTCATCACGAATTTTTCTTCTGATACGTAGCACATCTATATTTGCGACTTCGTTTTCGTCGTCATAAAATAAATCTATACATATATCCATTGGATATGATTTCTTTTAACAAAAACACTAAAAACAATCTTATTTTCTAAAACTTCGTATATTTAAATTCACACACAAATTAATTGCTTTCTGTCAAACTTGATATTTTAAGTTGGCAACGCCATGACAATTTCAACTGAAAAACAGTTGTGGTTCATAGTACTAAAACACAGTTTGGTCGTGTGTAAGTTTGGTCTACTCTTAGACGACCAAACTGAATTTAGTTGAAAACCGTGATAGGGGCATAAATTACTGTATATGTATATTTAAGTAAAAAATATCAATTTGACTCATATAACATGACATTTAAAGGAAAAACAACAGAAGAAATACAATACAGTTTGAATATACATAATTAATAAAAGAAATTTTATTAATTCATTTGATTAAAACATAACACAATAATTAAATTTTTGTATTTTGCTTTATTCACGTTCGTTGAGTAGAATATGCATTGATATACATCATACGAATTGCGAATATAAATATTAACGGTCTAATTCATAAAAAATATTTTAGGTTTATTACAGGTTTATTTGACAAATTTCCCATAGAAATATGTCAAATAAGCGCTTAATAAACCTGAAATATTTTTTATGAATAAGGCAGTAATACTTTTACGTTGGAAATGTACCACATATCCCAAAAATTGTCCATTGCTGTAAAACAATTTTTTAAATGTTCACCAATTGTGGAAATGACGCAATATTGCAGCTCTATATCTCCTGATATACTCAAGATATCGGAAAATTTATAACGAATTTGGAAAGAGGACATATTATTCATATATAATCGATCAATAGCTCAATTTGTTTTTAAATAGTCCATACATCAAACCAGTAACCAACCGACGATAAGCCAAACTTTTTTCGGCCGCTGCGTAGCTGACTAAAATTATTGACGGCTTGGCTCAGCCGGATGTGAGCCATCGTGGCGTAGGTTTCTGCTTCAGTATCTTCAATCCGCTGCTTTTGACATACGAGCCTCCAAGGCAACAACAAAATACCATATTGTTTTTATTGTTAGTATTTTGTTGTAGTATTAACTTTACCTGTCATGAATTTGCCTTGTATTCACCCTTATTCCAACGTCTAGAAAATAGCATAAAACTGCAAAAAGGGTTCAAATGTTTTCGACAACGGGTACAAGCTCCAATTTTCTGGTGTTGTATTAAAGTGATGTCGATGCCGACAACTGGAATAAGGGTGATTATGAAATTCTCTCCGTGTAAAAAAAAGAGAACAAAAGTCTGTTGCAGGTATTTTTCATGTTTACACTGATACTACAAGTAAAATGCAAGCAAATATATTAAACTGTTGAGTTAATAACAAAAATTGGAAAATTGCAAAAAAGATGTGTGTACTAATAAAAATAAATATTGGAGAAAATATTTTATAATTTTAATGTAATTTTACTACAAAATATAATTTTTTTTAAAGTTTATTTATTGTTTGTTTGGTTATGCTGTACCAGTTAAGTAGCTGATGGTTGCAGTCGTAAAATATTTACAAAAACAACATGAAAATTTCCTGAGTTGATTTTGGTTGTTCTTGTAAAAGTGTCAACACCTTCAATAAATACCATTAGTGCTGCCAATGTTTACTTTGAATACTTAAGTTTCTAAAATTATTTAGAAAATAAACATTTACCGACCGCTTGTCAAATTTTCTATCCGTATTCTCTCCTAGTCGATACATTTTACTTTTACATGATAAGATTTTGTATAATCTACAGCATTTTTTGACATGTCGTAATACATTGTATTAGCATGTAAAGATAGCTTTAGTATTGGTATTTTGATAAATACTAATATACTAACAACAACAACTAATATACTAACAACAAGAGCGACAAGAACAAACGATTAGCTACCAACCCCATCCAAATATTGTGAATTGTCGTATAAGAGGCAGAGAGACAGTAAAATTGCAAATACAAAAATGTGAGAGCTATACATAGTTGCCAGAAAAGACGATTTTACACGATTTGACGATTTTTTCTCGACAGACGGTGAAGGTATAAAAAAAAATTCATGTGGTAGCTCTATTTACTCTGAAATAAGCATACAAGAACGTTGACAGGTTGTATAAAAGAACTTACTTTCAAAACCTGTTACTTGATAAATTCAATCACAGTTGTGCTTAGTGATTTTTCAATCGCTGTGAAAAATTACAGGTTTAGAAAAATCGCTCATCTCTAGTGTGTAGACTACCCCTAATACATTTGAGTTAAACTATAAAACTTTTAACATAGTTTTTTTTTCACCCGTATTTCATATGTCGAGTCGAATTTTCGTCTCCGAAAGTTTTTTTTTGTCTTGTGCACATTTCCTTTAATCTAGAACAAAATTCTCTTAGACGAATATTCGAATCGACATACATAATACAGGCGATTGTATTATATTTTTAACCCCCGAACAAAAAATTTATGTTATAAGTTTGTAGTGTGTCTGTGTGTCTGTCTGAAAGGGGCTAAGTTGGCATCACTACATAAAAAGGATTGGTCAAAACGAACCACGAATGTGTCGTGTGAACGGCATGATTCGCAATCGTGGTTCTGAGAGCGAACCAAGTGGTTCATGTTGCCGTCTGAACATAGTATTAGTAAGGCCGGGTTTACATCAGTGTGTCATGTGCCACACATGCGTAAAAAAGCGTAACCACTAATTACTAATGAAAAACTGTTTGATTCAGACTGGTATTTATTAAGTTAAACAGTTTCATACATAACTAATAGAAGATTTTATAGAATCCAACATGATTGGAAACAGTTTAAATCAATAAATACATGTCTGAATCAAACAGTTTTTCGTTAGTAATTACCCTACAAGAAGACTACTTGTCACAGTCCCCAGTTAGTTTATTAAGGGTTTGGAGAAAAAAATGAGCAACACATTTGTGTACGTGTGATTTTTGATCTCTCTCTTACTTATTCATTTCACTTAATTAAAACGCATATATCTGAACTGCTTACTCTGCTTCTTTTTTGCCAGTCATGGATTACATAAGCATTGGTAATTTATGACTAGTCAATGTTTACATAAAAACTGGTCAACTATTACTAGTCAATGTTTACATAGAAACTGGTAAAATCTAACTTTTAAATAAATAAACATAATTTTTATGTTATTTTAATTGTTTTTTATTATAAGAAAATAAAGAAATAAGTAATATACATTCATATATATAATCCAAAATACAAAATAACGTAGGTGGTATCACTCTCCAACACACCTTTCTTTTTGTAAATATCAAAAATTTTAAAACAGATATACATAAATGTATAAATTACATTAAACTTTTCAATTTTTTTTATGCAGTATTGCTGTTACTTAACTTTCTTAGCACTTGTATAAATTATAATTTCACAGACCGAACGAATTTTTTATTTTACAATAAAATTCGATGTCTTAAAAGTTTTGATATATGCACATTAGATGTTTCGCTCTAACATACATGTTAGAGAGGAACAAATATAATTTATAAATGTGTCGGTCATCACTACCGGTCAAATGACCAGTCAATTGACTGGCACTCTTAAATTCAATGGAAAATTATTGCGAATGGGTTAGTGAAAAAATTTCGTTTGTGTTAGTTTCAGTCATTTATTTCTTGTAACCACTACCCTGTTACGCTTTTTTAGTCACATGGCTCACAAGAAATGCCAGGTGTAAACTCACCCTAAAGGTGTCTTTACACGGTAATACAATGTATTACGACATGTCAAAAAGTGCTGTAGATTATAAACAAATCTTATCATGTAAAAGCAAAATGTATCGACTAAAAAAATACGAATAGAACATTTGACAAGCGGTCTGTAAATGTTTATTTTTTAAACCATTTTAAAAATTTAAGTATTCTCATCACACCAGAGGTATATTTCAAAGTAAACATTGGCAGTGTTGGATTTCCTACTAGGTATGCGCTTTTGTTTAATTGCCTAAATTATTTAAATTCGTATTAATGCACTTGTCTTATGCATTAATATAGAAACAACGAACACACACACATATGTATGTAAATATAATTGCAAGTTACTGCTGCTCGCGACACTCATTTGAAATCTATGCAAAAAAAAATTAATTAATTAATTTTTGGACCAACATTTTATTGCTTTGAATTTTACCAACATTAAAAACAAGTACAACAACACTATCAACATTAACCGCTTAATGCGACACTAATTGAAAAACTATGTATACAAAACGTATAATTGCGTACCGAACAATCTTTAAAATAATTTAACTTTAAATATATTCTTGTCACTGAAATTCATTATTTTTAAAACCTTTGAATAAAGAAGTTCTTAATATTTGTTGAAATTATAAAAAGAATCAACATAACATTTTTTTCAACCAATAAAGAAATAATTTATTAAAAATAAATTAACTAAGTTTTAAGATTCCACATAACTTTTTGAATTGGTAAGTCATCAAAGGGAAAGAAAAAGCTCTTGTCCTCAACACGGTCCTTCGAACCGGATTATTTAGTTAATCCGACGGGATACATTTCAAAAATAATTTTATCATCGAATTATATGGTTAATCCGAAATTTCATCACAAAACTCGCAATAAAATGTCTGACGAACAAGGTCCTCAAATGTACACTCCACTATCTACTGTGTATGATGGAATCATATACATTAAGAAATCACAACGCACTAATCTCTTAGAACGGGAGCAGAAAGAAGCCGATGATGTTTTAAATTACAGCAATTATTCTTTTCATCTTTTGAAGTCAAGTTGGGGCTGTTAGAGCGACATTTTGAATCTTTCGCGAAGATTCAAAGCCAGCTTGAAGCACTTGATGAGTCGCAATTAGAAAAACACATATAAAAATATAAAATCCCAAAAATTTTGTCCAAAACATTGTTTTTCATTTATTTTAATAAACACTCACACATTCTTACCAATTTATTTTCATGTACGTGTGATTTGACAGTTCATCTCATAAGATTGTTGTTATAGGATTTCTTACATATGGTCTACACCTAACATAATATGTAAGATGAGATCGTCAAATTCAATCGCAGAGCGAATTATGTTATGTGTAGACTTTAAATTAGTGTTATCTCAATCTTATAAGATTTTTTATCAGAGCATTGTTATAAGAAATTTCATAACAACAATCTTATGAGATGAATTGACAAAAAAAAAACACGTACATGAAAATAAATTCGTATGCATGTGTGAGTGTTTCTTAAAATAAATGAAAAACCATGTTTGGGACAATATTTCTGGGATTTGATATGTTCAAATGTGTTAAATTTAATTTTTGAATTTAAGTTTGTGCGAAAAAGTGAAAACAAAATATATAATTATACAAAAATAATACATGTTAACTGGATGAGAATTTGCATGAAATGAAATGTTATAAGAAAAGTAGAATTATGTTGTCCTGTTGTATGAGATGAAGAGAAATATCGGCATTTTATTTTTGTTATTCTGCCGATGTTCTCTCACATATTATGTCAGAGTTAATCGCAGTTGTAGACGCTAAATTATAACAACGCTCTTATAAAAAATCTTATAAGATTGAGATAACACTAATTTGAAGTCTACACGTAACATAATTCTCCCTGCGATTGAATTTGACGCTCTCCTCTTACATATTATGTTAGGTGTAGACTTTATGTTAGTACTGCAAAACAGCGATTATTAATTCACAAAGTACTCGTATCTGTATTTGTTTTTTGTCCATGTTCAGAAAAATTTTGTTTTTATAAAATAATAAATGTATTCCAACTCGTATTTAATAAAAAAAAATTAAAAGAGTTCACAGCGAATCGTTGTTAAAAGTGCTTTTTATAAGATTTTTTTATTGCAGATTAAGAAGCACTAGAATAACGAGTTTTGTTTTATTTGTTTTGAGTGTTTATGAATCACTAGTTAATTTTCTACATTTATTATTATTTTTGTTAACAAATAAAGTGAGAAAGCAATGACTAGGAATGGAAAGTTGATCGCTCCTTTTCTTATAAATATAATAATAGTTTCTATAAAAAAAATTAATTTTTTTCGAAATAACATTGGCATATACATAAGTACATACATACATACATACAGGGACAGTTAAAAATGTAAACAAACACGAAGCAAAATTACAACAACGTCATCTTAAAATTGGTTTAAACATGGGTGCAGTCAATTTTAAAATTTGCTGATTTACACAAGGTTTAAAAAACGTTTTTTAAGCTAAAATTCTATTATGAATACAATTTTAGCGATTTTTGTTTAAACAACAGTTGAAATGCTGTTTAAAATTTTCATGAATACGGCGGTTAATGTTTTATTACATTGGCGATATTTGGCGATATTAGACAAGTAATTTAGCGAGGAGGCTGAAAATAAATCTGACAACACTGGTTATATGAATTCGCCTTAAATTAAGCAAAAAATAAGTAGATCAGCTGTGTTTTCAACCTGACATTATATATATCATAGACCATATTCTGTGTCATAGACTAACAATCACATCTAACAATTCTGTGTATATTATACATATATATAGAGATTATATTCCATGATATGAAATAATAAATAAAATGTTTTCAATAAAAAAGCCGGATCCAGAGAAAAGAAGTAAACATAATTTTTCACAGGTATGTGGCATTCGTGTCGCGTTCATGCGTACCTAGTTAGTCATTAGTTTAAAAATTACAATGATAGAAGAAATAAGTGTGAGTCATCTTTTTTATGTTTTCATACAGTTTGGGCTTACTGATATACCCGATGACTTCGATCCAAGTGTTGGCTTAGATGGTGGAGATGTTGACGTAAATGATAGTGATTTGGAAGCTGAACTAGCTGCCATTACTGGGAAAATTAACTGTGCCAAGTCCAAATCAAATTCTAAGCCTAGTCTTGCACCAGAAAATAAGTTGGATTATATGATAGCGGAAAGCTTAAAAGATATTGTCAATGACGATGAAGATGATGGAGATGTAGAAAATGATTCGGAACTTTTGGGCGAATTGCAAAGTATTGTTGGAAATGAGGTATACGAAGGGAATAATGTAAATAGTAAATCAAAATCTACCGAACCAGGAGGCAGACCTGAACTATATTTACCAACAACTGAATTAAATATGGTCGATTTATTAAAGCAGCGCATTGAAATGTACAAAATTGCTGAGGCAAACGCAAAAACTGGCAGTGAAAATTCCAAAATGCGCCGTTTTAATCGCGGTCTTAAAAATTTAAACGATCTTTTAAAGCAAGCGAATTCTGGTAAAATTATTAATCCTGACGATATACCTCCAGAAGTTAGTGTTAAAGTTGCATACGGTGATAGTACAATGGAACTTGACAACAAAGCAATAACTAATTTGTGTCAAGCTCAAAGTCCACCTTCGCAAAAGGAGAAGGTAAAAAAACAAGAAAAAGAGTTACTAGCTGTAAACCTACAAGTCAATCCTTTAGTTCAACAAATGCGTTTAAGACAACAGGAGTATAAAGTTGCAACCTTACAATCAAAAAGAAGCGGAGACTCTGTAATGGCATTGCAATATTTAAAAATAGTTAAACAGTTTGATGTTGTCATGAAGATGTGTGAAGACGGGCAGGATGTTGACATAAGTGATATGCCACCACCGCCGGATCAGTTTAAAGTGTTTATGGAAAATATGGCAGGATTTGATCAGAAGACTACAAATTTGAAAAAACAAACAGAGTCGTCACTGGTTTCCGAAGATGAGTCCATTACAGATCATAATATCAACACAACGGATATGCTAGAAGCTTTAATACAACGTCTAAGCGTATACAAATCAGTTGAAAAATCTTCGAAGGCTGACGAAAATTATAGTAAAGCTAGAAGATTTGGCCGTATAGTTAAACAATACGAAGATGCTATTAAAAATTATAAAGCTGGACGTCCGGTGACCTATGATGAATTACCAGTTCCACCAGGCTTTGGGCCATTACCAGTTGAAAACACAAAAGAAGCCACATCGCCAAAAGTTGGATCAGAACCTTCAAGTCCACCAAGTCTATCCAATGCTTCACCGACACCAGACAATTCTCAAACTTTGGTATTAAATACGCCACTTATTCCACCTGACCATGTGGATTTAACGACACGAACATCAGGAAACAAACAGAAAAACAATTTAGCTGAGCAGCAAATGAAAATTTTGCTTGAACGGCAAAAGGAGTTTAAAATAGCTGCAATAGAAGCCAAAAAGACAGGAGAAATCGATCAGGCTAAAGAATATTTAAAAATCTATAAGGGATTTGATGCTTTATTAAATGCGGCAAGCAGTGGGTTACCTGTGGATTTTAATACTGTAAGTTTATTTCGTAAAACTTAATAATGCCCATAGAAAAACAACAAAAAACCATAATTTAATAAAAATTGTGGTAAAGTGAGACAAAATAAATGAGACCTTCTTCAAACTCTATTATAATCTATTATGAGATTTGGACGATTTGAGAGACAACCGGGGTTGTTATAGAATCCAATTTTATCGGAATTGGATTTAAAACCGACAAAAAATTATGTTGGTGTCATGAAATCCAGTGTTATCGGTTTTTTGTTCAAACTGGAATTTTGATTGGTTTTAGGTGTCATAGAATCTAATGTTATCGGTTTTTTTTATTGGAAATAAAACAATCTGATGACAGCTGAGGGAATTAATTGGCGGGCGTTTGTGTTTACTTCTTTTAGTTCTATAACTTGTAAAAATGAAAGTTAATAAAAAAGTATTTATAAAAAATATATATTTAATTAGTAAAATTTGCACGCAAATTTTATTTTATTAGTCTTTAAAAAATTGGAAAAAATATAAAATATGGCCACAACAAGACTTATACTGGAATCCTTCCCAAAAGACCTCTAATAAAATTCTTCAGCTTGAAAACGTAACGAAGTCGCTAGCTCCAACAACGGAGAAATTTTTGAACGTTGCAGGTGCCCTTCAATGGTATTGAGTACCACACGAAAAGCCTCTTTGTTCAAACGATAAAAGGCTAAGAATCTGCACATAATTTTTAAATATGCACAATAAAAATATAGTACGCATTAAATATGCTTGTGTATGCTATCTCCGGCACTTCAAATGGGTTGTTACAGTCCCTGTTTGCGTGCGAAGAGGGAAAATGTCAAATATACACAAATATCACAAATATGAAATTACCAATGAATATTACCTTTTTATATGCTATGAATAAAAGAGATGATTCCCAATATTTCAAATTAAAGAAATTTTATTTAAATCCAATATGAAGTTTGTGTGTTCGCTAACCAATGCTCTTAGATAATGAAAAATATTCGTCGAAAAAAATGGCGAAAGCAAAGTTTAAGCGTTCCGTTAGCGATTTACTCGTTGTAATACAAATAGTTACTCCGAAAGCACAAAGTTGTAAGCTTAAGGAGCAAAATCTATATCTCAAAAAAAAGTAGTAAAATAACCAAACCAGCCAACTTTCATATAAAGTAAATCAAATAGAAATTCGACTTAAACAGTCCCTCAAAATTTTTCTTGGCTCGGACTGTTCTTCACCATAACATAAATGCTGCAACGGCGGATGTTATTTTATTTATTTATTAAATGAACTGTCACTTATCGGATTTATGTATTTGCATTCGAAAATATCAAAACCGACTTGTTTTCATGACACGAAATGAATCCAATATGGGTTTTGATAGGCCTTCAAGAGCGGGTAGGGTTTGTGTATTTTGTTTTATCAAGGGAAACTTAGGTTAAGATTTAGGATTTAGGGGTTTTGTTACTGAACAGTCTTCCTTGAACTATATTTTGGTAAAGTAAAGTCTATATTTGGTTTATTTTATTTGCTTATGTTGCCTATGGGAATTTGCTGTGTTTGAGGAGCACCTCCGTGATATTTTAAGTAAATATTCTGATACTCTCAGTAAATAAAGGCACTCGAAAGAATTCATGAGTATGTAGAGTTTGCGATCCCTAACTTGTGCAAATTTAGATAATTTCTAATGATTTTTACATCTCGTAGGGTCGTCAGGAATTCCTGTTTTTCGATTCCTAAGCACTCAATTGGAAGCGATGTTAAGAAAAATTTAATTTTTGACGTTCTCTAATAATATTTTATTTTTTGAGGGTGGCGTTGGCTGAAGTAGTTAGCACGTTGACTACAAAACGGAAGGTCCTGGGTTCGAGCCCGGTCTCTGACAGTAATTAAAAATAACACCACGGATTTTTCTGGCATGAAAAATTCTACTGATGCAGGCATAAGGCACTGGTCACTATAAACTATACCGACTTCATCGGATACTAATCCTAAGTAACATCAGAGCGCGCTCCTTCGTTGTGTAGCAGAATCTTCGGCGAAGTAAAATAACCAATAAAATGGCTACTAAACACAGCTTCAAAAATTTAATACGCCTCATTTGAAACCAGAAGGCAACACTGCATTATCAAAAAGCGTGCAAAAAAAACATCACCTGTCTTCTCTATCACTATCTCTTCCCTATCACCCTCTCTCACTATCTTCTCTTCAACTAATAGGTAGTACAAAGGGATCATTGTATTGGACCCAAGTGAGCTGGACTCTAAATTTCACCCTTCCTTACCATCAGCCTTCTAACCTAACCTAATAATATTTTCTTTTAGGAAAAATGGTAAAAACACCTATTTTCGCAATTTCTTTCTTTTTATATAAATTAAAACGCGAAAATTACATGCATGAGTTACTTATGTTTGAGAGACTTGGTTATCAGTGTTCATGATTCGATACCTTCGCATTGTGATCTAGGTAATGACACCTCATTGTTATTGGACTTTTTTTTGTAAGTAATTTTTCCTTGGTCACCTTTACTAGTCAAGCACAATGCTCCACTTTCTCGGATCATGGTCTAATATTTTCAGTTTTTACTTTTGTTATACCGTTTTATGATCATGTAGAGTAACGCCATTATGATAACTTTGATGTTAAATTCCCCTAATATTGACGAGAAATATGTTGCTTTTTCATCTTTATTTGCGTGATAATGTGTCGATGGACTCAAGTGATTTTTCTATTGCACGATCTTTGACAGACAGTTTATCAGATGGATAGATCTGTTAGGAATTCGAGGGTTTATTGTAAGCTGAGAAATGGAGCGAAGATCTCTATAAAGAGAGGGAAGAGGAAATATTCACCCTTATTGCGAATGTCGACGGCGACATCACATAATAGCATGTTTACACTACGTCATTCGCTCTCTATCCATGCTTCACATCCCAATCATGAACGAAGAAGCAACTTGCATCGACATACAAAATTATGAGAGCGAGTCAAGTAGATACTTCCGAAGCACGTAAAATTGTTATCTTCTCTAATTTTCATCGCAGTTTATCTGAACTAGTTATCAAAACAAAATATGTAAAATGCTATGTTTTCACTACGAGTTGAATCTAGGGATGCCAATCCCGAAATCCCGATTTTCGGGATTTAGTGAATCCCGAATCGCGGGATTTTCGAGATTCAGTCAATTCCGAAATTGTTTACTAACTTTTGTTTGTTATTTAAAAATAAATTCGACATGACTTTCCCCCATGTTAAGATAGTAACCGTGTTTGTTGTCTGTTTCATCCTGTTAATAGTGCCAGAAAATGTGTTTCCAACCCATGTTTTTTCTGCTTTTCATATTAATTAAGAGATCAACGATTAAAGGTAGGGATTCAAAATGAATCACCCTTATTCTGTGTTTCGATTAAGTTCCCGCATTCAGTTACGCACGGTATTCTGCAAAAACCTGAATCGAAAGAAAAAGAGGAAGAGTAGCGTATGTTTAACCCAGCACAATGTGTAGTTGATTAATTAAACCTTCTTTTGCATTTAATACTAACATTATTTTTTGAATTCACTTTTTGAAGCTAAACAAATAAAAATTGAAAACGCTCCGTCACTAAAATAACAACTTACAAAAACGTAGTTACGATCGAAATGCAGAATACATGGAATCGAAATAGAAATCGAAGAACGGAAATCAGAATACCAAAGTTGCCAAACGGAGAAAATAAAAAAGTATTTATCATTTTATTAAAATATTTAAAAAAATATATAGTGACAATACTTTGCTTTTGCTAAGCTGTTTAACATTTCATATAATGAAACCGTTTCATATAATGAAATGTTTCTTTTCCTTTACATAATAAAAATTATCTAAAACACCAAGCCCATTTTACTTTGTGGATGTGATTTGATACATCTTAAGCATCATTACTTGTTGCTCTTATTGTGGTCTATAAAATTAATTTAAAAATTTTGCACTGTTGAATGAAATAGTATTGAAACAGGCGTATTTCATTGTACAAATATTTTTTCTCACACTGAGGAGCCATAAGTAAAATTTCTTGCGCTGTGTTCACATTATACATATGTATTTGTTATGTGAATGGCACTTTTTTGTACACTTATACATGTTCACACTTATGGTCTTAAACCTGTTTAAGGCAAGTTTTCTAAAAAACTAAACACAACCGTTCACATTACATTTTAGATATTTAAGGTTGACGTTTTGTCAGTAAATTATTGTATTTGTAAAAAATTACGAACAATTATGCCTTTTTATTGGTTTACTAGTTTTAAACAACACATGTTTTTGTAAATACGGGCCTGTTCTGAAAATTTATTTTTTATTTTTTCCACAATTTTTGTAATTTTTCTTAGATCTTTTCTTTGCAAACTAAACCACGCCAATGTTCTTGTTATAAGAATTTAACAACCATTATAAATATTACAGTTATTAATTTTTATACACAAAAAACAATGCTTATAATAATAACTTTTACAACAGTGCAAAAGTGAAGCATTTTTCTTAGTAAAATGAATGAATGTATATAAATACATATGAATATATATGAATTCATGTATGGACATGTATGTATGGGATTATACATGGCAAAAGTATTATATATGAATTAATATATGGACTAATATATGAAATGTATTATAATATATGAGCTCATATATAGAAAATTAATTATGAAGCTCTTCATATGTGGAAGTTATATATGGAGCCATATAAAAATGTATGCATACATGACATATCACATAGAATAGTATTTGCTATCAAAAAAACTTGCATTTTATTAGCAGTTCGACTAGTGAACTGGAAATCTATAAGAAAATACAAACGATATGCAAAGTCTAAAGAATTTCTTTATCATTATTCAATGAGCACGACTTTACATAGTGTCCATACCTGATGAATTTATATCATGATGAATGTCAAATTAAGTGCGTTCGAGAACTCAAAAGGTTTTACAAAATTTTAATACTTTTTACTGGATTGCGTTCGCGTACACAAAATCCAGTAAATGAGATGGCGAATTGAGAGAGAAAAGTGACAGTTCATTTACTGAGTAAATGCAAATTTTTACTGGACAAATTTTGCCAGTAAAATCCAGTAAAACGAATCCATATGTTTTTCAATATAAACAAACAAAAGTAAAGGAAAACAAAAATTTTTAGTTTTTGATAAAATGTTCAAAATAACAAAAATAAAATGCATTAAGTTATAAACATTATAACATTTATTTAAGTTTGATGCCAGAAAAATATTCGGGTATATTATGTACTCCACGTTAAATTAAAACGTGCGGAATTTCCATTATAACAACAATATTATTAACGAAAATTCAAATTAATGAAGAAAAAGATTTCTCAAAATGGTTACTGAATTTGAAAAAAAATATGTGGTGCCCGAAGAAATAAAATATGCTCTCGTCCTTCAGGGATTTAAGGTAAAAATTTATCTAACAGCCTGTTTCTAGAACGCGACAAAGCCGACTCACGACGAGCCAATTGATAGACGAATACGCAATGAAAAGCGTTTGTACAACGCGACTTGACTTTTCGTGCAGCTTACGTTAATTCGCCTATATGTCAAATATGTACTAAATCGTACTATTGCCAACATGTTAAAAAATAATTTTAGTTTATATTTTTTCATACGAAATTGTGTTTTCAGCTTAAAAACCGGCAACCCTTTTTTCGTGCATAAACAAAAGAAAAATAAATAATAATATTTATTGCTCTTCAAAAATAAATTATAAACACAAATTCATATGAATGGGAATATAAAGCTGAGACTTTCAAAAATGATTGGAGTTTTTGTTGGACCTTAAACATTATAAGTAAGTACTACATGTACATATTCAAAAAAATCTCTATTCCCTTAAGTTGCGCATTTACCTTAGGTGTCCAGATTTTTGCCCAGCCTTTAGAACATTGTGTGCGAAATAAAGCAATGTCAAAGTATGGTAAATAAAAATACATACATATACATATGTATGTATATTAATCAATCCTTCAGGCTCGTTTGCATATTTTGGTGGCATTTCGTAGTGTTTCCTTATGTAGAGGCTGTATTGACGAAAACGCAAGTTAATATACATACATATGAACATACTGTGAACAATCATACATCCTATATTGATAAAGAAGAGATGTTTGTGCGGTGATGGCCACTGGTTACGGTAAATCTTTAAACTATCCATATCCAGCAATATATTTAGGAAACCAGTCGTTAAGCGTTAAGTCGTAATTATTTTTTTATTGTATATAAAACAAAGCTCATTAAAAGATTATGCAAATACTATTATTATTTTTTAGCAATTGTGATTAATTTTATTTTGAAAGTTATATACAAACTTAAATATAGATATTTAGCAAATCAATTATTCGTTATTTTTGTTTTTGTTCTTCTTTTACTGAGGTTCATTCTCTCCAACATTTTTTTCGGCAGATTTCGTTTCTTAGGTTGTTCTTTTGAAACTGTTTCAATGTCCTCCTTCATGACTTCAATGCTTTTACGGGGAATTTTGCCAGACTCATAGAACTTAAAGCGCTCCTCCATCTGCTGTTTAAAAGAGTCTCCAAATACTGCTGTTGGTTGCTTCAAGAAGCAATCAATATGCCAGGCTATAGAACAGCTACGTCCAAGCCATATGTACAATGTGCAAACTTTTGCAAAAAAAGTTTTGTTCTTTCACACCGGCGAGAGCACAAGAGAGCACAACAGCCAATCAGATCACGGAGACAACAATGCTTGCTCTTACTTTGCAAAGAAACAAGAACAAATTTAAGAGGTTTAAACCAAAGTTAGGCAAAAGGCCGCCATCGGGCGCTTCGTTATGCTTTTTTTTACACGTACATTCGTACAAGCATGCATTTTACTCTCTTTCATATTATATATGTATGTGTTTGCCTAACTTTGTCTTAAACTTAAAAAGCTTCTTAACTTTAAATTGTAAAGCTGTTTACCTCAAATGAGAGAAGTTCTAACCATGTTTTTTAAACCAGCCCGACCAATAAAGGAAGAATGGTAAAGAATTCCATATTTTGGAGTATTAAAACGAGATTTAACAGCACGGAAGAGAGCCTTTTCAGCACCCAAAATTTGTACTGTAGAAGCTGGGTATTTGAATAAGTTGGTTAAACTTCCACCATTAGAAATCAAACCAGCGCCAACCTGATCACCAATTAGTGATTGCATATTAGGCGCTATACATACACATATGTATGTTTGTACATTGATGTAAGACCAAATAACGAAACAATGCTATATGGAGAAGAAATGACAATTTCACAGCCTAAACGTAGATGGAAATCTTGCTAAGCTCTTGCTAAAAATTTAAGCAATGAAAGCAAGAACAATCTTAATATAAAAGTTTACTTACCTTTTTCTTGTTGGAAATTCCGTTTTTGTATTTTTTCTTATACTTTATTTTATTTTTATTATTTACACTTTTTTATTGTTTTGTTTATTTTGGTGCACGGTTAAATTGTTGTACTCGCCCATCTTGACGTTTATAGTGAGTCAAATCGCGTTGTTCAAACCCAAATAAACTGACATCTGTTACGTTTTTTAATAAAAATCGTCAACACTCGTGTTCTAAAAACCAAAAAATAAATAATGCTAACATTTTAACGCTTATTATCGATGAGTCGCATTCTACAAACATGCTGTAACGTAATAAATAGGGAGAAGATCCCTCAACCTCTATTTCGCTTTGAACTTGAGCCAAATGATATAAAATTGAGAGAAAATGAGACCCATCCAATTTATAGCTTAATATATCTCTTATACCGAAAAATAACAGTTGAAGAACCATACAAGCGTACTGTGCCATAATTGTCAAGAATATGCCCATACAAAAACTTACAGTAATTTACCTACTGTTTGCGTTGTGTGCGGTGAATTACACGATACCGCTAGTTGCAATAAGCCAAAATATCAAAGTGATAAAAAAGTGCAGTAATTTTGAAGGTAATCACACTGCTGACTACAGAGGATGTCCTGTGTACTCTTTCGTTAAACAGTCAATGAGTCAAAAACCTAAAGTAACTCGAGCTCAAACGGAAAAAAACTAACTTCGCCAATTATCCTCAAATGGCCCAGTCAATTATTACAAATGTATCGTATGCCAACGCTGTAAAGATCAATTCTATTCCCATGCAGAAAGTGTCACCACCTAATAATTCTACAAATGCCAACACAAGCTTTAATTTCAGTTGCCTTGAAGCCACAATTGATAATGTGGTGCAAACTATAAACCACTTCACAACAAATATGATGACTAGCTTGATGCAAGAAATGCAGCAAATGCAGAATAGTCTGCTTCAAGCCATAGAAAGAAAGCCATGAACACGTTAAAAATATGTTTCTGGGACCCAAACTGCATTCGCCAACACAAAAATAAACTTCTTTACGGAAAAAATATTGATATAATGTTAGTCTCTGAGGCTGATTTGACGAGAAGCTTCTCGTTTAGACCCTATGTGATTCAAAGGACCCTAGAGGAAGAGAATGCGGTGGATCAGCAATTCTAATTAAGTCAAAACTCAAGCACTACGGTATATCCTTGACAACGTTTGGGAAGCATATATGCAAGCAACGAATATTTTCGTAGAATATTTTTGTGCGAATTTCGTGATACCATCAATTTACTCACCTCCGAGATTTTCAGTTACCGAAGATCAGTATGAGAAGTTCTACAAATCGCTTGGGTCTTGTTTCGTGCCAGCTGGCGACTACAATGCAAAACATACGTACTGGGTCTTGTTTAATAGAATTTAAAAAATGGGCTTGGATGTCATTTCGAGTGTGGAGCCCACTTACTGGCCTACTGACGTACAAAAAATTCCGAATGTTATAGATTTTGGCGTCATGAATAATATCCCTAGGTACCTAATTCACGTGGAGGCCTATCTAGATCTCTAACCTAACCTAACCTCCGAACCTAATAGTTATAATTTTTAACCCACTAAGGAGTGATGTACATAACTCATATGTGAAGATGATCAATCGTGTTAATTCAAAAATTCTCTATTATTAATTTAAGACCTTTCATTCTTAATTTAATAATTCTCCATTATTAATTCAAACGCTTCATTTTTAATATAAAAATAATATTACTTCAAGAATATTTCATTCTTAACTTAAACACATACAGCCGTATGCAAAAAAACTTAACATAGGTTGGCAAACCAATGTTAAGCGAAATTCCTTAAAGTTTCATGTAAAAACGATTGTTAGCTTAACATAAGTATTTTAAACAGACCTACCTACTTTAAGGCTATGTTAAAATATTTTATTGTTGTGAAAAATAAAGTTTTGTGAAAAAAACAGCGAATTGTGTGGATTTATAAAATAAAAAATTGTTTTTATTTTATGCGAAAATTATTTTTCAATGTTTGATTTTTCATTTAGAACGCATAAACCAATTGACGGGCTATTAACGGGCAAGAACTTATAAAACGTTACAATTTTCTGATCTTTTCCTTTTGGTATCCTCCATTTTTTATTAAATTACAAAATATACGTACCTATTTACCAAAATTACTTAGTAAAATAATTTAAAAATATACAAAATTTTATAGTGATGCACATACAATCACCAAATGTAAACAAAGCTATTTCTTTAAATAATCGGTTTAAACCCTTTACAAAAAATAGTTGTATTTACTTATTTGCTTCACAATAAATGTATTTAGCTTATGTGTTTTATGTATTATAAACATTAATTTACATCCTAATTAAAAAAAATTTCATTTTATATTAAAATAATACAAAACATTGTTAATATATCCGACTATCCGGATAAATTGAAACTCGTTTGTATGCAACATTAACATTAAAAAGACAAGAGAGAATGATGGTGTTGCCAGTATCAACATGTAAAATGTATTGTAGCAGACACTAGTTAACATAGTGTTTTTGCATACAAGTTTTTAACACAGGTTTATTAGCCTTAACATCGCTGGTAGCTGACATGAACTTCAAGCATAAAGTAAGATTTTTTTTTGCATAAGGCTGATAATCTTTTAATTTAAGTATGTTGAACTTTATATTAAGGTTGTTGTCTTTCAAACAAAAAATATTCTTTTTTGATTTCAAAATATTTTTAATTTTTCAAACAAGAATGAACATTTTTAAAATAAAAGAAAACAAACTTACAGCCTGTTTGTAGAACGCGACAAAGCCGACTCACGACGAGCCAATTAATGGACGAATGCGTAATGAAAAGCGTTTGTATAACGCGACTCGAGTTTGTCGAGCAGCTTACGTTAATTCGCCTATTCGTCAAATATGTACTAAATCGTACTGTTGCCAACATGTTAACAAATAATGTTTGCTTATATTTTTCCATATGAAATTGTTTTTTTAAATTTTTAGTTGAACTATAGTGAATTTAAATCAGAAATAATTTTTTAGTCGGGCTTAAGTTCAGTAATTTCAATTCTCGTTGAATGAAATATTTTTATTAATTAATGTGAGTTTCCAAAGAAGAGAAGAAAAATTAAACTTTTTATTAGCTGGGGGAAATACTGATATTTTTCTGTCCAGCCAGGCACTTCATCAGCACCCAAGTCTATCTACTGGGGTAGAGATTGTTATTAACATCAGCTATTTAACGCAAATTTTCAATGAAATGGAATATAAGATATGTTGTGTGTACAATTGTTGATTTACCTTTGGTAAACACATTAGTAAGAAAGCAAAAACAATGTAACATAATATCCACTACAATAATACTTACATATATGTACCGACGGTACATCGAATAAGTAAAAATAATTAATGTGATGATCGTAAAAGATAAGCATGAATAGTTAAACATATTTAGGTAGAGTGACATAACTTCGTGCTAACCTGAATAGAAAAATGAAAAAAAAAAAAACGGATAAACAGAAAATGAATAAGTGATACTTACTAATGTGTTTACCAAAGGTAAATCAATAATTGTATACACAACATTTCTCATATTCCATTTCATTGAAAATTTGCGTTAAATAGCTGATGTTAATAACAATTTCTACCGCAGTAGATAGACTTGGGTGGTGATGAAGTGCGTGGCTGCACAGAAAAATATCGGTATTTCCCCCAGCTAATAAAAAGTCTATTTTAATTTTTCTTCTCTTGTTTGGAAACTCACATTAATTAATAAAAATATTTCATTCAACTAGAATTGAAATTACTGAACTTAAGCCCGACCAAGAAATTATTTCAGATTTTTGTTAGCTTAAAAAAACGGCAACCCTATTCGTGTACATATATGACATGCACATAAATAAAAACAAATTTTACTGATTTAAAAAGAACATACAAAAATTTACCTAAAACAAAATTTTTTTTTATGTATTTTCTACTTATGTAAGTATGCTTTGGATGAAAATGAAAACATATCAAAAATGGGTGCATTAAATCGCAAAACCATAGAAAAGTGTCAAGATATAGAAAATTCGCTAGATTTAATCGCTGTGCAAGATAAAAATCCTTGTAAATGGTCACGATTAAAAGTTGCTGATAAAAAGCTTCATTACGTTCAGAAAGCTTTGACGTACCATCCGGTCAAGGGAGAGTTATATAAAGTACTTATGTATGTATATATTGTCATAATAATTCAGGCCTATCCATCTCATGATGTTATTAAAATGTTGAAACCATTACTAAACGAAGATCCCTATAGTCTTACTTTGTGGCAGGCATTAATAATGTGTACCCAATGTACTAAGGCTCGCTACACTGTACCTGAGGTTTAACGTACATATCTACGAAAGATGTATAAAGAAAATTTTTCATGATTATTTTCATTTTATTTATTTGGCGCATTTATTATTTTAGCACGCCTAGAATTTTTTAATCGCCCACCTTGACGTTTATGTTGACTGACCATCATCATCATCGTGTTGTACAAACCAGATGTCATGTCAGTTTATTTATGTTTGGTTTGGTTACAAACCCAAATAAACTGACATCTTACAAAATTGTAGTCGTTTTAAACAAAAAAGTTAACAAAAATAAACAAAACAAACAAAAAAAATTAAAATAATAAAAGTAAATAAAAAATAAAAAATGGAACTTCCAACAAGAAAAAGATAAGTAAACTTCCATATTAAGATTGTTCTTGTTTTGATTGCTTAAATTTTTAGCATCAAAATATCAAAATGACAAGGCAGCAGTTTAGACAATTGGTGGCATGCATGGATCAATTTTCACACTTGGCCACGGGAACTCCACAGTTTGGTAGCAGTAAGGGGTGTTATAAGTTTGTAGTGTGTGCCCTGTGGGAGTCCACGTACAGGCCAATCGGATGAACCGATTTTGATTTCGTTTTTTTGTATTTGAAAGGTGACTTGATTTAATATTGTATAATCTATAATTGAAGGAAATCGGTTCACATCATAAGGTACTTATGATAAAAGCAGTTTTAAACAAAACAAATACAAACAAAATTTTTGTTCTTATTTTCTCATTGATTGCTTAAAAAAATCAACATTAAGAACTATTTAGAAACAGAAACGCTGAATAACATATCTGAACATACCATAACCAATACACACGCAAAACTGATGCAAACAGCTTTATCTATGCAGGCCTAGTATAGACTAGAAGTTATTAAATCAAGTCAGCTTTCAAACGAAAAAAAACAAATTAAAACCGGCCTAGCCGTTTGGGAGCTACGGCGTCAAAGAAAAGATGTGATATATTATCAACGGCTAGACCAATTTTCTTTAAACATAACTAAGAACACTCTTGATCAAGTCACCTTTCAAACAGAAAAAATAAATCAAAATCGGTCCAGCCGTTTGGTCTGTACGTGAACTCGTACATAAACACAGGTACACAGACACACACTACAAACTTATAACACCCCTTTTTTGGTCGGAGTTGAAAGGAATCATTTGAAAAGAAGTCTGGATAATTTGTTTAATACTAATAAACCTACCCTCATTTTTTTCATTAAATAAACAAATTTTCTCAATTAATTTTTTTAAATGTTCACTTGTTCAAATGTATTTTCATTTTGTACTAATACACTTTAAACAATATTTTTAAATAAAAGAATCATTTGTAAAAATTTTTTGGCTTAATCAAGTTTAGGAGACCTCTCAAAAATTAAAAAAGTATCCTATCTTATAGAAAATTGTACGAAATCTTTATTAGGCAAGAAAAATTTACGAGGCAGAAAATCTTTATTAGGCTGCATCGTGTCAGGGAATACCATGGTGGAGAAAATTCTTAAGCCCGGCCGGCAGTGTAAGAACACGTTATTATCGTTAACGTTATTATCTTCATATGTTAGAATATGATGTACGAGATAAAAGTTAAAATAAACAAAGGGTTTGTTTCCAATAATGCCTGATTATTAATGCTTCAATTTTACTTACCAACTCGCCAATATTATTAGTTTCATCTCCTAATAATATTGCTCTAGTCATTGTTATTCCACATACGTTCTCTTCGGCCTGGGACACTTGTGAATCTGAAAATTGAACAAAGCAGATTCTTACCATTATTAATAGTGCTTCTTTGTTTATGAGTACATATGTTTATGAGTACATATATATGTATTCAATTACATGAAACTCACTTATTAAAAAATATTAAACAACTTTAAATTACTTACCTTTATACAAATACTTTCATAAACAAAATTAAAAAATTTTATACACAATTTGTTTACTTTGTTTATTTTATTTATGTGCAAGCAGGTTGTGTTTCAAGAATATGGCTGCCGTTTTTTTTAGCTGAAAACACAATTTTGTATAAAAAATATAAACTATAACTATTTTTACACATGTTGGCAACAGTACGATTTAGTACATATTTGACAAATAGGCGAATTAACGTAACTCTGGTTTAAAGACTCAGTTAGCCGACTATAATGGAATGTAACTGCATCAGTAAGAAACAGCTGATCGATATTGTTATGTGAAAAGTAATGAAAACGGTTATAGAGAGGTAATGTAACGTAACCTACTTTTCATATAAAAATATCGATCAGCTGTTTCCTACGTTGCATTTACTTTACATTTACATTACAGTCGGCTAACTGAGCCTTTAGACTCGGCAGTTTTAGTTGCTCAACTTTTGATTTTGTATGAGAGTTGAGAAAGTAATATATACCTTTTGTATACCTATCTTTTTCTTTCTCATCATAAAATCAAAAGTTGAGCAAGAAAAACTGTCGAGTCTAAAACCAGAGTAAGCTGCACAACAATGTCAAGTTAAACAAACGCTTTTCATTACGTATTCATCTATCAATTGGCTCGTCGTGAGTCGGCTTTGTCGCGTTCTACAAACAGGCTGTTAGTTCTATTTCATAAAGGTTACGTTTTTAAAAGCAAATACGTGCGATTTTCAAATGGTCATATCTCGAAAACCACTTAATGGATTTTTAAATAAACAGCAGATTCGTGATCAGTGGATCAAAATCTATAAAATTCGGGTACTAGTAGATGGTTTATTAAAAAAAAATTTTTTGTCATTACGAAAATATGAGATTTTTTTGGAATTAAAAAATCCACATTTTTGCTGCAGAAAATGCATTTGGTTCGGAACTTTTTTTTAAGATATCAAAAAAGTAAAAACGCAGTTTGTCTTAGAATTTTTGCCCGCATATGAAAACCCAGTGAGCCCTTCGCGTTTTGCAAATTTTTTATTTTATGCATAAGCCTAATGTGCATGTATAGATTTAACAATGAGGACTAAAAAAAAAGAAATTTGTTGGTATTGTCCTCTGGTCTACCCACCCCTTTTAAGCTACTCTTAACCATGTTTATTGCTTGACCTTGTTTACAATAACCCCTAAATTGTACTCTTTTCAGAAACTAGTCTATATATGAGTGCCCGTACATCCCACCAAAAAAAAATCTAGCACTTCATATTTAAAATTTTTATTACAAATTCATTGCATTTAGATATATTCGTTTCATTTTCAATTTAAGAGACAATTTCATATGCTATTAATTAAATTTTGTAATTTCTAATAGTTGAGCGTTCAAAATCGTCGTATGATGTTGTGTAATGCAAGATGAAAGGTGATTGTTTTGCTGGGTATAGGTGTTCTCTCTATATAATATAAAAGAAAATCATATTAACACAAATTTTAATTATGGTGCAAATTGATTGATCAAACTATAAAATCGAAAGTTATACAAAAGAAAGAAATTATTTAAACACATTTTACAATAAGAGTTTCATTATTTGCTGGCGCGCTTTTTAATTCATTATCCGAAATCAGGTATGTATGTGGTGGTGTGGCTTTTTATATGACGTCATCACATAACCTTTATTGTGACCTACGCGTGTACTGTCGTCTTCGAACGGGTTTCATGTAACGGCACCAGGCCGGCACGTGGATAAATTTTGACAAAGGTGTTGCCCATGTAGTTAACTCCGAGTTGGCAAAGGTTGGTCGTTAGTACTATTTGGTGGTGCTGGCCCGAGCGTTATGCACACAAGACGAAGGCACAATCTTATACTGTTGCAACTGGTCTCTCGTCACTATCAACAAACAGCACTTTAATGCACCTTTACTTTATGAACCCAAAGTAATACGTCCCTTTGTCATTCGGTTCCAACCGTGTTGGTCCCTTCTAGAATAATCCACGCTTACAAAACCGCAAAAGACACTACATACGTATGTATGTGCATAAACAAAATATCCTTTTGTTGCACAGTATTTTCTGCAATTTGCAATAAATTGTAAATTGCATTCTAAATATAGAAACCAAATTTATTACTTACAGGTATGTAATTGGCGGTCACGAATAATCCAGCCCAACTTATTTCAAATAATTTTCTTGTACGCAAGAACCAAATTAGTTTCTGACCCTTTTTATTCAACTGCACAATTAAAAATGGCTTCAACGAATAAATTAAAGAAAAGGAATAAGGAGACAGAACAACCGACCAGCGCAAAAGTCCCGGTTCACACACTTCAATTCGGTTGCCAGATTATCCGGTACAATTTATTCTGCCAGTTGCCCGAATCCTATTTCCCAGCAAACAAAACCGTAACAAACCAAAAACTTTTCAGAACCTGAGATAGAAAAGGTTTTGGGGAACTCTAGTACTCTTTCCACTCACCCTGTTAACGTGGGGCTCGACTCACGAGCGTCACAAAGCCGGGCTTACTGTTTTAAATCTTTGGCGTGGAAAACACCCACGATCTTTCCTTGTAATTTTTCTAGCTTGTATAAATTATTTCCTACCTTCGAATGAATTCGAGGCGGTACATACTTCGGGACCAGCTTGGCATTGAATGCTTTGCTGAAGTCGCTCAATTGAAAGTTACGTCGGTAAATTTCCTGTCCTGGAACAAATGTAACTTTTCGACTACGAAGGTTATACGTCTTTGCGCCTTTCTCGTACGCCTTTCTAAGATTACTTCGGATTGATTCGTCCACTCGCTTTACAGCATCTGGTTTTGCTATTATCTTTATTTCGCTGTCATTTACTAAATGTAGTTTATGTAGGATCGGGTATGCAGAACCATGACTAATCATTTGCCTTCCAAATAAGGCATAGAAAGAAGACATATCTATCGCCGAGTGTACTGAACTACGTAGCGACAACGTAATGGAGTGTAACTGTTCCTCCCAAGTAGATTGGTTTCCCCAATATACGAACTGATATCTGCTAATATTGAGCGGTTGACTCGTTCGGAAACGTGGCTCTGTGGCGCATAAGCACCTGTGAATTTTTGTTTTACCTCATATCTTTTGCAGAACTCTTGAAACTCTTTTCCAACAAACTGTCGACCATTGTCGGTATGAATATATTCGGGAACTCCAAATATGCAAAAAATGCTTTTTTCTATAAACTTCACAATTTCAGTAGCAGTGGCTCGTTTTAACGGTTCAGCAAAGACAAATTTTGAAAAACTATCCAGACATACGAGAATAAACGAATTTCTTAGCTAGGACCGAGGATATGGTCCAAGTAAATCTATATAAAGTTTTTGAAACGGCCTAGCAATTTCTGTGTGATCCCCACGGGTGGTCGGGTTATGAAGTTTGGCGACTTGGTAGTTTTGCATACCTGTCAGGTAGATACAAACGCTTTTACTTAGCTCGCCATCTGCGGCCAATAATAGTTCTGACGTAACCTACACAAAGTCTTTGAAATGCCACCATGTGCGGCTTGAGGAGGATTATGCGCAGACTTGATCAAGGATTCGGTTAGTCCAGTAGGTACCCACAATTTCCACGTAAGGGTATCACTAATCTCGCTGCCCTGTGAGAATTCCATCTTCTTGAAAACATGTTTCCCCTCTATCTTAACTCCTGGCAAGCAATCGCTATTAGCTTCAATATTTTTTCCGAAGGTCAGTGTAGTCAGACTCGTCAAATTCGGGAGATTCTAGATCTACTTCTACCATGTAAAGCTCATCCAGACTCAGTTCACATACAAACGCTCGAGAAAGATCGTCCCGTACCCCATGCTCACTCCCCTTCCGATGCTCTATCTCAAAATTATATGCTGACAGAGACAAACTTCACCGTGCCAGTCTTCCCAAGATGTCCCTTTGCCGCATCAGCCACAACAAGCTTGCATGGTCGGTAATAATTTTGAACGGGTGCATCTCTATGCAGGGCCTAAATTTCTTTACACTGCTCACTGCGGCCAGACACTCTAACTCTGTCACTGAATAATTCCTCTGTGCTCTATTGAGCTTCTGGAAATAAAAGTAGATCGGTCTTTCCCTTCCTTCATCACCGCCCCAATTTCTATGCTTGATTCATCGCACAAAATTATAAACGGTTTCTGGTAATCTTAATGCACAAGAACTGGCGCAGAGCACAAAGCATCCTGTAGCTGTTTCATTGCTTCCAGAGCCCTAGGATTCATTTCAAATTTCCTGTTTTTCTTTAACAAATCTGACAAGGGTGAACTCAAAGTCGAGAAGTCCTTCACAAACTTCCGATAATAGTTTTTAAGTCCAAGGAATCGGCGGACTTCCTTAGGACTTCTACGAATTTCGAAATTTTTAACTGCACTTACTTTTTCGTCTGTAGTCTGAATAATTTCCTATTAAAAATCCTAGGTAGTTCACTTGTCGCATGCTAAATCGAGATTTTTCTAAATTTATCGTAAGGCCACTGTTATGTATATTTTTGGCTACTCTTTCTAACAAATCCATATGCTCATCGAACGTTCGCGAGAAGATGTCCAAATACACGAATACTCTCAACTTCAACTCTGAAGGGATAACCTGGTCCATTAATCGCATCATGGTTTGTGGTGAATTGCAAAGGCCAAACGGCATTACAGTGTACTGGTAGAGAGGTCTACCAGCAACTGTAAACGCTGTTTTCTCTTTACTAGACTCAGACAACGGCACCTGCCAAAATGCGTCCTTCAAATCAATGGCGGATATAAAATATGTATCAGAAATTCGCATAAGGAGCGCCTCGATATGAGGAATCGGATAGGCATCCTTTACCGTAACTTTATTTAAACTTCTACTGTCTAAGCATACGCGCGTTTTGCCGGGTTTCAGCACTGTCGCCACCGGAGACGACCATGGGCTTTTACTTTCTTCGATCACTCCTAATTTCAGCATCTTATCCAAATCCCCATAAAGAAGAGCCTCCTTTGCAGGTGATATAGGATAATGACGCTGTTTGACAGGAACCGCATTGCCTGTATCTATATGACCTTCGATTAAATGTGTTCTACCAAGTCCCATTATCGAAGAAGAAGGAAACATTTACTTAACTCTTTCCACCATCGTATTCTGTTCGTGCGTTAAAATATGTGCATTAGAATCAATATCACCTACGGAAGTAGAAATATCCTCAATTAAAAATTTATTTAATCCAAAGAGGACCCAAAAATCAAAACCCAGATACAAAGGTTGACTTAATTCTGGTGCTACATACAACGTAATGATTTTCGTTTCTCCGCGATAAGTGATATCAGTTTCAATTTTTCCAATTACCGATATAGCTGTACCATTTGCAACTTTTAATGATGACATTAAAGACTTCAGTTAAAGATTCTTACTTTTAATCAAATCTAGAGAACCAGCTCCTAATACGCTTATGTTAGCACCACTATCAAGTAGACCTCTGATAGTATTGTTCCACAAGATAACTTGTGCGTACGGTCTTGAATCCCCTTTTCCTTGACTAAGTATAGTGCTAACAATTCGTCACCCGATTCATTAAATATTCGATTTCGTACTGTCCGGTAATTGTGGCATTTTTTTACGAATGAATCTTTCAAGCTGGAAGGAATGACATTACACTTAGTCTCATCTGAGTGATTTTGAAAGGCCGGGTGTGTAAAAGTGTCATATCTGGTAGTAAAATTGTCATAAATTTGTAAATTATTTTTATTGCCGGGAGTAAAGCTTATGCAGTGTGATTCCCGGTCGTCCAACTCTTTAGACCGTTTTTTTCCTTACAGTCCGGGCAATTGTAAACTACGTAATCGTCCTTTCCGCAGCGATAGTAAAATATTCGATTAGATTTTTCTTGAAAATTAATGGCAATGTGCCCGATTTTCTTACAATCGAAACACTTTAGCTTAGATTGATCAAACGCGTCACGTTTAGTATCCGAACACATGGCTTCAACTTGATCGATATTATCCGAACACGAACATAGGATTTCCTCCACCAGGTTGAGTTCATTTACCCTAGACCGATTTCTAGGTAAACTACCTTCTACTTTGGCGATCTCCCAAAGTAGAAGGTAGTATATGAGGTCGGCATTCTGGAATTTAATTCCGTTATTACATGATAAAATTGATCAGAAGTTTCGTTCGAGCGTTGAGTTCGGTTCATCATGGTATGTTCCTCCAAATGAACCTCAAACTGAGTTTTCAGTTCATGCCACGAAGCATTAGAAGCCATCTAAAATAACAGGATGCCGCTAAACCTTTTAATAATATATATATATTCCGACGTACTTCTTCTAAGGAGTAACCTTGTGACACAGAAATATGTTCCACCCTAATAATAAACTCATCCACTCGAAGTCCAGTACCATCCCCTGAAAATGAAAAATTCCATCTATGCATTCCTAATCGTCTAAAATTATTATGACCTGAGTCGTTTAAATGTACGCAATGTTGGCAGAAGCTCTTGCAGACGTGTTTGGAACTGTATCCTCGACATTAATTTGGATATTGACATTGATTGCAGATGCACCATTTTCCCTCACATTAGAAGTTTGATTATTATGCGCTGCCGAAAGGCTATCGCTATTACCCGGTAAGTCCCTACTTGTATCATTCGTTGACAATGTACCCTGTGAATTTGGAAGCATACTCACTCTACCTGGGGGTTACTCTCTATTGCGATGCGAAAGCACTTACGATACGAAAGCTAAATGCGATGAGATGCCAATTTGGTACTCTCTATTACTTTCGTAAAATTCTTTGATAAAGTGGCAGCACTGACTTTGCAAAAGGAAATATGGCAAAGATTGACAGTAATGAAATGCCCAAAATATGTAAAAAACGTCTTTTCAGAAAAGGAAAGTTAGGAAAAAGTGAAGTGTAATAGTTTTTAATTGAAAGTAAAATAGTGTTTGATGATGAAAACGACCGTGTAGGACGCGTCGTAAGAGATATGTAAGTCCAATATACTCTATTCAAAATTTCCCTTTGAATAAGGAAGCGTTTCTGTATATTCTAAACGATATTCAACACGAGCTAAAAGTTTTAAAGAGATCCAGAACAATTCCAACTATTATAAAACTATCGCAGCAGTCTCACATTGCTTTGAGGTCTGCTCGGCATTGAAAGAATACTACGTTCCAACCATATCAAATTTGATTTATGATGATTTTGATGGTTATATCAGCCAAAAATGATCACTTACACTTCAACACAAAATTGCAGCACAGTATGAATGCTATGGTTTGGTTAATTATATTTCACCTTGATTTTACATTTTTAGATATACATATATGCACAAAATGTAATGTAATTTTTTTTTTCTCTAAAAATAACAATTTTAATATCAAATATAAATCTTTTTTCAACATGTGAGTATGTTTTTCTCCCTTTGCGTTTGGTATTTACCTATCGCAAGATATTTGCGATAATCAGACGATTTTGACAGACGCTTTCGTATTACAGAGTGCGGTGATACCAGGCTTGCGAAAGAAAAGAAAAATAGATGCGAAAACCAAATGCGCAAACGCATTAGAGAGTACCAATCGTTCGATTTCGTAGCATTTTTCTTTCGCATCGCAATAAAGAGTAACCCCAATGGATTTAACAACGAGGCAAACCTTGAAAACAGACGATCCTCCATTGAGAAAGAGCTGTATTAACCGTGGCTGTCCTGGCACTAGCCTGGTCTTGATTCTCTTGATTATTAGACATTTGTTCTTCATTTACTAAAGTACCATTCACGGACGAATCTATGTCACTAAAACCTTCCAAAACTGTAGTCTCTTACAACGAATCTTCGGGTGGTATCGGAGTACTTGCCCTTTCGCTTCCCTGTATTTTCGCACCGGAACGTGTATTACGTGGCATAAAATTTATATAAAAAGAAACAAAAAAAAACAACTTATCAAATGGTCAGACTACGAGTCCCGGTCATACATTGTTTCCGCAACGAGCCGCAAATTTAAATTTAGGTAAAGCAAAAAAAAATATTTATATATAAAATATACTAGTAACAATATAACTGTGAATATATATGTGTATCCATATACATTTATAAAGCTAATCAGAAAACTTATTGATTAATTAGCCAATAAAGTATAAAAAAAAAACGTTAAGTGTATGTATGTATGTCCAATTGGATTTATCGATGTATGAGTCTACCTCATATATAGATAACACACTTGTTCCCTGGTGACATGTTAAATAAATCCTGACCTTAACTACAAAAGTTCACTCATAAAGAATTGGATTAAAAATCAGTGACAATTGATACAAACCCAACATCGAGTGCGCAATTGTTCGTGCTGTCAATATTGTCTAAATGTCATCATGTACCAGTTCCAGTTGTTGAAATTTATGGCTACGTCTGGCTATTCAGTAGGATACATTAATACATTAGTGTACTCCGTACTACAAAACACTGCATTCATTTATACTCATAAACTTCCCATAATTGTAAAATAAAAGTAGATTCACTTTCGAATTTTCTTGTTAAGAATTAAACTTCCCAAACAGAAAACCCACTCATTAAGCAAGCGTTGGGCGCCATTGGTTACAATTCTGTTTCCTCCAGGCGAATGGAAAGAGAGAAGGCCTGAGTTGATGTTTGACCATTATCCCTGCTCTGTCTCTCCACAGAACTATAGACCAAAAAATTTATTCATCTTGCTTCTTGTGTGACTATCTACTTCCCCAAAATTCCCTTCAACAACCCACATACTACATTGGTGTGCATGTGCATATATAGATTTAACAATGAGGACTAAAAAAAAAGAAATTTGTTGGTATTATCCTCTGGTCTACCCACCCCTTTTAAGCTACTCTTAATCATGTTTATTGCTTGACCTTGTTTACAATAACCCCTAAATTGTACTCTTTTCAGAGACTAGTCTATATATGAGTGCCCGTACATCCTACCAAAAAAAAATCTAGCACTTCATATTTAAAATTTTTATTACAAATTCATTGCATTTAGATATATTCGTTTCATTTTCAATTTAAGAGACAATTTCATATGCTATTAATTAAATTTTGTAATTTCTAATAATTTAATATTAAAATTCGTTTATATATAAAGAAAATACTCTATATTCGAGTAACAAAAAAATAATTACTAAAATAAAAAAAATATGCAGACTTACATTCTCATATCCATTTGTATGGAAATTTATAAGGGTGGTTTGTAGAGAGTAATTTGTTTATCGGCCGATGTTGAGCGTTCAAAATCGTCGTATGATGTTGTGTAGTGCAAGATGAAAGGTGATTGTTTTGCTGGGTATAGGTGTTCTCTCTATATAATATAAAAGAAAATCATATTAACACAAATTTTAATTATGGTGCAAATTGATTGATCAAACTATAAAATCGAAAGTTATACAAAAGAAAGAAATTATTTAAACACATTTTACAATAAGAGTTTCATTATTGGCTGGCGCGCTTTTTAATTCATTATCCGAAATCTGGTATGTATGTGGTGGTGTGGCTTTTTATATGACGTCATCACATAACCTTTATTGTGACCTACGCGTGTACTGTCGTCTTCGAACGGGTTTCATGTAACGGCACCAGGCCGGCACGTGGATAAATTTTGACAAAGGTGTTGCCCATGTAGTTAACTCCGAGTTGGCAAAGGTTGGTCGTTAGTACTATTTGGTGGTGCTGGCCCGAGCGTTATGCACACAAGACGAAGGCACAATCTTATACTGTTGCAACTGGTCTCTCGTCACTATCAACAAACAGCACTTTAATGCACCTTTACTTTATGAACCCAAAGTAATACGTCCCTTTGTCATTCGGTTATAACCGTGTTGGTCCCTTCTAGAATAATCCACGCTTACAAAACCGCAAAAGACACTACATACGTATGTATGTGCATAAAAAAAATATCCTTTTGTTGCACAGTATTTTCTACAATTTGCAATAAATTGTTAATTGCATTCTAAATATAGAAACCAAATTTATTACTTACAGGTATGTAATTGGCGGTCACGAAATAATTTTCAAATAATTTTCTTGCACGCAAGAACCAAATTAGTTTCTGACCCTTTTTATTCAACTGCATAATTAAAAATGGCTTCAAGGAATAAATTAAAGAAAAGGAATAAGGAGACAGAACAACCGACCAGCGCAAAAGTCCCGGTTCACACACTTCAATTCGGTTGCCAGATTATCCGGTACAATTTATGCTGCCAGTTGCCCGAATCCCATTTCCCAGCAAATAAAACCGTAACACGCAAAACTCTACTTAGTGTAGATGATGAGGAATAAGTCGACGGCAGTTTCTCTAAGCCGCTCATGTATTGATCATCTGGAAATATCCTTGAGTAATATTGTTTTAGTTAAGTCAGGAAACGCTAAATTAGTAACCGATTTTAACATTGAAGAGATTTTTTCGTGTTAAATTTAAATTTTCAATATTCACCCATCATTGTATGTATTTTTATGAATTGTCTTAAACCCAACATAAATGATTTTTAGTACATATTTTGGCTTGTTTTTTATTTTTTTGGTTAAGCAACGTTCGTTCGTTCCTGCTCATGGAACTTGTCAATAGACTAACAAAAAGAAACAAGTAAAAATTCCAAATAAAATAAACCTGCCTGTACTGTAAATCGAGTCGATGTAAAAACGCTCTATTTAGAAAAATTAAATCCACTAATAGCGATTTTTGTAGTTTTCTATTTTTTATAGCTTGAAATATCATATCTAAAATTAATTTAGTATGTATGATTTAAAACACATAAATGGGGCCATTATATATTTTTGGAAAACGAGAAATTTACTCGGATTCAGATTACAAAACACTGCGAAAAGACTAAATTGTAGACATTACTAAATTCAACTTGTACATGTACATGATTTAATTATGATTGGTAAACCCTATTGTTATTTCCCACTATTTATTTGCTATCTCTTTTGATATGCATAAACGCATATTCGTTATCACTTTCATTATTTTGTATATAAGAAAAGTATATATATATTTACTGTCATTGCTTTAACATTGAAGTGATATTGGTTTGACTTTATTCTTCTTGAAAATGTGTTGTACTTTTATTCTAAATCATTCATTTTAAATGAGTCAAAGAGTAAAGATATAAATAAAGGAGTTTCGAGAAAATTAACTAAAAGAAAACTATTTTAGTATAAATCGAGTTTCTACATTTCAGAAGTGGGATACATAAGAAAATTTAAATTAAATTATAATTTTCTTATTACCGCGCTTATTATAATTACAATGAGTAATATTGAGAAACAAATTGAAGACGAGGGTGCAGCGAGTTTGTCGCCTTTAAATACTCCATAGAGTACCGCTGGTGCGAGAAACATCGAAGATAGTGGAATACGTGTATCCACTGATGAAAATGCAATTTTATCGCTTTTGTTACAACAAAACCAAATGCTGATAAATTCTTTACGTACTGAAAGAACCTCATACCACGTTATGCCTGACCTCAACAACACAATTAAAAAATTTAGTGGAAAGAGATCCCCAGTAGAAGCAAAAGATTGGCTTGCATCCGTTAATGGTATAGGTAACATGAACAACTGGCCAGATTCCTTTCGGCTTCAATGTGCACGTGCTAATTTAGAAAGTGCCGCACTAAACTGGTACAATTCTGCTGAATTCAAAAGTTGGGCAGAATTCGAACGTGAGTTTAAGGACACATTTGTTGGCCAACAATCGATAGCTGAACTGTGGGAAAAGATGTCTGAAAGGCGACAACTTGATTGTGAGGATATCACCGACTATTTTTTTGATAAGCTACGGCTTAGGCAACAACTTGGGCTCGATTTTGCAGACGCTAGAAAATTTATAATTAAAGGTATAAAATCAATTGATGTAAGAAAATTTCTTTTACAGAAACAACACACCACTTTCAATGATATAATTTCAAACATTCACGATTATTTCGACGCTGGTTGTGCAGAAGATGTCGCAGTTAAGCCACAACGATTTCAAAATAAGGCCAAATCGGAAAGTGCACGCTTTTGTAAATCTGACGTGTCTACGCTAAAATGCTATCGCTGCGAAGGTATTGGACATGTAAAAAAGTTTTGTAAAGCAGCTATCAAATGTATTAAATGTCATCAAGAAGGCCACACGCAGAATACGTGCCCATCCAAGAGCACAAATTTTCCAACGAAAACAACACCAAGTCATAACCGCAGCAAAGTCACCAACAGTGCTACCATAGCGACAACTGCCGCCACCACTATTGATACCACTCCTAATAGTAAGTATTTCCAAGAAGCATATGTCAATGGACAAGTTGTAAAAGCGTATATCGATCCTGGGAGTGCGGTAAATATGATGCCAGAGTCTACAGTGCAAAATTTAAAACTGTTATACAGAGATCCAGAATCATTAGTACGCATTCAAGGGTTTGGTAATGGATCTGTTATACCAATTGGCGTATTGAATGTGAACCTTAAGGTCGATCAAGCTGTTGCTGATGTCGAAGTGTACGTAGTAAAAGACGAAGAGCTCAATATACCATTATTAGTTGGACAGCCATTTACCGAAAAAGAACACATTACTATGGTGCGCCGAGGGAAAACACTACGTTTCTTTGAAGAGAAGATTGACGAAGAGCCAGACGATTGCTTACAGAATATGGAGGTTCCAGTTTTACCAAAAACTGATGTGAAATTGTGGGCTAAAGAAGCCACAGTCATTCCTTCGAATTACGTTGGATTTATTTCTTCTTATTGTAATTTTTCTGAAGCTACCACTTTGTTCGTAGAAAATGGTCAAAATAAATTTGGAGCACTTATACCAAATTGTATTATAAATAACGATACCGGCGAATTTCCCATCCCTGTCATAAATATTACAAAAGAAGACATAAAATTTGAAGAAAACGAAACAATAACAAGTGGTAAAATTTGCGTAGAACAAAAAAATGTACAACTAAATTTGAGTGATGAGAATATGGGCGCAAATTTATTAAATACAACAATATACACAAACAGTCTCGATCTTAATAAAATACAAATTGGTGAAAAAGTGTGTGAAGCAACAAAAAAGCAACTTAAGAGAATCATTGCAGAATACAATTCTTGTTTTTTTATAGTTTGAGTGATTTGGGCACAACCAGGGATGTTGAGTTTAAAATAGAATTGACAAATAATGATCCCATTACCTTTCGTCCGTATCGTTTGAGGTATTCTGAGAGAGAATATGTACGAAACGAAATTGAGTTAATGAAGAGTGCGGGAATAATTTGTGATTCTGAGTCAAACTATTCAAGCCCTATTTTACTTGTAAACAAAAAAAATGGAGAAAAACGCATTTGTATTGACTACATAGCATTAAACAAAGTGACGACAACATTGATCGTCTGAAGAATAAAAAATATTTTACGGCGTTAGATATGAAAAGTGGATATTATCAAATACCTGTGGAAAAAGAATCGAGACATATGACAGCTTTTGTAACACCAGATGGCCACTTTGAATTTTTGCGTATGCCGTTCGCTGTGTGCAATGGACCAGCAGTTTTTCAACAATTAATTAACAAAGTTCTTGGTCCATTACGTTTCTCTATTGCACTTGCATACTTTGATGACATTCTTATACCAGCAGATTCAGAACAAGAAGGTTTGGATAATTTAAAAACGATACTTAGTGTTTTAAATGAAGCAAATTTAAAACTAAATATAACCAAGTGTAAATTTCTTTTTAACAAAATAGAGTACTTGGGATTCGAAATACAATGTGGTATGTTGCGACCATCGGTGGACAAAATTAAAAGCTTAGCTGAATTTTCTGTTCCTAAAAATGTCCATAATGTAAGACAATTTATCGGTCTTGCCAGTTATTTCCGTCAGTTTGTCAAAGATGCACAATGGAATTGGTCAACAAAAAAAGAACAAGCATTTAAATTAATTAAAGAAAATCTAATGGCAAGACCTACTTTATCTATGTATTCGCCTGACGCAAGAACAGAGGTACGTACTGACGCTTGTCAAATTGGCTTCGGTGGTATTTTATTACAAGAGCAAGAAGATAAAAAGCTCCACCCCGTCGCCTATATTAGCAAACAGACAACACCAGAGGAAAGCAGATATCATTCAACAGAGCTGGAGACTCTTGCCGTCGTCTGGGCCTTACAAAAACTTCGCGTATATTTAATCGGTATCAAATTTATAGTGGTGACAGACTGTAACGCTGTTAGGAGTACGTTTTCAAAAAAAGACATCATACCCCGTATAGGCCGATGGTGGCTTCAGCTTCAAGAGTTCCAATTTGATATAGTTCACCGGTCTGGAAGTAAAATGCCGCATGTAGACTCGTTAAGCCGCAACCCAGTACACAAGAAATACAAACAGTAGCTGATGTAGTCGCATTGTACAGCACGTTAAGCGAAAAGGATTGGTTGATACTACTGCAACAAACAGACTCTGACGTTAAAGAAATTTTTAAGTCACTAAAGAAAACATCCGAGTTAGATGACTTCGATAAAAATATAAAATTAAATTACGTTTTAAAAAATAATGTTGTGTTTCGAAAAAACGATGAAGAATAAAAGTTTTATATCCCTCGGAAAGCGAGGTGGAAAATAGTTAACAATTACCACGACAACTTTGGCCATATTGGGTTGGACAAAACCGTTTCGAAAATTAGGGAGTACTATTGGTTTCCTAGGATGAAAAATTACGTGAAAAATTACATCGGTGCGTGCGCTGAATGTTTATATCATAAACAGCCGGGAGGGAAAAAACCTGGTATGCTGCACCCTATTGATAAGATTGGGATCCCTTTTCACACCGTACATTTAGACCATTTGGGCCCGTTTGTCAAGAGCGCAAAAGGAAATTCGTATATTCTGGCAGGCATTGACGGTTTTACTAAGTATTGTATTTTAAAGCCCGTTCGTAACACTAAATCTAATACAACAGTTCGAATGGTCGAAGAGATGATTACTCTGTTTGGTGTTCCAACCAGAGTTATAACTGACCTTGGCACAAGTTTTACGGGTTCCCCCTTTGTCGATTTTTGTAAAAAGTATAAAATTATTCATGTAAAGAATGCAACGAGTACACCTAGAGCTAACGGCCAAATCGAGAGATTAAACAGAAGCATAACACCAATGATAGCTACATTGAGTAAACATCCAGACAACAGAGACTGGGACAACTTCGTTGGGATTACGCAATACAGTCTGAACAGTACTTACCACCGAGTGATTAAAACAACTCCGTTCAAGTTACTTTTCAATTACTCGCCAAGAAACGCTTTGGGCGACGTTTTGGAAGATGCTTTGAGGCAAAATCAAACAGACAACAACATCGAAGCACAGCGTGAACGAGCATTACAAAATATTTGTGAACAACAAAAGAGACAAAAGAGTGTGTACGACAAAGCGAGATGCGAGGCAGAAACATAAGTAGTAGGGAACTGCCAGTCCCACCGCAATTAAAATTGTTAAATTGTGGCTGAAATTGTGAAATTTGGGTAATTAAAATTTGAAAATTTTAAAATTCTTGGAAATTTGATACCTACGTGTGTGTATGTGTGTGTGTGTGTGTGTTTTCGGCGGCGCTTTGATGTTTTTGTTTACATAAGGAGTTTTTTGTTTACATTAACCCTTGTGTGAACGGGTGATTTTTTTTGTGGTGGCATTAATTGTGTGAACGGGTGATTTTTTTGTGGGGGTGGATTAAGGGGTTTCATAAGATTAAGATTTCATAAGTATATATGCCGACGGGAAAATCATGAAAATGATTTTTCCTAATACCAACGGGAAAATCATGAGATGATTTTTCCTAATACAAATGGAGGGAGTTGTGAAACTTAATTTTTTCTAATGCCTACGGCAATGCTTGATTATTTTTCCTAATGCCGACGGCAATACATGATTATTTTTCCTAATGCCTACGGCAATGCATGATTATTTTTCCTAATGCCGACGGCAATGTATGATAATTTTTCCTAATGCCTACGGCAAAACATGATTATTTTTTTCAAATGCCGACGGCAATGCATGATTACTATATTTCTTAATGCCGACGGGAAAATGATTTTTCCAAAGGGAAAATTGTCAGTGTTGCCAGACTGTATAAATTTGTTATCGTAATACTATATCAGTAATATCAGAGAAAATAGATTTGATGAATACTAGGCGATTCTCATATGAATCGTGGGAACGTGTATGTGTGATTTCCTCACGCTAATAAATTGTTTATAAATAAAATAAATTGTTTATAAATAAAATAATTGAATAAATTAATTTAATTTATTTAATTATTTTATTTATTTATTTATAAAATGTTCTCATGTATGTGAACACCCTAAAATGTTCTCATGTATGTGAACACCCTAATGCTTGTGTGTGGGTGGTCCAGCTTGATTGTCGCTGGTAAGCATATCTTTTGTTTATTTGTTTAAAAAATATATTTGTATGTATGTATATATGAATGTATAAATGAATGTATGTATGTATGCATGTATGAATGTATAAATGAATGTATGCTTGTATGAATGTATAAATGAATGTATGAATGTATAAATGTGCGATCGTGAGAACTTGTGCGTGGAATATTTTGTGCTTGTGTAGAATACATTTATATTTTGCAACGTAGTCATTTTCTTTGTCTACGATTATTTTAAAGCAGAGGATTTTCAACTAAGTACAGTCATCAGCAGAGAAACAAAAAGTAAAAATTATGAATGCCGCAAGGCTACTGCTACTAATTTTCGTATAAATACACCAACTTTTATAACCAACACATCAGTACTTTATTGTATTTACAAGTAGTATCATCAGCAATTGTGTTAAATTCAAATATAAATTCTATAAACTAATTAAAAATGAGTTCTTCTGGATATATGTGTAATAGATGTCATAAGGTATATAAATACCAAAAGTCCTTTTTGGACCATGTTAAAAATCATAGTGTGCAGGATCAAGAGATCGTAAGCCGGGACAGAAATCAAGAGCAACCGCAGACATCTCTTCAAAATCATCAACAGCAGCTAAATACATTTCATCATCAGCAACACCCTTCTCTACAATACCCTCAATATCAACTACCAATGAATCATCAACAATACGGCATGCCTAACTGTTATCCTACATCAATGTCATGGAATAATCAGTTTTTGGGATCAGGAGTACCAATGCAATATGAGTATCCAAGTTACAATTATAATCCCGTCACACCAGATAATCAAATGCAGCAGTATTCCAATTTGATGCAATGGCAACCTCTTACTTATCATCAACAAGAGCAGCAGCAGCAGCAGCAGCAACAACAAAAACAACAACAAGCTCAACAACAAGGTGTGGATATCCTTGGAGGGACCTTATACAATGATGCTATGGACATAACTTTATCGGAAAGTGATGGAGAAGTAGATGTAGAAGAAATAGGAGAAGAAACTCTGCCAACTCCAATGAGTACTCCCCATGTCAGGACAGAAGAAAATAATGTGAGATATTATAAAATATCGAAAGCCTTCAAAAATCATATCGCCACATATGCAATTCTAAATAAAAAAGACCAACTTCTCTTGGAAGAGTTTATTAAGGAAAACAAAAATATTTTTATGGAGAGACTTCAAATGAATTTAACTAAACATACAATAATTAAATTTCATGTGAGTATTGTGGCGGAGTATATAAAAATTGTGGGAGAGGAATTGGAGTTGTGCATAATATCACATGTAGCCAAAATGCGTTTACTGACGAAGGCAGACAATATAGAAGAAATACTACGTAAACAGGTTGAGGAGATTTCAACCAAAATGTCTGAATTTGAAGAGCGAGATTCTGGTTGGACTTTGTCACGCATAGTCCGAGCAGAAATCAACATCAACAAATCGTCGCTCGTCAAAGGCTCGAATTGGATATCCACTCCTGAAAAACTTGTAAGAAGATTTGCCTGCATCAATATTGAAAATAATGATGAATATTGCTTCAAGTGGTGTCTGATTGCTGCAATGGATACGATGAAATACGATCGGCCAAAACGTTGCAGTTCGTATAATAGTAGTAGCGAACTGCCAGTTCTAGATCAATTAAAATTGTGAAATTGTGGGCTGAAATTGTGAAATTGTGGGCTGAAATTGTTAAATTGTGGCTGAAATTGTTAAATTGTGGCTGAAATTGTTAAATTGTGGCTGAAATTGTTAAATTTTGGCTGAAATTTTAAAATTCTTGGAAATTTGTGAAATTTGATACCTACGTGTGTGTGTCCGTCCGTCCGTCTGTGTTTTTTGTTTACATTAGGAGTTTTTTGTTTATATTAACTTTTTTTTATTTATATTAAGTATATGTATGTATGTATGTATGACCGTGGGAACTTGTGCGTGGAATATTTTGTGGGAATACATTAAGGGGGTTTATAGCTTTAAGATTTTTATATTTGTATGATTTTTCCTAATGCCGACGGGAAAACATCTTTATTTTTTCTAATGCCGACGGGAAAGTTATGATTGTTGTTAGACTGTGGAAATTTGTTGATGTTCGTGATTTGGGCAGGTGAGGTTTTTGTAACATGTAACCGTGGGAATTTGCGGGTGTATCTTTAAGGCAGCCTGTGTTTGGTGGGGGCGGGTGTTGTTGTAATATGTATCCGTGGGAATTTGTGTGCGGAATATTTTGTAGGAATACATTAAGGGGTTTATAGGTTTGAGGCTTTTATATGTGTATGATTTCCTGATGCCAACGGGAAAACATGTTTATTTTTTTCAAATGCCGACGGGAAAACATGTTTATTTTTTCGAATGCCGACGGGAAAACATGTTTATTTTTTTCAAGTGCCGACGGGAAAATCATGGAAATGATTTTTCCTAATGCCGACGGAAAATTTGTGGGTGTGTCTAGCTGTAGGATTTAAAGTCTGGCTATGATTATTGGAGGACGAGGTGTGTCTAGCTGTAGCAATTGAAGTCTGGCTGTGCTTGGTGGAGGGCGGGGTGTGTCTAGATTGTGAGACCTTAAGGCTGACCGTGATTTGGGTAGGTGAGGGTGTTTTGTAATATGTAACCGTGGGAATTCGGTGACGTATATGCTTGTTGGAATTTAAGCCAAGCTGTGCTTGGTGGGGGGCGGGATGTATTTGAGGTAGATCGACTGATGGAGGGTGGGGAGTTGTTGTAATATGTATCCATGGGAATCTGTGTACATGTACGTATGTATGTCTGTAAGAGTTTAAGGCTGTCTGTGATTTATGAAAGGCGAGGTGAGAGTGTTCATGTAATACGTATCCGTGGGAATCTGTGTATATGTATGTTCGTAGGAGTTTAAGGCTGATTGTGATTTGAGGTGGGGGAGGGTGTCGTTGTGATAGATAGATAGAATGTGCCTATGTGTGTGTGTGTGTATGTATGTATATGTAGGAGTTTAAGGCTGTCCTTGATTTGAGGTAGGCGGGAGGCGTTATTGTAATATGTATCTATAAGAATTTGGGTGTTTATATGTCTATAGGAATTTTTGTACATGTATGTCTGTACGAGTTTAAGGCTGATCGTGATTTGGATTGTTGAGATTGATCGATTGTATGTGACCTTGAGAATTTGTGTATGTATATCTGTAGAAAATTTAAGGCTTATCGTGATTTATGAGGGGCGAAGTGTTCATTAAATATATCATGATTAATGAGAGGTGAGGTGAAGGTGTTCATGTATATGTATACGTATTTGTGTGCCTGCATGTCTATATGAGTTTAAGGCTGATCGTGATTTAAGTTGTTGAGATTGATAGATTGTATATTACCTTGTGATTTTGTGGATGTATATCTATAAGAACTTTAGGCTAAGTGTGATTTGTGAGGGAAGGGGCGTTGTTGAAATAGGTGTATATGTGTGTGTGTGTATGTGATTTTCTCACCATAGTATTTATATGTACGTAGAAATAAATTGTTTCTCATATGAACATTTTTTGCTAGAAAATATTATCATATATCTGAACTTCCCTAATCCTAGTATGTTTTTCATATTGGAGGATGAGATTGCTTTATATTTTATCAAGCTTAAATTTGTCCAGTGTTAAAGTCTGTCGGTCAGAAATTTGTTTATATTTGTATAAATATTAATTTCAGATTTTGCAAAATTCTTGTGTACGATCGTGGTGATTTTTTTTTGTGTGTGTATGTGCGATAGAGTTTGACTGGTCTGTGATAAGTTTGTTTATTTAAGTACATTTGTCTTCTTCGACTTTCGTCTTCAAGCGTCAATAGCTTGGAGAACGGTTTGTATGTTTTCATGATGTAGATATGTAAGTGCGATTGTTAAAATCCAATAAATACTTGAGCATGGGTAAGAAATTTGATAATATGTGTACATATGTACATATGGATCTACAAATTGATTTTATGTATGTATGTATGTACATACAAATAAGTCTGGAGCTCCCTGTTTAAATACATTTTTTTTTTATCATGTGCTGTTGTTGCTGTTATAAATATTCGCGTGGTCTTTTGTGTATAGATGTGAAATATCTCGGTAGTTTTTTTATTTGAAATTAAAAAAACGTTGTTTTAATTTTTAGATGTATTTACTTAAAAGTTTGCGAGGAGTTTCTGCTTTAAGTAAAATTGAATTCCTTTCTAGTTGTAGTAACTATAGTATAAATATTTAATATTTTTTATTTCCATTTGTTTAAAGTTGATGTAGCCTATATAGTCAACGTTAGAAATTTTTCGGTGTAAAATTTTTTCCAACTATCATCTTTTTTCTTCACCTTTTTCATATATTTAAACATCTTGCATTGGCTTTAAAAAATGACAAACGCTTTGAAATGAAACTGATCCAGCAGTCCAGCTTAGGTGATGATAGTTTTTTGTTAACCACTTTGCTTCTCTTTCCTTTTTATTGATAAGCATTTAAAATCAAATGGCGGTTTTATAATGAAATTGTTATACTCATTATTGTTAAAAACATCCGCTACTTCTTTTTGTAATGAAAATCATTCGAAACCTTACTCGTATATTAAAACCATTTCTTCATTCATATTACTTAATTTATAAGACTTTCAGGACTTTATATTATTCGATCATCAGTAAAAATGCAGTAGCTGAGGTCCTTGCTTACTGTTTCATATTAAATTTCTATATCAATTGGGCCGCTATTGAATAAAAGGAACTTTTATCTTAAACTGTAGTGCATTTGGAAGTGCTTGAGATTCTTTCATATAATAGCTTTGTTGGAATCTTAGATACGAGTACATATAATATAGAATTGCATAACGTTTATTTTTAATTTTTATGTTAAGATCATCATCATTTGGATATGAGACTGAATTTAAATGTACTTTTAAATTAGTTAAATCATAATGAGGAAACTTGTTTTCTTCTTGAATAGCGATCAACAGAAAACGAAATCGTTTTCTTACAATTTAGGTCTGTCCTCTCAACGGTTCCTCTAGTATACAAGATGACTTTCTATGTCAACATATATGTCTACTCTTTGTCAGCGTTAAGGGACAATTAAATATTAAAATTTTAATTCCTCAAATTGTGTTACTTCATACTGATAATATGTTTTCATTAATAAGGTATATGTTTATCTTATGAAGGTTACTCGCCTAGGGATTTTATTTGATGTTCTAGATGATTTTTTTCTCATTTTATTAAATTCAGCGTATTGTGCATATATTTCTGATATTTTTAAGCGCGCTTTATTTACCTGTCAGATAAAGTGTACGTATCAGTTGATCACTCAGTCTCTCTTTTTAATAATTTTTTTCTTTTAATATGCCACTACTATTTTTTCAGATTTTACTACTTGAAAAAGAGAATATTTGTATAATTTTTAAATGTATTCATATATACATATAGGTAAATATATGTATATATATATAGAGAAATTACTTTATCTACAAAGAAATACATGTTTAATAATCAACTATTCTAGAAAATCGATCTCAAATAACGCAGTTACCTCTACCATCAATTCACCGTCTGTGTTTTCATAGTATCAGAATCGCTAGAATATCTATGTTTGAGAGAATTTTTACATCGAGTTTTTCTACATGGGGTTTGCTGGTTGACCTCTTTGAAGTTATTGTTGACGTAGGCTGGGTTGTATCACATTCAGATGTAATAATTTCTTAGTTAAAAAATGTCCTCATCACCATCAACCATATCTGTATACATATCATTCATGAGTTGGGTTGATCCATATACAATTGCTGTCTACAGATTAATGATTAGAAACAAGTTTCTCATCACCTTCTAACAGATTTATATATTTTGCTAGCATGCATGCCTTAGCATGCTTCTATCGATAGTGACGCGGGAGTCCGACATATAGTGGTGTTTCAATTAAAAATCTATACTATTAGAATTTACGATTTCGCTCTTTTTATTCTTTTACAAAGTAGATACATATTTATGTATTTCATTTAGCACAGAGTCATAAAATTTCTTTGCTTACAAAATTGTGTGACATTCTTTTAAATTTGCATGCTTAGGCATGCTTTCAATATTTTTTCTTTAAATTTATTTGATACTCATACAGATACAGATATAAAGTAAGATCTGCTTACATTGCATTTTACAATTTATGTATGCTTCAGCATGATTCCAGTTGAAGTCTATATTTATTCAGTAAGTTTGTTTGATACTAATTCATACACATATACATTCTTAAAGATTGGAAATCTAAGTCCAATTTATGTAGTTTATCTATATTTTCTAAAGATTTGATAGCTATAGAAATTAATAGAGTAAAGATCTATTATAATAGCCCATGGACATATTTTAAAATTTCGCTTGCTAGAGCTTTCGAAATGGAAAATGTACAATTTTCACTATAAAAAGTGATAATATTAGGTGTTACTGAATATTACACTGTGTTGTAATTTATTTTGATCACTTAAGTTTTCACAATATTTCATACCGGCCAACAAGTTTAGAGAATTTCCAGTATATTAAGTTAATTATCTTTCTTAAGACCTATCATTCCTAATCATTCCTTCAAAAATACAAACCAAACTAGATTTTTCCTGTTTAATTTTATTTTTTACTTTCATTAAATTTCAACATTTTGTTCATCTTCAAATTATTATATTTAGCAGCTTTTTCTCATTTGTTGAGTTAACTTTAATCGGAAACATTTAAATAGTGAGATGAACTTTTATATTGTATACGAGTACATTAAGTAATTTTGTGTATATTTCATTTATATGAACCATCATCACATAATTCCTTTGGATGATCTATTAAATCATTCTACTATTGATGCTTTCATATTAAGTAATGTTTAATATTCTACATATGCATGAATTTTCCAGTGTCTATTAAAAAATTCTTTACAATCATCCATTTGTAAGCTTTTTGGTATTCATAACATTTCAAAAATATTTTTCACAGCCTTGGTATTTTCGAGTGCACCTTTTATTTTCAGCGGTACTGACCATATAAACTTTGTGAATGAATCATTTACAGTCTACAATAATCAATAATTTCTATTTTCTGTAGAATAGTTTCCCATTTCACCTAAATCAGCTCCATAAAAGATCAACTATTCCTTTCATTACATATCTGCAATGCACAAACAATTTTCGAGATTTATTATAGAGTTCGTCTACTAAATTTCTTTTTAAAGACATTAAGTTATTTTAAAGATTTTTTGGAGAGTGTTGTGATCTATTTGATGCACTTTCAGCTATTTATACTATCATGTAGTTCATTTTTCAATCTATAAATTTTATCGATCAGCTGTTCAATTTGTTTTTTCAAAAGATGATTTGATTTTTAGTATGTATTTTATCAATTTTATAACTATCTTCTATCTCTAATTGTATTTCACGTTGTACTCTATCAATTTGCATTTTAATATATTCTTGAATTATGTTAATTCCTTAAGCTATATTATTAATTTGTCCTATAGTTTATCGTTTGGTGTTTCCAGAAACAATTTACTGATAACATCATTCTCTGTCAGTGAATGATGATGATGATTAGTAGAAATTATATATTTTATATAGTTTTCAACATCAAATTTCTCATAGTATTTCCATGTTTTATTATCAATCATTAAAGAAAATAAAGCTACTATTAGGACCTATATTTGACCATCAACTTGTATTTTATCTTCATTTAGTTTTAGGTTACTATCACCAAACTTTCATTCATTATTCAAATCTTGATGTGGGCCATAGTTTGTATCTAATTCAATTCTTCCCTCCAAGACTGATAAATGAGTATAAGTGTCTTCAGAATTGGAAGTCTATGAGTAAAAATCATCTTCATCATCCAGCATCATTAAATAAGATGATATCATCAAATATTGTTCCTTCTGAAAGTTTCTTTGGTGTACTTGTCTCTATATTGACTGATGGCTTTAAACTTGTATTATTTTCAGCTTCTATCTTGATTTTACTTTCTTCTTTCTTGCGAATTCTTTCAATATTTCTAGAACTATTTATGAATTCTTTGAGAGGTTCTGTTATAGGTTTAAATGTATCTTTTATTGCTCACATGTATCTATTTCACCAGTTTTTATACTACGAAGCCTTTTCTTCAAGACATTTCTTGTCAACACCAACTGTTTTAAAATTTTCTCATCCATGTTTAATAATAGTAAATAACAGGTATCAGCTATTAGATCAGGTATCAGCTATCAGATCAGGTTATCAGGTAACTGGTCTGGTTTTCAGATCAGCTTATCAGGACCTGGTCTGTTTTTCAGATCAGCTTATCATGACCTCGTCTGGTTTTCAGATCAGCTTATCAGGACCTGATCTGGTTTTCAGATCAGCTTATCAGGACCTGATCTGGTTTTCAGATCAGCTTAATAGGACCTGGTCTGGTTTTCAGATCAGCTTATCAGGACCTGGTCTGGTTTTCAGATCAGCTTTTCAGGACCTGGTCTGGTTTTCAGATCAGCTTAATAGGACCTGGTCTGGTTTTCAGATTAGCTTATCAGGACCTGGTCTGGTTTTCAGATCAGCTTTTCAGGACCTGGTCTGATTCAGATTGGGTTATCAGTTTACAAGTAGCTGCCCATTTATAACATTTAGATGAATGCAGTTTAAGGTCAGATGAAAAGCGAAAAAGTAAACTTTTATGTAGTCAAATTCTCTTTTTTTCTATAACGATCATCGTTCAATTCAATATTGTTGCTTATAATCAAAATCCATATTTATCCTTCCAACATGCTTTATATTTGTCTCATCTTACTTAAAAATTATAATTACATTATGATTATCTAGTATCAAATGTTTGGTGATTCTGGTATAAGTTTGACATCAGCAGAATGCATCAACATTCTTATCTCACTCCATACAAAAATATGTTTCTCACATCTAACATCGTTAAATATCATATCGGAATTAATTTTAGCTTTGTTAGGAGAAATAACAGATTCAGTATCTGTAAATGTGTATTATACCATTCCTTTAATTAATGAAATTATGTAATATCTTTAAGTATCCATATTTGGGTTGATAGAGAGATTTTGAGTATTAATATGTAGATGTTTTAAAATTTTAGTTCATTAAGACTTTTTAGCAAGCCAATCATAACATATTATTTTTTATTTTATTTTTTTTACAATTTGACAGACCAACTATTTTTGCGCAAATAAAATTTGGTAGAAGGGAACTATAACTTGTTTTTGAACTAACGTTTGATGAATCATCAAAAATTTTGTACCATCCCATCGAAAGCTCTAGCAAGCGAAATTTTAAAATATGCCCATGGGCTATTATAATAGATCTTTACTCTATTAATTTCTATAGCTATCAAATCTTTAGAAAATATAGATAAACTACATAAATTGGACTTAGATTTCCAATCTTTAAGAATGTATATGTGTATGAATTAGTATCAAACAAACTTACTGAATAAATATAGACTTCAACTGGAATCATGCTGAAGCATACATAAATTGTAAAATGCAATGTAAGCAGATCTTACTTTATATCTGTATCTGTATGAGTATCAAATAAATTTAAAGAAAAAATATTGAAAGCATGCCTAAGCATGCAAATTTAAAAGAATGTCACACAATTTTGTAAGCAAAGAAATTTTATGACTCTGTGCTAAATGAAATACATAAATATGTATCTACTTTGTAAAAGAATAAAAAGAGCGAAATCGTAAATTCTAATAGTATAGATTTTTAATTGAAACACCACTATATGTCGGACTCCCGCGTCACTATCGATAGAAGCATGCTAAGGCATGCATGCTAGCAAAATATATAAATCTGTTAGAAGGTGATGAGAAACTTGTTTCTAATCATTAATCTGTAGACAGCAATTGTATATGGATCAACCCAACTCATGAATGATATGTATACAGATATGGTTGATGGTGATGAGGACATTTTTTAACTAAGAAATTATTACATCTGAATGTGATACAACCCAGCCTACGTCAACAATAACTTCAAAGAGGTCAACCAGCAAACCCCATGTAGAAAAACTCGATGTAAAAATTCTCTCAAACATAGATATTCTAGCGATTCTGATACTATGAAAACACAGACGGTGAATTGATGGTAGAGGTAACTGCGTTATTTGAGATCGATTTTCTAGAATAGTTGATTATTAAACATGTATTTCTTTGTAGATAAAGTAATTTCTCTATATATATATACATATATTTACCTATATGTATATATGAATACATTTAAAAATTATACAAATATTCTCTTTTTCAAGTAGTAAAATCTGAAAAAATAGTAGTGGCATATTAAAAGAAAAAAATTATTAAAAAGAGAGACTGAGTGATCAACTGATACGTACACTTTGTCTGACAGGTAAATAAAGCGCGCTTAAAAATATCAGAAATATATGCACAATACGCTGAATTTAATAAAATGAGAAAAAAATCATCTAGAACATCAAATAAAATCCCTAGGCGAGTAACCTTCATAAGATAAACATATACCTTATTAATGAAAACATATTATCAGTATGAAGTAACACAATTTGAGGAATTAAAATTTTAATATTTAATTATCCCTTAACGCTGACAAAGAATAGACATATATGTTGACATAGAAAGTCATCTTGTATACTAGAGGAACCGTTGAGAGGACAGACCTAAATTGTAAGAAAACGATTTCGTTTTCTGTTGATCGCTATTCAAGAAGAAAACAAGTTTCCTCATTATGATTTAACTAATTTAAAAGTACATTTAAATTCAGTCTCATATCCAAATGATGATGATCTTAACATAAAAATTAAAAATAAACGTTATGCAATTCTATATTATATGTACTCGTATCTAAGATTCCAACAAAGCTATTATATGAAAGAATCTCAAGCACTTCCAAATGCACTACAGTTTAAGATAAAAGTTCCTTTTATTCAATAGCGGCCCAATTGATATAGAAATTTAATATGAAACAGTAAGCAAGGACCTCAGCTACTGCATTTTTACTGATGATCGAATAATATAAAGTCCTGAAAGTCTTATAAATTAAGTAATATGAATGAAGAAATGGTTTTAATATACGAGTAAGGTTTCGAATGATTTTCATTACAAAAAGAAGTAGCGGATGTTTTTAACAATAATGAGTATAACAATTTCATTATAAAACCGCCATTTGATTTTAAATGCTTATCAATAAAAAGGAAAGAGAAGCAAAGTGGTTAACAAAAAACTATCATCACCTAAGCTGGACTGCTGGATCAGTTTCATTTCAAAGCGTTTGTCATTTTTTAAAGCCAATGCAAGATGTTTAAATATATGAAAAAGGTGAAGAAAAAAGATGATAGTTGGAAAAAATTTTACACCGAAAAATTTCTAACGTTGACTATATAGGCTACATCAACTTTAAACAAATGGAAATAAAAAATATTAAATATTTATACTATAGTTACTACAACTAGAGAGGAATTCAATTTTACTTAAAGCAGAAACTCCTCGCAAACTTTTAAGTAAATACATCTAAAAATTAAAACAACGTTTTTTTAATTTCAAATAAAAAAACTACCGAGATATTTCACATCTATACACAAAAGACCACGCGAATATTTATAACAGCAACAACAGCACATGATAAAAAAAAAATGTATTTAAACAGGGAGCTCCAGACTTATTTGTATGTACATACATACATACATAAAATCAATTTGTAGATCCATATGTACATATGTACACATATTATCAAATTTCTTACCCATGCTCAAGTATTTATTGGATTTTAACAATCGCACTTACATATCTACATCATGAAAACATACAAACCGTTCTCCAAGCTATTGACGCTTGAAGACGAAAGTCGAAGAAGACAAATGTACTTAAATAAACAAACTTATCACAGACCAGTCAAACTCTATCGCACATACACACATACACACACAAAAAAAAAATCACCACGATCGTACACAAGAATTTTGCAAAATCTGAAATTAATATTTATACAAATATAAACAAATTTCTGACCGACAGACTTTAACACTGGACAAATTTAAGCTTGATAAAATATAAAGCAATCTCATCCTCCAATATGAAAAACATACTAGGATTAGGGAAGTTCAGATATATGATAATATTTTCTAGCAAAAAATGTTCATATGAGAAACAATTTATTTCTACGTACATAATATAAATACTATGGTGAGAAAATCACATACACACACACACATATACACCTATTTCAACAACGCCCCTCCCCTCACAAATCACACTTAGCCTAAAGTTCTTATAGATATACATACACAAAATCACAAGGTAATATACAATCTATCAATCTCAACAACTTAAATCACGATCAGCCTTAAACTCATATAGACATGCAGGCACACAAATACGTATACATATACATGAACACCTTCACCTCACCTCTCATTAATCATGACATATTTAATGACCACTTCGCCCCTCATAAATCACGATAAGCCTTAAATTTTCTACAGATATACATACACAAATTCTCAAGGTCACATACAATCGATCAATCTCAACAATCCAAATCACGATCAGCCTTAAACTCGTACAGACATACATGTATAAAAATTCCTATAGACATATAAACACCCAAATTCTTATAGATACATATTACAATAACGCCTCCCGCCTACCTCAAATCAAGGCCAGCCCTAAACTCCTACATATACATACATACACACACACACACATAGGCACATTCTATCTATCTATCACAACGACACCCTCCCCCACCTACGTATTACATGAACACTCTCACCTCGCCTTTCATAAATCACAGACAGCCTTAAACTCTTACAGACATACATACGTACATGTACACAGATTCCTACTGATACATATTACAACAACTCCCCACCCTCCATCAGTCGATCTACCTCAAATACATCCCGCCCCCCACCAAGCACAGCTTGGCTTAAATTCCAACAAGCATATACGTCACCGAATTCCCACGGTTACATATTACAAAACACCCTCACCTACCCAAATCACGGTCAGCCTTAAGGTCTCACAATCTAGACACACCCCGCCCTCCACCAAGCACAGCCAGACTTCAATTGCTACAGCTAGACACACCTCGTCCTCCAAGAATCATAGCCAGACTTCAAATCCTACAGCTAGACACACCCACAAATTTTCCGTCGGCATTAGGAAAAATCATTTCCATGATTTTCCCGTCGGCACTTGAAAAAAATAAACATGTTTTCCCGTCGGCATTCGAAAAAATAAACATGTTTTCCCGTCGGCATTTGAAAAAAATAAACATGTTTTCCCGTTGGCATCAGGAAATCATACACATATAAAAGCCTCAAACCTATAAACCCCTTAATGTATTCCTACAAAATATTCCGCACACAAATTCCCACGGATACATATTACAACAACACCCGCCCCCACCAAACACAGGCTGCCTTAAAGATACACCCGCAAATTCCCACGGTTACATGTTACAAAAACCCCACCTGCCCAAATCACGAACATCAATAAATTTCCACAGTCTAACAACAATCATAACTTTCCCGTCGGCATTAGAAAAAATAAAGATGTTTTCCCGTCGGCATTAGGAAAAATCATACAAATATAAAAATCTTAAAGCTATAAACCCCCTTAATGTATTCCCACAAAATATTCCACGCACAAGTTCCCACGGTCATACATACATACATACATATACTTAATATAAATAAAAAAAAGTTAATATAAACAAAAAACTCCTAATGTAAACAAAAAACACAGACGGACGGACGGACACACACACGTAGGTATCAAATTTCACAAATTTCCAAGAATTTTAAAATTTCAGCCAAAATTTAACAATTTCAGCCACAATTTAACAATTTCAGCCACAATTTAACAATTTCAGCCACAATTTAACAATTTCAGCCCACAATTTCACAATTTCAGCCCACAATTTCACAATTTTAATTGATCTAGAACTGGCAGTTCCCTACTACTTATAATATTCAGAACATTGCTGCAGAGACGATTGTTACGCGAAATGGTGTAGCGTTGAATTTCAAAAATTTAAGCTACCCATTAGCACTTAACAAAATCAAAGAGTTTGAGGCAAACAATCCGACTATAAGTGTGAACGTATTTGGGTATGATGAGGGAGCAGATCAGATCATTGGTCCTTATTATGTGACCAAGGACGAGAAAGTGAACCACGTCAACTTACTACTTTTAGAGAATGCTGCAGGTCATCACTACATATTGATAAAGAATATATCAAGGTAAGTTAAAAAAATATACAACTTTTTTTATTTTCAGGATACATATACCTGTTTATATATTTTATACTATGTACATTTAACTTATAAACTTTTATTTATTTTTTATCATTCACAGACTTTTACGGAATCAAATAACGCAGCACAAAAGTAAATTAATTTTCTGCAACAGCTGTCTCCAGTACACCCACATCGAAAATGGTATGACAAATCATAAGGCGGAGTGCGGTAAAATTGTTACAACTATGCCATCAGGTCCGGATGCAATTCTGAGCTTCAAGGGACATCAAAAAAAAATGGATGTACCCTTCGTGGTATATGCGGACTTCGAATGCATCTTGGAAGAAGTTAGTAATAGTGTAAGTAATAAAACTAGTCTAGTCAAAAAGCACACTCCTTGTGCATTTAGCTATTATATTAAGTGTCTCCATAGCAATAAGTTAGATAAATTAAGGATATACACAGGAAAAGATGCCTCAAAAAAATTTGTATCATATTTAATTAAAGACTGTGAGGATATATACAATAGTCACTTAGTAAATAATAGACAAATGGATACTTTATCCCCTTCTGATATTTATAATTTTTATAGTGCGGTGAATTGTCATATTTGTCAAAAATTTCTAGGTAAAGATCGCGTTAGAGATCATTGTCACATTAGTGGTAAATATAGAGGTGCAGCCCACAATAACTGTAATTTAAATTACCAAATCCCCAAGTTTATACCAGTTTACTTTCACAATTACTCAAATTATGACTCACATCTTTTTATTAAAGATCTAGGTGAAATTTCAATGCAACTGAAAGTACTCCCTCTCAATAAGGAACTTTATATATCCCTCTCCCAATTTACAGAAATGAGTGATGGCCATAAGCTTGAAATAAGATTTCTTGATACACTACGCTTTATGGCTGAGAGTTTGGAATCATTAGCCTGCAATTTGTCGGATAATGATTTCAGAACTATAAGGTCCTTATTTCAGTCAGAAAAAGAATTTCAGCTTATTAAGAAAAAAGGTATTTTCCCGTATGAGTACCTAAATTCATTCCAAAAATTAGATGAGTGTCAGCTGCCTTCACGCAGTGATTTCTTTAATAAGTTGAACAATAAAGAGTGTTCTTTAGAGGAATACTCACATGCTGAAGAGGTATGGAATACTTTTGGTTGCAAAACTATGAAAGATTACATGGAACTTTACTTAAAAACAGATGTCCTCTTACTGACAGATATTTTCGAGAACTTTAGAAAAGTTTGTAAAGGTATTTATGAGCTCGATCCATGCCAATATTATACAGCTCCTGGCCTTTCTTGGGATGCAATGCTCAAATATACAAAAATTGAATTAGAATTATTGACAGACATAGACATGTACAATTTTATGAAAAAAGGTATACGTGGAGGGATCGTACAGTGTAGTCAAAGATATTCGAAAGCGAATAACAAATATTTGGAAGATTTCGATAAAGAGAAGCCCTCAGAATTTCTCGTCTATTTAGACGCTAACAATTTGTATGGTTGGGCGATGTCGGAATATCTTCCTCATGGTGGGTTCAGATGGTTATCGCAAGACGAGCTGAATCTGGACCCAAACAGCATAGCTGACAATGAACAGACGGTTATGTATATGAGGTCACGTTGGATTATCCCTCTCATTTACACGACTTGCATAATGACCTTCCTTTTTGCGCTGAAAATAAAAAAGTTATGCAAGCGAAGTATAGCAAGTTGATAACCGATTTCTCTACAAAGCAATCATACGTGATACACTTTAGAGTTCTGAAACAGTGCTTAGAATATGGCTTAGTTTTAAAGAAAACTCATCGTATTCTAGCATTTAAACAATCTCCATGGTTAAAAGGCTATATTGACCTAAATACCAGACATAGGGCCACTGCTAAAAATGCTTTTGAAAAAAAAATTTTCAAACTACTCAATAATGCAGTGTATGGTAAAACAATAGAAAAATTCTATTATTGTTAAAATCTTAGTTATTAAGAAAAATTCTTTTATTATAAAAATTATTGTACATAAGATCTTAGTTATTAAGAAAAATTATTGTAAATAAAATCCTATTTATTTATTAAGAAAAACTATTGTACATATGTAAATAACTTTTTAAGAAAAAATTTTAAATAAACTATTGAAAAAAGAATGAAAATGTGAATGGTGTTTATTTCTTTATTGGCTTTACTTCGTTGGATCAAAAAATTTTATTTTTGCTTATTCGCAAATTCTAGTTTTCATATCGCTTAAACATGCACAGTCTTGTTTTCTTTGAGGTTCTGCACAAGAAAAATTGAATTTCACAATATTATGAAATTCCATTAAATTTCATTAGATATTTTCGTAAAGACCAAAAATTTAGATAATCGGATAAGTTCTTATATTTTTCACTACATACAAGTTTCTGTTATTTTGTATACGAACAGATGATTTCTAGTTTTCCTTTAGAAAAAATAAAACAAAACAAGAAATATTTTAATAATACAATTTTATTTTATTTCTGTTAATAATTTTTCTTAAATATTTTATTTATAATGATGGAAACATTTCATAGTATCCAATTATTAGATGTTCTAATATACTTTTCCGTAAAAAATATATTGTACATCTACAAGTATCAGGTCCTTCCTCACACTTATGAATAAAAAGACATTAAAGAGTTTTGTAAAATATAAATGTTTGTGTTTTTATTTAATATTTTCAGTTATTTCATAAAGAAATTTAAGACATAAATGTCCACAGGTAAATGTATTAAAATTCTGATGTTGATTGTAGTTGTATTTTATATTTGTACCAAGATATTTGACTACTTCCGAAGGAGGTTGTAAGTTTCCAAAGCTGTCGAAATATTCTTTTTCATTGCTGTTTTTATAATATGCTACCCAATGTGTACCAGGTCCTGTTGATACATCTAAATTGATTATTCCACATTCAATTTTCTTTGTTCGTTTTGGTAGAGTATTCAACATGAAAACACCTCTAAAATATGGAATATTTATAGAGAAACGGTTTAGGTCCACATCAGAAAGTGGTCTGTTGGGCAGCATCTCTAAGAGTTTTTTGATTCCTCTTTATGAACTAAACCATAACCCTTTTTATATGGTTTTAAGTAAAGTCCTTTTCCAACTGCTATAGATTCCATCGCTCTATTATGTCTAGTTGCTTCATCAAGTTGATTTTTAGCATTCTTTGTTGCATTTACAGCTTTAGCTATGGCAGCACCTCCAGTTGTTAGACTACCAATTGCACCCAGAGCAGTTAAAATCGGTATTAGAGGTAAAAAACCACCAATTTTTGGTACACGTATCACACGTGGTACTATAATTTGAGACTTTCTTCCTTTTAATGACTTGTTAATAGTTTTTCGTGCAATTTTAATACCTGTGTTAATATCTAATGGTTTTTCTTTCTTTAGTATTTTTGATGCAGCTCTAACTGATGTTCTAAATAGTGTTTTAACATTTAGTTTGTTCTTTTTAACATTTTTCTTTTTCTCCACACCCATACCAAATTTTGTTTTGGCTTTCATTGCGTTAGTAACCATATATGCAAATGATTTTTCAGCAAGACTACTATCTTTTGATAAAACTCGATCCCAAGCGGAGTTTTCAAGTATTTTATCAGCTTTATGTCTAGTACTTAAATCCTTATTTTTGGAATAAGCAATATCGTGATTTTTACAAGCAGAGTCCAATAAATTAATTCCTTTATCACCTCGATTTAAACGTTTTTGTAGTTTTGTTCCAGGTCCACAGTACTGATATCCAGGAAGATGAAGCTCAACAGGTAGAGAGTTTATTATTTTGTCTACTATACCTCCTCCTCCAACGAAGGTGTTTTTATGACTAAAAGTATTCTGATATCGTATAACCATATTATCTAATTTTTCCTATATAAGAAGTAATATATATGAAATGCATTTAGTTACAAAAATGCGGTTAGTAAAACAACATAAAAATATTTTAGTTCGTAATATTGATGATTCAGCGAACATCAGTTCAAAAATAAAGCATAGCCCTCTCTTACCAAATTCTATTCGTGCTCTAATAGTGGGACGATCAAATTGTGGAAAGACTAATGTTATGATTGGCTTGCTAGAAAGTCCTAATGGACTCAAGTTTGAAAACATCTATTTATACTCAAAATCTCTCTATCAACCTAAATATGAATACCTAAAGAAACTAATTTCACCAATTAAAGGTATGGGGTATTATACATTCACCGATAATGAATCAGTTATTCCACCTGACGAAGCTAAAACTAATTCAATTATGATATTTGATGATGTTGCATGTGAAAAGCAGAATAATATACGTACATATTTTTGTATGGGGCGACATAGGGATGTTGATTCATTCTACCTGTGTCAAACATATACCAGAATTCCCAAGCATTTAATAAGAGACAATGCAAATGTTATTATAATGTTTAAGCAAGATGAGACAAATATGAAGCATGTTTATAAGGATCATGTTGCCAGCGATATGAGCTATGAAAAGTTTCAAGAAATTTGTCGAGAATGTTGGAAGGATAAATATGGATTTTTTACGATAAGCAAAGATAACGAATTAAACGATGGTCGCTACAGAAAGCAATTTGACTATTTCATAACTATATAAGCAACTACTCATAAAAATTACCTCTAGTTATTAATCTAACTTTAAACTTAATACATCTATTTGATATAACCTCATCTGATACCTGATAAGCTGATCTGAAAACCAGATCATCAGGTCCTGATAAGCTGATCTGAAAACCAGATCAGGTCCTGATAAGCTGATCTGAAAACCAGACCAGGTCCTAATAAGCTGATCTGAAAACCAGACCAGGTCCTAATAAGCTGATCTGAAAACCAGATCAGGTCCTGATAAGCTGATCTGAAAACCAGATCAGGTCCTGATAAGCTGATCTGAAAACCAGATCAGGTCCTGATAAGCTGATCTGAAAACCAGACCAGGTCCTGATAAGCTGATCTGAAAACCAGATCAGGTCCTAATAAGCTGATCTGAAAACCAGATCAGGTCCTAATAAGCTGATCTGAAAACCAGATCAGGTCCTGATAAGCTGATCTGAAAACCAGATCAGGTCCTAATAAGCTGATCTGAAAACCAGACCAGGTCCTAATAAGCTGATCTGAAAACCAGATCAGGTCCTGATAAGCTGATCTGAAAACCAGATCAGGTCCTGATAAGCTGATCTGAAAACCAGATCAGGTCCTGATAAGCTGATCTGAAAACCAGATCAGGTCCTAATAAGCTGATCTGAAAACCAGATCAGGTCCTAATAAGCTGATCTGAAAACCAGATCAGGTCCTGATAAGCTGATCTGAAAACCAGATCAGGTCCTGATAAGCTGATCTGAAAACCAGATCAGGTCCTGATAAGCTGATCTGAAAACCAGACCAGGTCCTGATAAGCTAATACCTGATCTAATAGCTGATACCTGATCTAATAGCTGATACCTGTTATTTACTATTATTAAACATGGATGAGAAAATTTTAAAACAGTTGGTGTTGACAAGAAATGTCTTGAAGAAAAAGCTTCGTAGTATAAAAACTGGTGAAATAGATACACGTGAACAACTAAGAGATACATTTAAACCTATAACAGAACCACTCAAAGAATTCATAAATAGTTCTAAAAATATTAAAAGAATTCCCATAAAAGAAGAAAGTAAAATGAAGACAGAAGTTGAAAATAATACAAGTTTTAAACCTGAAAAAACATCAGTCAAGATAGAGACAAGTACACCAAAGAAACTAACAGAAGGAACAATATTCGATAATACCATCTTATTTAATGATGCTAATACTGTGAATGATGACGATGATGAAGATGATTTTTACTCACAGACTTCCAATACAGAAGATACTTATACTGACTTATCAGCCTTGGAAGGAAGAAATGAATTAGATAGAAACTATGGTCCACATAAAGATTTCAATAATGAATGGAAATTTGGTGATAGTAACCTCAAACTTAATGAAGATAAAATACAAGTTGGTGGTCAAATATGGGTTCTAAAACCAGGACTATTTTCTCTAATGTTTCATAAAATACCAAAAAATTATGATAAATTTGAACTCGAAATCTATAAAAAGATTTTAATTACTACTAATGCATATAGAAGGGACTATAAACCTGATGGTCAAATTAAGGGTACTAGAGGATATAAATACAAACATATTATTAAGAAATTTATTGACGAGAAAAACCAGAAGAATTTAAACGAATCAACAGGATCTAAGTCACAAGGTAGTTATTTAGGTGATGGAATGATGGAATTTAACTTTCATAAGCCAAACTATATATACTGGGACGATCCAAATGAGTTAGTAGATCGTCTTCGACTACTGCTTGCATCACAAGGTGCAGGTCATACTAATGACAATAACGAGATTGTATCAATTATTGAAGAACTACGTGAAGCAAATATAATACATTAACTTTAATAAAGTATATAAAGCATGTCTGTTGATAAATTTGGACACTATTTAAACGATACTAGCAGCATAATTTCTTTGAAAAATGCACCTAAACTGCTGGGGTTCTTTATGGATACGAACAACAACATTGATGTCCAAAACAAAAGAATCAAAAATGTTGCAAAAGCTCTGGAGGAAATCGATGTTATCAATAAATTGTTTCTGCAAACTCAAATCGAAAAATTAGAAGAGAAATTATTAACATACTTTAAGGAAGATAATACTATAATTCAAGAAGATATTCAAATGCAAATTGAGGAGCTACAACGCGATACAAAATTAGATATAGAAGAAAATTATAAAATTCAAAAACACATTCTACAAATTAAGACATCCTTTGAAGAACAAATTGAACAGCTTAATGACAAAATTTATAGATTGGAAAATTACATGTTTGTATCAATAGCTGAAAGTGCGTCAAGTAGATCACAACACAAAAAATCTGTAAAACAACTTAATGTCTTCAAAAAGAAATTTAGTAAACGAACTGCATAAGCAAGCTCGCAAAGTTTTTATGCGTCGTAGAGTTGTAATGAAAGGAATAGATGATCTTTGGCAAGCTGATTTAGTTGAAATGGGGATCTATTCTAGAGAAAACAGAAATTATCGATTTTTGTTAACTGTAATTGACACATTCTCAAAATTTGCATGGGTAGTACCACTAAAAACTAAAACTGCACTCGAAACAACCAAGGCGATGGAAAATATTTTTGAATTAGGACGAGTACCAAAAAACTTGCAAACAGATGATGGTAAAGAATTTTTCAACAAACACTTTGGAAAATTAATGGATAAATACAATATTAATCACTACTCAACATATAGCAGTATGAAAGCATCAATAGTAGAACGATTTAACAGAACATTGAAAGGAATGATGTGGAAAGAATTTAGCTTTAATGGTTCATATAAGTGGATTGATATATACAAAGATTTAATTAATGCATACAATAGAAAAGTTCATCGCACCATTAAAATGTCTCCGATTAAAGTCAACTCAACAAATGAGGAAAAGCTACTAAATACAGTATACAGTCATTTGAAGATGTACAAAATGTCGAAATTTAATGTTGGAGATAATGTACGCATAAGCAAATATAAGCATACATTTGAAAAAGGTTATACTCCAAATTGGTCTACAGAAATTTTCACAATTACAAGAGTTCAAAATACAAATCCTACAACATTCATATTAGAAGATTATCTTGGTAATCCTATTAAAGGTGGATTCTATACTGAAGAACTTTCGAAAACTAGATATCCAAATACATATCTAGTTGAAAAGGTTCTTAAAACTAAAGGAAAGGAGGCATACGTTAAATGGTTGGGATTTTCTAATCAACACAATTCTTGGATAAGTAAGAACGAAATATTATAGCTGAATACCATCATCAACAACAATAGCAGTAATATTAAGAAACTAATGTTAATTTTAAAATAAGAAAATGAAATAAATATGTAAATCATGCTTATAAACCATATGTTGTACTAAACTTTATTTAATTGTAATCAGACAGTTATAATGTCAATAACACTTACTCTGAGCTCTAACTCATCAGAATTATCTGCTAGTTACTTTCCTCCTATTGAATTACATGGTGCATATGAGTGTGCTCTAACTGATTTTCATTCATACAACAGCATTCCAAATGTAGACACCTACAACAATATGTTTCATATAGGGGAACATACAATTGAAATACCAATTGGATCTTACGAATTGAATGATATTGTAGATTTTATACAAGAGCAATACAGAAGACTCTGTCCAGAAAATAAGATTTTTATTGAAGCCAATAACAATACAATGCAAGTTAAAGTTAATAGTTCCAAAGATCCTGTATATTTTAATGAAGACAACACAATTGGAAAACTTTTAGGATTCAATAGCAAAATCCTAACACCAAACAAATATTATTACTCAGATCTTCCAGTTAATATTTTTAAAGTGAATCTCTTGCGAATTGAAAGTAGTATCGCTATTAACACATATATGAATAACTCCAAATCGCATACACTTCATGAATTTCCGATTAATGTTCCTCCAGGCTATAAAATAGATGAGGTTCCAAGAAATCTTATCTATTTACCTGTGAACACCAGAGAGATAAGTTCACTAACGCTGCGAGTAGTTGATCAATACGGTGATTTAATTAATTTTCGAGGAGAGGAAATTACAATACGAATACATTTGAGGTCAACTAAATAATGCTAATATACAACACAAATACATTGAAAAATAAAGCAGTAACAACAACAAGAACATTAAAGCGACCACTTCAACAGAAAGCACTAACAACATCAAATAAAAATTTTCTAAAGTCCTTGAATTTTAAATCGAAGACAAAATGAGTTCAATAATAGATGTCTTAGATAAACCTTTCTCTGATGAGAATATAATCAAAAAGGATTATCATACATATGTACCATACTTACAATCTTACAACAATAATGATGAAATTAGAATTTCAATACAAAATCAAGATTTGTACGTGCTACCCAGTGAGAGCTACATTTATGTAGAGGGGTTTGTTGCCGATGATAATGCCCCTAAATCTTCTTCTTCAGAGAACTTTAAATTAAAAAACAACTTTGTAGCATATCTATTTGATGAAATTCGCTATGAGCTCAATGGAATTGAAATTGATCATACAAGATATTTAGGAGCCACGAGCACCATAAAGAACTTGGTTTCTCTATCACCAAACGAAAGCAATGTGATGCAAAATGCTGGATGGAACAAAATTGACGATGTCACTCTTGCAAATGGATTTTTCAATTTCTATGTACCTCTAAAAATGCTTCTAGGATTCGCTGAAGACTACAACAAAGTTATATTAAATGGAAAACATGAACTGATACTCTTGCGCAATAAGAACGACGAAGATCTTGTACGCTCGAGTGTTTCTACTGAAAAAGCTAAACTTACAATTTCACTCATCTCATGGAGAATACCTCATGTTCAATTATCTGACCTTAGCAAATTGAATATGATTAAAATAATTAACAATGGTGCTTCTATACCCATGGCATTTCGCAGTTGGGATTGTCATATTAATCCACAATTAAACACAGGAACTAGCCATATTTGGAATGTTAAACTGGCTGCAAATAGAGAACGCCCCCGTTTTGTGTTGATTGCTTTTCAACAAGAAAATAAATTTGTTCATTGTGATTTGACTAATTTAAAAGTACATTTAAATTCAGTCTCATACCCGTATGATGATCTAAACATAAAGTTCAAAAATGAACGTTATGCAATTCTATATGATATGTATCTAAGATTCCAACAAAGCTACTATATGAAAGAATCTCAACCGCTTCTAACTGCATCAGAGTTTAAGACAAAAGCTCCTATTATTGTAGTAGATGTCAGTCATCAGAATGAATCACTCAATAATGGACCGATTGATATAAAAATAGAACTTGAAACAGCAACTAATATTGTACCAAAGACATCAGCTTACTGCATTCTTATTCATGATCGTATAATAGAATATATACCCATCAAAGGACAAGTTCGAAAAGTGTTATAAATTGAATAACATGAAAAATAACATAATTTTTATAGACGTACAAGGTTTCAAAACTAATTCAAACGATTTCATCGCAAAAGAAGTAGCGATTGTTTTCAACAATTATGAATATAACAACTTCATTATAAAACCACCATTTGATTTTAAATGCTTATCAATAAAAAAGCAAAGAGAAGCAAAGTGGCTAACAAAAAACTATCATCACCTAAGCTGGACTGCTGGATCAGTTTCATTTCATAGCGTTTGCAATTTTTTAAAAGCCAACGTAAGATGTTCTAAAATTTACGTAAAAGGTGAAGAAAAAAGACTATGGTTGGAAAAAATGTTACACCGAAAAATTTCTAACGTTGAGGATATAGGCTGCATCAACTTTAAACAAATGGAAATCCAGTATCCAGAATATTTTTATTGTAATTATCATAATTTTGGTGTTTGCGCATTAAGAAATGCTATTTTACTCTCCCAAGAAATATCTTGTTTTAAAAAAAACAAAATAAAAAAAAATGTACAAGTGTTTTCTTATTTCAAATACAAACTACATAAAGGGAATAGAAGGAGGTTGGGAGGAGGAGAAGTTAACTTTTTTGCTTACTTGCAAATGTTTGCTTTTTGTTTCTCTGCTGATGACTGCACTTAGTTGAAAATCCTCTGCTTTAAAAGAATTGTAGACAAAGAAAATGACTACGTTGCAAAATATAAATGTATTCTACACAAGCACAAAATATTCCACGCACAAGTTCCCACGATCGCACATTTATACATTCATACATTCATTTATACATTCATACATTCATTTATACATTCATACATGCATACATACATTCATACATTCATACATTTATACATTCATACATACATACAAATATATTTCTTAAACAAATAAACACAATATACAATTACCATCGACAATCAAGCTGGACCACCCACACACAAGCATTAGGGGGTTCACATACATGAGAACATTTTAGGGTGTTCACATACATGAGAACATTTTATAAATAAATAAATAAAATAATTAAATAAATTAAATTAATTTATTCAATTATTTTATCTATAAACAATTTATTTTATTTATAAACAATTTATTAGCGTGAGGAAATCACACATACACGTTCCCACGATTCATATGAGAATCGCCTAGTATTCATCAAATCTATTTTCTCTGATATTACTGATATAGTATTACGATAACAAATTTATACAGTCTGGCAACACTGGCAATTTTCCCTTTGGAAAAATCATTTTCCCGTCGGCATTAAGAAATATAGTAATCATGCATTGCCGTCGGCATTTGAAAAAAATAATCATGTTTTGCCGTAGGCATTAGGAAAAATTATCATACATTGCCGTCGGCATTAGGAAAAATAATCATGCATTGCCGTAGGCATTAGGAAAAATAATCATGTATTGCCGTCGGCATTAGGAAAAATAATCAAGCATTGCCGTAGGCATTAGAAAAAATTAAGTTTCACAACTCCCTCCATTGGTATTAGGAAAAATCATCTCATGATTTTCCCGTTGGTATTAGGAAAAATCATTTTCATGATTTTCCCGTCGGCATATATACTTATGAAATCTTAATCTTATGAAACCCCTTAATCCACCCCCACAAAAAAATCACCCGTTCACACAATTAATGCCACCACAAAAAAAATCACCCGTCCACACAAGGGTTAATGTAAACAAAAAACTCCTTATGTAAACAAAAACATCAAAGCGCCGCCGAAAACACACACACACACACACATACACACACGTAGGTATCAAATTTCCAAGAATTTTAAAATTTTCAAATTTTAATTACCCAAATTTCACAATTTCAGCCACAATTTAACAATTTCAGCCCACAATTTAACAATTTTAATTGCGGTGGGACTGGCAGTTCCCTACTACTAACATACATACCTCGAGACCACGTCGTGATTAAACGAACAACAGTGCCAGGGGTTGGGGAGTCATCTAAACTTCTCCTACACTATAAGGGTCCATATGTCATAACGGAGGTATTGCCTAATGATCGGTACAGAGTTTCGGATATCCCAGGGATACAACGTACACCGAAGTTTTATGATGGTGTTGTTGCAGTGGACCAAATTAAACGCGTATTAGCTCCTGAAGAAGAAGACGATAGTGAAGCTCGAGACCACGATGATCCATGTCTAGTAGGTAGCAGTCCACCAACAATTCGCAAAAGTCAGCGTTTGATAGAAAAGGCTCAGAAAAATAAATAAATCGAGGGCGATTTTGTTGTCAGGATGGCCGACTGTAGACATTACTAAATTCAACTTGTACATGTACATGATTTAATTATGATTGGTAAACCCTATTGTTATTTCCCACTATTTATTTGCTATCTCTTTTGATATGCATAAACGCATATTCGTTATCACTTTCATTATTTTGTATATAAGAAAAGTATATATATATTTACTGTCATTGCTTTAACATTGAAGTGATATTGGTTTGACTTTATTCTTCTTGAAAATGTGTTGTACTTTTATTCTAAAATCATTCATTTTAAATGAGTCAAAGAGTAAAGATATAAATAAAGGAGTTTCGAGAAAATTAACTAAAAGAAAACTATTTTAGTATAAATCGAGTTTCTACAAAATATACTTCAGTATTTCTTATATAAATTGATATTTTTAGTTACCAGTGCCACCAACACAGAGAGAAGATCTGGAAGCCTCATTTGCTATAATAACTACTCAAGAGTGCGATCCAAATGACGATATATCTGATATTTCAGTTCGCATCGAAGAACAATTAGCCAAACAGTTGATGATGTGCAAAAATACAAGGTAATCTACATATAATTTTTCTTGATATCCTAATTGTGTAAAAAAAACTTTTCTTTAGAGATCATCATAAAGCTATGGGTGATGTTGCTGGTATGAATCGCTTTGAAAATTTAGCATTAACTGTGCAGAAAGATTTAGATCTTGTACGTTATTCAAAACGCAAAAACTTTCCACTGCCTAAATTTCACTATGAAAAACGTAGTTTTAACATTGTTCACTGCAATACAGATTTGACCGATAACGAACTGGAGATTGTTGTGGTGCGTGGCATAAATTATAATGTTTCTAATCCAAAGGAAGTGGATACCTATGTCAAAGTTGAATTTCCTCTTCTTAATGTAAGTAAATTGATCCAACTTTTTTATGTTTTGTTAAAAAAAAACAATCAGTCATGTTCATGTATGTGATGAAAAATGATTTAGCCAAAAAACCGATTTAAAAACGATAAAAGGTGTGGTTTATATATTATCTTCTAATGTGCTTTTTAAAAGTGAGTAGTTTGCGATGGCTTAAAAATTATTTTTAAAAATCAATCGGAATTCAGCACGTCTTCGTTTTGAAAACGATCCTTTTCCATCACATACCTGAATATTTATACATCAGAAGTATAAAATTTTACTTTTATGTATATATGTAAATATGATTAGACAGCTGTCATATTGCCTATTCATCTGTTTATTGGAAACCTTATTTAAGCCGATTTTATTACACCGAATACTATTGAATGTTGTATCACTGACATGTGTACGTTTTGTTATGTTTGATTTTTAAAACAATAGAAAAATTCTTTAATAACCTGTTCAGCGTGTCACGAAATCAAGTAATTTCATGATTTCGACTGAAATCAAGTTAAAATTAAATAATTTCCCATTTCCCATTTTTGCATATCCCAAATTAACTAATTTTACTTAATTTCAACGCGCAATGGGCATAATTGTGCTGGCATAACATGCCAGTTTGTGGCTGAGATAGGCAAATAGAGTGGTTTTGTGGTTGGCATAATTTTTCAACCAGCACAACTTAAAAAAAGCAAATGTTAAATGAATACGAAAAACACTAACACATACAAAGCTGTGTATACGTATACATTTTATGCCAGATGAATTAGTCTCGTGAAATTGTGCGGCTTAAAAATTGTTCTCGTGTAATTTACATCAACGAAATTAATATGAAATTACAATGGACAACGCTGCTTTTGTATGAAAAACTAATTTTTTTCCAACCATAGAGATATGTATTTACTACCACGAGAAGCAACAACAACAAAATTTAATGCGTCAATTTGGTTAGAATAGAAATTGTGTTTTTTTTTAATTTAATATAAAAATATGATTAAAAACCATTACATTGACAAATATTGGCATGTAAAAAGGTTATCTAAATCCTAAAAAGCCTTTATTCAACTGAAAATAATGCTCAGTGAACGCCGCAACGAATCAGATCTTTGTGAAATTAATTCAAATGCCATTTAGTACCAGCATGAACACTTAATATCGTTTTTTAGAGCGCGAAATATAATTTTTGAAATTAATTTAGTATGTATGATTTAAAACACATCAAGGGGGCTATTACTTATTTTTGGAAAACGAAAAATTTACTTGAATTCGGTTTGCAGAACATGGCCGATAAATTAAGAACTTACTTCTCTGGCAACCCTATGCATAAGCAAAAGTCAAGTGATTAAAGGCTCAGTTAGCAGACTGTAATGGAATGTAACTGCAACGGTAGGAGTTCTCGCTGAACCTTCCTAGTGAACAGACGTCTTAGCAGAGTTTTTTCATACACATATTAAACAAACAAAAAATCATACAAAAAATATTCGTAATACATAATAACCGTAATAAATATTAACTTTGATAAATAAGCAAAGCAAATATTGCTGATATTTTTTTTTACATAGCAAGAAACAAACAAACAAAAACCGCAAACAAAGTGCCCTTGAGTAATACTCTACATGAGTACCTCAAAAACAAAAAATTGTGAAGTGAGTTCAAACGGCAGAAATGCATATTTTACTGTGACTTCTGAAGCTCTTAATGTTAACAATAAAAATGTAAAATCTGATGATACTCTTTTTCTAACGACAAAGCCACTTTTTCGTCAGCGATCAACTTCGCTTTGTCCAATGCCAACTAGTGATTCGTTACCATTACAATTGCCTAGTACTTCTTCATATAAGTCAGCGATATCATCCCCTTTGGGCTCGTGTACATCACTTAACAAAGTTATCACTACAGATAACAGTAGCACTAAGCCCAAAGTCCAATTCGGAATGGACAGGTATATAACTGTGGTAAAGTGTCGGCGAAGCCCAAATTCTTCAAAAATTTCATCTGCTCCAAAGATGTCTAGGGATAACAGCGCATCATCTACTAATCGTCTAAATCGGTTTTCACTATTGAAAGACAATAACGACAAGCCCGCTGCATTATCGCAAAAGTCTTTTAAGCCACCACCTACTATCTAAAAGAAAAAAACTCCAACGCGCTTCTAAAAAACTATTGTTGGCCATTGATGAAAATACTTTTTACATCATTCCAATTAAACGTGGTAATATTGATGAAACTTAGATCCAAATATATGATGAAAAAGATTTCCGAAAAATTATTAGTGAATTTGAAAAAACAAAACAAATTTTTACACTTACCAACTTAAAAGTGCTAAAGACCTACAAATAGTATTAAAGGGCATAGATTCATATGTTGACCGATGTATTGATAAAGGATTTAAGGCAAAAAATGTTACTAATATAATTAACAGAGAAAAGGTCCCCCAACCCCTATTTCTAGTCGAACTGGAGTCAAATGACATACAATTGAAAAAAAATAAACCCATCCAATTTATAGCGTAAAGTTTCTCTTACACCGAAAAATCACAGTTGAAGAGCCACGTAAGCCTTCAGGTCCCGTACAATGCCACAATTGCCAAGAATATGGCCACCCAAAAACTTACTGCAAATTACTTACAGTTTGTGTTATCTGCGGTGAATTGTACGGTTCTGCTAGCTGTACGAAGCCAAAAGATCAAGCTGAAAAAAATGTAGTATTTGTGGAGGTAATCACACTGCTAACTACAGAGGATGTTCTGTATATTCTTTCGTTAAACAGACTATGGGACAAAAACCTAAATTAGCTCCAGCTCAATCAGCAAACGCTATCTCCGCCAATTTTGCTCCAATGAGCCAACCAAGTACGTCACGTGTATCCTATGCCGATGCTATTAACACAAATTCTTTTCCCACGCAGAAAGTATCCTCACCAAGTAATTCAACAAATGCTAACACTAGCTTTAATTTCAGCCACTATTGATAATCTGGTGCAAACTATAATTAACTTTACTACAAATATGACTAGCTTGATGCAAGAAATGCTGCGAATGCAGAATACTTTGCTTCAAGCATTAATTAAAAATCCGTGAACACATTAAAAATACGTTTCTGGAACGCAAACGGCATTCGCCATCACAAAAATGAGCTCGAGCACTTCCTTTCGGAAAAAAATATTGATGTTATGTGAGTTTCTGAGACTCATTTGACTTCGAGAAGCCTCTTTAAATTGTATGGCTACACCTTATATGATACTAAGGACCCGAGAGGAAGAGCATGCGGTGGATCTGCAATTTTAATAAAGTCAAGACTCAAGCACTATATTCTTGATAACATCTGTGCAGAACATTTACAAGCAACTAATATTTGTGTTGAAAATGTTGTACAAATTTCGTTATATCATCAATTTACTCCCCTCCAAGATTCTCAATCACTGAGGATGATTACGAGGATTTCTACAAATCTCTTGGGCCTTGTTTCGTAGCAGCTGGAGACTACAATGCAAAACATACGTTTTGGGTTTCACGCCTTATTACACCTAGAGGAAGAGCGTTTTTCAACACAATTTCAAAAATGGGCTTGGACGTCATTTCGAGTGGCCTACGGATACACAAAAATCCAGATGTTATAGATTTTGGCGTCATGAAAAATATCTCTAGGGATTTAATTAATGTTGAAGCTTCCCTAGATCTCTCCTCCGATCACTCTCCCACTATCGTTACAATCTGTAACCCACTAAGAAGTGATTTACCTCACCCATATGTGAAGATGATCAATCGTGTTAATTGGCTGAGATTCAACAAATATCTTAGTCGTCATTGCACGGAAAACATAATGCTAAGAACATCCGATGATATTGTATCTAACATTGCAAATCTTAACGAAAATATTAAGCAGGCTGCTGAACATGCTACTACCTCCCACCCGCAGACTGGGTTTAATAGAATTTATTCTACGGATATTGAACGTCTCGTATATGAAAAAAGAAGAGCTAGACGGGAATGGCAAGAGCACAGATCGCCCCAGCATAAAATCAGATTTAAAGAGTGCACTAAACGACTCCAAGAGTTGCTTACAATGAAAAAATTCAACTCTTAAAAATTATCTGGAAAATCTCGATGTCACACCAGCATCTAATTACTCTTTGTGGCGCGCTGCGAAAAAGCTTAAAACACCCGTTGTGTTTAAACCACCTCTGCGCACTTCTACCGGAGGTTGGGCAAAAAATGATACGGAAAAAGGTAACTTGTTTGCAAAGCATATAAAATCCGTATTTGCCCCAAACAGATGTACTACTGCTGTTAATTTACCGATTGTAGTTGCTCTACCCCCTCGACCCTTAAAATCTAAGATGCATGAGGTACAAAAACTAATTGCTGAACTCAACCCGAAGAAAGCTCCAGGTATTGATGGAATTAGTAACAAGATGCTGATGAATTTGCCACGTATTGCAATTAGAATTCTTCTATTTATTTTTAATGCCATATTAAGACTAGAGTATTATCCACACCTCTGAAAGCTTGCCAAGGTCAAAAGGATTCCAAAGCCGGGCAAAGACCTTATCAAGGCTGAATCGTACAGGCCAATAAATCTACTATCAACAATGTCTAAACTTTTCGAAAAATTGCTTATGATAAAACTGTCCCCAATTTTAATTGGTAGTGGGTGCATACCAGACCATCAGTTTGGTTTTAGGAGTCAGCATAGCACCATTGAACAAACGCATAGATTGGTTCAATTTATAAGAAGAACATTTGAAGAAAAGAAATATTGTTCTGCCCTCTTCATTGATGTTTCTCAGGCATTTCATAAAGTATGGCATGAAGGCCTTATTTTAAAATAGAAATCATATCTACCAATAAATTTTCTGAAGCTATTGGAAAGTTATATTACTACCCGGAAGTTCACGGTTGTTGAAGGAGACTTCATGAGTGTGCCCGAATATATATCATCCGGTGTGCCACAGGGGAGCATATTGGGGCCAGTTTTGTATTTGATTTATACTTGTGATATGCCTTTGAGCAGCAATATCCATACATCTACATTTGCCGATGATACAGCCTGCCTTAGTATGCACGAAAACCCTCACGAGGCTTCCCGATATCTACAAGACCATATTACACAGCTGGAACTATGGTTAAACTTATGGAGAATTAAAGTTAACGAACAAAAGTGTGTTCAGCTAACATTTACCCTGCGAAGAGATACTTGTTCCCCAATTCGAATCACCAATCAAGTTGTTCCTCAACATTCACAGGTAAAATACCTTGGTATACACCTTGATCGACTGCTTACATGGAAACACATTATATGGACTCAAAGTTAACATAAATGAAACTTAAATTAACTCAGATACATTGGCTGATTGGTAGAAATTCAACACTCAGTCTAGATTGTAAACTTTTAATATACAAGTCGCTTTTGAAACCCATATGGTGCTACGGAATACAGCTATGGGGTAATGGGGCACTGCTTCAGCTTCCAATATAGAGAGAATCCAACGAAGGCAAAATAAGATTTTAAGACTAATAACATCGGCTCCATGGTACATCAAAAATTCAAATTTAATAAAAAAAATACGCAGGCAAATACTTAACAAAACTCGAGTCTCATCCTAATCCCCTTGCTCGTAACATCTTGAATTTTACTAGACACATCCGCTAAAAAAAGAGGGACACTATGGCTCCAATACTCAACACTCCAGATGAAACAGCTTGAAAATATTTTTGTGCTTAATACGATATTTATGTATTATTGATTACTATCAGTAAGTTTATGCCTGACACTGGTTGGGCCTAATTATTATATCTAGATTTAAGATTTGAATAGTTATTGTTAGTTAATTTTTTGAAGATACAATAAATAAATATACGCATGAAAAAAAAATATTGATTTCATTAGGCTACCTTATTGATTTTTTAAAAAAGGTTTTCGTTATTGATTTCATTAGGTTGCCTTATTGATTTTTTCAAAAAGGTATTCCTTATTGATTTCATTAGGTTTCTATATGATTATGTGTAAATCATCTACTTAATTTTTTTTTTAATAAGGATATCTTGATTATATTAGCTTTCTTGTTATTTCTTGTATATAAATAAATTAAATTTCGTTTCCGAACGCAATTGAACTCTGTGACATGCCCATAGAGAAAATTTTTTTCATGATCTTTTTCATTTTTGTATAAGCATATTTGTACCATAGTTTCAACGCTTATTCAGTTTGAATTTTAGCCTATTAGTTAGAGTGCTTGTCTATCAGTCAGAAGATTGCTGGTTCAATACTTGTCTCCTCTAAAGTAATAATATGTATGTATGGTGAGTTCATTAAGAATATAATATAATATGTATATACAGTTACTCTCAGAAATATTTTGCCCATATTATTTTAGCAAAAAAAAAATTAATTTTTTAAAAATAAGAAATCCAGCCAACATGTTAAATTTATTTCTTTTGTAACTAAAAAAGCAAAGCTATAGAATGGAAAATACACAAAAAAACAACAACTTTGAATTAGATTGTTATACCTTTGTTGCTTTTTTTTTTTGTATCAACTACGCAATTTAAACTTCACAAAAGTATTTTGCTTCTTTTAAGGTTCCCGTTATTTTTCAAATATTTGTGTTGGCACATGTCTTTTTTTTCTGCTATTCGTTTGCAATAGCAACTCTTATGCTTTTTGGTAATAATTGGTTCCAATATTTTCTATTTGAGTACAACACGAGAAGTTTTTGTTTAAAAAAAAAACATTTTATATCTGTATAATAGGGCAAATCAATCCAATATATTAGACAAACAATAGAAAATCTTGTATATAAATACGGCACACATTTTTTGTCGTACACTTTTAAGTACATACCTTCTCGTCCACCAATACTGGTGAAACATATGTATATGGTCTAGATATGCACAATATACTTAAATATTTTTTTAAAAATTTTTGACATAAAAGTGGTATAAAAGCGATTTAAATTTGCTTGAAAAAAAAAACAAATTTCTATTTTGTTTTTGTTTTGTACTTGTAGACACACAAATACACATATCGAGCCATAACCGTCAGAAAAGCATACCCGACACATATTTTGGACCTCATTGTTTTGACGAAAATCGATTATTTACGATAGCAAATAATCGATTTTGGTAAAAAAATCAAGTTTGAAAATTATGTCGCTTATGCTTTTTTTTCGCTGTTTTAGCACGATATTTTATTAATAAATGAAGACATATGTACATACTTACGTGTCAAGTGGTATAATTTAGACCACCGGGCGATCGTAGTACTATTAAATGTGTAAAAGAGCACAGTTATATTGAAAATAATTGCGTTCGCGTACCCAAAAGTTTTTAAAATTTTTTACTGAACTTTACTGCAGTTTACTAAATTGCATTCATTTACCCAAAGTAAATGAGAACACAAATTGAGAGAGTAAAGTGACAGTTCTTGCCTGAGTATTTTGCAAATTTTTACTGCAGAAATTTGTCGTAGTAAAGTTTAGTAAGATAAAAACATATGATGCAGAATGTAAACAAACAAAAAGTAAGCAAACGCAAAGTGTAAAAATTTTTGAAAATGTAAATAAAAACTATGAAAGTCATTTCAAAATAGAAAAGTTTATAAAGAATTGTAATATTAACTGTTAATATAGAAATTTTATAATATACTTTATTAATTCTTTTGTTTTGTGGATGACTTTAATTATTCAGAGTTGTAAAACTGTAAAATATCTGGTTATCTGGTTTTTAAGGTAGTCAGTAACATTAACAAACATTCATACAATAGTTAATAAATTTAACCAACAACAAATCAGAAAAATCAAAAATTAATTAATTGCAAATATTACATAAAATAAAATAAAAATTTATTCTTAGATTGGCCGTGTTATAAAAAATATTGTATCGAGTACCAATAAGAAAAAGAATTAAATAGTCAAAAGTGCATATATTTTTCAGCACTGTGTGGAGTTGGAGTTAGCTATTTCCTTAATCTTAATAATTTTTACTATTTTTCTGTTCGCGTACTTTTTGCGGCAACAACTCTTTTTGAGAGTAAATTTTAGCATTTTTGCAGTAACTACTCATTTACTGCATTTTACTACAAAAGTAAAAAAACACACGTAATATTCCACGAAAAAGTCGAAACGTTGAGAAACGCAAAATAAACTATTAGTGAAAATAGGTAGGGTCCTTTAGGAATCGCAGGTATTCTTTATTATTATTAATAACCTCTTGCCACTGACTTATTACAACTCCCTTTTTATTTCTTAAGGTTAGCTATTTATAAAAAAATTAATATACTTACAATTAATTTTATTATGCTAACAAGACAATAACTTATTTCTTCAATATTATTTAGCTTTTGACCCAAATACGACACATCGATATTGCACAATTTGTTAGCGCAAAGAAAATAGCAAGCAACCAAGTGAATGAACTGGTTGCTGCTGCGTCAACAAATTAGTGCAATGTACGGGTACGAGGGTTGTCCAATTATGATTTACAACATCCCTCCCCCTTAGCTATAGATGTTTTCCAAATTTCCCAATTGGATCAAAATGCTTGTGTCTGAATTCTTAAATGTAGATCTATTTTGTTTATTATAAAATATTTTATGTAATCTTTTCTATAAAATATATAGTAAGTGCCAGCGAATCACAACATACCTCTCCCTTTGGCGAAAAGAAGATACGCATTATTTTCTGTTGATCTTCTGATTTCTGACATCTGAATCAGGTTGATGTGGTTTTGTTTATCCTTATGTCGTGAAGTTTATTGTGCCTTTAAGTATTTTGTGATTTTCTTCTTTGTGCAGATATTCCCTTGCTTGGGCCATTAGCATCACCACTAAGTACGTTCTTAGATGAGTATAGATGTATCCATTAATCAGTATCGCCAATAAAGTTGTTCTCAGGTGAATATACTCCTAGATGTGTTGAGGGTCGAAATATGATGATTCATGTAATGGATGGCTAGTTTCATCTGTAACTGTCACGACCATGAGCACGCATCTTGGAACGAATGCCACGTACACTTTCATAGAATTATTTGCCTTATTGGTTCATCGTAAAAAATATCGCTAGTACACATACCGGCTTTTTCGACATCTAATGTTGCATATTTGTATCCATCTTTAAGTAAGTTACTGACATATTGTCTTCTTGAATCCACTTTGAAGTTAATCCTAATTCGTTAGAGCTACTGTTTCTGTTTTCACTATTTAGTCAATTTGTTAGAGATAGTGTTTCTCTTTTTCCTCTGGTTTTAATATCTTCAGGCTTGTGAGCTGCCTGTAGTAACGTGGAATGTAAACTTGCACCAACTTGCGATAAACCTTCTAATCTTGTCAATTTTTTTAATATAAATATGAGGAACTCCCTTACTTAGGCTATTGGAACAAATCCGCATATAACCTGATAAGGTGTACTCAAACCGTGGACAGAAATATGGATGGCAGCAACTGAACCAGCATCTTCCCACTTAATGTGGACGGATGGGCGAATGTCAATGTTCTGTAGTTGATTTCATAGAATTGTAATCTATACAAAGAATTGTTTTGAAGTGTTACTGGGGCTTGACTTCCCGGAATAATCTGATCTTGCACCCTATTGGAAGTTCTGTTATGGGGGTTGATGCTTCATCTTGCATGTAGTTCTGGTCCATTATTGTTCAGAAATGTATTACTCCCGTTGGATAAGAGCATTAGTTGATGTTTCAGCTGTTGTTGTTGTTAGTGTGTACTTGCAGATTTTTATAATTTGTTTTTGAAGAAACTGTCTAATGCCTGCACTATGACATTTATATACATATGTATGTAAATCATTAATTATGTTGTTATTGCTGAGTTTCAAGTTGTAGCTTCGGATGTTACTAAACTGTTGGCCTTGTGTTATAAAAATTAGATGATGATTGTTGTCGTTGTTCTTGTTTTCTTAGTTGTCTTCTCTGAACTTACGCCATTCTTCATGTTTCTGGGGATTGTAGTTGAGATGCGGTTGCACTTATCTTTGTGTAGTATTGGCATTCAATAAATATCATTTGTGTGTTTGTGTTTCAAATACAAAAACTTGATTTTTCTATACATATACTCGTATGTATTATTATTTATTTATTTCAATTAATTGAAATATTTCATTGACGCAAGAATATGATTCGGATACTTGATAACCAAAAGCTGTGCTTAATTATGTGATTATTTGTGACAATTTGTACTCTTTTATTTTCAAATGTGAACCAATTATTATAAGCATATTGAATAATTGTTTTTGGATGGTACTCAAACACAACTAGTGTGACATATGCATATATTTTTTCATAATGCATATGTGTTTTGCTTAACCTATATTTAAATAGCGCAAATGTCTTAAATTTCATACTAACCAAAGCAGTATGTTATTCTTTACATTTTTATTTAATTTTTCGGTTTTCTTAAAATATATTACTTGTTCTACAGCTTATTTATATGTATATGAAATTATTTTATAGCTCTACTAGTTATATTCTTTATTTCTATGTATGTACTTAAAAAAAACAATTTTTATTAAAATGATAATGTCTTAGAACACAAATTTGTATTTAAAAATTTTTAAAATTTCAAATTAAATATTAAACTCTTCAAAAAATCTTAAATTTGCAACTAAAAAAAATAGTCTCCAAATTATGTATGTACAAAATCCAGTACAGCAATTTATAGCACAAAAATGGATAGATTTTCTCCCATCCATTCTAGTTTGTTTCACATAGTAACAATTGTTAGCTACCCTACAAGAAATGAATGACTGAAACTAACACAATAGAAATTTCTTCACTAACACATTTGCAACAATTTTACATTGAAATCAATAGTGACAGTCAATTGACTAATCATTTGATCGGAAGTGATGATGGATTTATTTATTAATTATAGTGGCTCTACTCTAGCATATATGTTAGAGTGGAACATCTAATATACATATGCCAAAACTTTTCAAACATCGAGTTTTATTTAAAAAAAATTCAATTCAGTCTCTATGTGAAAATTAAATTTATAAGTTCTAAAAAAGATAAGTAAAAACAATAGTGAATAAAATAAATTTACAAAATTTAATTTAATATATATTTCTTTTAAAAATTTTAGGTATTTGTAAAAAGCAAGATGCGTTGGAAAAGGTGTGAAGAGGGCCAAATACTGCTTCAGTTATTTGGTGTTTTTGTTTGTTTGTATTTTTTGTTTTAAATATGTTATTTACTTGTGTATCGTAGTTATTTTATATAATAAAAAAGCAAATAAAATCATATAAAAAGTACATATATTTGCTGTCAGTATATCGATCAAGTACATATGATTACTCAATTGGGGGGGATATATTAATCAATTATGATCAGTCAAACTTGAGTAATGTTTATGCTACCATTGATTAGTAAAAAAGCACTAGAGTGAGCAGTTCAACTATATGTTATATTCATTAGTAAGAGAGAGATGCAACATCACATGTACACAAAAGTTTCCATCAGATTTTTCATTTTGCCGTTAATAATGTGATAGAAACTTTGTTCTACGCAATGATGAATATATCATGCATGACTTTCGATCAAATTACCACTCAATTGACTGATACTATTCTTGTAGGGTAGTGGTTAAATTAAAAGAAAATTACGATCCCATAAGGGTTTAATTCTTAGCTGGTATTAGTTACCCACACAACCATCCGATTGGCAAAATAGTTGGGCTTTCAACAGCACGGAGTTATTTATAGATTTTTTTAATTCAATATTATTATTGTTATATATATTTGTATACATATATACATAAATATATGTACATATACAGATATTTTTATTTTCCCTTGTTTCCCAAAAAATGACTAGCAATTTCATTACTGAACTCTTTTTCCTATTTGTTTTCTTGCAGTGTAAAATTTACTGAAATTGCATATTCAGCACTCATATGTATGTACATACATACATATCGTATTTATCTTATGCTTACTCAGCCCGCTTTGAATGCTTTTTTTTTATATATATTTTGTTTTTTTGCAAATACATATATGTCATTGCCTCTGTATATTAAGGTATATTCACTCTTTTGTTTTGTTTTTATTTAAGTGCCCGTAAGTTTGCAGTAGTTGCAATAAAATGTTCTACTTTTGCATATGACGAAAGACAATTTTGTTTCCCTTTTATTTTATTTTTTTTTAACAAAGTAGAATTAAATGTCAATGAAGCAATGAAGGTTTAATGCTCTCTATGAAATCATTGTAACCCTCTTTTTATAATTATGCAAGACATTCATTAAATTAAGTTTCAAATAAGAAGCAATGAAAGTTTAATGTTCTCTATAAACATCATTAATGTATTAATGTGAACACTAACATACAAAAACTCAGTATATTCGCGATTTTTAGGGAAAAAAATAGTTTTATCTTCCTACAGTGTTTGAATTTCTCTTCCTTTGCTGTTAATAGTTTTATTATTATATGTATGTATGATATGTATACTTATGGTCGAATTCATAAAAAATAATTTAGCTTTATTACAGGTTTATTTTATAATAAACCTGAAATATTTTTTATGAATAAGGCAGTTAAATTGTCATATCTTCACATACTCGCTATATTTACCGTATAGTGGAGATCGTTTCAGTGTTGTCTGCACAAATCTCTCACCATGCCCTTTAGTTAGCGGTCATGATTTTAGTTGATCTACGTATATTTTCTTTCTTTTATATGCGCCTGCATATGTATGTTTTATATTTTTCCTTCTTCTCTTCATTATTATTGTTATGTCGCCTTGTACTTCCATTTCGCCTTGAACATTTGGTTTCGAGCCAAAGTTCACTAAGGTTGGAAATGAAGTGACAGGTCTTCCTTGGAGCTTGACTATCCTCCTCATTTATTTATATTATTCTTGTATTTTTTGTATTATTCTCTATTTTATTTTCTCTTACTCGTATATGCGCCTGCATATATATTTTTTATATTGTATTTTTCCTTCTTCTATTCCTTTTTATTGTTATATCGCCTTGTACTTTCATTTCGCCTTGAACATTTGGTTTCGAGCCAAAGTTCACTAAGGTTGGAAATGAAGTCTTCTTTTGAACTTCTTCTAGGCTATTGCTGATTAGTTACTATCTTCAGTTGTTTTAAACTTAGTTTCATTTGCTTGTTATATATATATTTACTGGCTCTTCTTTATCTGTAGCCTTTCTTTTTCATTAAATTCAGTTTGGAAGAGTTTGCATATCTCTGTATTCTGTTTTCTATATCTGTTGTTGTTTTGTGTTCAATTATATTTCTTTTTTCATATCTTCTACAGTGTCTTGTTGAATGTCTTGTTTTGCTTTTTACGACACGTTTTTATTTTCTCTTATCGTTTGTTTTTCTATTCACACCATTAAGACACCTAAATAATTAAGCTATATATGGTTTTACCAAATTGTTATGGTAAACTTTCTCTGAATTTCTAATTTTAAGCTTAACGTTTACAGGCGTTGGAACTTGTGAGATTTCGTAAGGGCCTAACCAGATGGGCGATAATTTGTTTTTTCGGGCTTGGTTTTTCAGCCATACTTGTTGCCCTACCTTGAATGTCCTTGTCTTTGTCCCCTTGTCGTAATGTTTCTTAGTATGCTTTGGCTTGATCTGGATTTTGTCTTACTAATTGAAAGCTTCGTTGTATTTGATATTTTAGGATCTTACTGAAATTATCTGCATTATATACGGGTGACGGTTTTTCTTTTAATTTAACAGGTACTTCAAACTCGAATCCATATAAGACTGTATTGTTTGTTTAGTGGACGTATGCCTCGTATGTGCACATGCATAGCATGATCTAACCACTCATCCCAATTAGTGCCATCCATCTTAACGAAACTTCTCAAATACTCTGCCAAAGGCCTGTGAGTTCTTTCCAACGAGCCGTTGGATTGGGGGTGATAGGGGGTGGTGTTAATATTTTTTGTTCCTAACAGCTTACAAACCTCTCTAAATACTTTATAAGTAAAATTTGTGCCATTATCAGTTATTAAAACCTTGGGGATGAAAAAACAGTACATTATTTCTTAGAATTCTTTTGCCACCGTGCTTGCTTCTATGCCTGAAACTGCCGCACATGCCAGGAATTTAGAGAAATCGCCCACAAATGTTATTATATATTTGTTACCCCTAGCAGATTCTGGCAACGGCCCAACAATATCCATATAAAGTCTTTCAAATTGTCTATTCGGTGTTTTCGTTAAAATCATCGGCATCTTTTCTACTTTTGAACTTTTGTTTCGTTGGCAAATTTTACATGTTGCAACATAGTTTTTAATTTGTCGCTGCATACCGTACCACTTGTACTGATTTCTAATGCGGTGGTATGTTTTGAGTGACCCTTGGTGTCCTCCCAAAGGTGTATCGTGGAATGCCTTTATTACCCTTTTAATATCTTCCCTATTAGTCAAATACACTGCGCTATCTTCCTGTTCCGTATCCTAGTTTGCATCTAATTCATCGGATAGCCCTTTGCTAATGTTACTCGATTTTTCTTATACAGGGTGTTTTTTTAGAGGTATAGAAAATCGTTTTAATGTCCATCAATTTGGCTTTATTGGAAGGATAATTTTATGCCATTAACGTTTAAATATGATTTCGGGCATGTGACCGCCGCGGCTGGCTCGAATAAAGCCAATTCTACAGGTCCAATTTTCAACCACTTTTTCGAGCATATGGGGCCGTATGTTGGTAATAACGCCACGAATGTTGGCTTCCAAGTCCCCTAACGTTTCTGGTTTGTTGGCGTAGACCAGCGACTTCACATATCCCCAAAGAAAATAATCCAATGGTGTCAAATCACACGTTCTTGGTGGCCAATTGACAGGTTATCCATGGTTAACCGAATTAATTGCTCTGATGGACGATTATGTCGACCATAAAATGGACGGAGCTTGCGGTAAACTTCGCGAACTGAACCATTATTTTCGAAATAAATTTGCACGATTTGCAAGCGTTGTTCTTTTGTCAACCTGTTCATGATGAAATGGCAAACCAAACTAAATATTAATCACTTGACAGCTGACAAAATGGCCGCCAGTTAAAAAAGTGATGCCAACTTAAAGTTCTATACCTCAATAAAAAACACCCTATAGTTCTTTGGCTTTCGCTCTAGTTATTGCCCCTATGTTCACTTCTTCCACTGGGAGGCTACTAAGAGCATCCGCATTCTGATTGGTTTTCCCCATTAATTCGGCTGGGCGAGTTTCCCAAATTTCTTGCTGGGCAGTTAGTTCTTAGATGTCCCGTTTCATTACAATTATAGCATTTCGGTGGGTCGTTTCTCACACGCCCATGACGTATTTGATTTATGTTGGCATTTATGGACCTTTGGGTCGTAGATTGTTGACCACTTTGCAAATTATTGTGTTGTTGCCTCTGATCGTTGTCATTTCTTTTAAAGTAAGTACCGTCAGACGTTTGCCAGTTTGTGTTCAGCGGTGTGTTTTGGTTGCGTTCTTCGTTTTCTGAATATCTTGGCTGTGGTTTTCTGAGAAATGATTTTCTGCGTGTCCGCACGTTCTGCATATCCTACAGAATAATGCTCTTAATCGTTTTCTGCATTCCACTTCCTTATGTCCCTTATTGTTGCAGTAATCATACTTGTCAGTTCTAGTGCCTCGGTTTGATTTACATGATGGGCCAATTTAATTTCCATATTCTCCGCAGTTTATGCAATATGGTGTGCTAAGCCTTTGCTCACAATTTGTTCTGGAAATAGTGTTTATTGTAATTTGGTTTTCTCCAAAAAGTTGCTCCGCTTCCTCTACTATTTGAGTTAGTTTCTGTAAACCCTCGCTTTCTTGGCTAATAAACCTAGTTCTTAATGCCTGGTCCCTAAGACCTTTAATAAGGCTTCTTACTGCTATTCTTTTAAAGTCTTCCAGTATCGTTTTCCTCCTACCTTCTTAACTCCACTCGTTTGTTACTATACTCCCTGCTTCATTTAGTAAGGCCTCAAGTCGACTACCAAATCTGCCCGCTGATTCTTTAATTCCTTGCTTGCACGAAACTATGAGTTCTCTTATTTGATCCAGAGTTTTCCGCTTCAACTACACCTTTTTAATTGAATCACACAAGGCATCTATAGTGCCGAATGTTTGTGGTGCTATTTGAAAGTAAGCTGGTCCCATTAATCGTAGTTTCAGGCATTCGATAATATCTGGTGTTGTGACTCCGTTTTCTTCTGAGGCCAGCTCTCGTTCTTCAATGAAACGAAAAACTTCCGATGTTAAATCTGGTCCTTCGGTAATTGTTGAGATTGCAGGCATCTTGTATGCTTTTGTATTTGTACTACTGGAATCTCCTTCGGTGGTTATAGGGGATGGTGGGCACGTCCTGAGTGAGTCCCGAGTTTCTTGCAGGTACTTATCGAACTCCTTTTTAAACTGAACTTCTAGTCCTAGATCTCTGAATTCCTTCTCGTATTCTGCTACGTCTACGAATTTCCTTTTTAAAGTTGTACGGGTACGAGGGTTGTGCAATTATGATTTACAACATCCCTCCCCTTAGCTATAGATGTTTTCCAAATTTCCCAATTGGATCAAAATGCTTGTGTCTGAATTCTTAAATGTAGATCTATTTTGTTTATTATAAAATATTTTATGTAATCTTTTCTATAAAATATATAGTAAGTGCCAGCGAATCACAACATACCTCTCCCTTTGGCGAAAAGAAGATACGCATTATTTTCTGTTGATCTTCTGATTTCTGACATCTGAATCAGGTTGATGTGGTTTTGTTTATCCTTATGTCGTGAAGTTTATTGTGCCTTTAAGTATTTTGTGATTTTCTTCTTTGTGCAGATATTCCCTTGCTTGGGCCATTAGCATCACCACTAAGTACGTTCTTAGATGAGTATAGATGTATCCATTAATCAGTATCGCCAATAAAGTTGTTCTCAGGTGAATATACTCCTAGATGTGTTGAGGGTCGAAATATGATGATTCATGTAATGGATGGCTAGTTTCATCTGTAACTGTCACGACCATGAGCACGCATCTTGGAACGAATGCCACGTACACTTTCATAGAATTATTTGCCTTATTGGTTCATCGTAAAAAATATCGCTAGTACACATACCGGCTTTTTCGACATCTAATGTTGCATATTTGTATCCATCTTTAAGTAAGTTACTGACATATTGTCTTCTTGAATCCACTTTGAAGTTACTCCTAATTCGTTAGAGCTACGGTTTCGGTTTTCACTATTTAGTCAATTTGTTAGAGATAGTGTTTCTCTTTTTCCTCTGGTTTTAATATCTTCAGGCTTGTGAGCTGCCTGTAGTAACGTGGAATGTAAACTTGCACCAACTTGCGATAAACCTTCTAATCTTGTCAATTTTTTGAATATAAATATGAGGAACTCCCTTACTTAGGCTATTGGAACAAATCCGCATATAACCTGATAAGGTGTACTCAAACCGTGGACAGAAATATGGATGGCAGCAACTGAACCAGCATCTTCCCACTTAATGTGGACGGATGGGCGAATGTCAATGTTCTGCAGTTGATTTCATAGAATTGTAATCTATACAAAGAATTGTTTTGAAGTGTTACTGGGGCTTGACTTCCCGGAATAATCTGATCTTGCACCCTATTGGAAGTTCTGTTATGGGGGTTGATGCTTCATCTTGCATGTAGTTCTGGTCCATTATTGTTCAGAAATGTATTACTCCCGTTGGATAAGAGCATTAGTTGATGTTTCAGCTGTTGTTGTTGTTAGTGTGTACTTGCAGATTTTTATAATTTGTTTTTGAAGAAACTGTCTAATGCCTGCACTATGACATTTATATACATATGTATGTAAATCATTAATTATGTTGTTATTGCTGAGTTTCAAGTTGTAGCTTCGGATGTTACTACACTGTTGGCCTTGTGTTATAAAAATTAGATGATGATTGTTGTCGTTGTTCTTGTTTTCTTAGTTGTCTTCTCTGAACTTACGCCATTCTTCATGTTTCTGGGGATTGTAGTTGAGATGCGGTTGCACTTATCTTTGTGTAGTATTGGCATTCAATAAATATCATTTGTGTGTTTGTGTTTCAAATACAAAAACTTAATTTTTCTATACATATACTCGTATGTATTATTATTTATTTATTTCAATTAATTGAAATATTTCATTGACGCAAGAATATGATTCGGATACTTGATAACCAAAAGCTGTGCTTAATTATGTGATTATTTGTGACAATTTGTACTCTTTTATTTTCAAATGTGAACCAATTATTATAAGCATATTGAATAATTGTTTTTGGATGGTACTCAAACACAACTAGTGTGACATATGCATATATTTTTTCATAATGCATATGTGTTTTGCTTAACCTATATTTAAATAGCGCAAATGTCTTAAATTTCATACTAACCAAAGCAGTATGTTATTCTTTACATTTTTATTTAATTTTTCGGTTTTCTTAAAATATATTACTTGTTCTACAGCTTATTTATATGTATATGAAATTATTTTATAGCTCTACTAGTTATATTCTTTATTTCTATGTATGTACTTAAAAAAAACAATTTTTATTAAAATGATAATGTCTTAGAACACAAATTTGTATTTAAAAATTTTTAAAATTTCAAATTAAATATTAAACTCTTCAAAAAATCTTAAATTTGCAACTAAAAAAAATAGTCTCCAAATTATGTATGTACAAAATCCAGTACAGCAATTTATAGCACAAAAATGGATAGATTTTCTCCCATCCATTCTAGTTTGTTTCACATAGTAACAATTGTTAGCTACCCTACAAGAAATGAATGACTGAAACTAACACAATAAAAATTTCTTCACTAACACATTTGCAACAATTTTACATTGAAATCAATAGTGACAGTCAATTGACTAATCATTTGATCGGAAGTGATGATGGATTTATTTATTAATTATAGTGGCTCTACTCTAGCATATATGTTAGAGTGGAACATCTAATATACATATGCCAAAACTTTTCAAACATCGAGTTTTATTTAAAAAAAATTCAATTCAGTCTCTATGTGAAAATTAAATTTATAAGTTCTAAAAAAGATAAGTAAAAACAATAGTGAATAAAATAAATTTACAAAATTTAATTTAATATATATTTCTTTTAAAAATTTTAGGTATTTGTAAAAAGCAAGATGCGTTGGAAAAGGTGTGAAGAGGGCCAAATACTGCTTCAGTTATTTGGTGTTTTTGTTTGTTTGTATTTTTTGTTTTAAATATGTTATTTACTTGTGTATCGTAGTTATTTTATATAATAAAAAAGCAAATAAAATCATATAAAAAGTACATATATTTGCTGTCAGTATATCGATCAAGTACATATGATTACTCAATTGGGGGGGATATATTAATCAATTATGATCAGTCAAACTTGAGTAATGTTTATGCTACCATTGATTAGTAAAAAAGCACTAGAGTGAGCAGTTCAACTATATGTTATATTCATTAGTAAGAGAGAGATGCAACATCACATGTACACAAAAGTTTCCATCAGATTTTTCATTTTGCCGTTAATAATGTGATAGAAACTTTGTTCTACGCAATGACTTTCGATCAAATTACCACTCAATTGACTGATACTATTCTTGTAGGGTAGTGGTTAAATTAAAAGAAAATTACGATCCCATAAGGGTTTAATTCTTAGCTGGTATTAGTTACCCACACAACCATCCGATTGGCAAAATAGTTGGGCTTTCAACAGCACGGAGTTATTTATAGATTTTTTTAATTCAATATTATTATTGTTATATATATTTGTATACATATATACATAAATATATGTACATATACAGATATTTTTATTTTCCCTTGTTTCCCAAAAAATGACTAGCAATTTCATTACTGAACTCTTTTTCCTATTTGTTTTCTTGCAGTGTAAAATTTACTGAAATTGCATATTCAGCACTCATATGTATGTACATACATACATATCGTATTTATCTTATGCTTACTCAGCCCGCTTTGAATGCTTTTTTTTTATATATATTTTGTTTTTTTGCAAATACATATATGTCATTGCCTCTGTATATTAAGGTATATTCACTCTTTTGTTTTGTTTTTATTTAAGTGCCCGTAAGTTTGCAGTAGTTGCAATAAAATGTTCTACTTTTGCATATGACGAAAGACAATTTTGTTTCCCTTTTATTTTATTTTATTTATTTATTTTATTTTTTTTTTAACAAAGTAGAATTAAATGTCAATGAAGCAATGAAGGTTAATGCTCTCTATGAAATCATTGTAACCCTCTTTTTATAATTATGCAAGACATTCATTAAATTAAGTTTCAAATAAGAAGCAATGAAAGTTTAATGTTCTCTATGAACATCATTAATGTATTAATGTGAACACTAACATACAAAAACTCAGTATATTCGCGATTTTTAGGGAAAAAAATAGTTTTATCTTCCTACAGTGTTTGAATTTCTCTTCCTTTGCTGTTAATAGTTTTATTATTATATGTATGTATGATATGTATACTTATGGTCTAATTCATAAAAAATAATTTAGCTTTATTACAGGTTTATTTTATAATAAACCTGAAATATTTTTTATGAATAAGGCAATTAAATTGTCATATCTTCACATACTCGCTATATTTACCGTATAGTGGAGATCGTTTCAGTGTTGTCTGCACAAATCTCTCACCATGCCCTTTAGTTAGCGGTCATGATTTTAGTTGATCTACGTATATTTTCTTTCTTTTATATGCGCCTGCATATGTATGTTTTATATTTTTCCTTCTTCTCTTCATTTCGCATTGAACATTTGGTTTCGAGCCAAAGTTCACTAAGGTTGGAAATGAAGTGACAGGTCTTCCTTGGAGCTTGACTATCCTCCTCATTTATTTATATTATTCTTGTATTTTTTGTATTATTCTCTATTTTATTTTCTCTTACTCGTATATGCGCCTGCATATATATTTTTTATATTGTATTTTTCCTTCTTCTATTCCTTTTTATTGTTATATCGCCTTGTACTTTCATTTCGCCTTGAACATTTGGTTTCGAGCCAAAGTTCACTAAGGTTGGAAATGAAGTCTTCTTTTGAACTTCTTCTAGGCTATTGCTGATTAGTTACTATCTTCAGTTGTTTTAAACTTAGTTTCATTTGCTTGTTATATATATATTTACTGGCTCTTCTTTATCTGTAGCCTTTCTTTTTCATTAAATTCAGTTTGGAAGAGTTTGCATATCTCTGTATTCTGTTTTCTATATCTGTTGTTGTTTTGTGTTCTATTATATTTCTTTTTTCATATCTTCTACAGTGTCTTGTTGAATGTCTTGTTTTGCTTTTTACGACACGTTTTTATTTTCTCTTATCGTTTGTTTTTCTATTCACACCATTAAGACACCTAAATAATTAAGCTATATATGGTTTTACCAAATTGTTATGGTAAACTTTCTCTGAATTTCTAATTTTAAGCTTAACGTTTACAGGCGTTGGAACTTGTGAGATTTCGTAAGGGCCTAACCAGATGGGCGATAATTTGTTTTTTCGGGCTTGGTTTTTCAGCCATACTTGTTGCCCTACCTTGAATGTCCTTGTCTTTGTCCCCTTGTCGTAATGTTTCTTAGTATGCTTTGGCTTGATCTGGATTTTGTCTTACTAATTGAAAGCTTCGTTGTATTTGATATTTTAGGATCTTACTGAAATTATCTGCATTATATACGGGTGACGGTTTTTCTTTTAATTTAACAGGTACTTCAAACTCGAATCCATATAAGACTGTATTGTTTGTTTGGTGGACGTATGCCTCGTATGTGCACATGCATAGCATGATCTAACCACTCATCCCAATTAGTGCCATCCATCTTAACGAAACTTCTCAAATACTCTGCCAAAGGCCTGTGAGTTCTTTCCAACGAGCCGTTGGATTGGGGGTGATAGGGGGTGGTGTTAATATTTTTTGTTCCTAACAGCTTACAAACCTCTCTAAATACTTTCGAAGTAAAATTTGTGCCATTATCAGTTATTAAAACCTTGGGGATGAAAAAACAGTACATTATTTCTTAGAATTCTTTTGCCACCGTGCTTGCTTCTATGCCTGAAACTGCCGCACATGCCAGGAATTTAGAAATCGCCCACAAATGTTATTATATATTTGTTACCCCTAGCAGATTCTGGCAACGGCCCAACAATATCCATATAAAGTCTTTCAAATTGTCTATTCGGTGTTTTCGTTAAAATCATCGGCATCTTTTCTACTTTTGAACTTTTGTTTCGTTGGCAAATTTTACATGTTGCAACATAGTTTTTAATTTGTCGCTGCATACCGTACCACTTGTACTGATTTCTAATGCGGTGGTATGTTTTGAGTGACCCTTGGTGTCCTCCCAAAGGTGTATCGTGGAATGCCTTTATTACCCTTTTAATATCTTCCCTATTAGTCAAATACACTGCGCTATCTTCCTGTTCCGTATCCTAGTTTGCATCTAATTCATCGGATAGCCCTTTGCTAATGTTACTCGATTTTTCTTATACAGGGTGTTTTTTTAGAGGTATAGAAAATCGTTTTAATGTCCATCAATTTGGCTTTATTGGAAGGATAATTTTATGCCATTAACGTTTAAATATGATTTCGGGCATGTGACCGCCGCGGCTGGCTCGAATAAAGCCAATTCTACAGGTCCAATTTTCAACCACTTTTTCGAGCATATGGGGCCGTATGTTGGTAATAACGCCACGAATGTTGGCTTCCAAGTCCCCTAACGTTTCTGGTTTGTTGGCGTAGACCAGCGACTTCACATATCCCCAAAGAAAATAATCCAATGGTGTCAAATCACACGATCTTGGTGGCCAATTGACAGGTTATCCATGGTTAACCGAATTAATTGCTCTGATGGACGATTATGTCGACCATAAAATGGACGGAGCTTGCGGTAAACTTCGCGAACTGAACCATTATTTTCGAAATAAATTTGCACGATTTGCAAGCGTTGTTCTTTTGTCAACCTGTTCATGATGAAATGGCAAACCAAACTAAATATTAATCACTTGACAGCTGACAAAATGGCCGCCAGTTAAAAAAGTGATGCCAACTTAAAGTTCTATACCTCAATAAAAAACACCCTATAGTTCTTTGGCTTTCGCTCTAGTTATTGCTCCTATGTTCACTTCTTCCACTGGGAGGCTACTAAAAGCATCCGCATTCTGATTGGTTTTCCCCATTAATTTGGGCTGGGCCGCCGCGAGTTTCCCAAATTTCTTGCTGGGCAGTTAGTTCTTAGATGTCCCGTTTCATTACAATTATAGCATTTCGGTGGGTCGTTTCTCACACGCCCATGACGTATTTGATTTATGTTGGCATTTATGGACCTTTGGGTCGTAGATTGTTGACCACTTTGCAAATTATTGTGTTGTTGCCTCTGATCGTTGTCATTTCTTTTAAAGTAAGTACCGTCAGACGTTTGCCAGTTTGTGTTCAGCGGTGTGTTTTGGTTGCGTTCTTCGTTTTCTGAATATCTTGGCTGTGGTTTTCTGAGAAATGATTTTCTGCGTGTCCGCACGTTCTGCATATCCTACAGAATAATGCTCTTAATCGTTTTCTGCATTCCACTTCCTTATGTCCCTTATTGTTGCAGTAATCATACTTGTCAGTTCTAGTGCCTCGGTTTGATTTACATGATGGGCCAATTTAATTTCCATATTCTCCGCAGTTTATGCAATATGGTGTGTTAAGCCTTTGCTCACAATTTGTTCTGGAAATAGTGTTTATTGTAATTTGGTTTTCTCCAAAAAGTTGCTCCGCTTCCTCTACTATTTGAGTTAGTTTCTGTAAACCCTCGCTTTCTTGGCTAATAAACCTAGTTCTTAATGCCTGGTCCCTAAGACCTTTAATAAGGCTTCTTACTGCTATTCTTTTAAAGTCTTCCAGTATCGTTTTCATCCTACCTTCTTAACTCCACTCGTTTGTTACTATACTCCCTGCTTCATTTAGTAAGGCCTCAAGTCGACTACCAAATCTGCCCGCTGATTCTTTAATTCCTTGCTTGCACGAAACTATGAGTTCTCTTATTTGATCCAGAGTTTTCCGCTTCAACTACACCTTTTTAATTGAATCACACAAGGCATCTATAGTGCCGAATGTTTGTGGTGCTATTTGAAAGTAAGCTGGTCCCATTAATCGTAGTTTCAGGCATTCGATAATATCTGGTGTTGTGACTCCGTTTTCTTCTGAGGCCAGCTCTCGTTCTTCAATGAAACGAAAAACTTCCGATGTTAAATCTGGTCCTTCGGTAATTGTTGAGATTGCAGGCATCTTGTATGCTTTTGTATTTGTACTACTGGAATCTCCTTCGGTGGTTATAGGGGATGGTGGGCACGTCCTGAGTGAGTCCCGAGTTTCTTGCAGGTACTTATCGAACTCCTTTTTAAACTGAACTTCTAGTCCTAGATCTCTGAATTCCTTCTCGTATTCTGCTACGTCTACGAATTTCCTTTTTAAAGTTTCTGCTGTGTACCCTCTGTTTACTGTTTTTTCCTTTCATAGTAAATTCTTCACTTTATTCAATAATCTATTTCCTTTTTCCTCCTTGAGAAATTTTTTATTACGCTCTGTTGTATTTGTGTCTTCTTGTTCTATAATTTCTTGTTGTGTCTGTGGATTTTCCTGACAAACTAATTTAAGGAGTTGTTGAACGAGATCTGTAGGCAATGTTTAGTTCTCTGTTCGCGTTTGATAATGCTACCGATAATCTTTGTATCGAGTCGTCCTTCTCGCTAATCAAATATTTTAACTTTAACTGTTTCTCAATCTCCTTTTCACTCAGACCCTTCTGAGTGAACTGTAATCTTAGTTTTTCGTTATCTTTCACCTGTTGTTCTAACAACTCATTTGTGTAATCTATATCACTTTTAAATTTGTTGCTAAATTTCTCCAAACCTAATTTCGACTTTTCTAGTTATTTGATACGATCTCCGAATTCCTTTGACTTATTCCCGTTTAATTCACTTATCACTCCCAGTATATACCCTACTTCTTCTAACTTAGTAAATTTGTTATTTCTTACAGTTTCTTTATGAGTATTGATAAATGTTCTATCAGACTTAAAGGCTTTCAACTCTGACCATACATGTACTTGCAGAGTACCAACGTTAATGTTGTAGTCATTTAACTGTAGTATGAGTTTGTCCGTTTGTGTTTGTGGGCTGTCCATTTAATTAAATTTATGCTTACCATCCTTACGTCTCGACCAAACCCGGACTTAGATTTTTGTGGCAAAAAAAAAATGTATAAATAGACACAATCAAAAAAAAAAACTTTACAGTGCAAGGTTAAATTTTTATTCTGAGGCAAAAATACACTTTCTTTTCACTGCTTCTAAGGCGAGCTATAAAAGCTGTACCAACAGAAACTTTTCAAATCAGAAAAAGGCGGAATAATAGCATGCAAAGCTTTACCGGCTGCGCCAAATTATGTTAAGTGTATTTTTATTATATTATTTATAACCTGGAGGGTCCCTTGGGAATCGCAGGTATTCTTTATTATTATTAATAAGCTCTTGCCTTTTTGTTTCTTAAAATTAGCTATTTATACAAAAATTAATATACTTACAATTAATTTTATTATGCTAACAAGACAATAACTTATTTCTTAAATATTATTTAGCTTTTAACCAATTACACATCGATATTGCACAATTTGTCAGCGCAAAGAAAATAGCAAGCAACCAAGTGAATGAACTGGTTGCTGCTGCGTCAACAAATTAGTGCAATGTACTGGTACGAGGGTTGTTCAATTATGATTCACAACACCATCATTTATATGTGCCAAGTATTAAAGAAATGCTAAAGGTGTCTTTAATTGGTAATACAATGCATTACGATATGTCAAAAAACGATGTAGATTATACAAAATCTTATCATATAAAAGCAAAATGTATCGAGTAGGAGAGAATACGGATAGAAAATTTGACAAGCGGTCGGTAAATGTTTATTTTCTAAACCATTTTAGAAACTTAAGTATTCTCATCACACCAGAGGTGTATTTCAAAGTAAACATTGGTAGCACTAGTGGTATATATTGAAGCTGTTGACACTTTTACAAAATCAACTCAGGAAATTTTCATGTTGTTATTGTAAATACTTTACGACTGCAACCATCAGCTACTTAACTGGTACGCAAAACCAAACAAACAATAAATAAACTTAAAAAAAATTATATTTTATAGTAAAATTAAATTGAAATTATAAAATGTTTTCTCTAATATTTAGTTTCATTAGTACCTACACATCTTTTTTTTTTTTTGCAATTTTGCAATTTTTGTTATTAACTAAGCAGTTTAATATCTTTGCTTGCATTTTACTTCATTTTACTTATAGTATCAGTGTAAACATAAAAATTACCTACAACAGACTCTTGTTCTCTTTTTTTTAAATACGGAGAGAATTTCATAATATTTTGATTCTACAAAGTCGTAATACTTTGCATTACCATGTAAAGACACCTTAAATGGGACCCTACGGACACACGTAAGTGGCAAGTCCATCCGTAGGATTCTAAAAGCCAACAATACAGCGTAGCTACTAGCAAAAATCTTTGATTTTGGAAGATACGTACGTTATTTGCTAAACTACATAAATTTCAGACTTTTGATTTCGGGAACAAGATAATATTTAGCGACGAAAGTAAGTTCATAATTTTTGGGTCAGATGGACTGCGCTCGGTAGCTCAGAATAAATTTTCATCGGCCAAAACCTATATTTTTTCTTGACACAGATTCTTAAAATTTTTACGCCATCAGAAAGGAAACATATCAAAACTAAGGTAGCCAAAAAATTTGGTCAAAATATTCTTAGTAGTGGGCGTGGTATGCTGTCAAAAACAACAAATTTATGTTAATTTAAAAAAATAAAAATTTCTCATATTTTATCTGAAATAAATTACAATTCCTCGAAAGCTATTATAGATAAACGGCTGCGGTCTTTTTTGTTGTCTTGGGTAAGCTGTTCTTTTTAAGAAATGATATGTGCACACCCTGTACAATTTGTAGTTAGAGTGCGTATAAGAAATTTTAATACCCCATATTTTCGTAAAACGACTTTTAGTAGTGTATAACTTTTGAGATCAAAAGAGATAAAAAAACCGTGACCCTCCAGAGAAAGACGAAAGTGTCTTCTTTAAGCGTATATATACTTTTGCAGCCGCCACGAACCGCCTGTGAACAAAATAAAAATAACAATAGCAAACTTATTTTTTATCTATTTTTTTAATTCAAAGTTATGGATATAAAATAACTTTGAATTAAAAAAATAGAGATTTATATTTAAAACCGAATACGGCACACTCCAAATAAACAATCATAAGTATAAATGGCAGGTAGCAAAACGTATTATGTTTTGATTGTTTTCCTGAAATTTTTTATAGTTAATTGATTTTTGAATATTAGGTTAGGTAGACAGGCTGCTGGGAAGATAAAGCTATAAACTCACGTTCATTTAGAGGGTCTTTTCATGCTTATCTGAAAGAAGATATAGAAAGAGCGAGAGGGAGCGAGCGGAGGAGTTAATTTTATTACAAAATTGAGAATATAAGTAGGTAACCTAGATTAGCTTTAAAAATTTTATATAAGGACAATAATTTGGAAATAACAATAAATTTCATTAAAAAAAATTGATACATTTTTGCAAGTTTTACTTTATAGCGTTTTAGGAAACACGATACTTTCATAGAAAATTATGCTTAAATGCAATGAAAAAAAAGTATCTGCTTTTGTCAAAAATTTGAGAAAACGCTACAAAGAAGCTGATTGGAGTAAAAGTAAATTCAATATGTGCTTTGCAAAATGGTTACAAGGTTAACTTACTATCCAGATAACTTCTGAAACTACAATTAAAAACAGTGGAGGAACACCACAAAAATAAGTGTAGCGATAGATCTAAGAGGCGAAAGCTGAAAAATATAAATGAAGAAATCGGGTGTGAAAACATTAGAGATAGTTTGCTTTACCAATTGCGATCACAAAAGCAACTAACAAAAGTGGAAATCATTGAAAAAGTTATTTCCGCTAGTCCAGTGAGAACAAAACGGATCCTTAAAAGCATTCCAACACCAAATGAGGAAAAACAGTTCACAAATGAAGAAGGGCTTGCATTATTTCTGGATTTGAAGTTAACCAAATAGCATTATACTCAGTTCAGATTGCGTGTGATCGAAAAAGGCTCAAATTGATACCTGTCATATCATCACATAATTGCACCTAAAAAGGACTGTTGGCTCTCAAAGGAATGTATTACAATCACACCAATTTCTCTAGAGGTAGAACTGTAAGCTCTACTTGATCATACAGCCGAACGGTTACTACAATCATTTAAAGGAAGTGAGTTGAAGAAAAATGGAAAGTGCAAGTTAACTATTTTTTGTAAATAGGGATGCGATGGATATTCCGGACAAAAGCAATATAAAAAATTTTTATGTGAAGATATTTCGGACACAGATCTGTTCATGGTGTCATTTGTACCATTGCGATTAATAAAGAACTTAGAAGAGTCAGAACCTTCGACCAGTACAATGCAAACAAAGTGTATTTGGAAAATTCAAACACCATCATCTACTAAATACTGCAGACCACTAAAATTTGAATTTTAAAAGGGAACTCATGATACCATTAAGAATGAAGTAAGTGATATTAGAGCTCAAATTTCAACACTACTGCGATTAGAATTGGAGATATATGGACGGACTATTGAAATAAACTACCAACCTTAAACCTTACAAGAATAAGGTTTGTGGAACACATACTAAAAACAAGCTATGATTTGGACTTCAGATCTTCAGGATCTAAGAAATAACGACACAACCAAGAGCTAAGGAAATTAAAAAAGAAATATGTTCAAAATGAATTTCTCAAACATGGGTAGATTATAGACCAACCAAAACAAGGATCAGGCAATACAAATGATGGCAATACACCAAGAAGATTCTTTTTAGATCCCGGAACTACATCTAATCGAAACTACATCTAATATAACAGGTGTTGGTATAGATCTTATTTGAAGATTTAAAACAATTATTGAAATACTCGCGTGTAATAAGCAAATTAATGCTAGGAAATTTGGTGATTATGCCAAGAAAACCGATAATATATATACATCCAAATACCCATGGAGAAATATGTCTGCAATAGTGCACAAGGTTCTTTATCATTAAGCACCATATATTACCAATTGGAGATTTATCAGAGGAAGCCCAGGAAAAAAGAAATAAAGATTATAAATTTTACAGAGAACATAATACCAGAAAAGTTTCACGAAGCTGTACAAATGAAGATTTATTTAATATATTATTGACAACGTCAGATCCTTTCATCTCTACCATTCGAAATCAATGGAAATCGGATCATTCGGACTTGCATGCCGAAGCTAAGGGACTGCTACACGACATAAGCAATACAGAACTGAATATGGAATATTTACAAACAATATTCCAGCCAAATGAATAATAATTATAACTTGCATTTACTATTATTTGAGTGAAATAAAGTATAAAAATATTAATATTTAATGAATGATATTAAATTAACGTGTTTCTAACGTGTTTTGTGCATTGTATAAAAAGAGATCACAATATAATATCTATGATAATTCCATAAATTAACATTTCCTCAGGTACTAATATTTAGTTTTGAATTATGGTTAAAGTTTCTCATAAGTCCATCATAAAAAAATCTAATAGCCATATTTTGGAAAAAATCCCTCATTATATTATAAAGGGTCCGCCATCTAACGTTTTATTAGCTCAAGTCTGATTTGACAGATAATTAGTTTTATCCTTCCGCTGAACGAATATGATTGTGTATACGCTTGAACAACGCTGGGAAATATTGCCTGCGATCGACTTACAGAAGATGCCGATTTTGCCAAAAAAAATCATCTTTTCAGATGAAGCTCATTTTGATCTTGGCGGGTATGTAAACAAGCAAACTTGTCGCATTTGGGGCACAGAAAAGCCGCACGCATACATTGAAAAGCCGACGCACCCAAAACGAGTCACTGTTTGGTGCGGATTTTGGTCCAGAAGCACAATTGGGCCAATGAGCAAGGAGTGGCCGTTACAGTCAATGGCGATCGCTATCGGGCCATGTTAAACGAATTTTTGTTCACAAAAATTAAAGAGGAGGATATTGGCAACATTTGGTTTGAACAGGACGGCGCTACGTGCCACACAGCCGAAGCTACACTCGATGTTTTGCGCCCTGTTTTCAAAAAAAGAAAAAAGTTATCTGGCGGACCCTTTACTTAGCGTAAGGGCTTTATGATATCTAATTATATTTTAAATATTAACAGGTAATTTGTGCTATAAGTGATACTTAATTATTTTAAACTAGTTTTATGATTCTCATAAGCAGTGTTTAAGTAATTTTTTTTAATTCAGTGTCTTGCAGACATTCATCTAGTAGAAACGGTTCAGTTATTTATGTCTGCACATGTCTTAAATACTTATATATATATATATATATATATATATATATATATATATATATTTAAATAACCAAGAGTGTATAAGCTATTTATGACTGAAAAAACTAGGCTTATCTATTAATTTAATTTTCAAAAACCTACTTTGTTGTTTTAATAAAAATGATTTAAGTTTCATAATAAGGAATTTTTTTCAACAAAAAACAAATAAAAAGCGCGCATTTCTAAGCAAATTAAACAAAAATTTTTAAAGTTCCACTATAACTTTAAATTTCTCCACAACCACTGTACTGATTTTAATGAAACTAAAACTGAATAAAAGCTTAAGATGTTATCTTTCCACGAAAAAAAAAATATCTAAAAAAATCTTCATTAGTTCAAAAGTTACAGAGTTTTGGCCGATGAAAAACGATTCTGAACCACTGTGCAGCCTATGGTCTGGCGCAAGCCAAATAAACCGTTAAATACTAACAGCCGTATTCATAAAAAAAGTAGATTGAGGTTTAAAAAGCATATTAGTTAAAAAACATTTTAAGGCTAAAAAAGGTTTTTTAAATATTGGTATTCATAATCAGTATTTTAACTAAAAATCAATTAACTTGCTTTTTTTTTAAATATCGTGGCAACACTGTATTATCTATTTGTCACTTGCATCTTAGTTCTGCTAAACAGCGATTATTAATTCACAAAGTACTCGTATCTGTATTTGTTTTTTGTCCATTTTCAGAAAAATTTTGTTTTTATAAAATAAAAAATGTGTTCCAGCTCGTATTTAATAAAAAAAAAAATAAAAAGAGTTCACAGCGAATCGTTGTTAAAAGTGCTTTTTATAAGATTTTTTTATTGCAGATTAAGAAGCACTAGAATAACGAGTTTTATTTTATTTATTTTGAGTGTATATGCATCACTAGTTAATTTTCAACAATTATTATTATTTTTGTTAACAAATAAAGTGAGAAAAGAATGACTAGGAATGGAAAGTTGATCGCTCCTTTTCTTATAAATATTCTTTTGGACTCCATTTGATATTTCGGCAATAGTTTCTATAAAAAAATTATTTTTTTTTTAATTAACATTGACATATACATAAGTACATACATACATACATACAGGGACAGTTAAAAATGTAAACAAACACGAAGCAAAATTACAACAACGTCATCTTAAAATTGGGTTAAACATGGGTGCAGTCAATTTTAAAATTTGCTGATTTACACAAGGTTTAAAAAACGTCTTTTAAGCTAAAATTCTATTATGAATACAATTTTAGCGATTTTTGCTTAAACAATATTTGAAATGCTGTTTAAAATTTTTATGAATACGGCTGTAACGGTCTAATTCATAAAAAATATTTTAGGTTTATTACCGGTTTATTTGACAAATTTCCCATAGATATATGTAAAATAAGCGCATAATAAACCTGAATTTTTTTTTATGAATAAAGGCTGGTACTCTGTTCAAAGTTGTGAAAAATTTTCAGCACCATTGATTATTTCGCGTGAAAAATTTGACATGTACTAAATGTAGCACAACTCGCGGTTTTTTTTATAAATTTCTTGCTTATATTGCTTGAAAGTGTGCAACATTGTTAAAATTCCGTGCGAAAAATCCACTGCTCATGTTGTTTCGCAGCTAAACTAAAATGATGCCAGACTAATTTTGCATGGAAAGACATGATTTTACGTGTTTTTCACAACAAGAACAGAGTACTACTTTTGCGAATTTATTTCGCAAATATTTCACACCAAATACTTTTATATGTAGTTTGACAGCATTTCGCACGAAATTGTGAACAGAGTACCAGGCTTAAGGCAGTAAGACTAAAAAACCAACAGTAAAAAATCGTGGTGGTTCTCTCATGGTTTGGGGCTATATGTCAGCAGTAGGAGTGGGAAAGTTGGTTTATATAAAGCACAATGGATAAACATTTATACTTGCCCATTCTTAGAGAAAATCTACAAGCCAGTGCTGAACAAATGGGTCTGTATATCAATGGGTATTACTTCCAACATGATAAAGACCTAAAACATATAGCCTTGGACATTAAATTATAGCTCTTATATAATACCAAATATCTGCCAAAACCACCACAAAGTCTCGATATGAGTCCTATTGAAAATAGTTGGGCTTTTTTGGAGGAAAAAATCCGAGAAAATAGCACTTTATTAAAAGTTTACTTAGGACGAGAAGAAAAGTATAAAAAATACTTTAAAAATTTCAAAATATTTCTTTAATCAATGCAAAATCTATCTATCTATAATACAAATCATTAAAACGTAGTTTGCTGCTTTAATAATGAAAAATCTGTATAAAAAATTAAAAAAAAAAATATTTTTGTGACCTAATAAATAGCGATTTTTTCATAGTTTTTTAAAAATTTCACAAACAAAAAATGCTTTTATTTTAATTTTTATTAAAATACTTGAAGAAAATATTTTTATATAACATTTTTTTTTGTAAATTTGTTGAGTTTTAGATATGGGCAAATCCTGTGTGACGAACGTTTCAAAATACTTGTGTGGCAACACTCTATTCTTGAATAGCTGTTGTTGTTATTTACATTTATTTTCTTTACATACTCTTACAACTACAATTTGAAGCTGAAAAAAGTCAGCCAATGTAGTAATGATAAAGTAAGAAAATAAAAAACATGTTGATTATTGAGTTCTTGTTTCAACTTTGTTATTGGTTGAGCTTCTGATTTGCTTAAATGAAAGTTTAACATATTAACTCTAGTTGTTCTAAGAAATTTTTGGGTAAAGGTTCCCTGATGATCTGCATTAGCAGCAGTGAAATTCGCATAGGATCCAGCTAAACCCCTCAACAATCAATTTCAATGTATTTTTATTAAAAAAATATTTTACTTAATAAGTAAAATAATAATTTGGGATTACTAGTGCGTGAAAAAATTTTAAATTTAAATAATAATTAAAATTAGCTAAAAATTAATAGTCATGGGCCAGTGGCAAAAATTAAAAATAAAAATATACTTATAGTATCAAACCAAAAAAGTTTGTATTAAGTAGAACAAAAAATAAGCAAATTAACTAACATTACAAAAAAGCTTTCAGCAAATTGTAATACGATGAATCAAAAATGTATATATATATATGCAAATAAGTTATATTAGAATTCTCTTTCATTCATCTTTCTTTTAGGAATACGATTTTATGTCTTTATTACGCAAGATTCGCTTAAATTAAAAAAAAAAACACTTCAACTTTAAAGTAACTTCCATTTTTTATAACGTGCGTCACAAAACTTTGCGATCAATTATTCCGCAGCAAATGGTAATTAAGAGGTACTGTTTTATAACATTTGGAATTACAATTAAATCTCACTAAACGCTATGTATACGTTGGAGCTAACTCATTAAAAAACCAAAAAAAAATATATTTTAATATGAAAACGCGTACGAATGAAACGTTCGTCACACAGGATTTTCCCATATCTAAAACTCAACAAATTTACAAAAAAAATTTTACATAAAAATATTTTCTTCAAGTATTTTAATAAAAAATTAAAATAAAAATATTTTTTGTTTTTGAAATTTTTAAAAAACTATGAAAAAATCGCTATTTATTAGGTCACAAAAATATTTTTCTTTTTAAATTTTTTATACAGATTTTTCATTATTAAAGCAGCAAACTACGTTTTAATGATTTGTAGATAGATTTTGCATTGATTCCACAAATATTTTGAAATGAATCATAACAATTCACATATTCCATTTGCAAAAAAGTGGCGTATATAAAGCAGAAATCTACATCAACTGACACCACACACAGTGGACCAAACACAAAAAACGCTGATGAGAAAGGTTTAGTGGCCTTCGAAAACAGCAGGTTGTTCCGTTCAACTATGTGTTTGTTAGAATGTTTACAACTAACTTTGGTGTTATTTGTTCATTAATAATTATCACAATTATATTTATTTATTTGAATAAAATAATATATTTTTGTTTTTATTAACGCTTTTTGAGACAAGTTAGTAGTGTGTTTATATTCCTCCGGTATCAAAATGTGCCATAAGGATCAATGTAAAAGTGCACATCATGCTAGGTGTGACCGTTGTGCTATTTTTGATCATACTATTTTATATGTGTATCAAACCCTACAAGAAATGAATGACTGAAACTAACACAAACAAAATTGTTTCGCTAACAGATTTCCAACAATTTTATATTGAATTCAATAATGACAGTTAATTGACTAGTCATTTGATCGGAAGTGATGATGGATTTATTTATTAATTATAGTTGCTCTACTCTAGCATATATGTTAGAGTGGAACATCTAAAGTATATATGTGTCAAAACTTTTAAATATCGAGTTTTATTTAAAAAAAATACAATTCATTCGGTGTGTGAAAATTAAAGCTTATAGAAATGTGAAAAAAAGATAAGTAAAATAGTCAATAAAAGAAATTCACAAAGTTTAATTTAATATGTATATTTATATTCAAAATATTAGATATTTGTAAAAAGCAAGGTGCGTTGGAGATGAAAAGGTTTGAAGAGGGCTAGATACCGCTGAAATTATATGGTATTTTTGTTTATTTGTATTTTTTGTTTTCAATATGTTATTTACTTGTGTGCAAATAAAATAAAAAGTAAAAATAGTCGGGTGCTGTCAAAACTGGCGATCGCGCTTGGCCAAATTATTTCCGAATTTTTGGAAATTATTCGCTCTCCAAAAATTTGACTTAAAAGTGCCATTGTGTCTCGAGCAGTGCGGGCAGTGGCTCCGTCCTGCTGAAACCACATACCAGGTATGTTTTCAAGAGCAAGACGTAAAAAATTTTCTATCATAAACCGATACCGCTCTCCATTTGCGGTTACAGCACTTCCATCTTCATTCTCGAAGAAGTAAGACCCAATGATATTTTCAGATGTGATCCCACACCATATTGTACACCTAATGGGGTGCAATTGGCGTTTATGAATGGCTCTTGGATTTTCAGAACCACAGAACCTACAGTTCTGCTTATTAACGAAGCCATTCAAATGAAAATGAGCTTCATCACTCATAATCATAATCGCCCATCAGTGCGAAGCTGAAAACGGTGGTCATTTAAGAGACATTATTTTTCATACTTAGTGTAAAAAAATTTTCCATTTTGTATATTATATAATCTGAGAAAAAAAAAATTTAAAAAAATTAATAAACGAAAAAGTTATTAAACTTTTAAACCCCATGGTAACTTTTGGCCCACCCTGTATAACCGTGGTAAAGCGTCGGCGAAGCCAAAATTCTTCTAAAATTTCATCAGCTCCAAAGATGTCTAGGGATAACAGCGCATCTTCTACCAATCGTCAAAATCGTTTTTCAGTATTGCAAGATAAAAACGACAAGCCCGCTATATCATCGCAAAAGTCTTTTAAGCCACCACCTATCTGAGAGAACAAAATTCTAACGCGCTTCTAAAAAAAACTACTGTCGACCATTGGTGAAAATACTTTTCACATCATTCCAATTAAACGAGGTAATATTGATGAAACTAAAATCCAAATATATGAGGAAAAAGATTTCCGAAAAATTGTTAGTGAATTCGAAAAAAATAAAACAAATTTTTACACATACCAACTTAAGAGTGCAAAAGGCCTACAGATACTATTCATATGTTGAGCCCGAAGAAGTAAAATGTGCACTTGTCGACCAAGGATTTAAGGTAAAAAATGTTACCAACATAATTAACAGAGAAAAGGTCCCCCAACAGCTATTTCGGGTTGAACTGGAGCAGAAAAAAAATGCAGTAATTGTGGAGGTAATCACACCGCTAACTACAGAGGATGCCCTGTATATTCTTTTGTTAAACAGGCTATGGGTCAAAAGCCCAAATTAACTCCAGCTCAACCAGTAAACGCGAACTCCGCCACTTTTGCTCAAATGAGCCAACCAGTTACTTCACGAGTATCGTATGCTGATGCTGCTAAGACTAGTTCTATTCGCACACAAAATGATCCATCGCCAAATAATTCAACGAATGCAAACTCAAGCTTTAACTTTAGTCGCCTTGAAGCTACTATTGAGAATTTGGCGCTAACTATAAACAACTTTACTACAAATATGACTAATATGATGCAAGAAATGCTGCGAATGTAGAATACACTGCTTCAAGCATTAGTTAACAAACCATGAATACGTTAAAAATATGTTTCTGGAACGCAAACGGCATTCGCCAACATAAAAATGAACTTGAGCACTTTCTCATGGAAAGAAATATTGAATAATGTTGGTTTCTGAGACTCATTTGACATCAAGAAGCTTATTTAAAATAAATGGTTAAACTTTATATGATACAAAGGACTCTAGAGGGTGAGCATGCGGTGGATCAGCAATTCTAATTAAGTCAAGACTCAAGCACTATGTCCTTGACAACGTTACTGAGGAATATATGCAAGCAACGAATATTTTCGTAGAAAATTTTTGTGCGAATTTCGTGATATCATCAATTTACTCACCTCCCAGATTTTCAGTTACCGAAGATCAGTATGAGAAGTTCTACAAATAGCTCTGATCTTGTATCCTGGCGTAAGAAAAATTCCAGATGTTATAGATTTTGGCGTTACGAAAAATATTCATAGAGACTTAATTCACGTAGAGGCCTCTCTAGATCTGTCCTCCGATCACTCTCCCACTATAGTTACAATTTTCAACCCACTAAGGAGTGATTTAACTAACTCATATGTGAAAATGATTAATGGGATCAACTGGCTAGGATTAAAAAAATATCTTACTAGGCACTGCGTAGAAAACATTCAGCTAAGATCATCTGATGATATTGAATTTAACATTGCCAATCTTAACGAAAATATTAAACAGGCTGCTGAACATGCCACTACCTCCTATCCGCAGACTGGCTTTAATATAATTTATTCTAATTTATTATACGGAAATTGAACGTCTTGTATGTGAAAAAAGGAAAGCTAGAAGAGAATGGCAACAACACAGATCACCCCTAAATAAAATCAGACTTAAGGAATGTACTAAACGACTCAAAGAGAAAAAAAACTGCATTACTGGAAAAGTATTTAGAAGGTCTAATTACTCTTTATGGCGCGCTACTAGAAATCTTAAAAGACCCGTTGACCTTAAATCACCACTGCGTACTTCGACCGGAGGCTGGGCGAGAAGCGATAGTGAGAAAGGTAACTTATTTTCTGAGCTTTTAAAATCTGTATTTACTCCTAATTCATGTACGGGTGCTGCCAAATTACCGAGTGTAGTTGCGCTACCCCCTCGACCCATAAAATTTAATACGCGTGATGTACAAAAATAATTGCTGAACTCGACACGAAGAAAGCTCCAGGTATTGATAGCATTAGTAACAAGATGCTGATGAACTTGCCTCATATCGCAATAAGAATCTTGCTATTTATTTTTAATGCTATTTTACGAATGCAGTATTTTCCAAATAACTGGAAATTTGCCAAAATAAAAATGATTCCAAAGCCGGGCAAAGATCTTACCAAGGCTGAGTCATATAGGCCTATAAGCTTACTATCAACAATCTCAAAGCTTTTCGAAAAGCTGCTCATGACTAAATTGTCCAAAATTTTAGCTGATAATGGGTGCATCCCGGACCATCAATTTTGTTTTAGAAGTCAGCATAGCACCATTGAATAAACGCATAGATTGGTCCAAGTTGTAAGAAGAACATTTGAAGAAAAGAAGTATCGTTCTGCTCTCTTTATTGATATTTCTCAGGCATTTGATAAAGTATGGCACGAAGGCCTAGTTTTAAAATTGAAGACATACCTACCAATAAACATACAAAAGCTTTTGGAAAGTTATATTATTGATAGGAAGTTCACTGATGTGGAAGGAGAGTTCACGAGTGTGCCCGAATCTATATCTTCCGGTGTGGCACAGGGCAGTATTCTGGGGCCAGTCTTGTATCTAATATATTTTTGTGATATGCCTGTGAGCAATACCATCCTCACTTCTACTTTTTTTTTAGTATACACAAAAACCCTGATGAGGCATCCCGCAATCTCCAAAAACATATTACCCAGCTTAAAATATGGTTGAACTTATGGAGAATTAAAGTAAATGACCAAAAGTGTGTCCACATATCGTTTACCCTAAGAAAAGATACTTGCTCCCCATTCGAATAAACAATCAAAGTATTCCTCAACATTCTCAAGTGAAATACCTTGGCATACACCTTGATCGAAGGCTTACATGGAAATATCACTTTGACTATAAGTTAACTCAAATGAAACTTAAATTAACCCAAATATATTGGTTAATTGGCAGAAATTCAACACTCAGCCTAGACTGCAAACTTTTGATATACAAGTCGCTTTTGAAGCCAATATGGTGCTGTGGAATTCAGCTATGGGCCACTGCTTCAGTTTCAAATGTTGAGAAACGAAAGCAAAACAAAATTTTACGTTTGATAACATCGGCTCCATGGTACATCAAAAATTCAAATATATATCGCGATTTAAATATGCAAAATACGCAGGCAAATATTTAACAAAACTCGAGTCACAGCCTAATGCGCTCGCTCGTAATTTCTTCAACTTTACTGGACATATCCGCTTAAAAAAGGGATTTTCCAATGTAAAAATCATGGTGGAATCATGCTGAAAATTTGAACTCATTTACTGATATCTGGCGTTGTTTTATTAAAAACAAATACACATTTTTAACCCTTATACCTACTTATGCATATTTTGGTCACATGCATATATGTATTCCAGGTTCACCCAATTTAATTCAAAAATTTTAAAGTGTGTACATACATATTTATAAAATTTTGGTACTTTGTACACACAGCGATACAATTAAACAATTATTTCAACACTTGTACAGGGTGGGCCAAAAGTTACCATGGGGCTTAAAAGTTTAATAACTTTTTAGTTTATTAATTTTTTTTTATTTTGACACGTATGTACATATTTATTAAGTTGAACAGTTTCATGCATAACTAATAGACAATTTTATGGAATCCAACATTATTGGAAACAGTTTAAATCAATAAATACATGTCTGAATCAAACAGTTTTTCCGTAGTAATTACTGGTTACGCTTTTTTTTTTGGCACATGGCACACAAGAAATGCCAGATGCAAAATCAGCCTTACAAACTGCAAGAAATGAGCCAGATGGATCACACAAATCTCCAAAGTCTGATTCATTTTCATATATTTTTCCATGAACATAATATATGCTACATGTGATGAAAATTGTGCGCTTAAAAATATAAACTATTTTTTATAAATAAGGCAATTGTTTTAAAAATTAAGCCTTGCAATTATTTATGTATAGATATTTATTAGCGCAATATTGACTTCGGTGTGAATCGATATACTTATATATCTATTTGCAATTGTACAACAATAAAGCATGTATTCGTCCCCTACAATTAAAAAATCGGCAAACATTTGGTTTATGTAGATTATTTGCAAGAAAATTGCATGAACACTACTCCTAGTTTGTTTATATTTTTTCTTTCGATATGTGTATACATATGTACATACATACACATGTTTGCAAATACCAATTTTATACTTGTACGATTTTTACCCAGCGGGAAAAATAAAGAGCAAGGATATCTTCTAGAAGGCCTTTGTACTCCTTCTTTTGGATGTACAAGGTCTACTCGCTCCATTCCACTCTTATATCATTTTTGCCTTTCCATTTCGCCTCTTTTGCCAGCAATTCTGTCTTCAAATTAATCGATTTTACTTTTGGTTTGGTAAAAATACATGCAAAAAATTTTACTCCTCTTCCCCCTTTTCATAGAAGGGAATGTGGAATGTGTATCTTATCTTTTATGCAAAAGAGTCGCGGCCTTCTATAAGGCATTCTTTAGCAGTTAGATAAAAATAGTAATTGATTTAATAAGGCCTGAAGTAAGAAGATATTCTGAGTTTTCCCGCTGGGTAGTAACGTACTCGCATTGTATCAAAGTAGTGGTTGGCGTACACATTGTACATGCATACAATTATAAATACATATACATCTCTACACTTGAAGTAGCAAACTATCTAGTGTTGCCAGAAAATGCTGATGAGAGAATGTTAAATCGATCAAAAAATTCTGCTAAAATGTTCTACAGAAGAAAAGTATAATGCTAGATTTAAATGTAGAAAAAATTATTGAAATAGCTTTGAATTTCATGTTTATACAAACTCATTAGTATTTACATGTATTTTTATAGCACATACAAACATAAAATAGTTAATGATTGTGGTTTTTTTTAAATGTTATAATAACGTTAAAAAAAGTTTTAACGCACTTATAATCTAAAATTATTATTTTACTTATTCAGTAAAATATTTGTTTATTAAAAATACGTATGTACATTGAAATTGATTATTGAATGGTTAGCTGGATCATATGCGCATTTCACTGTAGATCATCAGGGAACCTTTACCCTGCAATAAATACATGTACATTTATGAGAAAAATCCTCCATACAGAAGAATTTTTTTAAGAAATTAAAATTTTACATTTTCAACAAATTCTGCAAGAAAGCATTTAGCAGAATTTTTTGCAAGTTGAATGCTGTTTAACTAATAAAAATACAATATCTAGCAGTGAAAATGCTAAAATGGCAACAATGAAACTATCCCAAACGCTTTTTGCTGTCATTGTGGATTATTAGTGCGTTAAAAACTTTTAAACGTAATTGCAACATTTCCTATAAAAATACCTGTAAATACTAATGAGTTTGTATAAACATGAAATTCAAAGCTATTTCAATAATTTTTTCTACATTTAAATCTAGCATTATACTTTTCTTCTATAGAACATTTTAGCAGAATTTTTTGACCGATTTAGCATTATCTCACCATCATTTTCTGGCAACACTGGTTGTTATGTTGAGAGCTTATGGATTTTTTTTTAAAGACATGTTGATACATACATACGAGTACATATACATATGTATATAAATATGCACAAGTAAATATAAATTCGTTTGCTAATGGCTGTATTGTGTATGTATCTATATGTATGTTAAAAAAAGTAAATCCCTTGCTAAAGATCATGGATTTCTTATAAATATTTTAAAGTGGACAAGATTGTTTGTTTGATGGTGCTTGTTGTTGTTGGTATTTTCTTTCATTCATGTGTTATTTTTTTTTAAAATAAATTTAGTAAAAAGTACTTCTACTTAATTAAGGTGGTGTTTGTATATATGTAGGCAATCGGCAGGGATTGATTCACTAGCTGAGTTCAATTAATGATGAAGGTACTTATGAACATACATAAATATGTATATATTATTATTATTTTCTAAAATTCTTCAGAAAAACTCCTTTATAGTATATATGTACATACATATGTATGTATGTAAATAGATACATATATACATATATGTATGTATGTTGTAGTATATGAAAGAAATATTTTTTAATATGTAAGAAAAAAAACATAAAGGTTGAGATGAGAATATGAACTCACGTTCTTCTATTTTCAGAACGAATGTTTGATTCACATTTTGTTTTATTGGCATTTTGCACTTATTTTAAAGCTCTAAAACTTAGTTTAATTACATACATACATACATATGTATGTACCTATGTAGGTGCTTATGTACATATGTATATATGTAAATAAGTATGTATGTAATACCTACATGAATGTTTGTATCTAAGTACTCGTATGTATACCTATCATTGCAAATGATAAATTTATTAATGTTTTCCCCAGCAAAAAAAATTAATGCGTTCAAGATTTAATAGTGTTTTATGCTTTCTTTAGCATTTGTGTCTTCGAATGCATTCTAAAGTTCATCGCAAATCGTAATAAAGCTATAGTTTTTGAACTCATCAAAAACGCATGCAATATTACTGGGTAATTAACATTGGAATAAATATCCACACGAAATAGGCATGTATGTAAAAACAGAATTAAATCAACGCTTTGACTCATTGTCATAAAACAAGTTTTATCTCCACCAAATAACAAGAGTGCAATAGCTCTGTGGTAGAGAGAGTGTCTTTGACAGTCTTAACAGCAAGGTTCGTATCCTTGCTGCGACAAGGTTTTTTTTTGTTTTGTCAAAAACGTCATCGAATCAGGGAACTTTTATGGGTTCTAAGCACTCATTCAATGAAGAGCAGTTTTGTTAAATGTGAACCCATGGTCGCCAGTGACACGCCTGTGTTAAAATCTTGCGTTTTGCACCTGAATTGAACCCATGCATTAACTATTTCTTTTGCATGTCTTTTTTGCTGGGTTCGAAAATAACTTAATTATTCGATTGCTAAATAAACTTACTTAAGGAGAAGTGTTGGGTTTTCAAAAAATAAAAAATAAAAAATTGATAACTTTTATATCTAAAGCCTGTTTGTATTCCTGCATTTTATTGGTAGATCTGCAGCAGTAATGTTTAAAAAGTTTATTTTTAATTTAAATTTTCTTAGGTATTATAAGAAATTTCAACGGAACATAGTAGGCTAGTAGGTTATTTGCAACTTAACAAGCTACATATGTACATATCGCTCATTTTCTAAAAAAACATTATATATATATATCAAAAAATGGGATTTTTGGGTTAATGATGCAAAATCCTCATATTGGTATTCATATTGTGTAAAAATTTCATACCATATATTGTATACTTAACTATCGAGAGACAAATAAAATTATCATTTTCCATTAAGTTGTGTGTAAATTGAAAACTTTAAAGTTTAAAATAAACTAGTTTTTTTTATTTAATAAACGAGCGATATGTATGACATTATATTGAGGGGTAACAAAAACTTTTTTTGAAGTGAGTCGCTCCAATGTACATATTTTAAAAAATTTATCGGAAGAGTAAATGAAAAAAGTTTTATAAACTAAAATATATTGTGTATATGTATATAAAAACACATATTTTTTAACCCTTATACCCATGCATATTGCTGCAAAGTGCCTATATTTCAGTTCACTTGACTTAATTCATACGGGCCTGTTCTGCAAATCACGACATGTAAAAACACGATGATTTTAAAAAATTAATGAAAGCTAAATAATTGCTTTTTTAAATTGCACGATTGAAAGCGTTGGAAGTTGGAAGAAAATATTCTATTATAATGACAAAAACTTAAAATACAATAAAAACCCACTATCAGGGCAGCTATTAGTGGTATACTTTTGAAATCACGTGATTTGAAATCACCATGATTTTCAGCACAGGCCCGATAAATTTGAAAGTATGTATTTATACAAGTTCGCTGTTGAGCACACACAGTCATGTTAACAAGGCAAGCGTCAGTTATAGAATATATTGTCCGCAAGATGCATTTAAAATGCAGTTTTGCGCTGAATATTGCAGTTTAATTGGTAATAGATACGAAAGTTTTCTCATAAAATTACGCATGTCTACGTATCTACATATATACACATACGTACATATGCACGCATGTCTTTTCTCTACATTTTATAATTTGTGAAGGGTATATAAGATTCGGCACAGCCGAATATAGCACTCTTACTTGTTTTACAGTCATATGTTCATAAATGCTATGTATAGCCATTGCTTTTTACACATGCAAAAAGCAAATTTTTTCTCTCCCTTCTGCCATTTACCCATCAGCTGACACGGCGATTTCGCTTAACTCAGAAGTGAGGATTCTGGTTCATATTCTGTGATGTTGAGGAACAACTTGATTGTTGATTCGAATTGGGGAATAAGTATCTCTTCGCAGGGTAAATGTTAGCTGAACACACTTTTGTTCGTTAACATTAATTCTCCATAAGTTTAACCATAGTTCCAGCTGTGTAATATGTTCTTGTAGATATCGGGAACCCTTGTGAGGGTTTTCGTGCATACTAAGGCAGGCTGTATCATCGGCAAATGTAGATGTATGGATATTGCTGCTCAAAGGCATATCACAATTATAAATCAAATACAAAACTGGCCCCAATATGCTCCCTTGTGGCACACCGGATGATATATATTCGGGCACACTCATGAAGTCTCCTTCAACAACCGTGAACTTCCGGGTAGTAATATAACTTTCCAATAGCTTCAGAAAATTTATTGGTAGATATGATTTCTATTTTAAAATAAGGCCTTCATGCCATACTTTATCAAATGCCTGAGAAACATCAATGAAGAGGGCAGAACAATATTTCTTTTCTTCAAATGTTCTTCTTATAAATTGAACCAATCTATGCGTTTGTTCAATGGTGCTATGCTGACTCCTAAAACCAAACTGATGGTCTGGTATGCACCCACTACCAATTAAAATTGGGGACAGTTTTATCATAAGCAGTTTTTCGAAAAGTTTAGACATTGTTGATAGTAGACTTATTGGCCTGTACGATTCAGCCTTGGCAAGGTCTTTGCCCGGCTTTGGAATCATTTTGACCTTGGCAAGCTTCCAGAGGTGTGGATAATACTCTAGTCTTAATATGGCATTAAAAATAAATAGAAGAATTCTAATTGCAATACGTGGCAAATTCATCAGCATCTTGTTACTAATTCCATCAATACCTGGAGCTTTCTTCGGGTTGAGTTCAACAATTAGTTTTTGTACCTCATGCATCTTAGATTTTAAGGGTCTAGGGGGTAGAGCAACTACAATCGGTAAATTAACAGCAGCAGTACATCTGTTTGGGGCAAATACGGATTTTATATGCTTTGCAAACAAGTTACCTTTTTCCGTATCACTTCTTGCCCAACCTCCGGTAGAAGTGCGCAGAGGTGGTTTAAACACAACGGGTGTTTTAAGCTTTTTCGCAGCGCGCCACAAAGAGTAATTAGATGCTGGTGTGACATCGAGGTTTTCCATGAAATAAATCTCTAGAAATATTTTTCATGACTCCAAAATCTATAACATCCGGAATTTTTTGTATGTCTGTAGGCCAGTAAGTGGGCTCTCCACTTGAAATGACGTCCAAGCCCATTTATGACATTGTATTGAACAACGCTCTTCCTCTAGGTGTAATAAGGCGTGAACCCCAGAACGTATGTTTTGCATTGTAGTCTCCAGCTGCTACGAAACAAGGCCCAAGAGATTTGTAGAAATCCTCTTATTCATCCTCAGTGTTTGAGAATCGTGGAGGGGAGTAAATTGATGATATAACGAAATTTGTACAAAAATTTTCAACACAAATATTAGTTGCTCGTAAATGTTCTGCACAGATGTTATCAAGAAGTCTTGACTTTATTAAAATTGCTGATCCACCGCATGCTCTTCCTCTCGGGTCCTTAGTACCCATTCATTTTAAAAAGGCTTCTCGAAGTCAAATGAGTCTCAGAAATTAACATTACATTAATATTTTTTTCCGAAAAGAAGTGCTCGGTCGATATAAATGAACGATAAGATCAAATACTCGAGTATCCGAAGACTGTGTATAATTATTTGTAACCTATATTGCAGTAAATAATGAATCTGTAACGTATTACATGAATGACATATGAACAAAATGTAGAATAGGAGTTAATTTCGTTACCTTTTAGTGTATTTAACCAATTTTTTTCGGTCCCACGTTGGGCGCCAATTAATGTAATGAACAAAACTATACTTGACATGAATCGCAAGATTATGCATAGCACAAGATGGGGGATATCTACTGGCATGGCAACCGATGAGGGCGATAGGAGCCTTTGAAAGCCGCTAGCAATCAGCCGGTTGCCCTCTAACCTGTCAATTGCCGAATATAAGGAAAATTTTTGGTACATAAATACTATTATAGATTCCTTGCAAATAATTTAAATGATATTGATCACGAAAAAAGATGTTACACACTAAACCCCAGAAAGATCAATCCTAAGGGATATCAACTGAAATTACACGTGGTCTCTCCTAGGTGTTGTGAGGAAGAAACCCACTCCTATACCCTCCCTACCTATGATTTTAAACATGATTTGAGTATATTAATATAACACTTTCAAATCTATGAAGTCTTTATCACCACATTAGTAGGAAACCTTAAGCTGTTTAATTATTAATAGTTATAACAATCACTTTATTGAACAAACAAAAAAAACCTCAATACACTACTTAGATCCTGACTTTCAGGTCTGGTTTCACAATATTAAATCATTAAATAAAATCCTATTAACATTTTTTCTTCTTCAAAAAAAAAAAGACTTCTAATATTTTTTAGTTTTTTATAACTAACAATACAATCTATATATAGCTACTAATACCAAAAATTTGTTCAAAAGGAATTCAATAAAGAAAGTAATATTTAACTTTGAGTATGGTAGATCATAATCATAACTAATACTTATTACTAATTGTTCAAAATTCCCGTTGCACTAGAGCTTGTATCACCCAACGCAGCGTACAGAACCAACTAATAGGGCTGTGTCGTTCATGAACGAACGAGTAAAATTGAACGAATCACTCAAATGAACGAAGTGAGCCGGTCATTTTACTGAGATGTTTTGGTTCAGTAGTACTGACACATAAAAATAAATTGAACGAAATGTACGACCGATGACCGAGCGCACTTGGCTCTTTTTTTGTTTTGTTTTGCTTTTTCATCGTTCATGTGGGATTTTTTTTTGTCATTTTCTCGTTTTCATTTGCCTTTTTATCTACTTTTAGTAACAGTGTTACCATTATGAAATTAATTAAATTGCCATTTATATTTCTTAAGTTTTTCAAACATAATAATCGGAAGTTTTTGTAAAAAACTACATTTAAAAAACACTTATTAATGCTATTAATATTTTCCAAATTCCTTATTTTATGTCACACAAAAAAATACTTTAATATTGCAAAAAAATTTACTTGTTGACTGTTCCTTTGTGTTATTTTGTTTGTTTTGATCATTTTGCCAAAAAATAACAAAAACATTGCATTTGTCTCTTTTTATTGACTGAATCAGCTGTTTGTTTTTTCATTTTGTTCTTTTTCTTGAAAAGAGCGGATGAACGAAATGAACGAACTCGTTCTTTTTTACAAAATGAACGAAAATGAGCGGTCACCTAAATGAACGATTTGGCACAGCTCTACCAACTAATAGATCAATGCAGGTTTCAAGAGAGATGTTTATGATTATTGTTGATAAGAAATCCAAAATGTCAACGAAGTTAAAAAAATTTATCGAAGCACTTGTTGCGAACATTGGTTTTTGTAAGCATATGTACATACTCGTATAAATGTATGTATAAATGTATTTTTTTTCACAACATGCATCTAATTGTTAATTCTGCTCTACTGGCTAGGTTTTTTTTTGTGTTTTTATTTATTTTTTGGATTTGGGGTAGTTGCGTTTTTGTTAAATTGTTAATTAATCTGTAGGTACGAACACATTTGCACCAGAAGTTTATTTTAGAGTAAACTTATTTATAAGTTGATATGCATATGAAGATAGCTACTGATAGCGATAAAAAAGCATTTTCCAGAAAAACGACTTCTCCCAAAACTTATTCCAGGTTGTGCTGTGCGACTTCACGTTAAAGGTGTCTGAGGTGGAAGAGATGGTAGTGATGGGTTTTTTCTTGCTTATTTGTTTTTTTTTCAGGCCGCCTTCATGAATTGCAATGACTACTGATCTTCGACTGCATATTGATTTATGCCACTTCTGGTTGGCGAAAGAATTTATGTTTAATTTTCTTTGACATTTTCGTCTTCTTCTTTGTGACTAGCTTTTTCTTGTTGGTAAAATGTACGAGTATATAAGAGGAATACGAGATTTTTAAAATTGCATGTGGTGAACGTGTTGTTAAAAAAAATTAACACCAAGCGATAAAACAGCAGGGGTGGCCCAATTTGCAGTCGCAACGCAGGAACCTTCGGTTAGGTAAAATTATTAGAAGTGTACAGGTTTTAAAATTTTTATCGGCCAATTGTTCGATATTTGGGTCTGCTTGCGCTTGGTAAAAACTTTTCTCTTCTTTCGTGCCACAATAGAGTAACAAAAAATCTTGATACTTTTTTCCAATTTAGGTTTTTAGAACTGTCTTTGTTTCAACCCAAGATACTTGAGAACGAAATCACATGTGTTTTACCTTCGGTTTTTTCTTTTATCTCCCCTGATGTTTCAAGGTTCGCAGTCGATTATTTATCGGTCATATCTATTTTTTTTATTTTTGCATTCTCTTGAATGCTCCGTACGCACCGATTATTTAAACAGAAACATTAAAATAATCTCGCAATAATGTTTTCAGTTCTTTCTTTCACACAATGGGTTAGCAGTGATGGTTGTAATATTGGTAACCTTCATAAGTTATGCACTTAATATTATTTTCTCTCTTTTTTTATGTTGAGTAAATTTTAATTTTTCGTGGGAATCGGAAACAATATGATAACTTATATTTTCTCATGTAAGCGCGTATATTTTACATCCAGTCTACTATTTAAACTTTTCTATGTGTTAGCCCAGTCAACAACCCTTAAGTTTTCACCACCCATTTAATTAGCATATATGACGCGCAAAATAGAAAGGTACCTAAGGGTAAAAACCGGTTTTGTTCAGGAGAGCCATTTTAAAGATTTAAATACGTGTATCATAAAACGCGCATATCTCTGGGAGGGAACACTTTTGGGGCATGGGATCGGTCTCATTCGATGCTCAGATGTTGTCCACATCAAAAAAAAGTGAAAATTAATTTTTTTTTTACCCTTAGGTTCCTTTCTGTATGCGCAGTCACATATATGTATGTATATGTAAGTGCATATACTTTTAAAACCTGACTGTGAAACAAGTTGTGCTGCCATTGACAAAGAAAATATTCCAGCAACTAAATTTCACATTACGAACTACTATATTGTTACGCAAAAATATTCCAAGAAGGTTAACGCAAGTGCTACGAAAAATATTCGTACAGCGTCGATGCAAAGAACTAACTAGAACAATAGCACATACAAGCGTGATTAAACGTTAACAACCAAAACAACTAAAGGTGGAGGTACATACCACGCGTTACGCCGCAACACGTTTCTTGCTTGTTAAACGTTTAAAGCTATAAAAATGCATAGTTACACACCACGCTTTTGAAGCTTTTTTAGTTGTAAAATTTGCCGGCTATTTTTTTGTCTTGCATTTACGTTTTATTTTTCTTTAAATATTTAATGCATTTTGTTATCCATTGTTTAATAAAAAAATTAATTTCTAATAGTTTTTGTGTATGCTAGCTATCATTTTGTATACAACGCGTGAAAGTTGAAGAATGTTCAACTTTTTGCAAGGTACGCGATTCGCAAACTTCTTTATGTAACTTGCCTTATGAAAATACACTATTTCAACTTTTTTTACAGAAGTTTGTATCGCATTATACGCGTGTTATGTAGCGTCTGCTTATTAAGAAGATTCACATATGTACATACATACATACATGTTAATTCAAACGAAAAACAAATGTACTCCAGCAAGCAACCACCATGCATTGCGTCGTTAATGATGTATGTATGTATGTACGCAGATATGCATATATATATGTATGTACATAGTTACCACATGAACAATAGTAAACAACATTTTAGATAATGATGATGATGACTAGACTTTGCTGAAACATTCGAGTGGCTTTGTGCGAACTATATAAAGGGGTAACGTATCCAATGGCGAGTCAGTTAATAATTAAAACGTTTATTGTGAAGAGATCATTTAAAAGAGTTGTCTACTAAAGAGTTCAGTTCATTATTGTAAATAAAGAGTAAATCTCAGAAGGTGAAAGCATTGAAAGTCGTACATAAGTTGTGCTATAATAAAGCAGCGGGACATTTTGGTTGTACAAACAGAGAGCGTATACAGAGTGAGTCTCGTGTGTGACGAGCAGCAGACAAACAGGAATTGCGTCAATACTGTAGTAAACAATGATTTAATTCTTTTACATACACATCAGTGAATGTATTCATTGTTTTATGGATCTGCATACAATAGCAATTGAAGGTATCATATGTTTTGCATACCGCTAGTCACCGTGTTGGCATTCCAGTGCAATGCATGTGCTATGCATGTGCTTGGTAAGCATACCATGGGTTGTTGATGTTTGTGGCGCACTTCAATATTTATGGGAAGATAATTTATTACTTTAAATATATCAAGTGACATTTTGTTTTCTCATGAATATTATAAATGTAAATATTTTTAATATATATAAAATAGAAATAAGATCACTAATTTTTACAATCTAGATTCTTCACATAATTAGTATATAAGCAGAAATTATTTGTATAAGAATTCAATCAATGAACTGCTGTCAAAAGAGCTCCTAGTTGAGCTCTACTAAAATTGGCATATATTTATTGGTTCATAGGTTCTGCTTTCTAAGCATTCAACTGCCTACAAACAATTTAGAGCCAGTGGCGTTAATTAACGCCGGCACTATCGGGTAGGCAGGCAACCTTTTGAAGTTTTTCTGGCTTAGCATCCTCCTACTGAAATAGAAGAACCTTTTGATATTTACAATACTAGCACAGCCAGTTAAGAGAATGCGTATACAACAGCGAGGAAGGCGTAGTGGTAACCAGTTGCGAATATTTAAGTAAATTAAGCTGTATTTGTATATTTCAGCTCTTGATTAATTTAATTTAAGTGTATTTGTAAATAAACTTGTATCATTCTTAACACTAATTACGACACTGGGGTCTTTACTTCATTTGCAAATATTCGAGTCTACGGAAAAGCGTTTTAAAGAATAAAAACGTAACAATTGGTGTCAGAAGTGGGATTTGCAAATGCAAGCGATACGTTTAAAGAGGGGTTAAACGTAAAGTAAGAGTGATATATAAAGAACCTCACACGTTTGAAGAGGTTAAACGTGAATAAAACCACATACGTTTGAAAAGGTTAAACGTAGTAATTGGTTTTGAGGGAAATGAAATTTCAAGAGCTTAAGGTGGAACAACTCAAGAAAGAGGTGAACAATCTGGATTTGCCAACAAGTAACAAAGGTCGAACTACAGAAAAGATTGTTGGAAGAGTTCCAGCGGCGCAACATCGACATAGAAAGCTATGAGTTCGATGAGAAAGAAGAATTTGAGGTATGTACTCGTGCAGCCGCTTGCAGTACAGACATCAGCGGGATGTTAGACGCAATGATGGCAAAAATGGAAATAAGCTTCAAAAGACTTCTAAGGCCACAAGCAAGAAACTTCTAGGCCAAAAATTTGACGAATTTAAAGCAAACAACGAGAAACTTCTAGGCCAAATGGACGCGAGATTTCGAGTTTCTAGCTAACAGCGAGAATCTAATACTAGAGTTTATCTACGAAAAATAACAACTATTTCAACAACACCCCTCCCCTCACAAATCACAGTCAGCCTAAAATTCTTAATATAATACTAGAGTTCATCTACGAAAAATTCAAACTATTTCAACAACACCCCTCCCCTCACAAATCACAGTCAGCCTAAAATTCTTACAGATATACAAACACAAATTATCAAACTGAAACTGAAACCGACAAAAAAAGTGTCGGTTTTTAAGTTTTACTTTATTTTTTCCTAAAAATGAAACCCATGTAAAGAATTTAATATTAAAGGATTTTGAAAGCAAAAAAAGTTTAATAATAAATTGTTTGAAGGATGAGAAATCCGGAGGTGAAAAATACAGCTTAACAATGGATGAATGGACTAGTGCTAGAGGTAGACGATACATGAACGTAAATATACACAACTCCAAGGACAATTTTATAACCTAGTGCTTAGCCGTATTTTTGGAACATGTAATTATGGAAAAACTCAAGAACTTGTACGGGAAAAGTTGTTTGAATTGAAAATTTCATTGGATTTGGACATTGTGGCATGTACTGCAGATGGAGCAGCAGTTAACCTTAAATTTGGATTAAAAAATTCAACAGAGCTTCAATTGTGTTTGGCTCACGGCATCCATCTTGCGGTGATGGATGTGGTTTATGAAAAAATGGACCTATAACCCAGAAATGGAAGAAACTGGAATTGTTGAAAGTGAGGACAATTTCGATGAAGATGAGGAAGAGGATGTATCACAAATTGGTAAAAAAAATGATAGCTTATATAAATTTTAATCTAGAAGACGTAAGAAAAATAGTTTGTTATTTTAAAAACTCTTCAGTTCGCAACAACATTTTACAAACAAACGTTAACAAATTGCACGGTCACGAGCTCAGTTTACTACTAGACTCTCCAGCTAGATGGAATTTAATAATTCCAATGCTTGGAAGATTATTGCTGTTAAAGGAATGTATTGAAAAGAGTTTACAAGAATTGTCGGCCTTACATTTATTTGATGCTGTAAATTTCGAATAATGATTTTTTAAATTCCTTTAAAGAATCATTACTGTTAATAAAAATGACTGTTGAGGGCATTTGTCGTTCAGATGCTAATATTATTCAAGTTGAAGGTGCTCTACAATTTCTATACCAAAAATTAGTTAGTTTAAATACAGATATTAGTCAAAAGTTGCTGATATCTATTAAAAAAAGAATGACCCAACGAAGAAATAGAAATATTGTTGACTTAGCAAAGTATATTTTAAACCCAACAGTTACCCCAAATGCGGATGTTATTAATTTTGCAACCAAATTATTAAAGCGTTTATATCTCAACAGTGAAAATCAATTAGATTCCGATAATGAAGAAAATTACAACAATTCTTTGCAGAAGGAATTGCAATCTGCTATCAAAAAAGCTCTAACAGATGTAAATCAAAAAGGCGATAATTTTAACGTCGTTAGTAGGGTGTTGAGGAGAGTTCTGGAAACAAGAGCAGGGAGTAAAAAATTTATACTAATTTTGTATGGCATGAACGATGCAAAAACTGCAACGCTGGTCAGTTGAATGTGTGGTTAAAATAGGGTGGCACTTATATACCTGGAAGTTTTTGAAATTGTGTGTGAGTAATGAGATTCGGCAACTGGGCTGGCACGACTTGGCTTGGCTTGGCTTGGCTGAGTTTGGTCGGGGTTTGGGCGGGGTTTGGTCGGGGTTTGGCTGGGGTTGGTTAGGATTTGTATACTAATTTTGTATGAGAAAACTAACAACGATGATATAAGTGCCACCCTATTTTATTGTTGTGCTGTTGTTAAAAGTTCTGTTGTGGTTTTTTCGTTGATATGTATGAATGTGTTTGAAACAGTTGATTTAATTAAGTTGTTTGAACACAAAAGCTTGATCCTAACCATACACAACAAAGTTGATAAGAAATAAAAAAACCAAAACAATACTATTTATGTATTTATATATTTTATTTATTAATTTGTTTGAAAATTTTATAATATAATAAAAAATAGTAAAAAAATAAATCTCATATTGAAGTATGTATATATAATATTATTGAAGTTCATCTTTATTGATCCAAGAATTATGTTGATTGGAAAATCCCTACCATTTTACGTACGCCTGGTGTTCCTTAGTTTTAATAACATTTTCAATCAAGTATGTATTTGGAAAATGTGTCTTTAATAGTTCATGTTCATAGAATCCACCAACAATCGGATTCCTTTGATAGTCTTCCAATAAATAAGTAATGGGGTTTGTGTTCTGTAAAGTACGAATTTTAAAAATTTCAGTTGTCCAGTTTGGAGTATATCCTTTTGAAAAAATATGTTTATATTTGCTAATTCGAACATGATCTCCAACTTTTAGTTTACCAAATTTATATATTTTGGGATGATTATAGACTTGTTTTAGTATAGAACTTTCATTTTCTGTGTTAACAGACTTTGGCGTCATTCCAATTGTTCTATGCTTTTTATTATTATATTGATTAATTAAATCCTTGCATATATGTATCCATTGATAATTTCCTTGTAGACTAAAATTTTTCCACATCATTCCTTTTAGAGTTCTATTAAATCGTTCTACAATAGACGCTTTCATGATACTGTATGTAGAATAGTGGTTGATATTATGTTTTATCATCAAGTTTTGAAATATTTTATTATAGAACTCTTTACCATTATCTGTTTGCAAGTTTTTTGGAATTCTCTTTAACGAAAAAATAGATTGCATAGCATTGGTTATATCTTCACTACTTTTAGATTTTACGGGTACAGCCCAAGCAAACTTTGAAAATGTATCTATAACTGTTAAAATAAATCTATAGCCTTTGTTATATTTTGAGGAAACACCCATTTCAACAAGATCTGCTTGCCAAAGATCATCAATTCCCTTGATCACCAATCGACGTCGAACGAAATTTCTACGTGCTTGCTTATGAAGCTCCTGAACCACTTCTTGTCGCTCCATTTCTAACGTCTATCTTAGATTACATTTAAATCAAAAACGATTTATATATCTATGTTTAAATGGTTTGTAATGAGCTTCGTTTTTTCATTTAGACGTTCTTCAACTGAATCAATTTTGTGATTAAATAATGATCTCATTTCTTTTAGTGATTGATTGAGATTATTTAGTATTATACTTTGATCATGTATTAATTTACTTAAACGTGTTTCTACATTATCAAATTTTTCTGTAATCAACACGTTGTTGTTGTATTATTTCGTTAAAATGATCCTCCATTCCCTTAATTCTCTCCATATACATTGTATCCAGTTGTTTCTTTATTTCACTTAAATAACTTTTCATGTAAATTTTGTTTACAGCATCGTTTTCCAATACAGGACTAGCAATATTTTTTATTCTCCGCAAGTTAAAGTTGAAATTACGATCACTATCCAAATGAATCTTGAAATGTTGATTTTGGTATCTTACAGATTTTTCAATGTAATGTCCAAACTTATCGATAGGCATTTTATGAATATGAATTGTTAAACATTTTTAAGACTATTTATATAATAATTTTTGCTTCTCTCAATTCCTCAATAATTGATACAATTTCATTATTATGATTTGAGTGACCAGCTGTTGTTGATGAAATCAAAAGACGCAATCTATCAACCAATTCGTTAGGATCATTCCAATAAACATAATTATGCTTTTTTCTATTCAATTTCATTAAACCTTTTCCCTTATGAATTTTCTGTTGTTTAAATAGGTTTTTAATAATCGTTGTATATTTAATTGAACGATTTCCTTTAATTTGACCATTAATACTGTTATTTCGTTTCTGGACATTAGTCATCTCCAATATTTGTTTATAATTATTTAAATCTGTTTTATTATAACTGATTGGTTTCTTATAAACTAACAATTCATATAAGCCTGATGTGAAGGGCCATTTTAAATTACCTACAGTAATATTGGTTGCATTGAAAGCGATGGGTTCATTACCCAGTCTCCATATTTGATTTTTATCCTTATGAGAACCATAGGTTTTATCATATATATTTAAGTTAACTTTTGATAAATTATATTGAACACTTTGATTGGGATGTATTGCAATGGTGTTATCATCATCATTGTTATCATCCTCATTATCAACATTATCATTATTATCATCATCATCATCATAGTCATCATCATAGTCATCATGATCATTTTCATCATCAAATGATTGAAACGTGTTTGAACTTTTCTCGATTTTCTTGTTATTAAAGCTTGGAGAAAACGTGTTATAATCAAGCTTACTCTTTTTATACGGTGTACTGAAGGCAACTTTATTATTCTCAAGAGTTATCCGGATATTTTTCATGTTTTATAATGTTATTATTAGTTGATTGAACTAATTCTTTTAATGGTTTTGATATTGGTTTCAATGTCTTTTCCAACAATTAATCATTTGCAATTTCTCCAAGCAAAATATTCTTATATTTCTTTTTTAAAATATTTCGAGTTTTAATAAGATTATTAACTAGATTTGTGTTCATATTTATAGATTGAATTAGAAACAGATCCAAAACAGATCAGTTTAGCAGTTAGCGGTTTAATAGTTGAGAAGCTATTAGTTTAATAATTACTCTTGTACTGATTTTAAAATATCTGTAATATTTCTTTTATAGATTTATAAATATATCGAAACCTTTTCTATATCGACCATTATTCATAGAATCATCTTTGTTAATAACTAGAAAACCATATTTTTCTTTCCAACACTCGGCACATAACTTATGAAATGTTTTGAAAGTCATATCAGAACCAACATGATCATTGTAAATATGCTTAATATTCATTACATCCTGTTTAAAAATTATAATCATATTTGCATTATCGCGAATCAAGTGTTTTGGTATACGTGTATATGTTTGGCATAAATAAAAACTATCAATATCTTTATGACGGCCCATACAGAAGTAAGAACGTACATGATTTTGTTTCTCACAAGCTATATCGTCGAATATAAATACTGAATTTGGTTTAACTTCGTCTGGCGATAGAACATCATCATTATTGGAAAATGATGAAAAATTTATCTCCTTGATAGGTTTAATTAGACTTTCTAAGTACTTATATTTCGGTTGTTGTGTTGACTTTGAATATAAGTAAATATTTTTAAATTTCAATCCATGAGGACTTTCAATAAGACTGATCATCACATTTGTTTTTCCACAATTTGATGGACCCACAATAAGAGCTCGAATAGAATTCGGTAGTAATGAACTATGACGAATTTTATTTGATGAATCGAGCTTTGATTCGATATTCCTTACATTAATCCTTTTATGTTGTTTAAAAAAACGCATTCTGAAATCTAATGATAACATAATATATAAACCAGTCTCTTTTATTTGTTTTCAATCAATTTGATTTTAATCTTTAATCGACAAAGTATCAATAGATATGACAATCATTTATAAAAAGATATTCAATCGTCATCCATACTTCATCGGTAAAGGTTTTCTGAATAAAATAATTAATAAACTTCCTATTGAACTTCATTTACCCGGTTATCAATTTTGTGGACCTGGAACAAAATTAAAGAAACGTTTAGAAAGAGGTGATCAAGGAATCAATCTATTGGATACTGCTTGCAGAGAGCACGATATAGCATACTCAAACAATAAAGATTTAGAGAAAAGACATATTGCTGATAGAATCTTAACTGAAAAGGCTTGGCAAAGGGTTAATGCTAGCGATAGTAGTTTCGGTGAAAAATCAAACGCTTGGTTTGTTACTACTGCAATGAAAACAAAAACAAAATTCGGAATGGGTAACGTTATTAGTAAAACTAAAAGATTGTCTTCAGTAAATAAACATCAACTATTTAGACATGCATTGAAAAGTGCAAGAAAGAATATAAAAAAACTGAAAACTTGAAAGATGCTATAAAGATTTCACGAAAAGTAGTAAACAATATTTTCAAGGGGGAAAAAAAATCATTAATAAAAACACCTCGAATAATACCTCTACCTAAATCTGGAGGTTTTCTTCCACTTGCACCTATATTCGCTGCACTGAGCGCACTTGGTGGTTTAGCTGGTGGTGTATCTGGCATTACAAAAGCAATCAATGCAGTCAAAAATGGAAAGGAACAATTGACTGAAGCAAAACGACATAATAGTACAATGGAAGCCATTGCGATTGGAAAAGGCATGTTCTTAAAACCATATAAAAAAGGATTTGGATTATATTTAAAACCTTATCAACAAAATTTTTAATGAAGCTACCTAAAAGAGCTCTTTCTGATGTAGACTTGAGAAAATATGCAAAACATATTCCAAATTTTAGAGGTGTGTTTATGTGTAACACCCTTCCAAGCAAACCATTTAAAAAAGAATGTGGAACACATTGGGTAGCATACTGGAAAAACAACAATCAAATCGAATATTTTGATATCTTTGGCAATTTGCAACCACCAAAACAATTAATAAAATATTTAGGAAAAAACATTAGTTATAATTATGATAGATATCAAAATTTTAATACAATAAATTGTGGTCAATTATGTTTAAAATTTTTGTTTTCGAAGCTAAACTAAAAAGAAACTATAAATGTTTTAATAAAATACATTGATTAAGAATTAAAAAGATCTTGTTTTATTTATATGTATATAAAAATTTTTGTTTTTTTTTTCATTTATTAAAAATTTTAAAAGAAGATATTATAATTAAATAATTTTTCTAATTTCACTTGTTAGAGGTGAGTATTCGATTAAGCGATCATAAATAACTAAACAGTATGCTGATGTTTTTTCTAGAATTGGTTTGTTTGCTTCAGTATCAAATTCAATTCGTACATCAATTTTAACAGTTTCATTTTGATGTGAAACATCAACAACAATAAGCGGTGCGTAAGACTTGTAATCATTAACATCCAGCAATGGTTCAGGTTCTCGCATGTAAAAGCTTTGTTGAAATTTTGCATACATATTATATAGTACAGAATACTGGCCATTTTCAAAACGATTATTTAAATCATCATATGGATATGACTCTGAGTTTAGATATACTTTTAAATTAGAGATATTACAATGGTCAAATATATTTCCTAGTTCTTTACTTTTCACTTTTTGTAAACCAATTATAAGAAATCGTGGTCTTTCGTTTTGTGGAGAAAGCTTCACATTCCATAAAACCTTTGTATTCGTTGGTAGTGCAGGATTTACATGACAATCCCAACTACGAAATGCAATTGGTATAGAATTTTTGCTGTTGATTATCTTAAACATTTCCAATTTTGCAAAGTCTGATAGTTGAATATGCGGCATTTTCCACATTATATCCAGAATTGTTAATTTCAGCTGATCAGTTGTATTTGTAGAATAATATGATCTCTCATCGGATGTAGAACGGTGAAGAATGAGCTCATGTTTCGAATTTAATAGTATTTTGTTATAATCTTCAGCAAACCCCATCAACATTTTCAGAGTTATACAACAGCTAAAATGACTTTTTTCTAAAACAAAAGTTTCGTTAAGACACCAACCAGCGTTTTTTAGTGTAGCACTTTCAGCCTTATTCAATGATACAAAATTTTTCATGGTGGATGAAATTCCAAGTTTGCGTGTACGATCAACTTCAAAACCATTAATTTCATAACGAATTTCATCAAACAAATATGAAACAAAGTTGTTTTTAAATTTCACATCTATAACTGGAACCTCTTTGTTTGGTTCCTTCTTTACTATAAAACCATGAATGTAAATCATACTCTCACTTGGTAAGACAAAGAGATCCTGATTTTGAATTGGTATACGAATTTCATCATTGTTGTTGAATGATTTTAGATATGGAGAGTAACTATGATATTCTCTTTTTACAATACTCTCATCATATATAGGTTTTTGAAGGACGTTTAGTATTTCATTCATGGTTGAAGATTAAATCCTAATGATTTTAAGTATTCTGTATTATATGATGTTAACGGGTTTTTATTTTTTATACTTTCTCGAATGTGAGTTCATGAGGGATTGAATGGAAATCCTCTTTGCATTACGTTTTTATTGTAAATGATCATTATTCTGGTTTAACCCTTTCGCGGACACACGAAATTTAGAAAATGTTAGCAGAATGACACATGCATTTATTTGGCTTATAAAACAGAGGCTATAGCCGACGTGATATTTTTCTCCCACTCACGAAAAAGAGATCAAAAAAAATCGAATTGGGGCACTAGTTAAATCTGATTGCTTCTGTAGTGGCACACAATATGTTACTACATAAAAAACCAATACAGTTGACGTCGCCTATGCCCGACGTGTTTATATACGTATTTTTTTCTATGTCGGCATATACCGACGTGTCCAATTTAAGCGTTTCGTAGTGTCGGCATATGGCGACGTGTCCGCGAAAAGGTTAAAGTGGGGTCTAAGAGTGATTTTTTCTCCTCTAAAATTTATAAGTTCACCGTCTTGATTTAAGATTCTAATCGTTATGTTGTTTATTTGCTGACAGTTGACGGGAAAATAAATAACATTTCGAGGTTTTTCGCTTATTTTATATCCTGGAGGAACATCAAGAGGAAATTCATGAATAGCATGATTCGAAGTATTATTAATAAATGATCCGGTTGTTAAGTTGCTTTCAATGCGTATTGTATTAACATCCGTAATATGTGCAGGTAAGTCAGATTCAAATAACCTTGTAGTATTCAATTGATTAATATCTACAATCATCACTTCCACAGATTTATCATTTTGAAGATTTTGATCAGTGTTATAATATTCAGTTGAATTTACTTCTAATTTTCTTTTGCTAAATCCGAGCAACTTTCCTATACTGTTTGGTTGTGAAAAATCTATATCCATTGATGAAGTTATTTCAGTTTTAAGTGTGTTATTGTTAGCTTCAATTATTAGATAAATTGGTTCATCAATATCTTTTAAGCTTAAGTTTAAGAAAAAATCAATATCCTCAAGTTCATATGAACCAACCGGAATAGTAATAATATGATTTCCTATATGAAACAAATTGTTGTGAACATCTACATTGGGTATGGAATTGAATGTTACAAAATCAATAAGTCCACAAACATATTTTGTAGGGAGTTCAATTGGAGGAGAATATTCTCCAACCAGAGTTGAAGTGTTTCCGTTTAAAGATATTGTTATTGACATTTCAAGTATTCAGAATGAACTGATGTTTGATGATTATTTTATCTGATTTAAGTGTTAATAATAAATCAAAAAATGTCTTTTATAATTTTATGTTTTCTTTATTAATATTTGATTTAATAAACTTTCTTAAGAGTATTACATTTTTTTGAGCACATATACAATATTTTCTATGATAACAACAAACATTTACAGATTTATCATTTTGATATAATGTTTTTAAATTTGGACAATTTAGATCATCTAGGTTATAAAAATTAATTTTATCCTTAAAAAAATTTTGAATCCACTTAATTTTTTCTAATCCTTTAGCATAATAAATAAAATTTTTATCTTTAGCATGCGCAATATAATATTCCACAATATTTGTTAAGGTTGAATCGCCATCTTTCCATTTTAATCCATGATGATGATTATAAAGCCAATTAATTGAATCTTTTTCTTTTGTTGTCAACAATGAATATGGAAAAGGTGGTTTAATAATAAATGTTTGTACTTGTATATCGTTAATTGAAATACTCAGTTCTTTTTCGATGAATTTATTGTTGAGATAAAAACATTGTGTAATATTAATCAAGTCACAACGACGACTCTAGAACTGTTTATAAAGTCTATGTTTTTAAATTATTATAAAAATTCATTATACATAATGCTTGTTCCCAAATTTTATCGATAAGGGAACATTTACAGGTATCAGGTCCACAAGTTGTTTCATTGTTGAACCAAACACAATTGGTGTAATGATATCCAAATTTTGATTTACTTTTCTTATAAAATGCATATTCATCGAATTGAGTTTTTAATTTCTTCAAAATAATCTCATGTTCATACCACAAAAACCTTTCTTCGTTCAAGAAGTCATGTAAAATTTTCGAATAAAACTGATTATTCATTATTTTTCTTATTTTAATTTTTTTGTTTATGTTAAATAAATCTTCTTAACACATCAACAACAAAGTTTATATTAAGTAGTAGTAAATGTATTTCATCATATTAGTTAATTTATAATATTTCCATATCCAAATCATGTGTATAATCTTGAATGTTGATTAATGTCATATCGGATCGGTATGTAGTATCATCCTCAGAAACCGCCTCAATTTCACCATTACTTAAAATTCTTTCGTATTCAACTTGACGGTATTCGAAACATGAAATATTTAATCGACGTTTCAAGTAATTGCTGTCATATGTACAACGGATTCTCAATTTTATATTATCTTTGTATTGAAGTTGAAAATGTCTATAAAATGGAGCCGAACTTTCAATTATTCCTGCAATATTTTTTTTCTTTTTTTACTAAATCTTGCCTAAATGTTTCAATAGCTTGTTCAACAGTAAAAGATTGATTTATAGGTGGTGGGGAGTCTTCTTGTTCTTCGTTTGATTTATATTCTGCTTTTGTTGTTGACTCGATGTTTTTATTTAAATCATTATTAAACTTTAAAAGTTTGAAATTTAGTTGTATGCTCACAGTATCATTATTTGGTAATTTAATTGCAAATTCTGTATTTTTAAGTTCATTTTCACTCAAATCAATAGGTAATGAAGCTGAAAACACTTGTATGATATAGATATATAAAAACAATATGATAAAAATATTTTTCATTTTAGTTTTTCTTTTTAATATATATGTTCTTAAGTTAGCGATATATTTTTGAATGAGATGATAAGAATTGTTTCTCATATTTATATACTAATTTAATAATCTTCATATCGAAATGAGTAATCACCACCGCTAGCACCATCAGCTGCTTTCTTAACTATACTATTATTAACCATTTTTTGAGGGAGGGGAGGTTTTGTTGATTTTTATTCAATGAGTGGATACCAGTCTTACCATTATAAGATTTAGTTGCATCACTAAAAACATGTTCATCTATTTCACTATAAACGCATGATGGTTTGTATGAGTATACATTTATATCTTTAAAACCACCCTCATAGACTGTTCCGACTAGTGATATCATACCACCAATAACCTCAATTTTTATATGTTGATTGTGACTAAATTGAAATATTGGAATATTTGTTGGCATTTGTTGTCCTCTATTAAGAGAAAAAATTTGCGTTCTAGTCCCTCCTTCTGCGGTTAGAAACACCTGCATTATAATATCCAAAACTATTGCATTTATTATTTGAAAAGTTTTCCACTGTGCATGACAAGTACAATATTTATCACCAGTTTTTAAAAATTGACCCCAATACATATTTATCAAAGTTTTAATTTAACTGAATCTCTTTTTATATATATATATATATATATATATATATATATGTGTGCATACACGTATACTTAACCGCAATTGATAAGAAGTTATTGAAATATCTAAAAACGTCTTATACTATCAATTATTGAATATAAAGAATTCGTTTTACGGTGAAAAGTTGAAAGCAAAAAAATGAGGACAAGCTTAAGAAAATTGTTTCAAAATCCTAATATTACATACTTACCTTTAAAGGATATGGAAGAAAATACTATATATGAAATCAACAAGATAGATCGAGTAGATACAAAATATGGTGAAAGTATAAGATGTCTTCTAAATAAAGAATATTACATTTATTTACCTAAACGATTTCTGATTATTACTAAAAATCAGATGGATTATCTAAACACAACTCCACACATTTTAAAGAAAGTTAAAGAAGTGAAGGGATTATATACTCTAATCGTTAAAAAGAAGAAGCAATATGTATTCTACAACAACTTGTATGACAGTACTGAAGAAGAAGATGATGATGATGATCATGATGATGAAATAGAAAACACATTTTAAATAAACCTCGAAACAGAAACTTTTTTAAAATTATAAAAACATAAGTATCAATAAAAACCCACAAAATCTAAAATTTCTCATGTATTTGATAAATTAGGAACTTTATAAAAATGAAAAACCGCAACGGAAGCTTTTTAAAATTAAAACCCACAACATTAAAATATCTCACGTATTTGATAAATTAGGAACTTTATAAAAATGAAAAACCGCAACGGAAGCTTTTTAAAATTAAAACCCACAACATTAAAATTTCTACCACATTTTTCATGTTTAGAAACAAAATTACATTTCTGAATTTTGTATAAAAACCCCCTCTAGTTTTACTTTAAGTGTTATTCAAGTTAAGTAAATCACTAAAGATGGAAACGCATTTAAAAACAATATTTAAAAAATGCCAAAATAAAACCATTCTCCCATTTAATCACAATTACCAAATTACGAAGATGGAGCGTGTACAGACACGCTTTGGGACGAAAATTCGTTGTTTGGTGGAAAGCAATCAGTATATTTAATGATATCATAGATGATGATACTATTGCGGAATTTGACCGCAATACCTACTACCTTTCCAAAGATAGGAAAGGAAGCAGTGATTTAAATTACGAATTAACTATAAATGCGGAAACAACAGGTAATTTTTGGTAAAAAAGTTTTTATTTATTTATTTATTATTAAATCTAATAATTAATTATTATCGTTTTAGCTCAAGATACACCAAAGAAGTAAATTGAATATTGAATGTCATTGAAGCCAACGACAAACGGAAGCCGAAATTATTTGCTCTGAATGATAAAGCTGTTATTATGTTAATAATAAATGTGGTTACAATTTTAATTTAAGCATTTGTTTGTTAATTTTTTTTTTTATTGTTATTTATACACTTGACCGCAACTTTTTATCAAACTTGTATTTTAGTAAGAACATTTGTTAATGAGTTTTAATGAAACAATTGATTTTCATCATTCTGAGAAAACGTGTTACTCGCAAAAAAAGAAAAAAAAACATATTCAAAAACCGATATCAGTGATTGAAAACTATTAAACAAGTATTCTTAAAACAGAAAATTATAATTTATATATAATTTAAAAACTGTTTAAAATTATATTTATATAAAAAGTTGAAACGGTATTTGATTTTATTAAAAACTACGTAAAAGCTAAATTCTAAAAAGTAATCTTTTAAACCGAAATTGTGAAATATTTAAATATTTATATAAACATCTTCACTAAGTCCAGGTATGTTGTAGATATTAAGAGCAAATCTATAATTTGTGTTTATTTTAATTTCAAATACTTTAAGTACATTACTTCCATTTCTGGTGTTATATCATGTACATCCGTGAAGTATGTGGAACGTCTTTCGTATCCAAATTTAATTTTAAGAGACATTTTAATAATAAACATATTAACCCAAAATCAAGCAAAACAAAACTAAATTTAAAAAATGAAAAAATTGTTAAAGTTGAAAATATTGAAGAAACTCCATCGTGTAGATATATACGATGTGAAACTTGTAAATTAAATATAAGAAAAGGTTCTTGGTCTCATCATTTGAGAACTAATGAACATAAAAAAAAAATAATCGTTTGTTTATAAACAACGATATATATTTAAGAAATTTATTATTCGACATATTGTCATAAGTTTATTTTAATTTGAAATTTATTTGCTGGAGGTCAAGCATTGTCTATATATTTCATTGGTGCTTAGCCAAATCATCAGTAGACTTTAACCACATTTTGAACAGTCACAAACCTCTTATCTTATGCACAGACTTTCAAAAACTATTTGAGAATTCACAAATAATAATCACAAATAATAATATTTCTGAAAATCACAAGCGAAACACAAGCAATAGGCATAGAAACTATAACAAAATCCCAGCAAATAATTTATATTCGATATGAATCTATTTTATTTTTCTACACCTTTATACAATTAGAAATCCATTGGATAACAATAAAAGTATTTATAAGGCAAAATGAAAAATAAAATCTAAATTTAACATTTAAGAAATTTATTATTCGACATATTGTCATAAGTTTATTTTAATTTGAAATTTATTTGCTGGAGGTCAAGCATTGTCTATATATTTCATTGGTGCTTAGCCAAATCATCAGTAGACTTTAACCACATTTTGAACAGTCACAAACCTCTTATCTTATGCACAGACTTTCAAAAACTATTTGTTATCCAATGGATTTCTAATTGTATAAAGGTGTAGAAAAATAAAATAGATTCATATCGAATATAAATTATTTGCTGGGATTTTGTTATAGTTTCTATGCCTATTGCTTGTGTTTCGCTTGTGATTTTCAGAAATATTATTATTTGTGATTATTATTTGTGAATTCTCAAATAGTTTTTGAAAGTCTGTGCATAAGATAAGAGGTTTGTGACTGTTCAAAATGTGGTTAAAGTCTACTGATGATTTGGCTAAGCACCAATGAAATATATAGACAATGCTTGACCTCCAGCAAATAAATTTCAAATTAAAATAAACTTATGACAATATGTCGAATAATAAATTTCTTAAATGTTAAATTTAGATTTTATTTTTCATTTTGCCTTATAAATACTTTTATTGTTATCCAATGGATTTCTAATTGTATAAAGGTGTAGAAAAATAAAATAGATTCATATCGAATATAAATTATTTGCTGGGATTTTGTTATAGTTTCTATGCCTATTGCTTGTGTTTCGCTTGTGATTTTAAGAAATATTATTATTTGTGATTATTATTTGTGAATTCTCAAATAGTTTTTGAAAGTCTGTGCATAAGATAAGAGGTTTGTGACTGTTCAAAATGTGGTTAAAGTCTACTGATGATTTGGCTAAGCACCAATGAAATATATAGACAATGCTTGACCTCCAGCAAATAAATTTCAACGATATATATATATATATATAAGTAAAAATTTATTTACTAAGCGTATTCAAACTTTTGTATACGAAAATAAAAAGGTAGATGAGCTTTCAATAAACATTTTATTTTCGAATGCAAAAGAAAGTATTATAAATATTTTAAAAAATATGTTATTAGAACATCAAAATATAAAATTTAATATAGAAGTTTTTGCAGAATATATAAAATTCTCAAAAACTAATGAAATTGAAGATGATGATAGCGCACTAATTAGTGTGAAATCTTTTCAAACGAAAATGGTAATAGTACAATTAGAACAAGATCTATCAGACATGTACGATAATCATAGTATAGAAATAGCAACCAAAATGGATGAATTTCAAGAGAGAGACAGTGGTTGGTCTCTAGTTTGTATCAATAAAATTGAAATAAACGTTAAGAAGTATTGTCCTATAAAAGGATCTAAATATTTAGAACTACCAATATTTATCAGAAATAAAAAAGCGTGCACCAACATTAAAAATAATGATAATTATTGTTTCAAATGGGCTCTTATAGCTGCATTAGAAAACAATCATTTAAATCCAAAATATTCACATTATAGTAATGTTATCACACAAAGCTTAATAACACTAACAAATGGAATAACAATTGATTTCACCAAGTTAACCTTTCCTCTATCTATTGCTGATATTAAGATATTTGAGAAATACAATTTAAATATAAGCTTGAATGATTTTGGATGTGATGTGATAAAAAAAGAAATCGTTGGACCATATTATAGGACAGCTGATGAAAAAATTAATCATATCAATTTACTATACATTCAAGATGATGAAAACGATGAATCACATTATGTTTGGATAAGAAACATAAGTCGTTTATTGAGCACACAAGTTTCAAAACATCTAGGTGCTAAATATTTTTGTAATTTTTGCGTACACTATTCAAGCAGTGAACTCTTGTTATTAAAACATAAACAAGAATGCAATAAAATTGTCACCAAAATGCCTTCGGGTGTTAAGGATGCTAATATATTGCAGTTCAAAAATTTTAAAAATCAATTAGATGTACCATTTGTTATCTATGCGGATTTTGAATGTATATTAAGTAAAATTAACAACAAAAATTCTAATAATGTCACAAGCATTCAAAAACATATACCTATAGCTTACAGCTACTACATAAAATCATCTTTTGATTCTAAACTGAATAAGCTTAGAACGTATACGGGTAACGATGTTGTTAAAGATTTTGTTCAAAATTTGATTGAGGATGCACGTTTTTTGTGTACAAACTTTCTAATGAAAGTAGTGCCAATGAATTCTCTATTACCTCATGAAGTTGAAAAACATTATAATACTAATGAGTGTCATATATGTAAACAAATTCTAGATGATGATAGATGTGCTGATCATTGTCATTTAACTGGTCAATATCGCGACCCAGCTCATTGGAAATGTAATATTAATAACTTTATTCCAATAATTTTTCATAACTTTTCAGGTTATGATTGTCATTTGTTTGTAAAGGCTCTAGCCTTTACAAATTAAATTTATGTCGTCTAGTTTAGATAAATTATCTAATTATTTACATAACGATAACTTTAAAACACTGAAATCAATATATCCAAATCATTTAGAATTTAATCTTTTGAAAAGAAAAGGTATATTTCCTTATGATTATATCGATTCAGTTGAAAATTAAATGAAAATGTCTTACCTTCTCGTGAACAGTTTTTCTCTACATTAAATAATAAAGAATGTACTATTGCTGATTATGAGCACGCGTTAAGTGTTTGGTCTACATTTAACTGTCAATCTCTAAATGAGTATATGCTTTTATATCTAAAAACTGATGTACTTCTTTTAACTGATGTATTTGAAAATTTTCGTTCTGTTTGTAAATCAATATATCATCTTGATCCATGTCATTACTATACAACACCTGGTTTATCGTGGGATGCCATGTTAAAAATAACGAAAATTAAATTGGAATTATTCACCGATATAAATATGTATAATTTCATTAAAAAAGGAATAAGAGGTGGTATTGTTCAATGCACAACACGTCGAACAGTTACAAATCATAAATATATCAAAACATATGATTGCTCTAAACCCTCACAATATCTTATGTATTTAGATGCGAACAACTTGTATGGTTGGGCAATGTCTGAATCTTTACCAGAAGGTAAATTTGAATGGATTGAAGATATAGATAGCTTTGATATTTCGAAAGTATCTGAAAGCTCTTATTTTGGTTACATTTTAGAAGTTGATTTAGACTATCCTGAAGAACTACATGATAGTCATAATGATTTACCGTTTTGTGCTGAACTTAAAAGTCCACCAATACAACATCATAATATAAAGAAACTAATTCCCGATTTAACTAACAAAAAATCATATATAATTCACTATCGAAATCTTCAACAGTGTATTAGAAATGGTTTAAAATTAGTTAAAATTCAGAGAATATTAAGATTTAAACAATCAACTTGGTTGAAACAGTATATCGATTTAAATACCTTTCATCGAACCAATGCCAAAAATGAGTTTGAAAAAAATTTTTTTAAACTTTTAAAATGTTGAAAAACGTAAAAATGTAAAAATCGTTAATGCTTGGGAGAGTGAACACAACCGTTTGGGCGCACGAGCTCTTATAGCAAAACCTAATTTTCATAGTTCAACACATTTTACCGATAATATGATTGCAATTCAAATGAGTATGGATAGCGTAACATTCAATAAACCTATATATTTAGGGTTTTCAGTTCTAGAACTATCTAAATATAAAATGTATGACTTTCACTATCAGTATATGCAGACAAAGTTTAATGAAAATTTAAAATTAAATTATATGGATACTGATTCTTTAATTTACACAATAAGAACAAACGATTTTTATAAAGATATTTACAATGATCTTCATCTAAACTTTGATACATCAGACTATTCAATTAATAATGTTTTCAATTTCCCCTTGCAAAACAAAAAAGTCTTGGGAATGATGAAAGATGAGAATAATGGACATGTAATGTTAGAATTTATTGGGCTTCGATCAAAAGTATATTCAATAGCTGTTGGCGATAAAGAAGAAATCAAAAAAGCTAAAGGTGTAAAAAACTCTGCTTTAAAAAAACTAACTATAAATGATTATCGTAACTGTTTGATAGATAAAACCATATATCACGATAAAATGTATATATTTAAATCTATCCTACATGAAATTTATACACAAGAAATATTAAAAGTTGTATTAAGTTATGATGATAATAAACGTTATATAGAGAAGATGGTATTAATACCTATGCTTGGGGACATTTCAAAATAAACAAAAATTGAAATTTTAATAAAGTCTAAATCATATAAAACAAAAAAAAGGTTTTTTCTTTTACAAAAACAATATTTATTTATACATATTTATAATATATATATATATATATATGTATATATTAGAAACAGTTTTTGCTTTTTGCAAAAAAAAACAAGTAAGAGTACTATATTCGGCTGTGCCGAATCTTATATACCCTTCACAAATCATAAAATGTAGAGAAAAGACATGCGTGCATATGTACGTATGTGTATATATGTAGATACGTAGACATGCGTAATTTTATGAGAAAACTTTCGTATCTATTACCAATTAAACTGCAATATTCAGCGCAAAACTGCATTTTAAATGCATCTTGCGGACAATATATTCTATAACTGACGCTTGCCTTGTTAACATGACTGTGTGTGCTCAACAGCGAACTTGTATAAATACATACTTTCAAATTTATCGGGCCTGTGCTGAAAATCATGGTGATTTCAAATCACGTGATTTCAAAAGTATACCACTAATAGCTGCCTTGATAGTGGGTTTTTATTGTATTTTAAGTTTCTGTCATTTATAATAGAATATTTTCTTCCAACTTCCAACGCTTTCAATCGTGCAATTTAAAAAAGCAATTATTTAGCTTTCATTAATTTTTTAAAATCATCGTGTTTTTACATGTCGTGATTTGCAGAACAGGCCCGTATGAATTAAGTCAAGTGAAACTGAAATATAGGCACTTTGCAGCAATATGCATGGGTATAAGGGTTAAAAAATATGTGTTTTTATATACATATACACAATATATTTTAGTTTATAAAACTTTTTTCATTTACTCTTCCGATAAATTTTTTAAAATATGTACATTGGAGCGACTCACTTCAAAAAAAGTTTTTGTTACCCCTCAATATAATGTCATACATATCGCTCGTTTATTAAATAAAAAAAACTAGTTTATTTTAAACTTTAAAGTTTTCAATTTACACACAACTTAATGGAAAATGATAATTTTATTTGTCTCTCGATAGTTAAGTATACAATATATGGTATGAAATTTTTACACAATATGAATACCAATATGAGGATTTTGCATCATTAACCCAAAAATCCCATTTTTTGATATACATATATAATGTTTTTTTTTAGAAAATGAGCGATATGTACATATGTAGCTTGTTAAGTTGCAAATAACCTACTAGCATACTATGTTCCGTTGAAATTTCTTATAATACCTAAGAAAATTTAAATTAAAAATTAACTTTTTAAACATTACTGCTGCAGATCTACCAATAAAATGCAGGAATACAAACTGGCTTTAGATATAAAAGTTATCAATTTTTTATTTTTTTTTTGAAAACCCAACACTTCTCCTTAGGTAAGTTTATTTAGCAAACGAATAATTAAGTTATTTTCGGACCCAGCAAAAAAGACATGCAAAAGAAATAGTTAATGCATGGGTTCAATTCAGGTGCAAAACGCAAGATTTTAACACAGGCGTGTCACTGGCGACCATGGGTTCACATTTAACAAAACTGCTCTTCATTGAATGAGTGCTTAGAACCCATAAAAGTTCCCTGATTCGATGACGTTTTTCACAAAACAAAAAAAAACCTTGTCGCATCCAGGCTACGAACCTCGCTGTTAATACTGTCAAGACACACTCTCTACCACCGAGATATTGCACTCTTATTATTTGGTGGAGATAAAACTTGTTTTATGACAATGTGTCAAAGCGTTGATTTAATTCTGTTTTTACATACATGCCTATTTCGTGTGGATATTTATTCCAATGTTAATTACCCAGTAATATTGCATGCGTTTTTGATGAGTTCAAAAACTATGGCTTTATTACGATTTGCGATGAACTTTAGAATGCATTCGAAGACACAAATGCTAAAGAAAGCATGAAACACTATTAAATCTTGAACGCATTAATTTTTTTTGCTGGGGAAAACATTAATAAATTTATCATTTGCAATGATAGGTATACATACGAGTACTTAGATACAAACATTCATGTAGGTATTACATACATACTTATTTACATATATACATATGTACATAAGCACCTACATAGGTACATACATATGTATGTATGTATGTAATTAAACTAAGTTTTAGAGCTTTAAAATAAGTGCAAAATGCCAATAAAACAAAATGTGAATCAAACATTCGTTCTGAAAATAGAAGAACGTGAGTTCATATTCTCATCTCAACCTTTATGTTTTTTTTCTTACATATTAAAAAATATTTCTTTCATATACTACAACATACATACATATATGTATATATGTATCTATTTACATACATACATATGTATGTACATATATACTATAAAGGAGTTTTTCTGAAGAATTTTAGAAAATAATAATAATATATACATATTTATGTATGTTCATAAGTACCTTCATCATTAATTGAACTCAGCCAGTGAATCAATCCCTGCCGATTGCCTATATAAGTTATTATTTCCCTTTGTTGGGAAAATAAAAAAAACACAATTTTTTAGACGGAGAGTGCGTCCGCTCTTTATTGAAGTTAAATTAAAACTTAAAGTAATTTACATTTTGGTTCTATATTATACTCTATTTTCTGCTTAATTGACTTATTTCTAAAAGTGGCATAATTAGCAATATCAAAGCTGTTGCCCTCATTTCCCAAGAAATGTTAAAACAATTTTTTAAAGAAAATTAATTATATTTAATGCTCAGGTTGCATTATTGGTAGGTGCAATAAACTCTATAATTTCTTTTTAATTGATTGCAACAGCTTGGTAAATTGTGACTTTGCACTTTTTATTTTAGTTATTTTATTTTACTTTTCAAATAAATGTTTATGTTAACTTTTTAATAAAAGTTTACGTTAACTCTTCCCCTCTTAAGTCGATTGTCCTCAATCGATTATTTATTAATTTGGGGCGTCGAAATTTGCAGAAATGGCCCATTTTTTACATCTGGGATATAACCCGTGCTTACTTGCGGTTCTGAAAATATGTACCATTTCCGCTTAAACTTTAAAACTATTACAAATGTTATAAAAAAAAGAATTAAGATTGCCACATCTGTGCTTAGACTAGTTACATGTGTATTTTTATTTTTAGTCGTTAGTATTTCAATTTTATCTTCATGCTGCAGTTGTTTAATGTATAAATTTTCAATTTTTAGATTAAGTTTTGTATTATTATTTTCTTTTATCTTGGTAATTAGATTAGGTAACACAAGTGTATCGTATATCCTTAGATTAGAATTAATATATGTTTTATTTAGTACATTAATTTTACAATTTTCGAATCTGATAAGAAACGTTCCCTTCTGTTTTATTTTTAATTTACTGCAGTCATGAGTTATTATGCCTTCAAAATTTTTAAATACAATCAATCCTTGAATAATTTCTGTAACTGCGGTTTTTTCTGACTTTTCGAGTTCACATTGAGCCTCTCTAAAATCTAAGATATTTGATAAGCATTTATTGTCTAATGTAATTAAATTTTTTTCCAGGTTGTCTTTAACGTTTCTCGAATAAATGTTATTATTGTTATCGGCTAATATTTCTGTTTGGTTTAATATTATCGATTTATTTTGGATGTTTGGCAGGGGTTCAAATATTATTTTTGACAAAATATTAGACGAAAATTGGGGTATCAGTAGTGTCAATATGATTCTGTTATTTTGAAAAAGTACTACAATTTTTATGCTACTATAACTATCGAAGTCCGTGATTAAGTCTAGTTCCTTTTGAGTCAAAATGTCAGCGGGAATAACTCCTAACTTGCAGGAAAATATTATTCGTCCAATGTCCTCGACATGATTGTTCAGAAGTAGTATGTCATTGTTAACTCTGTATATGTGTTGGATGAATTGAACTTCATCTTCTAGTGTTCTAATTCTATTTTGTGTTTGGGATTTAAATTCATTAATGTAAGTACTAATGAGAACTTGTTGTTTGTTTATATGTTTTGTGATATTATTAATTTGTTCGCTCATTAGATTGTTTACGAGAGTTAAGTTATTAATTGTTGTGTTAGTAGCCTGTTCGCTATCGTGTATTTTTGATATGGTTTCGCGTATTTCCCGTTCGTCGTCACTGTCCATAGATCCTGCTATGATCTTTAAACCTTTTCCTACAATATTAAAAAGTCCTCTTTTAGATTTAGAATTTATATGAAGGTTGTTTATACGAGTGCTGAGTAATAAAAAGTTTTTGTTTATTGTACTTATAAGTTGTTTATCCTCAAAAGTGGTGGCATTTAACGTTATTATGTTTTTGGAGATAAATAACATCGTCTCCTCCTATGCTGTCAAGTTTATGAAGTGGAAAACCTTATCGTAATAGCTAATTGTCTTCTGTTCGCCTGTTTTGATAGGTATGTACCCATTATTATTGGTCAGGTCTTGTACGTCCAGCTGTTGTGCCTTCGTCATTAGTATCCACATAAAAATTGTAAATAGAGGTTTCGTCATTTTTCCGGTCCTATAAGAAGAGATATTATTCTGTTATATTTTTTTAAGTGTTTTTAATATGGCTTTTGTGGACTATTCTTCCTGATTTAGTCTTAACTGTTGTATTGTAGTTCTGAGCGACTATTTCTTTTTTATACCTAGGTGACAGCTTATTCCCTAGTCTTCGATTTATTTTTATGAATATTTCGTCTCCCTCTGAATATTCCCTTGGTGGTTCCCTATTTGCGTTATGGTAGGTAATGTCATATTTTTGTTTCTCTATAAGTTTTTTTATGTTTTCTTTTCTATCTTCTTCGAGTTGCTCCGGATCGGTGCTAACTCGTCTTCCGAAAAAACTTCCATTGGTTTTCTTCCTGTTACTGTATGAATAGAGAAATTATACTCCTTCACTGCGGAGTCTAGCAATTCTTGAAATGATCGGTATGTTTGCTCCTTTTGGAGGCAGCGCATAATTTCTTGGAGAGTAGAATGAAACCTCTCCACCTGTCCGTTAGAACAGCTTGTGTATGGGGCTGTTCGAAAAATTTTTATCCCCATCTCGTTTTCAATCATAAATTTAATGGATTCCGAGTTAAATGATTTCTCGTTATCCATGACTAAAGTTTCAGGAAACAACGAAAAAAGAATATCCCTCAGGGGTTGTCTTATGTCTTCGGTTGCTTTCGATCGTATAGATCTTGCAATGGCGTATTTGGAGAATTTGTCAATTGCAGTCAGTACTAATTCCTTCCCGACCAAAAATATATCTAAATGAACTATTTGCCCTGGGAATTGTGGTATTGGTGTAGCCTGTATCTGTTGCTTCATGGGGTGTCGGTCGTACTTGTTTTCCTTACATATTACACATTTTTTAATAATGTTCTTCACCTTCCTGGACATGGCAGGAAAATAATAATTTTGAAGTATTTGTATCTTATTTTCTTTTGCGTTTCTGTGCGCGCGCTTGTGAACACTCAAGATTATTTCTTCTTGTTCCTGTTCACTTCTGACATCAATTATTTGATTATTTGTAAATCTTACTTTGTAACTCCGAAAGTGATCCATATATACCTCTTGTATTAATCCCATAACAGGTTCTGTTGTTTTTATTCCGTTTATGATAGATGGGTACATGTATTTTTTTAAAATGCTAACTAGATTTTCTGTATTATAGCATGGTTGGGTTATTGTGTGTCTGTGATACGTAGGAAAAATTATTTCAAATTTGTAATCAGGTGTGGGTCCAATATTCAAAAAAATTTGATTTTTAAAAGCATTTATCGGTGAGTCTACGTGTGTTACCAAATTGTGAGATGAACTTTCGGCGCTATTTGTGGCAATAGAAAGGGTATTAATGTCACATTCAAGTGGTATTCTTGAAAGGGCATCAGCTACGAAATTTGCTTTGCCTGGCTTGTATAGGAGCTCATAGTTATACTCTTCTAAGATGGCTTTCCAGCGTTTCATTTTACTATTGTTGTTTTTATTACTTAGGGCATAGATCAGTGGCTGATGGTCAGTGTATATTTTTACTCTTACAGAGCCATATAGGTAATTTCGAAACGAGTTAAGTGCCCAAATAATAGCAAGGAGTTCCTTTTCATTGGCAGCATAGTGTTCTTCTGCCTTATGCAAAGTTCTGGATATAAATGCGATAGGTTTGTCGTTTTGTGACAAAACGGCGCCTAACGCGAATTTGGAAGCATCGGTTGTGAGTTCCAAATCCTTCGTAAAATCAGGATATGCCAATACTATATCGTCAGAAACCAAGGAATGTTTTATCTTCCTAAATGCTTCCCTGGCCTCAAAGTCAAATTTTATTGATACTTGAGAGGATTTTCTTTTCGATATTCGCCCTTCTTCCCCTCTTAAAAGCGATGTCAGGGGTTTGGCTAGCTTAGCGTAATTTCTTACAAATTTCCTATAATACCCCGATAGTCCTAGAAAGGATCGAAGTTCCTTCAGGGTTTTAGGTTCGGGAAAATCTGATATTGCTTTGACTTTAGCGGGGTTCGCTCGTATACCTTTCTCAGAAATAATATGACCCAAAAATTCAACTTCCTTCTGCAGAAACTTACATTTGTCCAGCTGGACTTTCAGATTTGCTTCCTCTAAGGTTTTGAAAATTTTCCCTATGTTATCAAAGTGTTCACTCTCTGTTTTACTAAAGATGATTATATCATCGATATACACGTAGCAAATTTTTGCTATATGTTCATGTAAAATGTCATCAAGGGCTCGTTGGAAAATGGATGGTGCATTCTTAAGGCCGAAAGGTAGCCGATTAAATTCAAATTTGCCATTACAAATTGAAAACGCGGTTTTTTCACGGTCGCTTGGCTTTAATGGTATCTGATGAAAGCCACTTTTTAAATCGATTACGGAAAAGAAAGAATTCTCGCCTAGTTGAGATGTTACATTATTTATTTCGGGTATTGGGTAACGGTCTGGAATAGTGACAGAATTAAGTTTCCTGTAATCTATCACCATTCTATATTGCTTGTTTCCTTCCGAGTCAGGTTTCTTGCTGACTATCCACACGGGAGAGTTGTATGGAGAGCGTGAGGGCTTAATGATGCCATCATGTAGCATTTTGTCGACCTGTTTTTCGATCTCTGTTTTCAACGATGCTGGATAAGGGTAAAGTCTGGTGTAGACAGGAATGTCTGTGTTAGTGCGTATTTCGCCGACTACTTTCGTTGTAAATGTCAGTCTTTCGTCTGGGTCCGCGAAAAGTTTAGGGTGTTTCCCGGCTATATATTTCAGTTTTTCTTTCTGTAATGGGGTTAGGTTATCGTCATGTATTTCTATGGAATTTATAGGGGAGTGAGAGCATAATTGTTTAATTTTGATTCTAACACCGTCTTTAACTTGCAAGAAGTTTTTACTGGTATGGATGACTGCCTCAAATTCTTGTAATGTTTCGTTACCTATTATGCCGTCAAAAGATTTCAATGTAGGCATTAAATAAAATTTTATTTTATTATTTAAATTAAATATATTAGCAAAAGTATGTTCTTTAATTTCCACATCACCTGCTACTGATTTTGCGTAAAATATTTCTTTATTTGCTAGGGGGTTTTCAACGAATTTTGGTTGTATGTAGTTTTTTGTCGACCCTGTGTCGATAAGAATTTTCAAAATGTCACCGCTCCTCGTTTTACATTCTATATAGGGCAACGAGGGGCTAGTTATCCTAAAAAATGTATATCACTAAATTCCAATTGCTCGCTTTCAAGCATTGTTGGTTCTTGTGTGGAGGCTAAGTAATCATCGAAAGTGTCCTCCTGTTGATTTGTCTCTTGATTTACGTTGGCTTCGTATTGCGAATACTCAGAATTTATGTGAAAATTCCGAGCAATTTTACGTTGAGGTTGATTAACTGATGCCGGTGGCCTATCAACGGTATAACCTGGCTTCGGTCTATTCATATAATTGATTCTCCTGCTATTCATGGATTCGTCAATCTCCATCGGTTCTGCCCTAGGTTGAGGTTTCGGATCTAAAGGTCTGGGTGGGGCTTGTGGCTGGTAACCGAAAGGTTTGCCAAAACTAAGATCCTGATGATTGTAAGCTCTAAATTGTTCCTGAGAAGTTCGTGGTACATGAGCTAGCTGGGGATAAAATGTCATTGGTTGCGAACGAGGTGGTATTTGTAAATTCCTGTTATAATGGGGTTGTTGAAATCCTGGCCGATTGCGAGGTGGTAATGGAGGGGATTGCATACGGAAATTGCTGCCCCTTCCACTGAAATTAGTGTTCTGAGCATAATTCGCTCGATATGTCTGGTTTTCGAGTTTTAAACATAAATGAAGGGCCTGCGGAAGGTCCGATGGTTCTCTCATTCCGAGAAGTTTAGGCAAATCGCCGTTTAAACCTCTAATAAAGGTGTCCAGCGCTTTGTCCCTATAAGTTTGTGTAAGTAGACCTAATGATTCATTTGATGCGTTCAGGCATCCTAACTTGTTTAATATTAGAGATAGGTGTTTATAAACACGTTGATAAAATTCCTGTACCGATGACTTGCCTTGTATAAGCGAAGTCATTTGGTATTCGAGAGTTGCAAGGTCTCTCTTGTCTGCGTAATGTGTTGCTAAGCATTTTGAAATTGCAGCCCAGTCTAGGGGCGTATTATAAGATTCAAGGACTATGTCCGCGTCTCCTACTATCTTATTTCTGATCGTACTCAGAATACCATAATATCTTGGTGTACCTCTCGTACTGTTATATATCTGTAAGACACGATCTACACTCTTCTTCCAAGAGCTAAACTCACCTTGTTTTCCCGAGAATTCACGCAAACCTTTAACTATGTCAGGGATCTTATCAAGGTCCCCAAGATTGTCTCTATATTCTTCATTTATTACCTGGTCTCTAACTATACCTTGTCCTGCTTCAGGATTAAGAGTTTCTTGTATAATTCCCGGTCCTTGTCTCCTAAAAATTTCTGTCGCTACATTTGCTATTAAAGCATTTAAGTCTTCTAAGCTTAACTGCGTATTGGCAGGACGGTTAGTAGCCTGGGAAAGGACGGCTGGCCTAATTAAGTTCTCTGGATTTGACATGTCTAATGAAATTTCCTATGGTATAATCTACACTTTATGCTTACTTATTTTTTTCAAAGAGCACTTTTTTCAATTTAAATATGGTTTTTTCCTTTTCTTTTTTTTTTTTTTGTATTTTAATATAATGTATTATAATAAATTTTCTTAAAAACTTTTGACAAAATAATATAGCTTTAGAGTATTTTCAATACTACTAAACAAATAAAATTAAGTAAGGTACAATACAACTTATAATATTTTCTACCTTGATTCTTCTGGAAAATTTTTAGAGTTGATAGTCGGCTAGCACGTAATGCTTCCCGTTTGCTGCTGCTACTAAGGGACCGTTGTCTATCAGGATGTTGTCTATCAGGATGTTTCTTCTTTCTACTTCCACTTTTTACTCGGATGTTTCTCACTTTTAGCTTGGGTGTTTCTCACTTTCCACTCGGATGTTTCGTGGTTGTCTCTTCACTGCTTTTGTTCTGTTTACTTCGGGATTATCTCAATTTATTTTACTTCAGTTTAACTCCACAGTATTACTTTATTACAGGATTGTCTCAATTTAATTCCACAGTATTAATTTTTATTACAGGATTATCTCAGTTTAATTCCACAGTTTAAGTTTTTGTTACTTTTTATTTCAGTTCAACTGCACAGTTTCTAGTTTATGTCTTACGACTATTACACTTAGTTACTCCTTCTTTATTTATTGGAGCTTTGTATCGCTTTATAGTTTATCTTAAGCTTTTGCTGTAAGTTTTCGTTTTTAAATTCTCTCAATGATAAGCTTTTTCTTAACGGAGCAAGACTTGGATTTAAATTAATTGTACACCGTTTTTTTTTTTTTTTAAATATGTTTTGCACTTTTTAATAATAGACTTTACTGCACTTCTTCCTTGTTTCGAAGGATACACTTTATTCGGGCTTAACGTTTACTACACTGCGAACTTAAGGATGAATGCGCGGTAGACTTAGTTACTGTGCTACTTGAGGACATTTGTTACTAAAGGATTTATTTGTTATTTTTATTCCTTTGTAACTGTGCTACTTGAGGACATTTGTTACTAAAGGATTTATTTGTTATTTTTATTCCTTTGTAACTGTGCTACCTGAGGACATTTGTTACTAAAGGATTTATTTGTTATTTTTATTCCTTTGTAACTGTGCTACTTGAGGACATTTGTTACTAAAGGATTTATTTGCTCGGGCGCCAGTTATTATTTCCCTTTGTTGGGAAAATAAAAAAAACACAATTTTTTAGACGGAGAGTGCGTCCGCTCTTTATTGAAGTTAAATTAAAACTTAAAGTAATTTACATTTTGGTTCTATATTATACTCTATTTTCTGCTTAATTGACTTATTTCTAAAAGTGGCATAATTAGCAATATCAAAGCTGTTGCCCTCATTTCCCAAGAAATGTTAAAACAATTTTTTAAAGAAAATTAATTATATTTAATGCTCAGGTTGCATTATTGGTAGGTGCAATAAACTCTATAATTTCTTTTTAATTGATTGCAACAGCTTGGTAAATTGTGACTTTGCACTTTTTATTTTAGTTATTTTATTTTACTTTTCAAATAAATGTTTATGTTAACTTTTTAATAAAAGTTTACGTTAACTTATACAAACACCACCTTAATTAAGTAGAAGTACTTTTTACTAAATTTATTTAAAAAAAAAATAACACATGAATGAAAGAAAATACCAACAACAACAAGCACCATCAAACAAACAATCTTGTCCACTTTAAAATATTTATAAGAAATCCATGATCTTTAGCAAGGGATTTACTTTTTTTAACATACATATAGATACATACACAATACAGCCATTAGCAAACGAATTTATATTTACTTGTGCATATTTATATACATATGTATATGTACTCGTATGTATGTATCAACATGTCTTTAAAAAAAAATCCATAAGTTCTCAACATAACAACCAGTGTTGCCAGAAAATGATGGTGAGATAATGCTAAATCGGTCAAAAAATTCTGCTAAAATGTTCTATAGAAGAAAAGTATAATGCTAGATTTAAATGTAGAAAAAATTATTGAAATAGCTTTGAATTTCATGTTTATACAAACTCATTAGTATTTACAGGTATTTTTATAGGAAATGTTGCAATTACGTTTAAAAGTTTTTATCGCACTAATAATCCACAATGACAGCAAAAAGCGTTTGGGATAGTTTCATTGTTGCCATTTTAGCATTTTCACTGCTAGATCTTGCATTTTCATTAGTTAAACAGCATTCAACTTGCAAAAAATTCTGCTAAATGCTTTCTTGCAGAATTTGTTGAAAATATAAAATTTTAATTTCTTAAAAAAATTCTTCTGTATGGAGGATTTTTCTCATAAATGTACATGTATTTATTGCAGGGTAAAGGTTCCCTGATGATCTACAGTGAAATGCGCATATGATCCAGCTAACCATTCAATAATCAATTTCAATGTACATACGTATTTTTACTAAACAAATATTTTACTGAATAAGTAAAATAATAATTTTAGATTATAAGTGCGTTAAAACTTTTTTTAACGTTATTATAACATTTAAAAAAAACCACAATCATTAACTATTTTATGTTTGTATGTGCTATAAAAATACATGTAAATACTAATGAGTTTGTATAAACATGAAATTCAAAGCTATTTCAATAATTTTTTCTACATTTAAATCTAGCATTATACTTTTCTTCTGTAGAACATTTTAGCAGAATTTTTTGACCGATTTAACATTCTCTCATCAACATTTTCTGGCAACACTGGATAGTTTGCTACTTCAAGTGTAGAGATGTACATATATGTATTTATAATTGTATGCATGTACAATGTGTACGCCAACCACTACTTTGATACAAAGCGATCAAGTTACTACCTAGCGGGAAACCTCAGAATATCTTCTTACTTCAGGCCTTATTAAATCAATTACTATTTTTATCTAACTGCTAAAGAATGCCTTATAGAAGGCCGCGACTCTTTTGCATAAAAGATAAGATACACATTCCACATTCCCTTCTATGAAAAGGGGGAAGAGGAGTAAAATTTTTTGCGTGTATTTTTACCAAACCAAAAGTAAAATCGATTAATTTGAAGACAGAATTGCTGGCAAAAGAGGCGAAATGGAAAGGCAAAAATTATATAAGAGTGGAATCGAGCGAGTAGACCTTGTACATCCAAAAGAAGGAGTACAAAGGCCTTCTAGAAGTTATCCTTGCTCTTTATTTTTCCCGCTGGGTAAAAATCGTACAAGTATAAAATTGGTATTTGCAAACATGTGTATGTATGTACATATGTATACACATATCGAAAGAAAAAATATAAACAAACTAGGAGTAGTGTTCATGCAATTTTCTTGCAAATAATCTACATAAACCAAATGTTTGCCGATTTTTTAATTGTAGGGGACGAATACATGCTTTATTGTTGTACAATTGCAAATAGATATATAAGTATATCGATTCACACCGAAGTCAATATTGCGCTAATAAATATCTATACATAAATAATTGCAAGGCTTAATTTTTAAAACAATTGCCTTATTTATAAAAAATAGTTTATATTTTTAAGCGCACAATTTTCATCACATGTAGCATATATTATGTTCATGGAAAAATATATGAAAATGAATCAGACTTTGGAGATTTGTGTGATCCATCTGGCTCATTTCTTGCAGTTTGTAAGGCTGATTTTGCATCTGGCATTTCTTGTGTGCCATGTGCCAAAAAAAAGCGTAACCAGTAATTACTACGGAAAAACTGTTTGATTCAGACATGTATTTATTGATTTAAACTGTTTCCAATAATGTTGGATTCCATAAAATTGTCTATTAGTTATGCATGAAACTGTTCAACTTAATAAATATGTACATACGTGTCAAAATAAAAAAAAATTAATAAACTAAAAAGTTATTAAACTTTTAAGCCCCATGGTAACTTTTGGCCCACCATGTACAAGTGTTGAAATAATTGTTTAATTGTATCGCTGTGTGTACAAAGTACCAAAATTTTATAAATATGTATGTACACACTTTAAAATTTTTGAATTAAATTGGGTGAACCTGGAATACATATATGCATGTGACCAAAATATGCATAAGTAGGTATAAGGGTTAAAAATGTGTATTTGTTTTTAATAAAACAACGCCAGATATCAGTAAATGAGTTCAAATTTTCAGCATGATTCCACCATGATTTTGCCATTGGAAAATCCCTTTCATTTGACAGCCGTATCAAAAAAGTATGAAAAATAGCAGTTCGCATCTTTGGGCGGCTACCACGTTTTTTGGCTACGGAATATCCACACGTTGATCCTGTCGTAGTAGTTAGGTATATCGTATATGTACCTATAAGTTCAAAGTATGTATGTACATATGTATGTAGGTATATGTATTTTTTCCCACAATGTAACTTAATTTAATTTCTGTTCGAAAAAGTAGAAATCACAAATTGATTTTTATTTATTCTCGAAAAAATAAAAATCGGAAAATAATTATTTCTATAATTATTATTTCAGTAGGCTATAGTTCGTATCTCTCTTTAAGCCAAATTACATGTGATAATTTTTAAGGAACAAATAACACCAAAGTTAATTGTAAATATTCTGACAAACACTAGCAGAACGAAAGCACTAACAATTATTTCTGCTAGAAAAAAGAAAAATCAGAAAATAACAATTATTTCCAGTTAAAATATAAAAATCAGGAAATAACAATTATTTCTGCTTAAAAAATAAAAATTATAATTTTAAAATTGGAGCTTAGAAAATAGTTTACAATAATTAAAATGGTGTGATTGTCCACTTTGTTTGATGCTTCCTTGTATGTAGTTTTGCCTTTTTTCTATGAAAATTCAACAATAATTATTATTTTTTGTCCCTGATTAATTTTTTTCCAAAAATATATTAAAAAAAATTTTTAACTAAGTTCGAAACTCAGCATAGAAGTTATGACAAACCGACTTCTTACTTATTAACCACGTTAGCCTTTAAATCTTATGCATTTTGTTACATATACCTATATTATATTCAGAAAACAAACAAGCAAATCAAACACAATCCTATCCCCTTTGAAATATTTATAAAAAACCAATGCTCTTTAACAAGCGCTTATTTACATTATACCGACATAGCAAACGAATTTATACATATACATATGCATGTATGTATACTTGGGCACATTGAATATACATACATACGTATTTACAATCATACATACATATGTGCCCTTAATTATGAAAGTGGTCTAAGTCATATGCATATATTTCTGCATCGAAATATGAAATAAATCTGTAATAAACTTGAAAAAATATTTAATAAATATTAAATAAACTTCTATTAATCGACACTAGTACAACTATAAGTTAAAATGTTGCATAATATAAAAATATTTTTTAAATTTCTTCAAATGTAATCTATTAAATATCTCGATGAAAGAAATATATGACTTAGACCACTTTCATAATTAAGGGCACATATATTTTATATATTTTATCAACACCCATTCATTAGCAAAATACTTTATTTGTATACAAAAAAAAATCCCATTTCTTACCACAAACAACTTAATATTCTTCCTTCAATACGTTTGCTAGCATATTGTTGCTGTGCGTAGAGTTGACTACATACATACATACTTACAAACAATTGGATATTCTTCTTTGACTAGTGTTTGTAGCGTATTGTTGTTGTTGTAGTTGTTCATATGAACACTCTTATGCCTATACATATGTGTGTATGTACAAGTGAATGGTCTTCATGGTAGCGTATATTTATACATACATACATATAAACATATAGTTTTTTGCATGACGCTACTGATTGTTATAGACATCAATTCATATGCATGCGTACGAAAAAGCACCAATAAGGCAATGTCTATGTATTGGTGACAAAAAGGGGTTTAATACGAAATAATGCTTGTTAAAGAAAATGTTTAAGTAAAGTAAATATAAAGTAAATTCAAGCAAGCTTCAGCGGTGGAGTAGCTAGTAAGGTTAGTAACAGAATTAAATATTGTTGGTTCTATGCACGGCAACTTTTTTGGTAGATTTGTAAAAAATGTGTGATAAAACTTTATATATAGAAAATGCAAGAACCGATTCTTTATTTTTGCTGATTTTCAATACCAGTCGTGCCAAGACAAATGCGGTCGATTCAGTCCAATTCCGAGCTCTCTAACTCTTTTAGGAGCTTCATACAATCACTTTCAAGCAACACATAGAAAATCCGTACATGCAGACGGTCAGACGGACAGACGGACATGTCATTTTTTCATCTCCTATTCATAAGGATCCAGAATAACTAACTTTATTTCGCCGCAAATGAATATTGTAGAAGTTACAAAAATCTGGACAAACCTATATATACCCTTTACCATTTTTGGTGAAGGGTATAAAAAAAAATTTACAATCACACACACACACACACAACACTCGAATCAATCGTATTTTGTTTCGAAAAAAAATCTCCAAATCTGATTACACACAATTTTAAAAACTTGTGGGTACATACCAAACACATTCATAGATATCAACGAAAAAACCACAACAGAACTTTTAACAACAGAACAACAATACAATAGGGTGTCACTTATATCATCGTTGTTAGTTTTCTCATACAAAATTAGTATACAAATCCTAACCAACCCCAGCCAAACCCCGACCAAACCCCGCCCAAACCCCGATCAAACTCAGTCAAGCCAAGCCAAGTCGTGCCAGCTCAGTTGCCGAATCTCATTACTCACACACAATTTCAAAAACTTCCAGGTATATAAGTGTCACCCTATTTTAACCACACATTCAACTGACCAGCGTTGCCAAGTGTGCATTACGCAGTTTTTGCATCGTTCATGCCATACAAAATTAGTATAAATTTTTTACTCCCTGCTCTTGTTTCCAGAACTCTCTTCAACACCCTACTGTCGTTCGACAAGAATTTATACTTTATAAAAAACGAACAACAAAACAACCAACATATTATTGCCTCACAAGGCAATAAAAACAATAAACCCTTCTTCAACTGAAAGCGAAAGAGTGTTTTCTGTCGCTGGCAACTTCGGCACAAAAATAAGATCTCGTTTAAACGACTCTACATTGAACGCTTTAACGTTTCTGGAATTTTATTACTTGTATAATTAAATATAAATTTTTTATTCTAAGATTTTATACACATACTTATTACCAAATGTTCCTTTTCTAATAAAAGTACCTGAATTGAATACAAACAAGAGTAACTTATTATTTTTAAATCATCATTTATCTTTCCAGCATACACACCTCTTTATATACGTACATACTTTCAAAACCGAAACCGACCGGTTTTAATAACTGAAAACCGGAAACCGCGGTTTTTTGCAAACCCTACAATCTGTCAATCTCAACAACCGAAATCATGATCAGACTTAAACGCCTACAGACATACAAACACACAAATTCCTACAGATACATATTACAACAACACTCTCATCAACTCCAAATCATGGACAGCCTTAAACTCCTACAGACATACATACACATCTATCACGGATAGCCTTAAATTCCCAAGGACATACATACATACATACATGCACACAGATTCCCACGGATCCATATTACAACAACACCCCGCCCCCACCAATCACAACCTGGCTTAAATTCCCACAGACAGATACACCCTCAAATACCCAAATCACGGTCAGCCTTAAGTTCCCACAGCCTAGCCACAATCATAACTTTCCCGTCGGCATTAGAAAAAAATCATTTTCATGATTTCCCCCGTCGGCATTTGAAAAAACTAATTTTCACGTTTTCCCGTCGGCATTTGAAAAAAATTTTTTTTCACGATTTCCCAACGGCATTAGAAAAAAATATAATCATGCTTTCCCGTCGGCATGCCGCGGCATTAGAAAATCATACACATATTAAAGCCTCAAACCTATAAACCCCTTAATGTATTCCCACAAATTAATCCACGCACAAATTTCCCACGGTCATACATACATACAATTAATATAAACAAAAAACAAAATTCTCAAATTTCACACAAATTTTGAAGAATTTCTGGAAATTTTGCACTGAAATACTAAAATTTCAAAAAAATTTAAAAATTTTCAAAACTTCAGTCCAGAATTTTTAGAAATTTCACACAAATTTCAAAAATTTTAATTGAAGCAAAACAACCAATCTACAACTACTCACTTAAACACGTTATCTTTTGCATATGGGTGTTTCTGTTTTATTGCTCTCAAAAGTGTCCACGCAAATTTTCAAAAGAAGTTTTTATTACCACGCAATCGAAATAAGATCATTATGTCAATGCATCAGCATAACCACCATCGATAACATTTCTTAAGAATTCATCCATTCATATGTAGCACATACACATAATTATGACTATCTATGTTGTATACTTAAGCAACAAACAAAAATTAATCCACATGCTTAACTCAAATGTTTATAAGAGTTTTTCTTGGCATTGATTACGATCATTGGTTTAATTCCTTTCCCTCACGAACGAATAAAATAAGTTTTTGTTTATTTTTTTTTCGTTCGCGAGGATAATGAATAAAACAAAGAATTAAAAATAATAATAATTTTATTTTTAAAATTCCGAAAACAAATTTTAAAACGTATGAAAAATGTAAATTATAACTGCGAGCAGAATTTTTTTCTACCTGCCAAATACTTTCTGTATAGCCGAATTTGGCCAGGCTTAAGGATTTTGTCCTGTATTGTTACCATAACAGCGCTGCTTACTAAAGTATTTCCCATAAGATCGCTGGCTTGTAAATAATTCCTGCTAGTCGGCTTTCGGCCGGGCTTAAGGATTTTCTCCTCTATGGTATTTCCTAGTCTTGGGCAAAACCTTTCTTTTGTGTGAATCTTTCATTCCCTTTCAGAAAGGTTAAGTGAAGTAATTCTTTCTTTGCTTTCATGTTTCAGAATGAAATGTCTTATATCTTTTTGAAAATGTTTCAATTTGAGTGAAATGTTATTTTAAAAACAAAAACTTTTTTTTAATAATAATTTGAAATTACATTTTCTCGAGGGAAATCCATAGTATTGATTTCTGTTAGTTGAAAAACAGAAAAATTAAAGCAAGAATAAAGAATACGAAAGTAAACAAAAAATAAAAAGAAAGATAAAAGAAATATTGAGAAAACATAGAATTATTTCATTCCTTCACTTGAAAGAATCATTCAGTTGAAGAAATTCATTCAAGAATGACGCAAGCCTAGTATTTCCCATAAACGGTGCTGCCTACCAAAGACTTTGTGCATAGTAAGCCTTTAGCCGGGTGTAAGGCTTTTCTTCTCTATGGCATTAGGTTAAAGGAGTATTCGTAGAGTAACTTTAGCCGATAATGCTTTTGGCGATTGTTCATAATATCACAAAGTAGACCAGAGTTGTAGAAAGTGACTTATGAAAAAAGCTAAAATCCGCTGATTTGATCACTGTTAAAAAGGGACAAATATAGTGTGTTTGTTATTGAATATTTTTAGTACAATAATCAAAACAAACTACAGAAAATGTGTACTTAGTGAAATGAACAATTGAACATTTTTACAAAATTAAATGAAAGATTTTGCAGTGTTGAACTAAATAAAACAATGTGTTAAATATTATTAGTATTATAAAAGTGATTAAAATTAGTTTCCAAATGCTTATAAACTCACTTTTAAACATTTTCCTTCAAAAATATTAATTTTTAACTTCAACTTGCAAAAAGCAAACAACGAATGAGACCACAAAGCATAAATTGAAAATACACTTAAGCACATGAACATTTGCACAAAATTAAATGAAGGAATTTGTGGTATTGAATTAAAAAACACAATGCGAAAAAGATTATTAGTATTAATAAAGTGATTAAAATTTATTTTCAAATGATTAGAGACTTCGTTTTAAGAATTTTCGTTCGCAAATTTTAATTTTTACCATTTATTTACAAAAACTAGGCTGCGAATGAGACCACAAAGAATTAAATGTAATTACTTTAAAATAATACCACGCGAAAGAAAAAGTAAAGAGGATTTGATGACTGTGTGAGCGATTCCTCTAAAAACACAATTATCTTCCGTCCTGTGTCACCTCTGGTCTAGTTTGTGCATAATATACCTGAGTAATTGAGCATAATGAGCAACAGACAAAAATTAACAACATAATTTTTTATTTGGGCGATTTCTCAAAATTTTGCGTGCATAAAAAACTAAATTGTCGTGACCGTGCGTGATAGTGAGCTTAATTTTACTCATGCGCACATATCTAATTATTAAATACAAATTAATTTTTTTTTTCATTTTGCACTTTATTGTTACCCAATGGGCAACTGATTGTAAAAAGATTGTAAGAAAAATATAAATGAACTTCAAAATCAGTCTTAAAATGTTTACTGAGATTTAAAATTTTTGTGGCAGATTTTTTAAAGAAATGCATGTAGACAAGCTTAACTAACAACAAATATAATTTCTTTAAAATTAAATTTTTTATATGCAAATGTTTACATTTAAATGAATTAATCTTATTGCAGGATGAGATATACAGAACGAAGACCAATCTTGTCAAAGACACAGATAGCCCTGATTATGATCAACATTTTAAAGTGGAAATTTTGCGAGGAAACCGACAATTCCAAAGAATTTTCAAAAGGCACGGAGTAAAATTTGAAGCGTATTCGCGCGGGTAAGTGGAAATAATAAAAAATTTAAATACGCATTTCCACACATAAAGTATACAGAGATTATCTACAAATTGTCGTTCCAAAATGATCACATTTATACCAAACTCTTTTTTTTCACACAGTGGATAAGTTCCTAAGAAAGATACAAAAAAATCTCTAAAAATATATGTGACATGTGGAAAATTCAGAAATACGTTCTATCGTCTATGTTCTGGCTTCCACATGTTTTCTTATAAATTCGGATGTTAAAACACATGCCACGCCTGTTTATTGAAATTTAGAAAATACAAATGAATAGTATGTGTTCTAGCATCAGTATTTAGAAGATTTAAGTTTTTTTAGTTTTTACTTTTGAGCAAAAAAACTCGAATTCTTTTCACTTGTGAAAGCAAAACGAAACAAGCAAATCAACAAATTTGAAATCGTCCATTTCCAAATTGTTTTCTTCTAATTTCGGATGCTAGAATACATACTATTAATTTGTATTTTCTAAATTTCAACTTAAACAGGTGTAGCATGTGTTTTAACATCCAAAGTCACAAGAAAACGTGTGAAAACGATGTGGAAGCCAAAACATAGACGATACATCTTTAAAAAATCGTGAAAGTTAAAAAAATCCAAACATAAAAACGAAATACGCCAACCACTATAAGGGGAATATTTTTAATCAGGGGAATATTTTTAATCTATTGAATTCGCCGATGAATAAACTTATTTATCTGCCTGTAAAAATTAAAAAAAATTTGTAAAAAAAAATTATTTGTTCTTATTTGTGAACCGTCTTATTTAAGATTGTGTGAAAAAATAGCGTGCAAAAAAGGAGCTGTGTGGGTGCTGTCCATATATTACGTAACGCTCTATTGGGGTGGGGGGGGGGGGGGGGGTTCGAGTTTTGTTACGATTTGTTATGGTGGGGGGGAGGGGGTCTTTAAAAATGTTACGTAACAGAAAAAATACTAATTTCGTACAAAAATACGTATGTTTTTCTCATTTACATATTTATTTAATTGATCATACGTGTTACCTACATACATATATTAGGTCTGTTCCAAATGCATAAAAAAACAGTCCGAACTTGTAAAAAGTTATCCAAAAGCGTTCAAGATAGCAATTTTTGTGCAATTTTGAGAGCGAATGAGAGAGTAATTTTTTTAATTTCCTGTAGAAACTAGTACGAACTTTTTCTTCTAGGTAAGTTCGGACTAGAATTAAATTAAATAATAAGCTGTTTTGTGTTTACATATGAAACTGAACTGGGAGGTTTTTTGAACAAAGTTTAAGTTGTAAGCACATTTGTGCATATTTCTCCATTTCTTTAATATAAATGCTTTTTGTGGCTTCTACTTTTTTCGAGATTTTTTTCATTTAGTTTTTACAGGTGTTGCCAATGATGCAATTTTTTTTATATGTTGTGCGTTTTAAGAGACTAAAATCACTAAAACAAAATTTTATTTAAAAAGTAAGCGGCACTAGTATTTCATGATGGGCAGTTATGGTTTTTGCGTTCCGGGTAATTTTCTTTTTACTCTCATTAGTCCGAACTTGTACGAAATCTTGTGGAACACACCTATTATGTATGCCAATTTCTGATCAGGGAAAACAGTGTTACGTAATATATAGATGGCCCCTGTTTACTTATAAAAAATTTATTTCGAGAAATCTAAACAAAAAGTTTCAATAACACTCTACAGTAAACTCAAACTTTTTCCAAAATAACAATGTTTCAACCGCTGATCAAAGATTTGAAAAATACTCTTAGTTCCTTTGATGGTGGAATTGTTAAAAATACCTTTAAAAAATTTAATAATTTGTTAGATACAAATCAGGGCTTCGAAACATTCACCCCTATTCTGCGTTTCGATTACGTTCCCGCATTCAGTTACGCACGGATCGAAAAATGGCATTCTGCCAGAAAACTTAATCGAAAGAAAAAGAATAAGATTATGTTTAAATATTGTGAACATTTTCATTAAAAGAATTACAAGTTAACTACTGAAAGGTCAAAAATCGCGATGAAATAAGCAAGAGGTATTTTGTAGCAAAAATATTCCAGTGTGAAGAATCCTGTCGCGCCGGAGGAGATAATTTCATTTTTTATACATAATTGTAACACAAAAATAAAGTTTCTTTGTCTTACTTTAATTTAATCTGCAGACAATACGTCTTTCGTTGCCATCATATTTCCCTACTTTTTATACTGTTCTATTGTTGATGCTTTCTACATGTAATAAATTAAAAAAAAATAAATAAAATTTCAGTACAAAAAAACAAAACAAATTGTGTAGATTATTAATTAAACCATCTGTTATATTTAATACTACATAATTTTTTAAATTAATCACTTTTTGAAGCCAAACAAACAAAAATCGAAAGACGGTCCGTCACTAAAATAACAACTTCCAAAAACGTAGCTACGATCGAAGTGCAGAATACATAGAATCGAAAGAGAAATCCAAGAACGGAACGCAGAATAGCAAAGTTGCCAAGCGGAGAAAATTTCGATTCGAATCGAAACGCAGAATAGGGGTGAATGTACAGCATATCTACTAAGATTTCTAGAATTAATTTTGACTCTACAGGGTACAATTGGAAACTTAAATATTAACGACCTTTTATATTTTACGGATGCACCGAGTGTTAATGTGGAAAAGAACTTTTCAATCTACAAAAATATTCAACGAGATAATCATAAGAACAACTCAAAGTTGTTTTTTTTTAGTATTTTAAGGTAATTTTGTATTTTTTTGGCGGCATTTCTTCTCGTTGAACCTTCATTACATGCATATGAAACAAAAATCATACAAAAAAATTATTCGTAGTACATATTGACTTCGATAAATAAGCTTAATTTGCTTAACTAATATTTTTTACATAGCAAGAAATAACAAAAACAAAGTAACATTGAGGAATACTCTATATAAGTACCTCAAAAACTAAAAATTGTGAAGTGAGTTCTTACGGCAGAAATGCCTATTTTACTTTAAGTTCTGAAGCTCTTAATGAAAACAATAAAAACAAAAGATCTGATGATAGTCTTTTTCTAACGGCAAGGCCACTTTTTCGTCAGCGATCAACTTCGCTTTGTCAAATGTCAACTAGTGATTCGTTAACATTACCGCTGCTTAGCACTTCTTCATTTAAGTAAGCGATATCATTCGCTTCGGGCTCATGTTCATCACTTAACAAAGTTATCACTACAGATAACAGTAGCTCAAAACCCACGATCCAAGTCGGAATGGGCAGATATATAACTGTGGTTATACATCTGCTCCAAAGATATCTAGGGATAATAGAGCATCTTCGACTAATCGTCAAAACCGTTTTAAAATTTTGCAAGATGACAACGACAAGCCCGATGTATCCACAATCGTTCAGGACCCGTACAGTGCCATAATTGTCACGAATATGGCCACACAAAAACTTACTGCAAATTACCTACAGTTTGTGTTATCTGCGGTAAATTCCACGGTACTGCTAGCTGTACTAAGCCAAAAGATCAAGCAGAAAAAAAATGAAGTAATTGTAGCGGTAATCACACCGCTAACTACAGAGAATGTCCTGTATATTCTTTCTTGAATGTTTGTGTTAAAAATTTTTGTACAAATTTCGTTAAATCATAAATTTTCTCCCCGACAAGATTTTCAATCAGTGAGGATCAATACGAGGATTTCTACAAATCGCTTGGACCTTGTTTCATAGCAGCTGGAGACTACAATGCAAAACATACGTTCTGTGGTTCGCGCCTTATTACACCTAGAGCTTTGTTCAACACAATTTCAAAAATGGGCTTGGACGTCATTTCGAGTGGGGAGCCCACTTACTGCCCTACAGACACAAAAAATTTAGGATGTTATAGATTTTGGAGTCATTTAAAATATTTTTAGGGATTTAGTTCATGTTGAAGCTTCTCTACCACTAAGAAGTGATTTACCTCACCCATATGTGAAGATGATCAATCGTGTTTATTGGCTGAGATTCGAAAAATATCTTAGTAGTCATTGTACGGAAAACATAACGCTAAGAACATCCGAGGATATTGGATTTAACATTGCGAATCTTAACGAAAGTGTTAAATGGGCTGCTGAACATGCTACTTAAGTTTAAACCACCTCTGCGCACTTCTACCGGAGGTTGGGCAAGAAGCGATACTGAAAAAGGTAACATATTTGCTGAGCATGTAAAATCCGTATTTAGCACAAATACATTTACGGGCGTTGTTGATTTGCCGTGTGTAGTTGCTCTACCCCATCGACCCTTAAAGTTTAAGATGTGTGATGTACAAAAATTAATTGCTGACCTAAGCCCAATAAGAAATAATAATAATAAGAAATTAGTAATAAGATGCTGATGAAGTTGCCTCGTATTGCAATTAGAATCCTGTTATTCGTTTTTAATGCCATTTTACGACTGGAGTATTATCCACACCACTGGAAGCTTCCAAGGTCAAAATGTCAAGGCCGGGCAAAGATCTTAACAAGGCTAAGTCATACAGGCCAATAAGTTTACTGTCAATAATGTCAAAGCTCTTCTAAAAGATAGTCATGATAAAATTGTCCCCAATGCATACCGGATAATCAATTTGGTTTTAGAAGTCAGCATAGCACCATAGAACAAACGCATAGATTGGTTCAATTTATAAGAAAATTTTAAGAAAAGAAATGTTCTGCCCTTTTTATTGATGTTTCTCAGGCATTTGATAAAGTGTGGCATGAAGGCCTTATTTAAAAATTAAAGACATATCTACCAATAAACATTCTTATTATTTTGCAAAGTTATATTCTTGCCCGGAAGTTCACTCTTGTGGAAGAAGACTTCATGAGTGTGCCTGAATCAATGTCATCTGGTGTGCCACAGGGGAGTATACTGGGGCCAGTTTTGTATTTGATTTATACTTGTGATATGCCTGTGAGCAGTAACATCCACACATCTACATTTGCCGATGATACAGCCTACTTTAGTATGCACGAAAACTCTCACGAGGAATCACGATATCTTCAGGAACATATTACCCAGCTGGAACTATGGCTAAACTTATGGAGACTAAAAGTAAACGAACAGAAGTGTTCTCAGGTAACATTTACCCTACGAATCAATAATCAAATTGTTTCTCAACACTCACATGTGAAATACCTCATTAATCTAAGCTTACACAAACTAAACTAAAATTAACTCAGTTACAGTGGCTGATTGTAGAAATTCCACCCTGAGTCTAGATTGTAAACTTTTGATATACAAGTCGCTTTTGAAACCTACATGGTGCTACGGAATTCAGCTATAGGGCACTGCTTCAGCTTCAAACGTAGATAAAATCCAACAAAATTGTACGGTTAATAACATCGGCTCCATGGTACATAAGAAACTCAAATTTACATCTGATTTAAATATGCCACAAGTGACTGAAGAAATTGCAAAATACGCAGACAAATATCTTGAACTTTACTAGACTCATCCGCTTAAAAAAGGGGAACGCAAAGGGTCTAATACTTAACACTCCAGATGAAACTGCATGAAAATATTTTTTTTTGCTTTGCACGACTCTTATGTTTTATTAGCTACCTTCACTAGTTTATGTCCGACACTGGTTGGGACTAATAATTATATTCCGATTTAAGATTTGAATACTTATTGTTAGTTAATTAAAAAAAAAAACATTTTCCACTTAGTTGAGTTGATCAAAAAAATAGGAATGTGTAGGATTTCTTTCAAATAAAAATTCATATAACCTTTTTTAAAACTATAATTATACATCTATTGAGACGAGGAAAGCATTATTCTCAATAAAAAAGAGCGTTGATTACACTGTGTGTAATTTTTTAAGTCATGGAAATATAACCATATACAGACCAAAAAAAAGACTCTTGTATCCCAGTTTTGCCCCAATTCATGAAGTTTCCTTTTTATGGGCCACCAAAGATTTGGGGCCTCGGTGTTATTTGCATTGCATTTTCTCAGGCGCATATCTTGCAAACTGTTAGGAATTTTGAATTACTCTCTGGGAATCATTCCTTGGAATGAAACAAATGAAATTAAAAAATTTTCGGGACATTTTTCACTTTTGCGGCTACCTAAGCGCTACCTATACGGTGCTAAGAATCATTCCTAGGAAGTTCATAGGTTCTAAAAAGTTGTTTAGTGAGACCTTAGGTACACTCAAAATATTCCATGCCTAAAAATACGAAAATTTTTTTCGTAATTAGTTTTTTGTGCAATAAACGAAAATTTTATAAATTTTACGAAAATATTTGTAGCTTGTGCAGGAAAACAGATTTCGTAATTTAACGAATTTCGTTTAGTTACAAAAATTATGTCGTACAATTATTATCGTATATAATAGCATATTTTTCGTTTATTTCATTGAATTTAGGAGAATATAAAACATTTTGATAAAATTGGAAATTTCGTAAAATAGACAAATTTTGTGTTGTTATCATTTTGTTTACAGTACAAAATTATTTTTAAATCTACACAAGAAATAAATCTATCGCAGAGTTCGTCACGCGCGACGAATTTCGTTCGACGGCAGTGTTGCGTTAATTTTCATATGAACAAATGCGTTTTATTTTCTATGACAAAAGTTCGCAAGGAAAAATTCGTTGTTTGTCCCAGTTGTGTTCCCAGCATTTCCAGTTTGATTCGTGAGTTTCAGTGCAAAATATGTATGTATGTGATGCATGAGGAATACAGAGGCTGTAACAATTCCCCTTAAATTATCTTTTTCTTTTCATAATTATTACGACTTTTAATTTCCAGAATTACAGATTATTCAACAAAATTATTTTTCAAATGTAAGAAAATATATTATTTTTGCAGATTTTTATGTATTAAAGATTTTATTTTTACACAAAATTTCGTATATAACACGAAATTGCTTTACATGATTCACGAATTTATTTCGTAATATGAACATTGTTTTTCGTAAATTTAAAAATACAAAACTTTTTTTATTTATTTCGTAAAATAAACAAATACTATTTCTACTATTTACGAAGCATTTCGTACCGTAAAAACAACGAATATTTTCTTAAAATATACCACGTTTTTCGTTTATTTTACCTATGAAATATTTTGAGTGTACATTTTGTAGTTGAATGTTTCCTTTAATTTTTAACGGTTTGCTACCTATGTACCTGAACAGGGAAAAAAGGTAAAAAATCGAAATTTTGCGATTTTTATCTTGAAGATGAAATTTTTTTATTTTATATGTTGACAATTTTTGTTCTTTATGACAAGAGCTACAACTTTGCCTCAGAGTATAATTCAAAATTCCGAACGTTTTGCAAGATTTGAGAAAATGAAAAAATGACACCGAGGCCCCAAATCTTTGGGGCCCATAAAAAGAAAAGTGCATGACTTGGGGCAAAATTGGGAGACACGGGTGTTTTTTTGATCTGTTATCACGTAGTGGTGTCCGTATATATTATATTTTTTCGTGTTGCACTGTGTTAATGATCTTCGAAAAAAAACATACATAGAAATTAAAGAAATCCTTGAATGCTCTGATTAAATGATTGAAATGCCTTATCTTATGAAAATTAAGGAGAATATCGCGACCGCATACTCAAAACGTCTAGTGTGGACGACCGAATTATAGTAAGGTATAGGAAAAACAATCCTTCTGCGTCGTCAAAAAAGATACAACGGGATCTTAACATTGATGTTAGTATCGTAACTATGCGCAGACACTTATTACATAACCAACTAATTGCAAGAAGTCCAAGGAAGATTCCTCTTTTAACAAAAAAAAAAAAACAAGCAGGCGCACGCTTAAAGTTTCCTAAAGAGCATGTCAAATGGCAATAAGAACAATGGAGAAATATATTTTCGACAGACGAAAGTAAAATTGTTCTATTTGGTGGGACTAGCTGTAGACAGTATGTCCAACGCCCGCCTAACACAGAATGCAAGGTACAGTATACCAAAAAAATCATTTAAGCATGGTGCCGCATATAGGGAAGTTTTTCAATACATCAGATAAAAAGAATAATGGATAGAAATGTTTATGTGAAAATAATGAAAGAAGTGATGCTTCCATATTCAGAATGTAATATGCCACTAAAATGGGTATTCCATAAAGATAATAAACCAAACAGACCAGTAAAGTAGTAAAGTAGTGTTTTTCAGGCAATAGGATGGAGGCTATGTCGTGACCTACTCAGTGTCTATACTTCAACTTTATTCAACATCTTTGTGAAGATGTCCAAAAATATATCAAAGAAAAATGGCAACGATTTATGGAGCATAGTCGAAGATACGTGGAAGTAAATGTGCGACAATTATTAAAAATGGAAGTTATTCAACAAAATATTGAAAATAATGAGCTTGTTTTTATATAACTGCAAACTTGGCTTCACTTTTTATCCAAATTTTTTCGCCGTTCACTAATACTTTTATTATTTTGAACAGTGAATTTTTAACCAAGATTGTTAATTAAGTTTTTTCTATTTCTTGACTATAAATTACCTTTTGAATTTTCTTAACAGAAACTTATAAATAAGTTAGCAAATCTGATGTAAAAAAACTGAACAAAACTAAAAATTTTTCTTACAAACTCAAACTTTTTCTTATAGATTAGCACTCCTATTTTTTTGAACACAATTGTATTTGACTATGTATATACATCTGATAAGAAAAAGTTGATTAATTTTAAATTAGTTTAGAGTTATTGTAGTTTTTACGTACATACATATGTACATACATACATAAATATGTACATACATATTTGTCCTTTATATTAGACATACTATTAATGAACATTAACTGCCAACATTTAAATTATACATACCTATATAAAAAGTGGTTTAGCACTATTCAAGTGACTTGGGCACCATTTAGAAAGATTTGGCTATGTAAAAATATTAGTAAAGCAAATAAAGCTTATTTATTAAAGTCAATATGTATTACAAATATTATCTACTACGAATAATTTTTTGTATGATTTTTTATTTTGTTTAGTATATGTATATGTAAAAAAAACTCTGCAAAGACGTCTGTTCACTATGAAGGTTCAACGAGAACTCCGTGACGTAATCGTTACTCTTATTATATCCTAAGAACTTTTGAACAACCCGTACAAACGGATCCCATGCATTCTTCTCAATTTCTGACATTGAATTGCCAAAGCTTGGAACCAGATCTTGAGCATATTCAATTTCTTGTGAATGTAGAACTGCAATTGTAAACCCATCAGCAGATCTCGTGAGGTAAGACCACCGCATATGTTTTCCGAAACAGCTTTTTGTACTTAAACAGAAATAACAATCGAATTCGTTGCTCGCTGTTCCTCCATATATTTTTAAAATATGACTGAATAAATTGCACAATACGCAGGCAAATATTTAACAAAACTCTAGTCACACCCTAATCCGCTTGCTCGTAATATCTTGAACTTCAGTGGACACATCCGCTTAAAAAAGAGGAACACAAAGGCTCCAATACTTAACACTCCAGATGAAACTGCTTGAAAATACTTTTTGCTTTGCACGACTCTTATGTATTACTAGCTACTATCACTAGTTTATGTCCGACACTTGTCGGGCCTAATAATTACTCGTATATTTCGATTTAAGATTTGAATACTTAAGGTACGGTCACATTGGGAAAACATTTGCATGAAATCTGCTTTCCCACATTTCCATAAAATTTTTTCAAAACTAAGGAGACTTTGTTTGGTGGTCAAACTAATCAAATTTTTTTGACCATTTTTGTTTGTTCAAAAACCCACCAAAAATAGTTTTGACTTAACTGCCACACCGTGTTTTGCACGCATTTTGTGGCAGGTAAGTCAAAATGGCACTTAAGTTAAATTTTTTAACTACCAAAAATTGGCAGTTATCTGATTCGTTTACCTGCCACAGAAGTGGCCCATAAGTGCGATTCACACAATTCCCTATTTTTACAACCAAAACTTAAAAAAACATAAAAATATTCTTTTCATTTATTATTTATTAATAAAACAATATAAAGGTACTTCAGGAAAAATAATATAAAATAAAAGGAACAAATTATTTCAGAAGAAAAGAAACAAAAGCACCCTTTCGTCTGAATTATTGTTTTGATTTTTACTATGAACTCACATACATACATAGTTTTTTTTTGTTTTTTTTTTTAAACCAAGAGAGAGTTATAAAGAGAATGAGAGAATTATAGAAAGGCTGCGAGGATTCTAGCAAAAACAAACTACATACATAGTTTTCGTTAGCAACAGTTGCAAAAAAATTTTGTGGCTGTTAAATGAAAAATTTTCAATGAATATGGGATAATAATTCCAAATATTTGTGGCAGCTAAATTAAATTGGCACGTATGAAATTGGCACTTAAACAATTACATTTCATACGAAATTGAAGAAATGAGTAAAATTTTGTGGTTTTTGGCAGTTATCTCAAATTGGCAGTTAAAAGAGTGGCAGTTAAGTCAAAACTACTGTAGTACCTAATAGAATTTATTTTAAAGAAAATCAGCCCTCATGGGTCGATTTCACTGTAAATCACTGTACATATCGCTCTTTTATTGAAATAAAAAATTTTATAATAAAAAACAAACTAGAACAAAAGCTTTTATTCATATTAATACATTTCGTACTTTACGTGAAATAACTATAAATAATAATTAGATATTACATGTTACTTGTACATACATGCATATGTTCATGTGTATAAAAAAGAAACTTAAAAAATCATTAAATAAAAAACAAACCAAAACAACATATTTTTAATGTTAACACATTTCAGACTTTACATTAAATAAATATAATATATTCGTATGCTAATGCATTCCAAGCTTAATGTCACATAAATGTACAGTTGAAGACTTAACTCTCCATACACCTATACAATTTTGGAAAGTTTAGTTCTTAACTGGAAAGTTTAGCCCTTAACTGTACTTCAAAATTTTTATATAAAAAAAGGAAACAAAAATTTGAGATCAATAAAAAAAGTATTTTTATTATTAGACAAAATTGTTATTAGCTACTCTCCTTCATTCTTTCGTCTTCTAAACACTCCTGTAGAATATCGATAGCCGTTTGCGCACGTTGCCGCTGATTCCTTTTTAAGTGTTTTTAGTTCGCTTACCAAATAATGTGAGAAGCTCACGTTGGGATCTGGGTTGATCTCCTTTCGGTCCTACATTAACAGCTTCTCGCATAGTTTCGGCAATCTGCGCGGCAGCTATATTTGCAATACCAGATTGCTGTTTCCTTTGTTTTGGTGAGGGCACTGTTACTGGTTGCAAGGGCTTTGGTGGCACATTTAGACCTACAATAAATAAATATGTAGATGTTCAGACTAATAATAATACATAAAATACTACTAAAAATTTACACGCATACATAAGTATATATGTACATATATATGTACAATGGTATCTATGTATATGCATATAATATATACATATAATGTATATACATATAATGTAAATGTACTTACTACATATATTTTCATCTTCCACATCAGACATATTAGATATTGTTGGCTGAGTCTGCTGTTCCTAAGCACGTCCAATGAAACTCATTGCGCCATAGAATCTTCATTTAGGAGTTTCAGTAGCCCCCTGCCCAGATTTAGATTTTGTTCTGTAGGCGCAACCCCGAAATTGTATGCGGAGGTTAGTCCACTTGGCTTTGAGTTCTGCGGTTTTATATTTATTATTTAAATTTTCTTCAATTCTTCTCCATGCTCAGTCTCGGAGAGACTTATTATGGTAAGTTTCTTCGGAAGCATCCCATAAGCACTTTTCCGCTTCCACACTCTGTATTAGCTTATAAATGTCTTGCTCGCACCATTCTTTAAGAACTTTCGGCTTATTTCGAGGCTTTTTTATTATCGGCTCGCTGGGTGTTTCAATGTTCTAAAAAAAATAAGTAATTAACAAAAACACATTATATAGTTTTTTCAAAGACACACTTACCTCTTCCATCGTATTAATTTCTTCTACCTCCAAGAAATCTTCCATATTAATTAACAAATGTTGCTGCAATAGTCCATACGTTTTTACATACATATATACATACATATTAACATAATAATAAATTTGTTTGCCTACCTGTGATTTTGATTCATTGTGTAATCCTTAAATGTAATTTATCAATTCCACTTTTAATAATTAAATTTTTGGAGCAACAAATGGTTTTAACGCACAGCTGTTTGTTTATTTTTATTTTATGACAGTGTCGTTAGTTATAGTGCTTTTGAACAAGTAATTAAACAAAACTTTTAGCGCTTTTTTAATTTCAGTTAGTCCCCTTTTACAATTGGGAAATTGAAATGCAGACATTTTTCTCATTCTCTTTTGAACTTAACTAAACTTTTTACAATTGGGAAATTAACAGACACACAAAAAGTTTGAAGTTTATTTACTGTTTATTTGTTTTGTGCCTTGATACTGATCAAGTATGCATACAGCCTCTGAAAGGAGAGAAAGCATGTGAATATGATTTTACAAAAGGTCTGCAAGACCACTATTACTTATTATTATTAAAAAACATCTCTCTGAATGAAATTAAGTTCTGTGTAAATGGTTGTTTAAGCAAGCATAATTTTTGCGATTTTTTATTATACTTTTACACTAGAAGATACATCACTTGGAAACAGCTGTCATTTGCCACTGTTTGTTCATACAAAAACTTTGTAAGAACAAATAATTTTTTGACCGAACTGACGAAAAATGTTGTTGGCAGTTTTAAAAGTAGAAATTTACTCAAAATCGCTAGGCATTTCCCTAACGAAAAATCGACTACCTACTACATTGCCACAAGTAACTCAAGAAAACGCCTTTTGACTCTCTCACACAGAAAAAAAAGATTTGTAAATATAATTAATTTATTTGTGAATACAATTAAAATATTATTTAAAATGGCACCTACAACGATTTTTGTAAATACAAACACACAACAATTTGTTTTTCAAATTCTAATGTGTCTTTCTGTTTGTTTTTTTTAATTCTTATTTAGGATTTGGTTTTTTGCTAAATTTTAAAGTTATTTTTCCACACAACCTTCGAAACTAAATGTGTTTGGGATGAGTCGAACTGGCAATCTCTTGACTAATAGACTAACGTGCTTACCACTCAGCTAAAGAGCAAATCGTTTTGATTACGCAAAAAATGAATACAGGGAAACATGATTTCTATGCTTCTTCTACATGTGCGCTTTGCATTGATATAATTTAAAAATAACTTTGTTGAGTAAAAAAAACAAGCCACGACGTTTTCCGGCTTCTTGTCGGGATTCACACGTATACAACACGAGCACTCAAAAAATACAACAACAATAGCACATCACCAACAATCAACAAGCAAGATAAACACCAACACAAATAAATTAAATTAAATGATATTTTAAAATGCGAGGTATTGTTAAAAATTGTATTAAATTAATGACAAATATTATTGAAATTAAAATTTTTTTTTCATATAATTCTTGTTTATTTTTTTCTGTGCACTCATGGATATGTTAATGCCTTTAGCCTCAATTTTTTTTGCGAGTAGAGAAAAACTGTGCTGTTATTCCAAAGAAAATCAACAAGAAAAAAATTATTTTAAGTAATTATTTCGATTTTGTGTTAACGCCAGTTACAATTGGCAGTTCGTGGTCAGTGAAGGTGTAATTTTTGTGAAAAAGTGCTTTTTTTAGAAAGGTAAAATGAGCTGCGAAGTCGATTAAAACGTCGTATAAAAAAAGAACAATTGAATTGTTTTATGAATAGAAAAATTATACCCCTATTCCAATAAATTGTGACAAATTTTTTTGTCATAAAATTTTGTCAAGTTTCTTGTTAAACATTTTTAAATAAAATTGTCATGGTATTCTGTTGCTCATATGGCAAGAAAAGGCTCAAAAAGCATTCAACATACTATGGTGAGATTTATTTCAAATTGACAACTACGAGGTCTGATAAAAAAATGACCGTTATTTTCAAATTTCGTGAGTTACGTATGTTCGATTTTCTAATTTTTTTTGTTATGTTGATACACATGTCTGTTATATATGTTGGCAATATTAGCAATTTTGGGTTGTCAGTTTGTTTTTGACAGATAAAAAGGTTAGTCGTGTTTTGGCGTGCTCTTCGATTTTTTACTAAATTTTGAGCAAACAAAAACCGTCGCATGGACATCGCTCAGGAGCTGTTGAACATCATCAACGATGATCCAGATTTCCTCAAAAAGGTCATAACTGGTGACGAATCATGGGTGTATGGCTATGACATTAAACCCAAAGCCCAATCATCCCAATGGAAGCGTCCAGAAGAGCCAAGACCGAAAAAAGCACGTCAAGTTCGGTAAAAAATGAAGGTTTTGCTCACTGTTTTCTTCGACTGCAATGGCGTGGTGCATCATAAATTCTTGCCACAAGGTCGTACGGTCAATAAGGAATACTACCTTGAAGTTATGTGCCGTTTGCGCGAAGCAATTCGTCAGAAACGCACCAGGTCACACATCGATGCTTGTGCGTTAGTTTTTGGCCAAAAACAAAACCTTTATCATGCCTCAACCACCGTATTCACCGGACTAGGCCCCCGCTGACTTTTTCCTCTTCCCAAAACTGAAGACACCGATGAAAGGAAAGCGTTTTGCTACGATTGAGGAGATAAAAGAAAAATCTAAACAGTACCTGTTGGCGATACAAAAAAGCGCGATTCAGAAGTGTTTCGAGGATTGGAAAAAACGCTGACATAAGTGTATTATATCTGAGGGGGATTACTTTGAAGGGGGCAATATAGTTATTGATGAATAAATAAATACTTTTTGAAAAAATTTAAAATAACGGTTATTTTTTGATCAGACCTCGTATATTTGTTTATTTAAAAAATAAAAAAATTTATTATGAACATAAAAAAACAATGGTCGCACGCATAAAAATGTACTAATTAATAATAACTCTATGCAACAAATTAAGACTTTTTGAAAGACACACGGACTAGACAGTACAGGTTCGTAGTTTCTCCAGAAAAAGGGTTACACATTCCTTGATTGTGAAATCTGTGGAAAAAAAATTGTAATGGTATAATGGTACGTCGCATAGTGGTTCAGAATCGTTTTTCATCGGCCAAAACTCTTTAACTTTTGAACTAATGAAGATTTTTAAAAACAAATTTTTTCGTGGATAGATAACATTAAGCTTTTATCCAGTTTTAGTTTCATTAAAATCAGTGCAGTGGTTGTGGAGTAATTTAAGATTAAAATTGAACTTTAAATTTTTTTTTTAATTTGCTTAGAAATGCCCGCTCTTTATTTTTTATTTTTGTTGAAAAAAAGGCCTTATAATGAAACTTAAATAATTTTTATAAAAACAACAAAATAGGTTTTTGAAAATTTAATACATAAGCCTAGTTTTTTTAGTCATAAATAGCTTATAGACTCTTGGTTATTTAAATATATATACATACGTATTTAAGACATGTGCAGACATAAATAACTGAACCGTTTCTACTAGATGAATATCTGCAAGACACTGTATTAAAAAAAATTTACTTAAACACTACTTATAGGAATCATAAAACTAGTTTAAAATAATTAGGTGTCACTTAAAGCACAAATTACCTGTTAATATTTAAAACATAATTAGGTATCATAAAGCCCTTACGCTAAGTATTATATAATGAAGGATTTTTTCCGAAATCTGGCTTTTGGATTTTTTTATTTTGGACTTATGAGAAACTTTAACCATAACTCAAAACTAAATATTAGTACCTGAGGAAATGTTAATTTATCGATATATCATAGATATTTATATTGTGATCTCTTTTTATACAATGCACAAAACACGTTAGAAACACGTTACTTTAATATGATTCATATATTGAAATATTGTACGTAAATATTCAATATTCAGTTCTGTATTACTTCTGTTGTGTAGCAGTCCCTTAGCTTCGGCTTCCACTTTCGTTAGTTGTTTTTGTGATCGCAATTGGCAAAGCAAACTATCTATAATGTTTTCACATCAGATCTCTTCATTTATATTTTTCAGTTTTCGCCTCTTAGATCTATCGCTACACTTATCTAGCGAGTTTCCTAAAAAGTAAAACTTGCAAAAATATATCAATCTTTTAGAATGAAATATTTGTACGAAACTTATTTTTATTTCCAAATTATTGTCCTTATACTCAATATAAAATTTTTAAAGCTAATCTAGGTTACCTACTTAAGTTGTCAATTTTCGTATGAAATTAAGTTCTCCGCTCGCTCCCTCTCGCTCCTTCTTTATTTTCTTTCAGGTAAGACCTTCGAAATTAACGTGAGTTTATAGCAAAATCTTCGCAGCAACCTGTCTACCTAAACTAATATCAAAAAATCAATTAACCATAGAAAATTACAGGAAAACCATCAACATAATACGTTTTGCTACCTGCCATTTGAACTTATGATTGTTTATTTGGAGTGTGCCGTACTCGGTTTTAAATATAAATCTCTATTTTTTTTTAATTCAAAGTTATGTATATAAAAATAAGTTTGCTATTTTTATTTTTATTTTGTTCAGGTAGAATGGCATTTACATGATTTCTAAGGTAGAGTTCCGAGCAATTTGGGTAAAAATTTTTGTTTATAATTTGTGAGTATTTTCATTAAAATAAAAAAAGTGTTCCACAGGCGGTGTTCGTGGCGGGTACAAAAGTATATATACGCTTAAAGAAGATACTTTCGTCTTTCTTTGGAAGGTTACAGTTTTTTTATCTTCAAAAGTTGTACTCTACTAAACTTCAAGTTTTACGAAAATATGGGGGATTAAAACTTCTTACATCACACTCTAACTACAAATTATACAGGGTGTGCACATATCATTTCTTAAAAAGAACAGCTTACCCAAGATAACAAAAAAGACCACAGCCCTTTATCGATAAAAGTTTTCGAGGAATTGTAATTTATTTCAGATAAAATATGAAAAATTTGTGTTTTTTTCAAATTAACACAAATTTGTTGTTTTTGGCAACATGCCACGCCCACTACTAAGAATATTTTGACCAAATTTTTTGGCTACCTTAGTTTTGATATGTTTCCTTTTTGATGGCGTTAAAATTTTAAGAATCTACGTCAAGAAAAAATATAGGTTTTGTCCGATGAAAATTGATTCTGAGCCACCGTGCTTCGCTGCTTTAAAGACAATGAATAAAATTGTACACGACTGTTTCTCCATGCAAAGTGCAGATATTACCGAAAGTACTGGAACATCTCAAACTAAACAAATTCATATTATACTTGATCACTTGAAATAGGGCATTTAATTATTAAACAACGATGGTTTGGGTTTGTGGTCAGGACAGGGCGGTGAATCTGTTCACAGAGAATTTTTAAAATGTATTTATTTATTTCAGTCTATGGATAAAAAATCCTTACAGACTATGATAACAAAAATAAATTATAAACTAAATAATAATAAAGTGTAGATAAACTAACAGCCTTCAATAGAACTAGTAACAATGAAGAAGGAAAAATAATGGGAAAAGTAATATATAAAGAAATAAAAGTTTGTAAGTAACATTTAATTAAAATTAACAATTATTTTATTGTATTGAGTAAAAAAACTTGTGCATTCATTCAGTTAAATGAAATTAATCTTACTGCCACTTTATAGAAGCCATGTAAAAATTCTCGTTTGTCTATTTATATAGTTTAAGCTCTTACTTTTTTTTTTTGTTCAACTGTTGTGAAACTGTTGGCCCCAACAATTACTTCTTAGAAACGGCTTGATAGATGTACTGCAAAATGAACAGCTGATGAATGTAAAGAATTGAAAAGAAATAAAAGAGGAACAAGGAAAATAATTTAAATTGGCTAAATTAATTAGTTGAGGTAAAAAGTATGGACATTACAAAATTTGTAATGAAGTCATCAGCCCAGGAATCTTAAATTTTTATATAAAAATTTTTTCCACAAAATAAATATTCTGGATTTGCACAACACTGCAATAAAATGAGAGACCTGCGCCTATAGTATTTATATTTTAACGCTAAGCCGCCACTTGCTTAAAAAATATTTAAATGCAATATTGAATTAAATATGTAATATATAATTGGGGTATTCAAACGGTAGTGTTAAAGTCATAATGTCCAAAACTTTTAAACTATTTTAATATGTGACTGCTGTGACCAACCCCTCATATTTTAGTGTCTTAGTTGAAACATAAACAAGATAATATTTGGTACGAAAATGCTAAATTATGAGAAAATTTTTCTACGGCTTTTATGTGTATTCGAAAAATATTTGCGAATTTTTGCAGTATATAAAACAAAAGCTTTTCGAGCATTTATCCTTTTAAAATTTTAAGGCTTTGGCTTTGGTTGTTGCATTTTTTGCCCTTTTTACAGTTTACTTAATATCACACTTTGCTATCTTTGATATTAGCAAGCAAAATAGGCAAATTTTCGTCATTTTCGCGAATTTTTCCGAATTTTTGGCATTCCTTACAATTTTAGCGTTTTTTAAAATAAATTTTAAGGATTTTTTTAAATTAAAAAATTATACGCGAATTTTCGCAATTTCTTGCACATGATATTATTTTTGATATTTAAAATCCACTTGTTTACAGTTTTTGCGCTTTTGAAAATATTTGAGAGACATGGCTGTAACCATATTCTTGAGTTGTTGCTTTTTTGCAGCCAGCTTTGGGTAATTTTTTCCATTATTTTAATCCCTTGCGAATTTTTATATTTTTTTTTTTTTTACAATATATAATGATTTTAGTAGAAATTTGCTAAAGAACAACGCCATGTATTTAAACATAAATGGTCATTTTGTCCAAAAACAAAAGGAAAAGCAAACTAATTAGTTATGCCAGTAAGAAATACATAGGGTAATGAATTGTATTAATATAGCACACCTATATAAATTGGTTTATAATGTTAGTACTTTATGACACTTAAGACATCCGTGTAAATACCGCAAATATAAATAGACAGTATGATAAACATACATATATTTGATGAAATTAGTAATTTAATTTTATTTCTTTTTTTCCTGACTATCGCATTTGAAATGTAGAATTTAACAAATATTTGCAGCCGCCACCTAACAATGCGCCGTTGCATTATAGTATACACGGCATAACTATTCGACCAGCTGTTCAGGCTGAGCACAGCATGTTGACTATAGGTAGCGAAAAAAATGTCAGCAACTGTTGAGTGGAGCGAAACTACTCAACTATGCGTTTCTAAGACAAACACTCAACGGTTGCCCAACAGTTACGTCTTATGAATGCTACCATTGTCAACAGATTGCCTTTTGTTGTATGTGTTTATAGAGTGAATGTGTTAAATAAAGTTTTTTATAGAATAGAAAATAATGAAGATAATTAAAAGCATGCCTTTTCACGGAAGTTTAAAAATTTGGATTTCTTACTACAGGGTGTTTTTTTTAGAGGTAAAGAACTTCGAATTGAAATAAAACACAAGAAAATCGTTTTAATGTCCATCAATTTGGCTTTATTGGAAGGATAATTTTATGCCATTAACGTTTAAATATGATTTCGGGCATGTGGCCGCCGCGGCTGGCTCGAATAAAGCCAATTCTACAGGTCCAATTTTCAACCACTTTTTCGAGCATATGGGGCCGTATGTTGGCAATAACGCCACGAATGTTGGCTTCCAAGTCCCCTAACGTTTCTGGTTTGTTGGCGTAGACGAGCGACTTCACATATCCCCAAAGAAAATAATCCAATGGTGTCAAATCACACGATCTTGGTGGCCAATTGACAGGTCCATTCCGCGAAATTATGCGCTCATCGAATGTTTCCTTCAATAAATCGATTGTGACGTGCGCTGTGTGGCATGTAGCGCCGTCTTGTTGGAACCACAACTCATCCACATTCATGCCATCCAAAATCTTCCATAAAGTTGATGGACAAAGCTCCAATTGCTGTGCACGGTGGCGAATCGATTCATTCGGGTCCTCTTCAACACTTTGCTCTACAGCGGCAATTGTTTCTTCGGTGCGCACTGTTCGACGTCTCTGCGGATGCGTATTATCACATAGAGTAAACGTAGTGCGAAAACGATCCATGGTTAACCGAATTAATTGCTCTGATGGACGATTATGTCGACCATAAAATGGACGGAGCTTGCGGTAAACTTCGCGAACTGAACCATTATTTTCGAAATAAATTTGCAAGATTTGCAAGCGTTGTTCTTTTGTCAACCTGTTCATGATGAAATGGCAAACCAAACTAAATATTAATCACTTGACAGCTGACAAAATGGCCGCCAGTTAAAAAAGTGATGCCAACTTAAAGTTCTATACCTCAATAAAAAACACCCTATATAAACTAAGACATGTGTTATAAGGTCTGAGTTCTCCTCTAAAGATGTTCAAAGTTTTATTAAAAAACCAATCAATAGCTTAGAAGTCCCAGATTTATTACCATTTATTTTGCACTGTGCCCTGTTTTCATTATGGGATTACAGAAAAATCATATCCTTTCTATACTTTGAAGTTGAAATTTATTATTACATTTGTAACGTCGTTGTCTTTTCGAGCTCCAGCTTCCAGTTCGAACTCAAAGGTCCACTTTCTTTGAAATAAAAGATTAATTTTCTTGGGTGTTAAAAAAATATACAAAGCTTTTCTTTATTTAACGAAACTTATGCTACTAGGATATCTTAAAACTACAAGGTATATTGTCAGTGAATTACTGGCGGTGACAGCTATTAGGTGAGTATTCAGTGGGCATTGAGTCCGTTTAGTAAATGAGAGGAACTCTGTGGCTTTCGTAATAAAGCATGTTCAGGTTATATGCGGTGAGCTCTGAGGACGGTTTAATGCGGCGAGAGGAACTCGGAAGTTCTCCTAATAGACAAGACTGATTCGGGGATCTTGAATATAAAACGAAAAGTCCAAGATAAATGCGGTGGCCCTTGAAGGAGTTTTCAAGATGAATTCGGTAGATCTTGGAAAATAAAGCAGAGAAAGAAATTCTGAATGAATTCGGAGAATCTTGAATATAAAACGAAAAGTTCAGGATGAATGCGGTAGATCTTGAACGAAATAAATTCAAGATGAATTCGGAGGATCTTGAATATAAAACGAGGAGTTCACGATGAATGCGGTCAGTGTTGTCAGGTATGGCGATATCTCGCCAAACGTGGCGACGAAAGTTTGTTTTTGGTGATATTTGAACTCCTTGGCGATATTTTTGGCTATATTTTTACGATTTCAATAAAATAGAATAATGTTAAAAATAAGAAATTTTTTTGGTAAGGAATGTTTTCTACAATATAAAATATTTCGTGCATGAAATTCTAAATGTTGTGACTCTTTATCTCAAACAAAATTTTGTGAAATTCAAGAAGTTTAAAAATATGGCCCACAAATTCTCATTTGGTGTTTATGAAATACAGAGGGGAAAACTTTCTTCTATTAATTAGAACCAACATTTTGATAATGAAGCACCACAAGATTTAAATAATAATTTTTATCTTAGTGTTCAAGTTCAACTTATCCTATTTGGAATTATCTTTTGGAATAAGTTATTTTTAAGTATTTTTTGTACTCCAGTATTTATATGTTAATGTAAACACTTTTCTTAAATTTTCTCAAATAATATAATTTTTATGTTTTACGATAGACGTTACCTACTGAATTTAAATTTTAACAATATTTGTAATGTAATTAAAAAATAAAAAAATATTTTTGTAGCTACGATTTAATGTTTTATTATATTGGCGAGAAGGCTCATAAGAAATCTGACAACACTGAATGCAGCAAGCAAAAGAAATTCAAGATGAATGCGGGAGATCTTGAACTCAAATAATTTCAAGATGAATTCTGTATATCTTGAAATAAGATAAACTAAAATAAATTCAAAATGAATACGACAGATCTTGAACACTAACTACAATTTATCAGAAATCTCAAGATTAATGCGGTAGATCTTGCATGCTTTTTCTTCAAAAAACTAGAACAAGCCTTTGTGTTGGTATCCGTTCTTGTAATGTACAGGTAGTGCCCTTGCTAACCGTACTGAGACGTCCAGCTCGTCCTCATTGCTAGCCACAAGCTTGACATCTTATAGTAATTATTATTTTAACCTCTTGAGAATTATTTTCCCATTTGTATGGTTTGTTCGTTTTAATTTAAAATCTGTAAAAAGTCTGCCTGTGTTTGTTGTATTTTATTTCTTTTATATAGCATGCATGCGCTTACAAAAGCATGTACGTGATTGTTGTTATTTTATTTATTTGTCATTTTATAATTTTCACTGCTAGATCTGGCATTTTCATTAGTTAAAAAGCTTTCAACTTTCAAAAATTTTGCTATATGCTTTCTGGCAGAATTTGTTGAAATGAAAAATTTTAATTTGTTAAAACAAATTCTTCTGTATAGAAAATTTTTCTCATAAATGTGCATGTATTGCAGGGTAAATGTTCCCTGATGATATGCACTAGCAACAGTGAAATGCACATAGGATCCAACCAACCCCTCAATAATCAACTTCAATGAATTTTTAATGAAAGAATATTTTGCTGAATAAGTAAAATAATAATTTGGGAATATTAGTGCGTTAAATAAATTTTAAACGCAATTGTAACATTTCCAAAAAAACCTCAATTACACTGTAAGTAAAATTTTAACTTTCGAAATGACACAGAAAAACGCCCAGACACCCCAACTTAATTTTGGGCCGTAGAACACAGTGATATACTCTGCTTTTAAGTCAAAATCAAGAGATATTTCAGTTTTATTTTTGTGTGGTCTCTCAAGCCATTTGTTGGTGTTTTAAGAAAAATCTCTTTTGAAATGATTTTAGCTTTTGATTACCAAAATTCAACTCTTATGGTGATGGCCTTATACTATATAATGAAATTAAATTTTCAAAAATTTTATTTTTTTATATTATATTATTTATATAAGTGAAATTTATTTGCTGGTGGTTAAGCGATGTCTATATGCATTTCATTGTTGCTTTAACAAATCGTCAGTAGACTTCAACCACACACTTATAGTATAATTATGACAATATGTCGAATAATAAATCTCTTGAATATTATTTATATCAAATAAGTAAGCGATAGAAAATTTCTTGTCGACATCGTGGGCCGTAAATAGTGCCACAAACTGGAAATAATTGAACTGTATCCACCTGATAGACGGCTATCATTGTTATCATCGACAAATAGATAATTTTTTATTTATTTTTAATACGTATATTTATTTATTGTATCTTCAAAAATGAAATAACAGTAAGTATTCAAATATTAAATCTTAATATAATTATTAGACCCGACCAATGTCGGACATAAACTGGCGATAGTAGTTAATAATACATAAGAGACGTGCAAAGCAAAAAGATAAAAGTATTTTCAAGCAGTTTCATCTGGAGTGTTAAGTATTAGAGCCCTTGTGTCCCTCTTTTTTAAGCAGATGTGTCCTGTGAAGTTCAAGATATTACGAGGAAGCGGATTAGGGTGCGACTCGAGTTTTGTTAAATATTTGCCTGCGTATTTTGCAATTTCTTCAGTCACTTGTGGTATATGAGCCGATGATATTAACCGTAAAGGTTTGTTTTGCCTTCGTTGGATTTTCTCTACGTTTGAAGATGAAGCAGTGCCCCATAGCTGAATTCCGTAACACCATGTAGGTTTCAAAAGCGACTTGTATATCAAAAGATTACAATCTAGACTCATGGTGGAATTTCTACCAATCAGCCAATGTATCTGAGTTAATTTTAGTTTAATTTGTGTTAGCTTAGATTCAATGTGGTGTTTCAATGTAAGTCGTAGGTCAAGGTGTATACCAAGGTATCTCACATGTGAGTGTTTCGTATGGTAAATGTTACCTGAGCACACTTCTGTTCGTTTACTTTTATTCTCCATAAGTTTAGCCATAGTTAAAGCTGCGTAATATGTTCCTGAAGATATTGAGATGCCTCCAGTTAAGGTCAGTCTCAAGATAAATATCTTTCAATTTAATAAACAAAAAACTACCTACATATATATGCATGTATGAATACGAATAACAAAGAAAAACACTAATGATAAAACACAACATATTTTTTAAGCATAAATATTCCTTTGTTAAGATTTTAGAAATATAGAATTATAAACACCCTTAGAGATAAGAAACAAAACATGATCAATCTTGTTTCAGAAACAAAGAAATAAGATTTATCATGTAAAATGTAGGTAACTACATTTATAGAAATAAGTTACGATAAGAAACTAATTATTTTAGTATTTAAGGAAAATATTTGTAAATTGTAAGTCAGTGAAGGTTTAGCATATATACTAAACATAACTCATTTAAGTGTAAGATATTAAATAAATATAATAAAGTGAGACGCGTACGTGTCGGAAAAAATATATTTTTTTTTTAATACTTATACGAAAACATTAATTGGCGATCCTGCCAGGAGAGTTTTTTAATTTACTCTTCAGCGAGCGGACCGAAGGAATCTTTTGTCGCAGCAAAGGTGTGAAAATTCTGCATAGAAGAAAATACTTTGTAAAAAGAAAAAATAAAAATCTTAAATTAAAAATTCATCAGAAGATTCCAAAATAATACATATAATAAAGAATAATAAAATTCATACTTCTCAAGCGGACCACAGAAATAAATCCTGTCGCAGCGGTGTGAAACAAAACTTTATTCCTTATAAAAGGATAAAACAAATGAAGAAACAAACAAAGGAGCATCTATACGATAGAAATCGAGACTACAATAACGAAGAAATGGCTACAAACAACGAAGTCTCTGTAGCAACCCTCACCGCGAGACTCCATGAAATGGAAAACTCCTACAAAGCTATGATAAAAAAAAATAGCAACCTTAGAAATGAATTATCCATACCAAACAACACAACTAGACAAACTGGAAGACGTCATTACAAATTACAAAACCGCTGTAGACATATCGCTGGAAGTTTTTAAAGCTCTTCCAGTATTTACCGGTCAACAAACCGAATACAGAGCATGGAGAGAAGATGCCTCCAGACTAATGAAAGACATCAAACACTTTGAAGGTCATAGCCGTTACTCAGAGGCTTTGTCCATAGTGAAATCCAAAATCAGAGGTCAAGCATCTGATATACTAATAAATAACAACACACCATTTAATTTCGAGGTGATTAGAAATAGACTGGACTACACGTATGCCGATATGAGACCCCTTTATGTACTCCAGGAAGAAATGAGGCGAATTACACAAGGTAAGCTATCTCTATCTGAATATCACGATAGAATAAACCAGGCATTAAATCTAATAACATCCACAATTTCAATGTCTGGGGAACAACCAAATACAATTGATGCAATGATAAGGAATGCAAACGAGGAAGCAGTGCGTGTATTCACAACAGGATGTACAAACACATTTATAACGTCAACCCTGTATGCCAACACACTTAAAGACTTAGAACACGCATACGCAATGGCAAGAACGATAGAGCACGATAATCATCATCAAAATCTACGACTATTCCACGATACCGGAAACAATCGAAGTCGTAATAACCATAGCTTTAACCATCAAGTTAACGCACAACATCACTATCCACAACATCACTATCCACAACATCAGAACTTACATCATTCTAATTTCAATTAACAAAATTCACAATATAATTCCCGTAACCAAAACTTACAACATCACAGACGTCCTAATTATGAATACCAAAGAATTCAAACAACACCACAAAGACTCCAACAAACAAGACCTGTACCAATGGAAACAGACTCTAGACAAGCCATAGAAGCACAAAGAAGAATCAACACGCAATACAACACTCAACATCGGCCATCTCCAACTAATCCGCCATGGAAAAGAGAGCATAGCGGCCACCACCAGAGTAATAAACAACAAAGGATCAACCAATCATCACAACAACATGAAGATGACAACAGCAGCATATATGCGGAACCGGAACAACAAACGGTAAATAGCTTAAGAATAGATAATTTAAACTAAGAAACGGGTTGCCCTACCTCACTTCAACTAGCAGCTTATCTCATAAAAAATACTATATTTTAATAGACACAGGTGCAATCCATAACTACATAGACGCTAAGTGCGATTCATCAGATAAAATTAAAATTAAACCAGTTAAGATTAAGACTATACATGGTTTTTCCATGATAGATACCAAAAAAATTATAAAACTAATGAACAAAAAGTAAAATTTTTTGAATTAGAAAACATAGAATCATTTGATATTGGGATTAGAAGGGTTAAAAATACTAAATGCCGAAATTAATTTAAGGGACATGACCTTAAGCACCATGAGCAGTGATAGTCAACCCGAATTAAATTATATTGTAGGAGAAGAAAAGTATAGGTAAGAAATAGATAGTCTGATGAAGGAAAATAATGACATATGACCATTACCCTTCACAACAACTATTGAAGCCACAATTAGGACCAAAAATGAGGAACCAATATGGACCAAACAATATCCGTACCCGATAGCAGATAATGAATTCGTTAACAAGGAAATTAAGAAACTATTACATGAAGGAATAATTCAAAAGAGTAACAGTCCATACAACTCTCCAATATGGACAGTCCCAAAAAAGGGTTTGGACGAATTAGGGTAGCAAAAGAAAATAATGGTCATTGACTACCAGAAACTAAATGCAAATACAATTGCGGACAGATATATAATTCCAGATGTCAATATGACAATACAAAACCTAGGAAAAGCTAGATATTTTACCACATTAGATTTGGAATCTAGATTCCATCAAATAAAAATAGCCGAAAAAGATAGAGAGAAAACAGCATTTTGTGTAAATGGCGGAAAATATGAATTTATTCGTATGCCATTTGGTTTAAAAAATGCACCCTCAATCTTTCAGAGATGCGTAGACGACATACTCAGGGAACACATAGGGAAATTTGCATATGTATATATCGATGACGTACTTATATATTCCTCTACACTTGAAGATCATATGAAGCATATTAGAATAATTTTTGATGCGTTGAATGAAGCCACATTAAGGATTTCTGCAGAAAAATCTAAATTTTTCCAAACGGAGGTAGAATACTTCGGTCATATAATTAAATATAATAAAATTAAAACAAATCCAGAAAAAGTAGAAGCAATAAATAATTACCCAATACCTAAGACATTGAAGGAATTAAGAGGTTTTTTAGGAATGACTGGATACTATAGAAAATTCATCAAAGGATACGCTGGCATAGCCAAACCTTTGACAGTACATTTAAGAGACAACGGACAAATAGGAAAGAATCAAAGCAAAAATACCCCAGTAAAACTTGACGAATAAAAGCTATTGAAATCTTAAAAATAAATTTAAAAGAACAGGTAGAACTCTTTCAACCTGATTATTCTAAACCTTTCGAACTAACAACGGACGCATCCAACATAGCACTTGGATCAGTCCTTAGTCAGGAGAAAAAACCAATATTCTTTCTATCACGCACTCTAAGTAAAACAGGAAAATTATAGTACTAATGAAAAAGAACTCTTAGCAATCATCTGGTCTTTACAAAAACTGAGAAACTACATACTACATGGAGTAGCTGATTTAACAATTTATACCGATCACCAGTCTCTAACATTTGCTACATCGGAAAAAAACCCAAACATAAAATTAAGGATATGGAACAATTATAGTTTTCTTTGGTGCAAAATTAATATATAAACCAGGTCACTTAAACGTCGTATCTGACGCCATCTCGAGACAACAAATAAACTCATCTACAATTAGTACAGTACACTCAGCCGAGAGTTCACCAGTAGATTCCATTAAACAAGTATCACGACCATTTAACACATACGCTATACACATCGAATTTGTACGAAATAAAAAAATAATTGAAACGAGAACACGTACAGTGTTCCCTAATAAAGTTAGACACACAATAAACTTCACGACTGAGCAAAACTTAATAACAGAACTAAGAAAAATACTACAACCAAACAAAGTGACAGCGATACATACAACAAGAGAGGAAATATATTTTGTTTCTCAGCGTACGTATGTTTATGAAAGTATGTGTGTGGTAGTTACTTTGTACGATCGCAACTTGACTGCATGAGCGTTGTTGTTGTATTTGTTGTGTACTTATAAAACATGCGTTATTTCTGTTGGTAAGCTTTCAATAAAGAAAATGATTGAGTCATTTGTGACGGACCGTTACACATTAACAAATATGTACTTACATTTAAAAACTATAGGCAGAATAAAGGCCTTATTAGTTTTTACTTTTCGTTTCCGTTCTGTGACGTTCTTTTCTGAACTTATAGAATTGATTACACTTGTATATAAAATATCAAAAGAAACTAATACATACATATTTTTGGCTGTCACTTAACGTTGAATTCTATTTTCTGCAGATTTGCACGCAACATAATAGAACAAAAAAAGGAAAAACAAACCATATACTCGTATACAGATTTTCAATTGAAAAGAAACAAAACAGCTGATTCAAAACAGAACAGCACGTACAAACTAATTCTATCTTTAGTTTTTACTTTCTGTTCTGTTACGAATCAGCTGACTTTTTGTTTTGTTTATGAAAATCTAATACAAGTCGTTAGTTTTTCTATTTGGTTCTGTTTTGTTTTGGTTAAACCTGCGAAAATCAAAATAATTTTAAGTAATTGTAAGTGACAGCATAAATAAAATAAAAACATTTTGAAAAATCTGTGAGTGTGCTTTTGGAATTTAAAAAATTAAATTTTTACCAGCAAAACATTAAATTATATTGAAACATAACAATGGGCGATGCAAAATTCATAATCATAATCATAGTGGAAAACTGTGATCTTTCTGGTCAGAAACAGATGATATGTTAATACAAAAAAATTAACTATTAAAATTTAGAAACAGAACAGCAACAGAAAGTAAAGACTAATTAGTCCTTAACTTAAAAATATTTTTAAATTAAAAAAAAATTCTATACTTTTATTCGTCGAAGAATTTGTTTGAAAACCAAAAATAAACTTTTTAAATTATTTAAAATTCTGTTTTTATTTTCCATATAATTTTCATTTGATAAGTTGTCCTATACAAGTACGCCCTTAGGTTGGATACTCTAAAATTATGCCCTTGGATAATTTTTTTTCGGTTTCACTCATATATGAAGTGCTTATTGTAATAACATCATTGACAGGAGCCGTTTTAAAGGAGTTCTTGAATATCATGAAAGACCTATTTTTAATATTTTTTTAACTTTAAAGTCGATTATCTGAAACAATTTTTTGTGGCATACGATATTATTGAAACGAGCCCTTCAGATATATTTTTAGTATTGAACTACTTTTTTTCAGGTTGGAGAAAAAACAATTTATAATGGATTTTCTCTTTATTTATTTATTTTCGTTGCTTTTAGCTCTTTATATATGTATATTTGATCAAAATAAATAAACGAATAAATAACACAGTGCACCAAAAAGATGTAGCCTCAGTGATTTAAATGATATAACAAAGATATACAATTAGAACAAGGAGTTTGACAAAGTTTATGCGAAAAAACAAGTTATATCTTCCTGAATTTTGTAAATTTTGAAATTTGTAATTTTTTACCACTTTTTTCTCTAAAATTTTAACTGCCCTATTCATAAAAAATAATTTTGTTTTAAAACAAAATTTTTTTATGAAAAACTGTTTTGAAACCTCTTATATATCAAAAACTGTCATAAAGTTAGCATAAGTGACAAAATTGAACTAGGTTTTGACGATTTCCTCTATACAATTTGACATTAAAAATCGCCGCATAATGTAGTTTTAACACACGATTATATCCTGGCATAATTTTTAATGTAAAATTTTATGGCAACACGTTAATTCAATTTTGTCACTTATGCTAACTTCCTGAAAATTTTTGATCATACATAACTTTATTTAACTTTAAATCTAAACTTCAAATTTGTTTTGTTAATTTTGTATTAATAAAATGGTTTTTGTATAAAAACGAAGAACTTGACAAAATTCAAGAAGGCATCACTTTTCTTTTCACACCAACTTGGCCAAACCCCTTGGCAAATTTTGTTTTGAAATCAATGAAGCTACATTCGATAACCCAAATTTTGTTGCACTGTGTAATGGGCTTCGGTCGTATTGTATTCACAAAATTAATTGTATTATATATTAGATGCAGTTTGAATTATTGTGGATTAAGTCGAATACTGCCCGTATATTGTTTCAGAGGATTTCTACGTTCGGACACACTAATCGGAACTATTAATGTCAAACTACAGCCGCTTGAGACAAAATGTGACATACACGACACATTTGATGTAAGTATTCGGCAAATGTGTCCCAATAAATATATTTGAAATGAAACTTTGTTATCTTCCAGCTCGTAGAGGGACGCAAAAAGGTTGGTGGTAAATTAGAAATAAAATTAAGAGTTCGCAACCCGATACTAACCAAGCAAATGGAACATATAGACGAAAAATGGCTGGTAATAGATACGTGAATGGTATTATATAATTGAACAACAAATAAGAAAAGTATCTATTTGCGTTTTCTTTATTAGAGAAATATTTTATTTTTGAATATGTGTAATTTTTAATTTTTGAAGAGATAATTAACACTATTTTAAAGTATTTTCAAGTTTAACAACATGTTACAAATTCTTTTCTTGCGATATTTTTTAAATTGTTTATTTAAGTTGTTTATCATCTCTTAAAAATAAAAAGAATAAATTATATAAAATATATAAAAAGTCTGGACTCTATATTGACTTTGCCAAATACTCTTGCGCACGTGCAAAATATAATTTACTCAACCAGTCTTGTTACTATGAGTATTTAAATAGAATTCGTACTAATCTAAGTTCCGATCCAAAATTTTTAACTCAAAACGACGTTCAATATCATTTCCTCCAGTTATGAAGCTTGATTGTGTGGAATCTGATGATGATTTAACAATTAGTAATCTAAACAATTAGTAATATTCTAACAAACAATATGATGAAACTTCCTCATATCCTCTTCTTGATTTATCGAATTTGGATATATCTATTGCACCATTAGACGAAACTACTATATTTAATTATCTCAATAAATTAAAATTTTCATACAAATGTGGGCCTGATGGAATTCCGAGTTCTCTTCTCATTAAATGTGCTGCTGCTTTTACTTCTCCATTAACATATATTTTTAACATATCAATTATATATGGTGTTTTCCCCACATTTTGGAAGGATTCATTTATAATTCCTTTGTTTAAGTCTGGCTGCAATAGAAATATAGAAAATTATAGAGGGATTGCTAAGCTTAGTACATTGCCAAAGCTTTTTGAGAAAATAATTACTGATCAACTTTGTCACCAAGTCTCATCAATTTTATCGCCTGCTCAACATGGTTTTACAAAAGGTTGCTCAACAGTTACAAATCTTCTGAATTTGACAACTATTGTTAATCGTGGATTCGTTCAACAAAAACAAACAGATGTAATATACACTGACTTTAGCAAAGCATTTGACAAGGTCAACCACAAACTTCTATTAAAAAAAACTCAATTTGATGGGATTTACACGTAATTCTTTAAGATGGATTTCTTCTTACCTGTCAAACAGAAAACAAAAAGTATATTTTAAAAACAGACATCTAAGCCAATATATGTTAAATCTTGTGTATCACAGGGAAGCCATCTTGGGCCATTGCTGTTTTCTCTCTTTATTAACGATTTGCCAAGAGTAATAAAGTATTCAAATATCCTTATGTATGCAGATGACGTCAAAATTTTTTTAACTTATAATTGCTATGCTGATCATACTTTCTTGCAACATGACTTGGATGCGTTTAGTTCCTGGTGTAAAAGTAATCTTATGGAACTTAACCATAAAAAGTGCAATAGTATGTGTTTCTTTCGTTGATCACATTTAAAAGTAAATTATGTTTTGAATGGTCATATATGTATCACTACGTGTTACCGACTACCATGCTGCAGTACCGATTACTAACATTTTCAGCAAATCTGATCGATCAACCATTTTTTCTTTTCTCTTTTTTTACAACACTTTTGCCGGCAACACGTGAAATTTTACATTCAGTATTTTGTTCTATTTGATAATAAATTCTAATATCAATTTTAATTTAAAAATAAAATGGTTATGAAGTAAAACCAAATAATAATTAACAGCAGTGTTTTTTCTATTTGTACGAACAAAACCTACATCATAACCAAATTGGTGACCCCGACGTCCGTATAGTGGTGGCAAAAAATTTTTTTTTCCTTCATCGTTGATACGAAAAATTTCGGCCATTTTGTTCTGTGGCGAACTTTTGCACGCTATTTTTCCGCCATATTTTTTCCACAGGCAGTTTTAAAAAAAGACAAGGGACATGCCTAACGACAGCGACATTCCACAGTCACCGGCTGGAAACATCTCTGTCGTGTACGCCAGATTGCCAGTTCCACAAATGTCGAGCTGCTGGTTTTCAGCGTCTGGTATATCGGCAGATAAACAGAAAACAGCTACGGTGCTGGCGGCATTAGACCCAAACATCATTTCACAACTCTCTGATGTTATAGCGATGCTCCCCCAGACTGATAGGTATGAATACATTAAAAGAAAAATTACTGAACACTGCCGATAGTGAGCAACGTCGTCTCAATCGCCTCTTGTCAGAGCTGCCGTTGGGTGATAAAAATCCTTCGGAGCTCTACTTCGAAATGAAACGTGTAGCCGGAAATACTCTGGGGGATGCGGCATTGAAAGGCCTGTGAGCTAAACGTTTACCTGAACTCGCGCAGCCTGTCGTAGCAGCATCATCAGGCTCTCCGGCCGAATTTACAAAAATTGCTAACTCAGTTGTCGACGCCATGACACCTCATCAAATTAATCGTGTTCAAACGCAGCCTTCGGCTGAAGTTAATGAACTACGTGCAGCCGTGGTAGAGTTAAGCAAGAAATTTGAAAATTTCTCTACGCACTCACGTTCTCGCGGCCCAGCTATTCAACGTCACCTTTCAAAGAGTCGCCCAACGTACAATACCAACACAACAGGCCTAGAGTGCTGGTATCATAAAAAATTTGGACGTCTTGCTCAAAAATGTCGCAGCCTCTGTCGGCATAAGAAACGCCAGGTTAACGCGTTAGTGTCGGACGCGTCGTCCACGAGTAATTGACTGCCTAATCGGGTAGCGGATGTACGCGAAGCATCCCCTGCCAAACGCAAAATTTTTCGCCTCAAAATAAAAGACAAGCTCTCCAATAAACAATTTCTAGTCGATAGTGGCGCTGACGTTTCCGTCTTGCCGTTTACCTCCAAGCCGACTGATGTCCGCCCAACTGCCGTCCTTTTATATGCTGCCAACGGGTCCCCGATTAAAGTAACTGGTGAAAAGCGCATTAAATTGGATCTTGGTTTACACCGAAACTTCAGTTGGTCATTTGTAGTTGCGGACGTAACATCTCCCATCATTGGCTCCGATTTTATAAAATTTTTTGATTTGCTAATCGACCTCCGCCGCAATCGTCTAATCGACAACACCACAGGCAATGTAACCCACCTAGCATCAGCAATTCATCATGAAGCGGCAACAATTAAAGCTTCCGATACAAAAAACATTTTCGCAGACATTTTAGAAAAATTCCCCAACATCACCAAACTGTCACCATACGTATCAAAGACGAAATCATCAATCGTACACAAAATCGAGACAACAGGACAACCCGCTTTTGTCGCGCCCGCAGACTGTCGCCGGAAAAACTAGCAGCCGCCAAAGCTGAGTTCGAATTCCTGCTAAAAACGGGCATATGTCAACCATCTAGCAGCAACTGGTCCAGCCCCTTGCATATGGTCAAAAAAAAACGACGGCACATGGAGGCCGTGTGGCGATTACCGCGCCCTCAACGCTCAGACATCGCCGGATAGGTACCCACTGCCATACTTGACAGATTTCACCACTAATTTAAGAGGTAAGAAATATTTTTCAAAAATTGACCTTCAAAAGGCCTTCCACCAGGTACCTATTCACCCGACGACGTCCCGAAGACAGCCATTAGCATCCCATTCGGACTATACGAATTTTGCTTCATGACGTTCGGCCTATGTAACGCCGCGTAAACGTTTCAGAGGCTCATAGATGAAGTGCTAAGGGGTTTAGACTACGTTTTCCCTTACATCGACGACATTTGTGTTGCATCCTCATCGTTCGAACAACATCGCCACGACCTCGCCGAAGTGTTCCGCCGCCTACAAGACAACAACCTCGCTATAAACCTAAAGAAATGCCAATTTATCAGAAGTGAAATCAAATTCCTAGGACATCTTGTAGATGCAGATGGTATTCGACCCTTACCGGAAAAAGTGGCAGCTATAAAGGAATTTCCTAAACCATAAGTGGCACAGGATCTAAAGAGATTCATCGCCATGATAAATTTTTATAGGAAATTCCTGCCACACGCCGTAGCTTACCAGATGAAACTGCAAAATCTTATTGTAGGCAACAAGAAAAATGATCGAACAATAATAAAGTGGGACGCAACAACTGAAGCCGCCTTCGAACGATGTAAAGTCGAACTGGTTAATGCAACTGTTCTGGCACACCCTGCTGCTGATGCAGAGCTAGCGCTATATGTGGACGCATCCGACACAGCTGTTGGAGCAGCTTTGCACCAAAATATCGGGAATAGTCTCCAACCCTTGGCCTTCTACTCAAAAAAACTTACAAGCACTCAGCAGAAATATTCGACATACGACAGGGAGTTGACAGCGGTTTACCAAGCTATATGTCATTTTCGTTATTTAATAGAGGGCCGAGCCTGCTATATCGTCACTGACCACCGACCGCTAATTTTTGCATTTAAACAGAAATTAGAAAAAGCATCGCCACGCAGGATTCGACAGCTAGATTTTATCAGTCAGTTTACAAATGATATTCGTCATACGCCCGGTGTGGAAAACGCTACTGCGGATACTCTTTCCCGCATCGAAACAATAAACAGCGTCGTAGATTATTCCCGCATTGCAGCCGCTCAACGCAACGATGACGAACTTCAGCAAACGCTCCAGGGCAAAGTTTTGCAAAACAACTCACTGGTATTAAAATATTTCCCCATACCAGGGAGTAACGACCAGCTCGTCTGTGATACATCGACATCACACATTCGCCCGTATATTACTAAAGATTTTCGTCAACAAGTGCTCTCGACAGTCCACAACCTAGCGCATCCAGGCGTGCGAGCGACGACCAAACTACTCACGCACAGATTTTGCTGGCCAAGTATGCGCAAGGATGCTGCATCTTTCGTGCGAGAATGTGTACAGTGCCAAAAATCAAAAGTACAACGGCATACGTCGTCCGCTACGGTAAAATATACCCCACCTAAAGAACGTTTTGCCCACATAAATATTGACGTCGTATGTCCACTGCCACTCTGTGAGGGACAACGATATTGCCTCACGATTATTGATAGATTCACACGCTGGCCGGAAGCAGTGCCAATGCCCGACATGTCGACAGAATCAATAGTCAGAGCACTTCTAGCACACTGGATTTAGAGATTTGGCGTCCCGGCAAAAATTACCATAGGCACGACACACCTCCGCACGACGGCGTACCATCCACAGTCGAATGGTATCATTGAAAGATGGCACCGCACTTTCAAAGCAGCGATATTGTGTCACAACCCAATAAAATGGGTACTCCATCTGCCGACGATTTTGCTCGGGTTAAGAGTCGTTCTTAAACCCGATCTAAATGCATCCCCTGCAGAGTTAGTGTATGGCACTACACTAACAATCCCTGGCGAATTCTTTCAACAAATCAAAATTCCTGATTCCACCAGCGATTTTGTCTCCGAGTTTCGAACAACAATGCAAAATATTAAACCTACTGATACCTCGCACCACACAACGCCACAGACTTTTGTATCAAAAAAATTGCAAGAGACTTCTCATGTTTTCGTCCGTAACGACTCCGTCCGACCGTCCCTTACGCATCCGTATGATGGCCCATATCCTGTATTGAAACGTTTCGAAAAGTTTTTTACAATACAAATTAGAGGTCGTCAAGCTAATATTAGCATCGACCGTTTGAAACCAGCATTTTTTTCTAGTCAAGATGTACACAATAAAGTACCAACTCCAGAGTCATCTGCTCCCCAAAATAGCACCATGCAACAACAAAACGTACCTGACAGCATAAGTAAGCAACAACAAGTCTCTGATGATATTGTCAACAACGCAACATGTTCCAGTGGTCCTGCTTTTTCGGCAACCGCAACAGCACCAGCCAAAACCACTTCAAGTGGTCGAAGGGTCGTAATTCCCCTGAGGTTCAGATAAGACCGCCCCAGCGGGGGGAATATTGTGGCATCACTACGTGTTACCGACTACCATGCTGCAGTACCGATTACTAACATTTTCAACAAATCTGATCGATCAACCATTTTTTCTTTTCTCTTTTTTTAAAACACTTTTGCCGGCAACACGTGAAATTTTACATTCAGTATTTTGTTCTATTTGATAATAAATTCTAACATCAATTTTAATTTAAAAATAAAATGGTTATGAAGTAAAACCAAATAATAATTAACAGCAGTGTTTTTTCTATTTGTACGAACAAAACCTACCTCATAACCAAATATATTAAATAAAGTTGATGTAGTATCAGATCTTGGAATCTTACTTGATGCTAAATTAAATTTTATTCAACATATTTCATTGACAGTTAATATTGGGATTTATAAAACGCTGGGCAAAGGAGTTTAATGACCCATATATAACTAAACAACTGTATACATCTCTAGTCAGACCAATTCTGGAATATGGTTCAATAATTTGGGATCCGACCTATAATGTTCACATTAATACTGTTGAATCTGTTCAGAAACAGTTCTTGCTTTTTTGTCTTTGCGGCTTACATTGGAATACGCAAAATTTACCATCTTATAATAGCAGACTTGCTTTAATAAAACTTCCAACGCTTAAAAGTCGTAGCAAAATGTTAAATGTCACCTTTGTTCGAAATCTTATAAAAAATGGAAATGTTTCCAGTCAATTTTTGCTAAGTAATGTTTGTTTTAATGTTCCTTCACGTCCTACACGTAATTTTTTGCCGTTGTCTATTAAAGTCTATAGAGCTAACTGTGCCAACTGGGATCCATTAATAAGAATTTTTTCTGATTTTAACAAGTATTATAAATTTGTTGATTACACTCAAAGTCTTAACTCTGTTAAAATTAAAATTATTTTGTTTCTTAATAATTAATGTTAATTACTATTAAATTTTTAATGGTCTGTAAGGATCACGAATCCATAGACTACAAATAAATAAATAAATAAAATAAAAAAAATTTACTGTAAACTTTATATATTCTCCGTATTCTGCATTTCGATTCGAACTGAAATTTTCTCCGTTTGGCAACTCTGGTATTCTGCTCACCGCACAGTGCTTTGTTCCATAGACAAAAATACAAAAAATTATCATGTCTTATATTGTAAGACATGATAGGTAACAATCTAATTCAAACCATTTTGAAAGAATTTTGAAGTCTTAGTTCATATTCACCCCACCAGAGAGGGTAAAAGTCAGTGAGTTTTGTTCATTAACTACTTGTACTAAGAAAAAAGTTTAGTTTTGACCGTTTCACTCAAACAATTGTATTAACGTGAGTTTTTTGAGTAGAACATTAAGGTGTAAATTTTCTGATAGCTAAGAGTATAATATATAATACATTATAACCAGTTTTAAAAAATATTTTTTTTAAATAATTTTTTTTTTGCATAAGAAAACTCATATTATTCAACTTAAAACTAACAAAACGATCACGTTTAATGGAGTATTAAAAAGAATAAAAAATATGGTCTTCTAGTTTTTTTCTGTTTTTGTTTACAGTGAACTCGCGAAGACGTGAACTAATCTTTACCAAGGGTGTTCACGTTTTCAAATTTGTTTACGTAATAAAATGTTTACACTATTTCACATAAATAAAACAAAATAAATAAAAACAACTCATAACCTTTAGAGGATTAATTTTGGGTACCATGAAATAAGTCCCAAATGAAATAACTCCCAATGAAGTAACTCCCAACGAAAACGAAATAAGTCCCAATCAGAAAATATTAAATAATTTACAATTGTTAAAATGCATTGGAACTTATTTCATTATGAAAGTCATTAAAAGTCATTGGGATTTATTTAATTTTTTTTCTTGGGAGTTATTTCATTTTGGACTTATTTCATGTTTCCTAATAATTTTGGTACCATGAAATAAGTTACAAATGAAATAACTCCCAAGAAAAAAATTTAATAACTCCCAATGATTTTTCCATACAAAATTGCATTGGTAATTATTTAATTTTTTTTTGTTGAGATTTATATGAAATAACTCCCAAATGAAAGAACTTCCAACGAAAAGTCTGTTGGGACTTATTTCATTTTCTTCTGCCATTGGGAATTATTTTATTTCTCGATTGGGAGTTATTTAATTTTTTTGCCGAGAATGCAAGAAACCTATAGTAAGCGGCACAGTGTCGAAAAACACCATGATGGAGAAAGCAACTGTCAACTTAATATTTTTTGGCCTTTCGGCCGGGCTTAAGCACGGCGCCGCCTACTACAGATTTCGGACTTATGGATTTTTTACACAATGGTATTTTTCGACACGGCGCCGCTTACTAAAGGTTTCTTGGATAGTAAGCCTTCGGCCTGGCTCAGTGGCTGTATCCTCTTTGTTGTTTCGCGTAATAGCTCTGCTTACTAAATATTTCTTTCAGACTACCCGAAGATAGCATCGCAAGCAACCTTTATAGGCGGCGTCGTGTCGGGAAATGTTATGGTGGAGAAAACCCCTAAGCCCTGCCGAAGGCCGGTTATGCCAGAGACCTTTAGTATGCACCGCCGCACAGTGCTTTGTTCCATGGACAAAAATACAAAATATAATCATGTCTTATATTGTAATAAAATTTATGCTGTTCGATAGGTAACAATCTAATTCAAACTAGTTGGAAAAAATTTTGAAGTTTTAGTTCTTAATGACCCCAGCAGAGGGCGTAAAAGTCAGTGAATTTTTCGCCTCAATTACTAAGCAAAAAGTTTAGTTCTGGCAGTCTCATTCAAACAATTGTATTAATTTCATTTTTTTTAGACGAAGTTTAAAGTTTAGTTTTTCTGAAATATGTTTTAACCAGTTTTAAAAAATATTTTTTAAACTGATTTTTTTGGCATAAAATAACTCATATTATTCAACTTAAAACTTAAAAAAACGTTCAAATTTAATGGAGTATTAAAAAGAAATAAAAAATATGGTCTTCTGGTTTTTTCTGTTTTTGTTTATTTGTAACATTTGTCACAACTTTGAAAAATATGTACTTATTTACAATCCCAAATTATCTATTTTGGCACGAATTTCTCCACTTTTTAAAAAGATTTAACGGATAAAACAAAAAACATTTGAAAAAATAAGTATAATTTAAATGTTTGCAAGCAACAAAAACTAATAAAAAAAATTTATGGAAAAAAAATTGTATTCGCCCCTTTTTTACGCTACTAGAGGGTACTGAAGTCACATTTTACACATATTAGGTAGTTTTTTAATGTTTTAAAAAATTAATTGGAAAAACTGTTTTTTTCAAATAAATATAAAATTTTTAATTTTTTTATATCGTAGTATATTCCCTATATAATGCATATACATTTTAAATTAAAAAATTGCATTCCAATAATTTTTCATTGCTTTAAAAATCGCATGTAATTGATTTAGCGTGAAAAAATGCCTAAAATTTTATTGAATATATAAAAAAAGAAAAATATGGTCTTCTGGGATTTTCCTGTTTTTGAAGTCTAATACTGTCTTCTATTAATTCGCAAAAAAAAAAATTAAAAAATTAGAATCTAATTTTCAATATGTTACAAAAACGAGTTAATAACAACACTGGTTAAAAAATTATGAAATTAAAATACATTTTTATTTATATTTAAAAGAAGAATATGATTTTTTATAAAAAGTAGCGAAAAAAAATATTTTTTTTGGAATTTTTAAGCTAGAATAAAGCGCTATAATCCTAAATGCGAAATTAATTTAATTACAGCATAAAGCAAAGTAAAGAAAAAATATCTGTTTGAAACCAATTGAGCTGGAGATCATCTAAAGTAGAAAAAGTCATTTAATTATTGTTAATGTTTACAGAAAATATTTAATATATTTTTTTTGTACATATTTATTTATTTTATCTTCAAATATGAACTAATAATAAGTGTTCAAATCTTAAATCTAAATATAATTAATTAGGACCGACCAATTTCGGGCATAAACTTAGTGATAGTAAATTAATGATACATAAGAGTCGTGTTAAGCGAAGAAAAAATAAAAATAAAAGTATAAAAGTATATTCAAGGAGCTACATCTGGAGTGTTGAGTAGTAGAGCCGTAGTGTCCCTCTTTTTTAAGCGGATGTGTCCAGTAAAATTAAAGATGTTACGAGCAAAGGGATTAGGATGGGACTCGAGTTTTGTTAAGTACTTGCCTGCGTATTTTGCAATTTCTTCAGTTACTAGTGGCATATTTAAATCACGATGTAAATTTGAATTTTTAATGTACCATGGCGCCGATGTTATCAAACGTAAAACTTTGTTCTGTGTTCGTTGGATTCTATCTACATTGGAAGCTGAAGCATTGCCCCATAGCTGAATTCCGTAGCACCATATTGGTTTCAAAAGCGACTTATATATTAAAAGTTTGCAGTCCTGAGTGTTGAATTTCTGCCAATCAACCAATCTATTTGAGTTAACTTAAGTTTCATTTGAGTTAGTTTAGAGTCAATATGATGTTTTCATGTAAGCCTTCGATTAAGGTGTATACCAAGATATTTCACTTGAATGTTGAGAAATATTTTGATTGTTAATTCGAATGGGGGAACAAGTATCTCTTCTTAATGTAAAGGTTATATGGACACACTTTTACTCATTTGCTTTAATTCTCCATAAGTTCAACCATATTTCCAGCTGGGTAATATGTTCCTGCAGATTTCGGGATGCCTCATAAGGGTTTTCATGCATACTCATACAGGCTGTATCATGGGCAAATGTAGAGGTATTTATATTATTGCTCACAGGCATATCACAAATATATATTAAATACAATACTGGCCCTAAAATACTACCCTGTGAGACACCGGAAGATATAGACTCGGGCACACTCATGAAGTCTCCTTCCACAACAGTGAACTTCCTTTCAGTAATATAACTTACCAAAAGTGTTTGTATGTTTATTGACAGATATGTCTTCAATTTTAAAACTAGGCCTTCGTGCCATACTTTGTCAAATGCCTGAGAAACATCAATGAAGAGGGCAGAACAATACTTCTTTTCTTCAAATGTCTTCCTTATAAATTGAACCAATCTATGCGTTTGCTCAATTGTGCTATGCTGACTTCTAAAACCAAATTAATGGTCAGGGATGCACTCATTATCAGTAGTAGGGAAATGGGGGTTCTGGGTCAATTAAAATTGTTAAATTGTGGGCTGAAATTGTTAAATTGTGGCTGAAATTGTTAAATTGTGAGCTGAAATTGTTAAATTGTGGCTGAAATTGTTAAATTGTGGGCTGAAATTGTTAAATTGTGGCTGAAATTGTTAAATTGTGGGCTGAAATTGTTAAATTGTGGCTGAAATTGTTAAATTTTGGCTGAAATTTTAAAATTCTTGGAAATTTGTGAAATTTGATACCTACGTGTGTGTGTCCGTCCGTCCGTCTGTGTTTTTTGTTTACATTAGGAGTTTTTTGTTTATATTAACTTTTTTTATTTATATTAAGTATATGTATGTATGTATGTATGACCGTGGGAACTTGTGCGTGGAATATTTTGTGGGAATACATTAAGGGGGTTTATAGCTTTAAGATTTTTATATTTGTATGATTTTTCCTAATGCCGACGGGAAAACATCTTTATTTTTTCTAATGCCGACGGGAAAGTTATGATTGTTGTTAGACTGTGGAAATTTGTTGATGTCCGTGATTTGGGCAGGTGAGGTTTTTGTAACACGTAACCGTGGAAATTTGCGGGTGTATCTTTAAGGCAGCCTGTGTTTGGTGGGGGCGGGTGTTGTTGTAATATGTATCCGTGGGAATTTGTGTGCGGAATATTTTGTAGGAATACATTAAGGGGTTTATAGGTTTGAGGCTTTTATATGTGTATGATTTCCTGATGCCAACGGGAAAACATGTTTATTTTTTTCAAATGCCGACTGGAAAACATGTTTAGTTTTTTCAAATGCCGACGGGAAAATCATGGAAATGATTTTTCCTAATGCCGACGGAAAATTTGAGGGTATGTCTAGCTGTAGGAATTGAAGTCTGGCTGTGATTGGTGGAGGGTGGGGTGTGTCTAGATTGTGAGACCTTAAGGCTGACCGTAATTTGGGTAGGTGAGGGTGTTTTGTAATATGTAACCATGAGAATTCGGTGACGTATATGCTTGTTGGAATTTAAATCAAGCTGGGCTTCGTGAGGGGCGGGATGTATTTGAGGTAGATCGACTGGTGGAGGGTGGGGAGTTGTTGTAATATGTATCCGTGGGAATCTGTGTACATGTATGTATGTATATATGTATGTCTGTAAGAGTTTAAGGCTGTCTCTGATTTATCAAAGGTGAGGTGAGAGTGTTCATGTAATACGTATCCGTGGGAATCTGTGTATATGTATGTTCGTAGGAGTTTAAGACTGATTGTGATTTGAGGTGGGGGAGGGTCTTGTTGTGATAGATAGATAGAATGTGCCTACGTGTGTATGTGTATGTATGTATTTATATATAGCAGTTTAAGTCTGTCCTTGATTTGAGGTAGGCGGGGGGTGTTATTGTAATATGTATCTATAGGAATTTGGGAGTTTATATGTTTGTAGAAATTTTTGTGTATGTATGTCTGTAGAAGTTTAAGGCTGATCCTGATTTGGATTGCTCAGATTGAGCGATTGTATGTTACCTTGAGAATTTGTGTATGTATATCTGTAGGAAATTTAAGGCTTATCGTGATTTATGAGGGGCGAAGTGTTCATGAAATATATAACAGCGCAATTTGTGTTTATATCTGTAGGAGTTTAAGGCTGATCATGATTAATGAGAGGTGAGGTGAAGGTGTTCATGTATATGTATACGTATCTGTGTGTATGTATGTCTATATGAGTTTAAGCCTGATCGTGATTTAGGTTGTGAGATTGATAGATTGTATGTTACCTTAAGATTTTGTGTATATATATCTGTAAGAACTTTAGGCTGACTGTGATTTGTGAGGGGAGGGGCGTTGTTGAAATATGTTTAATTTTTCGTAGATGATTTTAGTATGTGTGTGTGTATGTGATTTTCTCACCATAGTATTTATATGTACGTAGAAATAAATTCTTTCTCATATGAACATTTTTTGCTAGAAAATATTATCATATATCTGAACTTCCCTAATCCTAGTATGTTTTTCATATTGGAGGATGAGATTGCTTTATATTTTATTAAGCTTAAATTTGTCCAGTGTTAAAGTCTGTCGGTCAGAAATTTGTTTATATTTGTATAAATATTAATTTCAGATTTTGCAAAATTCTTGCGTACGATCATGGTGATTTTGTGTGTGTGTGTATGTGTGTATGCGCGATAGAGTTTGACTGGTCTGTGATAAGTTTGTTTATTTAAGTACATTTGTCTTCTTCGACTTTCGTCTTCCAGCGTCAATAGCTTGGAGAACGGTTTGTATGTTTTCATGATGTAGATATGTAAGTGTGATTGTTAAAATTATGTACATATGGATCTACAAATTGATTTTATGTATGTATGTACATACAAATAAGTCTGTGCTCCCTGTTTAAGTAAATTTTTTTTTTGGTCATGTGCGGTCTTTTATTGCTGATGTAAATATTCGTCTGGTCTTTTGTGTATAGATGTGAAATATCTCCATAGTTTTTTTTATTTGAAATTAAAAAAAACGTTCTTTTAATTTTTAGATGTATTTACTTATAAGTTTGTGAGGATTTCTGTTTTAAGTAAAATTGAATTCCTCTCTAGTTGTAGTAACTATAGTATAAATATTTAATATATGTATTTTTTTCCATTTGTTTAAAGTTGACGTAGCCTATATAGTCAACGTTAGAAATTTCTCGGTGTAAAATTTTTTCCAACTATCGTCTTTTTTCTTCACCTTTTACATATATTTTAGAACATCTTGCATTGGCTTTAAAAAATGATAAACGCTTTGAAATGAAACTGATCCAGCAGTCCAGCTTTTTTTAACCACTTTGCTTCTCTTTCCTTTTTTATTGATAAACATTTAAAATCAAATGGTGGTTTTATAATGAAATTGTTATACTCATTATTGTTAAAAACATCCGCTACTTCTTTTTGTAATGAAAATCGTTCGAAACCTTACTCGTCTATTAAAACCATATTTTTTTCATTCATATTACTTAATTTATAAGACTTTCAGGACTTTCTATTATTCGATCATTAATAAAAATGCAGTATCTGAGGTCCTTGCTTACTGCTTCATATTAAATTTCTATATCAATTGGGCCGCTATTGAATAAAAGGAACTTTTATCTTAAACTTTAGTGCATTTGGAAGTGCTTGAGATTCTTTCATATAATAGCTTTGTTGGAATCTTAGATACGAGTACATATAATATAGAATTGCATAACGTTTATTTTTAATTTTTATGTTAAGATCATCATCATTTGGATATGAGACTGAATTTAAATGTACTTTTAAATTAGTTAAATCATAATGAGGAAACTTGTTTTCTTCTTGAATAGCAATCAACAGAAAACGAAATCCTTTTCTAACAATTTAGGTCTGGCCTCTCAACGGTTCCTCTAGTATACAAGATGACTTCCTATGTCAACATATCTGCCTACTCTTTGTCAGCGTTAAGGGACAATTAAAAGTTAAAATTTTAATTCCTCAAATTGTGTTACTTCATACTGATAATATGTTTTCATCAATAAGTTATATGTTTATCTTATGAAGGTTACTCGCCTATGGCTTTTATTTGATGTTCTAGATGATTTTTTTTTCTCATTTTATTAAAGTTCAGCGTATTGTGTATATATTTCTGATATTTTTAAGTGCGCTTTATTTACCTGTCAGACAAAGTGTACGTATCAGTTGATCACTCAGTCTCTCTTTTTAATTTTTTTTTTCTTTAATGTATCACTACTATTTTTAAAGATTTTACTACTTGAAAAAGAGAATATTTGTATAATTTTTAAATGTATTCATATATACATATAGGTAAATATATGTATATATGTATAGAGAAATTACTTTATCTACAAAGAAATACATGTTTAATAATCAACTATTCTAGAAAATATATCTCAAATAATTCAGTTACCTCCACCATAAATTCACCGTCTGTGTTTTCATAGTGTCAGAAACATTAGAATAACTATGTTTGAGAGAATTTTTACATAGAGTTTTTCTACATGACGTTTGCTGGTTGACCCCCTTGAAGTTATTGTTGACGTAGGCTGGGTTGTATCACATTCAGATGTAATCATTTCTCACTTAAAAAAGGTTCTCATCAATTTCTATCAGGTTTTTATATTTTTCTAATATGCATGTCTTAGCATGCTTTTGTCCATAGTGACGGAAGCGTTCGAGATCTACTGGTGTTTCAGTTAAAAATCTATACTATTAGAATTTACAATTTTGCTCTTTTTATTCTTTTACAAAGTAGATACATATTTATGTATTTCATTTAGCATAGAATCATAATATTTCTTTACTTACAAAATTATGTGACGTGAGGAATTCTTTTAAATTTGCATGCTTCGGCATGCTTTCAATATTTTTTCTGTAAATTTATTTAATACTCATACAGATACAGATATAAAGTAAGATCTGCTTATATTGCATTTTACAATTTATGTATGCTTCAGCATGATTCCAGTTGAAGTCCATATTTATTCAGTAAGTTTGTCTGATACTAATTCATACACATATACATTCTTAAAGATTGAAAATCTAAGTCCAATTTATGTAGTTTATCTATATTTTCTAAAGATTTGATAGCTATAGAAATGAATAGAGTGAAGATCTATAATAATAGCCCATGGGCATATTTTAAAATTTCCCTTGCTAAAGCTTTCGAAATGGAAAATGTAAAATTTTCACTATAAAAAGTGATAATATTATGTGTTACTGAATATTACACTGTGTTGTAATTCATTTTGAACGCTTAAGTTTTCATAATATTTCATACAGGCCAACAAGTTCAAAGAATTTCCAGTATATTAAGTTAATTATCTTTCTTCAGACCTATCATTCCTAATCATTCCTTCAAAAATACAAACCAAACTAGATTTTTCCTGTTTAATTTTATTTTTTACTTTCATTAAATTTCAACATTTTGTTCATCTTCAAATTATTATATTTAGCAGCTTTTTCTCATTTGTTGAGTTAACTTTAATCGGAAACATTTAAATAGTGAGATGAACTTTTATATTGTATACGAGTACATTAAGTAATTCTTTGTATATTTCAATACACTTATATGAACCATCATCACATAATTCCTTTGGATGATCATTAAATCATTCTACTATTGATGCTTTCATATTAAGTAATGTTAAATATTCTACTTATGCATGAATTTTCCAGTATCTATTAAAAAATTCTTTACAATCATCCATTTGTAAGTTTTTTGGTACTCGTAACATTTCAAAAATATTTTCCACAGCCTAGGTTTTTTCGAGTGCAACTTTTATTTTCAACGGTATTGACCATAGAAACTTTGAGAATGAATCATTTACAGTCTACAATAATCAATAATTTCTATTTTCTATAGAATAGTTTCCCATTTCACCTAAATCAGCTCCATAAAAGATCAACTATTTCTTTCATTACATATCTACAATGCACAAACAATTTTCGAGATTTATTATAGAGTTCGTTTACTAAATTTCTTTTTAAAGACATTGAGTTGTTTTAAAGATTTTTTGGAGAGTGTTGTGATCTCTATCAATCTCACAACCTAAATCACGATCAGGCTTAAACTCATATAGACATACATACACACAGATACGTATACATATACATGAACACCTTCACCTCACCTCTCATTAATCATGATCAGCCTTAAACTCCTACAGATATAAACACAAATTGCGCTGTTATATATTTCATGAACACTTCGCCCCTCATAAATCACGATAAGCCTTAAATTTCCTACAGATATACATACACAAATTCTCAAGGTAACATACAATCGCTCAATCTGAGCAATCCAAATCAGGATCAGCCTTAAACTTCTACAGACATACATACACAAAAATTTCTACAAACATATAAACTCCCAAATTCCTATAGATACATATTACAATAACACCCCCCGCCTACCTCAAATCAAGGACAGACTTAAACTGCTATATATAAATACATACATACACATACACACGTAGGCACATTCTATCTATCTATCACAACAAGACCCTCCCCCACCTCAAATCACAATCAGTCTTAAACTCCTACGAACATACATATACACAGATTCCCACGGATACGTATTACATGAACACTCTCACCTCACCTTTGATAAATCAGAGACAGCCTTAAACTCTTACAGACATACATATATACATACATACATGTACACAGATTCCCACGGATACATATTACAACAACTCCCCACCCTCCACCAGTCGATCTACCTCAAATACATCCCGCCCCTCACGAAGCCCAGCTTGATTTAAATTCCAACAAGCATATACGTCACCGAATTCTCATGGTTACATATTACAAAACACCCTCACCTACCCAAATTACGGTCAGCCTTAAGGTCTCACAATCTAGACACACCCCACCCTCCACCAATCACAGCCAGACTTCAATTCCTACAGCTAGACATACCCTCAAATTTTCCGTAGGCATTAGGAAAAATCATTTCCATGATTTTCCCGTCGGCATTTGAAAAAACTAAACATGTTTTCCAGTCGGCATTTGAAAAAAATAAACATGTTTTCCCGTTGGCATCAGGAAATCATACACATATAAAAGCCTCAAACCTATAAACCCCTTAATGTATTCCTACAAAATATTCCGCACACAAATTCCCACGGATACATATTACAACAACACCCGCCCCCACCAAACACAGGCTGCCTTAAAGATACACCCGCAAATTTCCACGGTTACATGTTACAAAAACCTCACCTGCCCAAATCACGGACATCAACAAATTTCCACAGTCTAACAACAATCATAACTTTCCCGTCGGCATTAGAAAAAATAAAGATGTTTTCCCGTCGGCATTAGGAAAAATCATACAAATATAAAAATCTTAAACCTATAAACCCCCTTAATGTATTCCCACAAAATATTCCACGCACAAGTTCCCACGGTCATACATACATACATACATACATATACTTAATATAAATAAAAAAAGTTAATATAAACAAAAAACTCCTAATGTAAACAAAAAACACAGGCGGACGGACGGACACACACACGTAGGTATCAAATTTTACAAATTTCCAAGAATTTTAAAATTTCAGCCAACATTTAACAATTTCAGCCAAAATTTAACAATTTCAGCCCATAATTTAACAATTTCAGCCACAATTTAACAATTTCAGCCCACAATTTAACAATTTCAGCCACAATTTAACAATTTCAGCCACAATTTAACAATTTCAGCCCACAATTTAACAATTTTAATTGACCCAGAACCCCCATTTCCCTACTACTATTATCATCTAACATTTTGGAAAATTTAGTCATGAGCAGCTTTTCGAAAAGCTTTGAGATTGTTGATAGTAAGCTTATAGGCCTATATGACTCAGCCTTAGTAGAATCTTTGCCCGGCTTTGGAATCATTTTGATCTTTGCAAGTTTCCAGTTATGTTGAAAATACTGCATTTGTAAAATGGCATTAAAAATAAATAGCAGGATTCTTATTGCAATTAGAGGCAAATTCATCAGCATATTGTTACTTATTCCATCAATACCTGGAGCTTTCTTCGGGTTGAGTTGAGAAATTATTTTTTGTACTTCACGCAGCTTAAACTTTAACGGACGAAGGGGTAGGGAAACTACACTCGGCAAATCAACAGCACCCATACATGAATAGGGAGTGAATACAGATTTTAAATGCTCAGCAAATAATTTACCTTTCTCACTATCGCTTCTAGCCCATCCTCCGGTCGAAGTGGGCAGTGGTGATTTCAGCTCAACTGGTCTTTTAAGATTCCTAGTAGCGCGCCATAACGAGTAATTAGATGCTGACGTGACATCGAGACCTTCTAAATATTTTTCCAGTAATGCAGTTTTTTCCGACGATAGCAACTCTTTGAGTCGTTAAGTACATTCTTTAAGTCTGATTTTATTTAAGTGTGATCTGTGTTGTTGCCATTCTCTTCTAGCTCTCCTTTTTTCACATACAAGGCGTTCAATTTCCGTAGAATAAATTCTATTAAAGCCAGTCTGCGGATAGGAGGTAGTGACATGTTCAGCAGCCTGTTTAATATTTTCGTTAATAGTGGCAACGTTAAATTTAATATCTTCGGATGTTCTTAGCTTACTGTTTTCCGTGCAATGACTACTGAGATACTTTTTGAACCGCAGCCAATTAATACGATTGAACATCTTCACGTATGGGTGAGGTAAGATACTTCTAAGTGGGCTACAAATTGTAACGATTGAGGGAGCGTGATCGGAGGAGAGATCTACGGAAGCTTCAACATTAATTAAATTCCTAGAAATATTTTTCATGACGCCAAAATCTATAACATCTTGAATTTTGTGTACATCCGTAGGCCAGTAAGTGGGCTCCCCACTCGATATGACGTCCAAGCCCATTTTTGAAATTGTGTTGAACAACACCCGACCTTTCGGCGTAATAAGACGCGAACCCCAGAACGTATGTTTTGCATTGTAGTTGCCAGCTGCTTTGAAACAAGGCCCAAGAGATTTGTAGAAATTTTCATATTGATCCTCAGTGATTGAAAATCTGGGAGGGGAGTAAATTGAAGATATCAGGAAATTTTTAAAAAAATGTTCAATGCGGATATTTGTTGCTTGTACGTGTTCTTCACAAATGCTATCAAGAATATAGTGCTTGAGTCGCGACTTTATTAAAATTGCTAATCCACCGCATGCTCTTCCTCTCGGATCCTTTGTATCATATAACGTGTTGAAATTGATTTTGAAAAGGCTTCTCGAAGTCAAATGAGTGTCAGAAACCAACATTATATCAATATTTTTTTCCATGAGGAACTGCTCAAGCTCATTTTTATGTTGGCGAATGCCGTTTGCGTTCCAGAAACATATTTTTAACGTGTTCATGGCTTGTTAATTAATGCTTGAAGCAGAGTATTCTGCATACGCAGCATTTCTTGCATCATGCTAGTCATATTTGCTGTAAAGTTATTTATAGTTTGCACCAGATTATCAATAGTAGCTTGAAGGCGATTAAAGTTAAAGCTGAAGTTTGTGTTTGTCGAATTATTTGGCGGTGAAACTTTTTGGGCGGTAATAGAATTTGTCTTAACAGCATCGGCATACGTTACACATGAAGTAATTGGTTGGCTCATTTGAGGAAAAGTCGCAGTGTAAGGCTTGTCTGATTGAACTGGAGCTAATTTAGGTTTTTGACCGATAGCCTATTTAACGAAAGAATATACAGGACATCCTCTCTAGTTACCGGTATGATTACCTCCACATTTAATACACTTTTTATCCGCTTGATCTTTTGGCTTAGTACAGTACAGCTAGCAGTACCGTGCAATTCACCGCAGATCACACAAACTTTCGGTAATTTGCAGTAAGTTTTTGTATGGCCATATTCTTGGCAATTGTGGCACTGTACGGGCCCTGAACGCTTGTGTGGTTCTTCAACTGTTATTTTTCGGTATAATAGATATTTTAAACTATAAATTGGATGGGTCTCATTTTTTCTCAATTTTATATCATTTGGCTCAAGTTCAACTCGAAATAGAGGTTGGGGGATCTTCTCCCTATTTAATATGTTTAATACATTTTTTACCTTAAATCCCTGGAGGACGAGCGCATCTTTTATTTCTTCGGGAACAACATACCAATCTATGCCTTTCAACACAATCTGAAGGCCTTTAGCACTCTTAGGGTAGTAAGTATAGAAACTTGTTTTACTGTTTTCAAATTCAGTAACCATTTTGCGAAAATCTTTTTCTTCATAAATTTGAATTTCCGTTTCATCAATGTTACCACGTTTTATTGGAACAATGTGAAATTTATTCTCACCAATGATCGAGACTAATTTTTTAATAAGGACGTTTTTTCTCTCGAATAGATTGGTGGTGGCTTAGAAGTTTTGTTCGATGATGCATCGGGTTTGTCGTTATCATCTTGCAATATTTTAAAACGGTTTTAACTATTAGCAGAGGATGCACTGTTATCCCTTGACATCTTTGGAGCAGATGAAATTTTAGAAGAATTTGGGCTTCGCCCACGCTTTACCGGTTATATATCTATCCATTCCGACTTGGACCTTGTGTTTTGAGCTACTGTTATCAATAGTTATAACTTGGTTAAGAGATGAGCACGAGCCCGGAGCAGATGATGTCGCTGCTTAAATGATGAGGTACTAGGCAACTGTAACGTTAACGAATCACTAGTTGGCATAGGAGAAAGCAAAGTTGATCGCTGACGATAAAATTGCTTCGCCGTTAAAAAAAGACTATCATCAGGTTTTTACTTTTATTGTTTTCATTCAGAGCTTCTGATCTCACAGTAAAATAGGCATTTCTGCCGTTAGAACTCACTTCAGAATTTTTCTTATTTGAGGTACTCATATAGAGTATTCCTTAAGGGCACTTTGTGGGTTTTTGATTTTTTGTTTTGTTGATTCTTGCTATATAAAAAATGTATTACGAATATTTCTTTTGTATGATTTTTGTTTTTGTTGGTTTTTCGTTTACGTTTTTGTACACATTTACAAAAATTGTTATAAGTCATTGATTTCTTTTAAAATAGTCATTTAAAATAAATTATTTAAATCAACCTAAAAATTGCTGGCTATTATTTTTATATTAGTACAATTTCTTACTTCTATTGAGGTGCATTCATTAGACGTAGCTGTTGCGCAACCGCTTAATGTTTGTCTTAGAAACGCATAGTTGAGTAGTTCCGCTCCACTCAATAGTTGAGTAATTTTCCATCATAAATTTTTTTCGCTACCTATAGTCAACATGTTGTGCTCAGCCTGAACAGCTGATGGAATAGAGCTATCCTTTTATATGCTTTGTTAGGTGGCAGGAGCAAATATTTGTTAAATTTTACATTACAAATGCGATAATTAAATTATGTCCATCAAGTCGTTTCTAAGACGTAAATGCTGGGGTCAACAATCAACTACAGCTACGTCTTATGAAATATATTTCAAAAAAGTTAGTTTTAAATCATGTTTTCTTTTTGGTTGTCTAGTGTTAAAAGAGTCACTGTTATTTTGTTTTACAATTCTCTTTGAAAATCTAGGGGCCATTTTGTTTCTCCTACATTCTTTCCTACAGATGTTGTAATTTTCTAGAAGAATTTCGGGTTCATCTCTTATTTTTATTTAATCGTTCGATGCGTTTATTTGTGTTATGTGTCAATTTTTCCCTAATCGATTTATGTAGTTTGCTTTGAAATTCTTTTAGCCGTTTTAAGTATTCATGTTGTGTATTATAATTTAATTCTTTTTCAAATGTGGATGTTTTTCCATAGAACAATTCGAATGGTGTTAACTTTGTCGCGGTGTGTATGGAATTATTTTATGTCACGATTATTTCGGAAAGTATTTCATCGTGATCTAATGGTAGTTCTGATTCTTTATATATCAGTATAATTATTTTGTTATCGTCGAATGTAGTCTTTTGACTGGTGAATTACTAGTGCTTTGTTGAAATGAGGTGTAGTGTATGTTAATTTAATTCATTTTGCAAAAGTCTTTTATTTTAGTTTAGTGCGTAACTCCGAGCCTTGGTCACAATTTTTTTTCGGGGAGCCGTGTAGGCTTATATAATGTTTAATATTTTTTCAAATTGATATGCTATTTCTAGACTCGTAAGGGTATGCTGATCCTAATTTTGAAAATTTGTCGATAAGGGTGATAATATTTCGTTTATTTATGCAGTACAAGTTAAGCCCGCTGCCGCGCAATGGGTTAAACAGTCAAGTCAGCAGTAATAACATAAAATTTCTTTTTTCTTTTAACTCACAGTTTTGGTTGCTTCGTAATTAATTATTTGTTTTATGATTCAATGACCTAATTCACTTAAATCTTTTTATATGTTAATTGTGCTGAATTAATCAAAATAATTTATTAAATTAAATGTTAAGCAACAATTCAATATTTCGCAATTTAAATTTTTTACCTTTGGTTGCTTTTTATGCGAATCAGTGTCCGTCACAGGCTATTTTCTCGAGAACCGTAAGAGCTATGGACCTGCAATTTGGACAGAGTATGTAGAACTTTGGCCGATACAACAACAAATACATGCGAGTTAAAAACTAAAGGGTGTTCCAAAACGAGCAACGAAAAATTTTAAAATCCCATATAATATATGTACATACGATTATATGTATATAGACACTTGAAATTTGTAAAGTTAGTGTATTTTTATACAAACTACAACAATTAACACTAAAACTTAAAAAATCTAAATTAAAGGGTGTTCTATCAGTTATTGTAATTCAAACTTTTTAATTTGGACAACTTGCTGTATTTTGAAAACAGTAAGAGGCAAACTTGAAATTTTCAAAAATGGTAAAACTAAAAAATCCCAAAATTATAAAATCCAAACCGAAAAGAAATCGTCAAAAACCGAAAAAAAGCGCCAAATGAAAAAAATCGCCAAAATGAAAAAAAATTAAAAAAAATCACCAAAATTAAAAAAATACCAAAAAGAAAAAAACGCCAAAACCTGAAAAAATCTCCAAAAACCGAAAAAAATCACCGAAACTTAAAAAAAAATCGCCAAAACCAAAAAAACGCACAATACCGAAAAAATCCCAAAAAAGAAAAATAATCCAAAACTATATATTATATAGGCTAAAGTTCGTATACTATTAGATATCTTGTGTCCGTACGGAACCATTCGTGAGCGAGTCAAAAGGCCAGTCCCACGATGTCACCAACGCTCGACTCGTCGCACAGTTAGTTACATTGCAAACAACAAAATTTTAAAATTTGTTTTTGTTTTGATTTAAGTGTGCGACGAGTCGAACATTGGTGACATCGTTGGACAGGCCCAAAGTCGCACTTTGCTTTGCTTACCGTGTGGAAATTACAACGCAACGCGAAGTTACGTATTATTGACCAAACAAACATTTCGTTAGTTCTTGACATAGGGACAACACACCAAAAAATATTTTGAACATAAATTAAGTAAATTAAATAAATTTTTATTCAATATTGAAATAATGTAATTAATTGGCGCCCAACATTAAAAAAAGGACCCACAGCAAAAATAAAAAGAACCTTATAAAGGATAACTAATGTAAACACATAAAAAATCCTTAAAAAGTATAACTAATGTGAACATATAAAAAATTCTTGTAAAGGATAATTGAAGTGAGCAATAAAAAACTCCTTATAAAGGATAACTAATTGGAACATATAAAAAATTCTTGTAAAGGATAATTGAAGTGAGCAATAAAAAAGTCTTTATAAAGGATAAAATAAAAAAACAAACGCACAACAATTTTCAGAACAATAAATAAAAAAAAAAATTAAAAAGAAGACACCCAACAAGAACAAACGAAAAAATCCTAATAGAAATCCTATTCTTATTTATATTTAATTTATTTATTTATAAAACTGTTTAATAAAATATAATAAAAAGTAATATAAGAAACAAAATCCTCATAAAAGAAACAAAATCCTCATAGAAGAGGCCACACTAAGAAAACGGAAACATCAACCGCAAGAAAACAACAGCAGATAGATCAACAATCACGACATGAGGGCAGCTGTGATGTTAATTTTAACGTAAGTCAGTTAAATGAATAAATAAATTATAAATAAGAATTGAAATAAATATAAGATTGAAAAGAAATTTTGTGATTGTAAAATTTAACTTTAATTTTGAAATTTAATTTTGTGCCATTCGCGAATTTGGTACATTGTCCGGGCATAGAAAAAAGACAGTAAGACAGATTAGTTGACGTTAGTTACCTCTTCTTAAATAACTTTAGATGGCTTAGCAGATCAGCTTAAAAAACATTCTGTAGGTACTAAGGTAAAGGTGGTCGCGATTCAACTGCAATCCTTATTAGATAAGGCTATCAGCTGAGCAACTGAACAGGCAAGTGCAGTGTTTCAGAACCAAATAGATGATCTCACTATTAGGGTTGCTTCCTCGGAAGCACCAGCAAGGGTCGAAGAATACAGGAAGGTGCAAATTCTACCAAATTTAGAGTGCAACGAATCACTGGAAATTATTAAGTCACTCCCGGAATTCGATGGCAATACTGCCAAGCATGCCTCCTAGAGACAAGAAGCTACCACTGCACGTAGATTGTTTGAAAAGTTTGAAGGTAGTAGCCGTTATTATCAGGCCGTAGCTATAATTAGACACAAAGTGATAGGCGCGCAGATACAGTTCTTATAAAACAGTACTGAATTTCAAAGCTATATTGGACTTTACATACGGGGATAAAAGAACACTGTTCACTTTAGAGCAAGAATTATCTATCTTGAAACAAGGGCCGAGAGGAATAGTTGACTTTTATGATGAGTTAGAAAAAAGGCTTACGCTTATCATAAAGAAAGTCGTCATGACTAATGAAGGAAATGCTTCGCTGATCGAGTCGTTAAGCCAGAAATACAGACAGGATGTGCTACGAGTTTTTATATCATTATATTCTCATGTAAGCCGAAGGACATGCCATCAGCGCTAGCTTTAGCACAGGAATTAGAGACAAATCACGTCACGTATAATTTTGCTACAACGTATTAGAACAACTCAAAGCAGAACCCGACATCTAACCAGTATCAACATGCTAGAAGTCACCCACACCTACGACCCATGATCCAAATGGGTTACCAGCCTGACGCAACTAGAAAATAAACTGGTCCGCAAGGACATGACATTCAGAGCTACAATTTTGGAAGGCGCAGTAAGAGGGTACAAAGGCAGGAGCTCATGGAAATCGGTAGAAGCATGAGAAGCATACAAAGGGAAATTAACAAAAATAACCCGCAGGCTTTCAAGAGACTAATAGAGTCATCTAGACAGTACCTTCCGGCTGCAAAAGCTTAGAGGGTAAATCAAATAACTCACGAATGGGAGAAGAATGTTAGTTGTGAAGAAGATAATTTAGATATGAACTCAGCTTATGACGAACATGAAAATGACTGTGAATGCTATTCAGTGGACGCAGTAAATTTTTTAGGGGACGTTTCCTCTTTCCGTATGTAGAGCGGGAAATACGAGGGAGAAAAATTAAAATTCTGTTAGACACTGGCACTTCAATCATATTAAGCCCACACATACATATTCCTAAAGGCGTTAAGCAAATTACAAATCCATTTCTCGTGAAATCTATATACGGTCAATCGAAAATTACTAACAAATGAGTGGTTGGAATATTTGGAAGGAACACATTTTTTCCTTTTACCGGAACTAGAGACCTTTGGTGCAATGGTCGGAGTCGAACTTTTGAATGAAGTTGATGCCGACATAGATTTTAGAGAAAATACTCTTAGATATTATGGAGGAAACGAAAAGCCACTGTATGTCCACTGCAAAGACGTAAATAAAATATCAGACTCTCACGAAAATCTAACCACATGTCAAAGGACCTTAGACCAATTACTAAAGACACACGAAAAGGTTTTTGTCGATCCGGACGAAGCTTTACCTTACAACACTTCAATAGTACCCACGATTAAAATAACTGACGATCAACCAGTATATTCAAGGCCATATCCATATCCTGTTGCTTTAACCGAATTTGCAGACAAAGAAATTAATGAATTGCTAAAAAACAAAATCATCCAATCATCGTGTTCTCCCTATAACAATCCCATATAGATTGTAAATAAAAAAGGAATATACGAAAATGGAAAAGCAAAGCACCGCATGCTAATCGACTTCAGGAAGCTTAATGAGAAGACACATAGTAAAATGCTTCCGTATTTTCAACCCTGGATCTTAAGTCAGGATTTCATCAGATAAAACTTGGAGAACAAGACCGACAGAGGACAGCCTTTTTAGTAAATCACGGAAAGTTTTAATTTTGTAGGCTCTCTTTTGAGCTGAAGAATTCTCCTACAATATTCCAGAAGGCATTTGATGATGTATTGGGGGAAGAAATAGGTAGACGCTGCTACGTCTACATTGATGATGCTATTATTTTCTAGAGCTCGGTAGAACAATACATGAAAGATATTAACCGAATACTTTGTAGGTTATATAGTGCAAATATGAGGGTACTTGGGATTCTCGTCCGGATGAGATAAAAGACATTATGAGGTATGAAACACCGAAGACCTTACGGGACTTGCGTTCATTTCTGGGATTGGCTGGATATTATAGAAGATTTGTAAAGGACTACTTGGCTATAGTAAAGTCCCTGACCAAATACCTGAGAGGGGAAAATGGCTCAATTGCAGCAAATAAGTCCAATAATATGAAGATTGAGCTAGATAATGAAGCCTTAGCAGCCTTTGAACAGGTAAAGAAAATTCTTGCATCTGAAGACGTCTTGCTCCTGCAACCCGACTATGAACAACCATTTGATTTGACAATTGACGCATCCTCAAGTGCCATACGAACAGTCCTGTCACAAAAAGAAAGACCAATAACCATGATTTTTCGTACTCTTACAAAAACAGAGGAAAACTATTCGACCAACGAAAGGTATTTTCTAGCAACAGTGTGTGCTTTGCAGAAACTATTCATCGATCATCAGCCGCTAACGTTCACTATATCAGAAAAAACCCAAATTCTAAAATAAGGCGTTGGATGTCCTTTATTGAACAGTTTTCTCTAAGGTTTAATTATAAGCCTGGTAAGGAAAGTTTTGTGGCAGACGCGTTGTCTCGGCAATATATAAATACCCTAAATTCGACTTCATCACTGGAAATGGTTTATAGTGAAGTGTTTTTATGTAATGTTATTAAATCAGCAACAAACTCAATAAATTGCTTCAGAAACCAAATTGTTATTGAAAGTGGGAAAACTCCGAAGGGGTCTAAAAGGATCCTATTCAACTCTCAATTAAGACGTGTGATTGTGTTCAACTCTATTGATAGCCTATTAAAGGACATGACGACGTGTGTGAATCCGAATGTTACAAATGCTCTTTTGTGTAACATATCTATTCAGCAAAAGAAAATGAAAACCAAATATTAAAAGATTACTTCTTTCCAGGGGTAAAGAAAAAGTTAAGTTCTTTGCAAGATATGCAAAGAATCGAAATAAAATCGTCACTTCAAGAAGCAATATGAGGTGCGACCCCCGTACCGAATTAAACAGGAGCAATGTTGCATGTAGATATTTTTATCACTGATAAGCATTTCTTAACAAGCGTGGACAAATTCTCGAAGTTTCCTATTGTGTTGCCGATAGCTTCTAGAGCCATGGTGCATATCAAAGAACCACTCTTAGAAATCTTTAACATATTTAATAATACGAAAATTATAGTGTGTGACAATGAAAAATCTCTAAACTCACAGACAATAAAAACGCTACTGGGGGATTATTTTCAGATAGAGATATTTACGTGCCCGCCTATGCACAGCACTCCTAACGGCCAGGTAGAGCGTTTTCACGATACCCTAGGTGAAATCGCAAGATGCATGAAAGCTGAAAATAAAATGGAAGATGCGGTCGACTTAATTCTTCTGGCTACGAGAAAATATAATAGATCTATTCACTTGGTGATAAATAAGAAACTTGGTGATAAATAAGAAACCATAGAAATATAACATGCCACATGCCCGGAGTTGAGGAATTCAGTAAAGGAAAAAATACAGTTATCTCAAATGGCGTGCTTACCAAGACAAAAGGAAAAGTCTGGCGATAGGAAATTTCGTCAAGAAGAGAAGGTTTTTATTAAGACAAATAAAAGATTAGGGAATAAATTTTCGAAATTGTATATTAAAAAGACTGTTCAGAAAGATCTTGGGTAAAGGTTTTGATAGACAACAAAATAGTTCATAAAGATAATATTAGATAAACCTTGTTCTCTCAGGTTACTGTACTCTTTAACAACATGGGACAAGACATACGTTAATACACCATGGAGACTTTAGACTGATTCATATAATAGACATTTCATTTCAGAGTTCTCGCTGAACCTTCATAGTGAACAGACGTCTTAGTGGAGTTTTTTTTTCATATACATATTAAACAAACAAAAAATCATACAAAAAATATTCGTAATACATAATACAGTAATACATATTAACTTTGATAAAAAAGCGAAGCAAATATTGCTGATATTGTTTTACATAGCAAGAAACAAAAAAAAAACAAAAACAAACAAAACCGCAAACAAAGTGCCCTTGAGGAATACTCTACATGAGTACCTCAAAAACAGAAAATTGTGAAGTGAGTTCAAACGGCAGAAATTCATATTTTACTGTGATTTCTGCAAACAAAGTGCTCTTGAGGAATACTCTACATGAGTACCTCAAAAACAAAAAATTGTGAAGTGAGTTCAAACGGCAGAAATGTATATTTTACTGTGAGTTCTGAAGCTCTTAATGTTAACAATAAAAATAAAAAATCTGATGATAGTCTTTTTCTAACGGCAAAGCCACTTTTTCGTCAGCGATCAACTTCGCTTTGTCCAATGCCAACTAGTGATTCGTTAACATCACAATTGCCTAGCACTTCTTCATATAAGTCAGCGATATCATCCCCTTCGGGCTCGTGCACATCACTTAACAAAGTTATCACTACAGATAACAGTAGCACTAACCACAAAGTCCAATTCAGAATGGGCAGATATATAACTGTGGTTATACATCTACACCAAAGATATCTAGGGATAATAGAGCATCTTCGAATAGTCGTCAACACCGTTTTAAAATTTTGCAAGATGACAACGACAAATCCGATGTATCCTCGAACAAAAACCTCCACAATCGTTCAGGACCCGTACAGTGCCATAACAGTAGCACTAAGCCCAAATTCCAATTCGGAATGGACAGGTATATAACTGTGGTAAAGCGTGGGCGAAGCGCAAATTCTTTAAAAATTTCATCTGCTCCAAAGATGTCTAGGGATAACAGCGTATCATCTACTAATCGTCAAAATTGGTTTTCACTATTGCAAGGCAATAACGACAAGCCCGCTGCATTATCGCAAAAGTCTTTTAAGCAACCACCTCTCTATCTGAGAGAAAAAACTCCAACGCGCTTTTAAAAAAATATTGTCGGCCATTGGTGAAAATACTTTTCACATCATTCCAATTAAACGAGGTAATATTGATGAAACTAAGATTCAAATATATGATGAAAAAGATTTCCGAAAAATTCTTAGTGAATTTGACAAAAAACAACCAATTTTTACACTTATCAACTTAAAAGTGGCTAAAGGCCTACAAATAGTATTAAAGGGCATAGATTCATATGTTGACCCCGAAGAAGTAAAATGTGCTCTTATCGACAAAGGATTTAAGGTTAAAAATGTTACTAATGTAATTAACAGAGAAAAGGTCCCCCAACCCCTTTTTCGGGTTGAACTGGAGCCGAATGACATACAATTGAAAAAAATTAAACCCATCCAATATATAGCGTAAAGTTTCTCTTACACCGAAAAATCACAGTTGAAGAGCCACGTAAGCGTTCAGGTCCCGTACAGTGCCACAATTGCCAAGAATATGGCCATACTAAAACTTACTGCAAATTACCTACAGTTTGTATTATCTGCAGTAAATAGCACCCTTCTGCTAGCTTTACGAAGCCAAAAGATCAAGCTGAAAAAAAAACGTAGTTAATTTTAATTATTATTGTTCGAACTTTCATTTTATTTATATATTTATGATTTAATCAGGCTAAAGTTCGTATCGCTTTGTAAGCCAAATTACATGTGATAATTATTAATGAACAAATAACATCAAAGTTAGTTGTAAATATTCTGACAACACATAGTTGAACGGAACAGCCAGCCGTTTTCGAAGGCCACTAAACCTTCATCATCAGCGTTCTTCTGTGTTTGGTCCACTGTGTGTGGTGTCAGTTGATGTAGATTTCTGCCTTATATACGAAACTTTTCTGCAAATGGAATATGTGAATTGGTTTGATTCATCGTATTTCAATTTGCTGAAATGTGTTTTTGTAATGAAGGCCCCAAACTTACCATCACTATATTTACAACAGTCTTACCATTGTCGTTTTTTCATTACTAATTATGCACATGTTAGTTAATTTGCTTATTTTTGTTCTACTTAAGACAAACTTTTTTGGTTTGATACTATAAGTATATTTTTATTTTTAGTTTTTGCCACTGGCCCATGACCATTTATTTAGTTAATTTTAATTATTATTGTTCGAACTTTCATTTTATTTATATATTTATGATTTAATCAGGCTAAAGTTCGTATCGCTTTGTAAGCCAAATTACATGTGATAATTATTAATGAACAAATAACATCAAAGTTAGTTGTAAATATTCTGACAACACATAGTTGAACGGAACAGCCAGCCGTTTTCGAAGGCCACTAAACCTTCATCATCAGCGTTCTTCTGTGTTTGGTACACTGTGTGTGGTGTCAGTTGATGTAGATTTCTGCCTTATATACGAAACTTTTCTGCAAATGGAATATGTGAATTGGTTTGATTCATCGTATTTCAATTTGCTGAAATGTGTTTTTGTAATGAAGGCCCCAAACTTACCATCACTATATTTACAACAGTCTTACCATTGTCGTTTTTTCATTACTAATTATGCACATGTTAGTTAATTTGCTTATTTTTGTTCTACTTAAGACAAACTTTTTTGGTTTGATACTATAAGTATATTTTTATTTTTAGTTTTTGCCACTGGCCCATGACCATTTATTTAGTTAATTTTAATTATTATTGTTCGAACTTTCATTTTATTTATATATTTATGATTTAATCAGGCTAAAGTTCGTATCGCTTTGTAAGCCAAATTACATGTGATAATTATTAATGAACAAATAACATCAAAGTTAGTTGTAAATATTCTGACAACACATAGTTGAACGGAACAGCCAGCCGTTTTCGAAGGCCACTAAACCTTCATCATCAGCGTTCTTCTGTGTTTGGTCCACTGTGTGTGGTGTCAGTTGATGTAGATTTCTGCCTTATATACGAAACTTTTCTGCAAATGGAATATGTGAATTGGTTTGATTCATCGTATTTCAATTTGCTGAAATGTGTTTTTGTAATGAAGGCCCCAAACTTACCATCACTATATTTACAACAGTCTTACCATTGTCGTTTTTTCATTACTAATTATGCACATATTAGTTAATTTGCTTATTTTTGTTCTACTTAAGACAAACTTTTTTGGTTTGATACTATAAGTATATTTTTATTTTTAGTTTTTGCCACTGGCCCATGACCATTTATTTAGTTAATTTTAATTATTATTGTTCGAACTTTCATTTTATTTATATATTTATGATTTAATCAGGCTAAAGTTCGTATCGCTTTGTAAGCCAAATTACATGTGATAATTATTAATGAACAAATAACATCAAAGTTAGTTGTAAATATTCTGACAACACATAGTTGAACGGAACAGCCAGCCGTTTTCGAAGGCCACTAAACCTTCATCATCAGCGTTCTTCTGTGTTTGGTCCACTGTGTGTGGTGTCAGTTGATGTAGATTTCTGCCTTATATACGAAACTTTTCTGCAAATGGAATATGTGAATTGGTTTGATTCATCGTATTTCAATTTGCTGAAATGTGTTTTTGTAATGAAGGCCCCAAACTTACCATCACTATATTTACAACAGTCTTACCATTGTCGTTTTTTCATTACTAATTATGCACATGTTAGTTAATTTGCTTATTTTTGTTCTACTTAAGACAAACTTTTTTGGTTTGATACTATAAGTATATTTTTATTTTTAGTTTTTGCCACTGGCCCATGACCATTTATTTAGTTAATTTTAATTATTATTGTTCGAACTTTCATTTTATTTATATATTTATGATTTAATCAGGCTAAAGTTCGTATCGCTTTGTAAGCCAAATTACATGTGATAATTATTAATGAACAAATAACATCAAAGTTAGTTGTAAATATTCTGACAACACATAGTTGAACGGAACAGCCAGCCGTTTTCGAAGGCCACTAAACCTTCATCATCAGCGTTCTTCTGTGTTTGGTCCACTGTGTGTGGTGTCAGTTGATGTAGATTTCTGCCTTATATACGAAACTTTTCTGCAAATGGAATATGTGAATTGGTTTGATTCATCGTATTTCAATTTGCTGAAATGTGTTTTTGTAATGAAGGCCCCAAACTTACCATCACTATATTTACAACAGTCTTACCATTGTCGTTTTTTCATTACTAATTATGCACATGTTAGTTAATTTGCTTATTTTTGTTCTACTTAAGACAAACTTTTTTGGTTTGATACTATAAGTATATTTTTATTTTTAGTTTTTGCCACTGGCCCATGACCATTTATTTAGTTAATTTTAATTATTATTGTTCGAACTTTCATTTTATTTATATATTTATGATTTAATCAGGCTAAAGTTCGTATCGCTTTGTAAGCCAAATTACATGTGATAATTATTAATGAACAAATAACATCAAAGTTAGTTGTAAATATTCTGACAACACATAGTTGAACGGAACAGCCAGCCGTTTTCGTAGTAATTGTGGAGGTAATCACAGTGCTAACTACAGAGGATGTCCTGTATATTCTTTCGTTAAGCATACTATGGGACAAAAACCTAAATTATCTCCAGCTCAATCAGCAAACGCTTTCTCTTCCAATTTTCCTCCAATGAGCCAACCAAGTACTTCACGTGTATCATATGCCGATGCTGTTAAGACAAACTCTTTTCCCACGCAGAAAGTGTCCCCACCAAGTAATTCAACAAATGCTAACACAAGCTTTAATTTCAGTCGCCTTGAAGCCGCTATTGATAATCTGGTGCAGACTATAAACAACTTTACTACAAATATGACTAGCATGATGCAAGAAATGCTGCGAATGCAGAATACTCTGCTTCAAGCATTAATGAACAAGCCGTGAACACGTTAAAAATACGTTTCTGGAACGCAAACGGCATTCGCCAACACAAAACTGAGCTCGAGCACTTACCTTCGGAAAAAATATTGATGTTATGAGTTTCTGAAACTCATTTGACTTCGAGAAGCCTCTTTAAATTGTATGGCTACACTTTATATGATACTAAGGACCCGAGAGGAAGAGCAAGCGGTGGATCAGCAATTTTAATAAAGTCGCGACTCAAGCACTATATTCTTGATAACATCTATGCAGAACATTTACAAGCAACTAATATTTGTGTTGAAAATGTTTGTACAAATTTCGTTATATCATCAATTTACTCCCCTCCAAGGTTCTCAATCACTGAGGATGAATACGAGGATTTCTACAAATCTCTTGGTCCTTGTTTCGTAGCAGCTGGAGACTACAATGCAAAACATATGTTCTGGGGTTCACGCCTTATTACACCTAGAGGAAGAGCGTTGTTCAATACAATTCCAAAAATGGGCTTGGACGTCATTTCGAGTGGAGAGTACACTTACTGGCCTACTGTTATACAAAAAATTCCGGATGTTATCGATTTTGGAGTCATGAAAAATATTTCTAAAGATTTAGTTCATGTCGAAGCTTCCTTAGATCTCTTCTGATCACTCTCCCACTATCGTTACAATCTGTAACCCACTAAGAAGTGATTTACCTCACCCATATGTGAAGATGATCAATCGTGTTAATTGGCTGAGATTCAAAAAATATCTTAGTAGTCATTGCACGGAAAACAGTAAGCTAAGAACATCCGAAGATATTAAATTTAACGTTGCCAATATTAACGAAAATATTAAACAGGCTGCTGAACATGCCACTACCTCCTATCCGCAGACTGGCTTTAATAGAATTTATTCAACGGAAATTGAACGTCTCGTATGTGAAAAAAGAAGAGCTAGAAGGGAAGTGCAAAAACACAGATTACCTCAACATAAAATGAGATTTAAAGAGTGCACTCAACGACTCCAAGAGTTGCTTGCATCTGAAAGAACTGCATCTCTTAAAAATTATCTGGAAAACCTCGATGTCACACCAGCATCTAATTACTCGACCCTTAAAATTTAAGATGCACGAGGTACAAAAACTTATTGCTGAACTCAACCCAAAGAAAGCTCCAGGTATTGATGAAATTAGTAATCAGATGTTGATGAAGTTGCCTCGTATTGCAATTAGAATCCTGTTATTAATTTTTAATGCCATTTTACGACCGCAGTATTATCCACACCTCTGGAAGCTTGGCAAGGTCAACATGATTCCAAAGTCGGGCAAAGATCTTACCAAGGCTGAGTCATAGAGGCCAATAAGTTTACTATCAACAATGTCAAAGCTCTTCGAAAAACTACTCATCATAAAATTGTCCCCAATTCTAATTGGTAGTGGGTGCATCCCAAACCATCAATTTGGTTTTAGAAGTCAGCATAGCACCATTGCACAAACGCATATATTGGTTCAATTTATAAGAAGAGCATTTGAAGAAAAGAAATATTGTTCTGCCCTCTTTATTGATATTTCTCAGGTGTTTGATAAAGTGTGGCATGAAAACCTAATTTTAAAATTGAAGACAATCTACCAATAAACATTCTTAATATTTTACAAAGTTATATTCTTGCCCGGAAGTTCACTGTTGTGGAAGGAGACTTCATGAGTGTGCCCGAATTTATATCATCCAGTGTGCCACAGGGGAGTATACTGGGGCTAGTTTTATATTTGATTTATACTTGTGATATGCCTGTGAGCAGTAACATCCACACTTAGTATGCCTTAGTATACACGAAACCCCTCATGAGGCATCTCGATATCTTCAGGAACATTTTACCCAGCTGGAACTATGGCTAAACTTATGGAGAATAAAAGCGAACGAACAGAAGTGTGCTGAGATAACATTTACAATACGAAAAGATAATTGTTCCCCCATTAGAATAAATAATCAAATTGTTCTTCAACATTCACATGTGAAATACCTTGGTATACATCTTGACCGAGGGCTTACATGGAAATACCACATTGAATCTAAGCTAACACAAATTAAACTAAAATTAACTCAGGTAAATTGGCTGAGTCTAGATTGTAAACTCTTGATACACAAGTCGCTCTTGAAACAAATATGGTGCTACGGAATTCAGCTATGGGGCACTTCTTCAGCTTTCAATATAGAGAGAATCTAACGAAGGCAACACAAGAGTTTAAGACTAATAACATCGGCTCCATGGTACATCAAAAATTCAAATTTACATCGTGATTTAAATATGCCACTAGTGAATAAAGAAATTAAAAAATACGCAGGCAAATACTTAACAAAACTCAAGTCTCATCCTAATCCACTTGCTCGTAACATCTTGAATTTTACTGGACACATCCGCTTAAAAAAGAGGGACACTATGGCTCTAATACTCAACACTCCAGATGAAACAGCTTGAAAATATTTTTGTGCTTAATACGATATGATTATTGATTACTATCACTATGTTTATGCCTGACACTGGTTGGGCCTAATTATTATATCTAGATTTAAGATTTGAATACTTATTGTTAGTTAATTTTTTGAAGATACAATAAATAAATATACGCATGAAAAAAAAAAATAATTATACGAACGCGAACTTAAGCTAATTGAGGAACACATCAAATATAAAATACAGACTTACAACGCTCTATTGTCATTCCTAAACCATGAGATAAACAGCATTAAAGATGCTATGGATAGGGTAAAGCCCTTCCGAAAGATGAAAAGATCAATAGATGCGATAGGAACGGCTTGGAAGTGGATAGCTGGTACAGCCGACAACAACAGTATAAGACAAACAGAAAACTAAATTATTATTAACCATTTGATAGAAACAAAACTTAATGACGAACGAGATTATGAGGGACCTTCACAGAGACCGAGATGTACAGAAGGCTGAAGCACTAAGGTTTAAATTTGAGTTGGAAGTACTGAAGGAAGAAATAACTAGCGTAGAACAGGCCTTAATGAGGGCTTAAAGTAATTTTATTAACACATTTTTTTTCTCAGAAAAAGAAGTCAGTTGGTTAAGAAACTCTGTAAAACAACAGCTTTCCATATTCCAACCTTGTGCATTGTCTAAAATTTGCTGATTTAAAGATTGCTACTAACAGCTCCATTATATTGTATATGATTAGCTTATCTATTATTAAACCAAACCATTGTCAATCAATACTAATAAAACCTTTAAAAAAGAACAACGAAATTGTAAAATTGGATAGTCCAAATATAATTTTATGTCAAAGTGAAATGTATGAGGTCAAGCATACGTGTAAGTCATATGATGATTTAAGTATATGCAAAGGAAATAGCATAAAAGATGTATCGAAAAGAAAATGTATTCCTAATCTCCTAAAGAGTACACCATCAGTATATAAGAAAAGTAACAATTGTCATATCCTTCATTCAAAATTGTACAACCCGGCATTTTTATTTTTTAACTCCTACAACGGAGAATTCGTTATAAATAATAACACAGTAACTATAAACGGAACGTTAATAGTAACTTACCATAACACCTTGGTATTCATTAATAACACTAGATAAGATTCTTATGAGGAACTGGAATATATAGCCATTACCGGCTATTCTGGCTTCCTCAGACTCTACTCATATCTTTGAGGAAACGCTATCGCTATTGCATCTGAATAACAAACGCTACATAGAATCCTTAAAAGAATACAACAGACCAAACTCCTTTTTGAGCTTAGGAACTACGGGTGTTATTCTCCTTGCGGTAGTGGCTTTTACCATTAGAGTTTGAGCAAAGAAGAAACGATCGCATGAAATGAGTAAGAGGCTGGGAATTTAAGCTAAAAATACCCCAAATGCCGCAACAGGGACGTTTGCGCTTAAAGACGGGAAGAGTTAAGCTCGCTGCCACGCAATGGGTTAAACAGTAAAGTCAGCAGTAATAACTTAAAATTTCTTTTTGCTTTTAACTAACAGTTTTGCTTGCTTCGAAATTAATTCTTTGTTTTATGATTCAATGACTTGATTCACTTAAATCTTTTTATATGTTAATTGTGCTGAATTAATAAAAATGATTTATTAAATTAAATGTTATGCGACAAATTCAATCTTTCGCAATTTAAATTGTTTTCTTTAATTTCTTTTAATTCTTTTTTTGTTCTCGTTTTTCTTACCTTGAGGAAATTACAACGCAATGCAGAGTTACGCATTGTTGACCAAACAAACATTTCATCAGTTCTTGACAGGTCTCCATGGGAGACAACTTGCCAAAAAATATTGTAAATATAAATAAAGTAAATTAAGTAAATTCAATGAGTAATCTTTATAAATAAAAATTAAATGCTGTCCGTTGCTAAGCGCATAAATTGAAAACGGCTTGACCGATTTCACTTATTTTTTTTAAATATGTGCAATAGTCCAAAAAAGGTTTTTATAAAAAAAACATTGAAGAAATTGATTAGAAAATTTAAAAATTCGGACAAAACTAAAATTTTGTTTTTCTAAAATTTCGTACGAATAACTTCTTAAGTTCGGAAAATAAACATGTAAAAGTGTAATTGACTACGCACATTTTGACGTCCACTTTTTCGACATACCTTATATTCGTATTTTTTGTTCTTTGTTGCTCGTGAAGAAGTTTTAATTCATGCAATTCGCAATTTTTTAATACACTATGGATTCTTCTTTTCTGTTCGTATAATTATCATATGAAAATAACTCATTTGTTTTTTACTTTTCTGTTCACAAAGTACACAGAGATGTCACGAGACGGAAGATAATTGCGATCTCTTGACGTCTCGCTCACACCGAGCCTCTGTCTTCTCTAATTTTTCTTCCGTAGTGGCATTAGTTTAATGTATTTTCATTTTATGCTTGTGTCCTCATTCGTTATCAGATTTTTGTAATTAAAAGGCTCAAATATATATTAATGAACGAAAAATCTTAAAGTTAAATCAGGAATCATTTGAAAAGAAATCTCAATCACTTTTTTAATACTAATTATCATTTTCACATTCTGTTTTTTAGTTCAATATAACAAATTCTTTGATTTAGTTTTGTACAAATGTTCACTTGTTCAAATGTATTTTCATGTTATGCTTTGTGGTCTCATTCACATATGCTTTTTGGAAGTAAATCGTAAAAATGAATATTTTTGAATGAAAATGCTTAAAATAAAGTTTGTAATCATTTAGAAACTAATCTTAATCATTTAATTTTGTAAAAATTTTCTCTTGATCATTTTCTCTTGTTTGTTTTGTTTATATCGTTAACAATTTAAAAGCAAATATACTACTTTTGTTCTTTTCTCGCCGAACCTGTGTCAAAGCTGATTTTAGCTTTTTTCATCACTCATTTTCGTCACCTTTGTATACTTTGTGTTTCTGTTGCTCGCAATCTGACCAACAGATTCCGTTATTTTGTTATTTCTAAAATTTATTTTGCCACACGTAAATGTCGTTTGAATGCTTATTGTCAGTTTTAAATAGAGCTAATCCATTACGTAGTGAAAAATTCAATTAAATTTTGATTCTATTGTGAAAATATCAGAAAAATATTTAAGTCTTTCCGCAAAAGTGAATTTTTGCAACGGTGGTTACATAGTTACGACAAATTTGGTTAAATTGTCATTCTGTTGTAAATACATCAAAAAAATATTAAAGTTCTCCGGGAAAAGTGAATTTTTGTTTTCTGTTGTAAGTTCATCGCAATCGCTTCATGAAATTAAATAAATTGCACCGTTTCATCTGAAACAAATTTGCAGGTTATACAATAATAACAAAGTGTATAGTCGCATTACAATTGCAGCCACTTTGTTGGAAAGTAGCACCAATTCTTTCATGTACGTATGTACATATGTTCATTTCACAAAATGCACATTTACTCTTGTTTGTTTTGATTATTTTGTTAACATCTTAATAACAAATATATTACAGTTATCCCTTTCTCGCAGAACCTGCGCCACAAATGATTTCAGCTTTTTTCATAAATCACTTTCTACAACTCTGGTATACTAGCGAAAAACATTATGAAAATTCGCTGCTTGCAAAAAATTTAAATTTTAAATTCCTAAATAAAAATAAATAAAGAAAGCCAACAAATTTGGAAAAATTACATCTTTCGCAAAAATAACAGAAATTTGCGAGAAATTTCAAAATTTTGAATAAGTCATAATTTTTATTAAAAATCGCTAAACCTCTAAGGAATACTAAAAAATCGGTAAAAATATAGCGAAAATTTGCAAAAACTTAATAACAGCGGCATAATAGCAAAGTCTAATATTGTTTAAAATTCGCGAAAACTGCTAAGAAGCAGAATACTTACAAAAACTTGCTTTCATTGTAAGCAATGCAAAAATTCGCGAGAAGTTGCAAAATGGGAAACAATCCTTGCAACTCATTAGAAATCGCCAAAACTGTTAAAAATAAATTAAACTCGCAAAAACGCAAAAAATCTAAAGTTCGGGAAAAAATCGCAATCTCGCTAAAAATTCCTAACGCAATGAAGAAGTCAATTACAGAACCCTTTAGCTAATCCCGGGTTTTCTCCATATACACATATGGACAAAAAAATAAGTACACGGCAATGTTTTACTCTTTAATATAAGTTAAGAAATTTTTTTAATTTTAGCAACAGAAAAAATCTTAAAATTAATTTTTGTAACCTCAATCAAATGTAACAAAGCAGTATTTATAAGATAAAAACATAAGTTGACATATTTATGGTATCAAAGATAAAATGTGGATAAAAATGACTGGTCAAAATAATAAGTACATTTTGAATATTATTAAATAATAAGTTTAAATTCTAGTTAAATTGCTCTATTTTGAATATTTGCTTAATATCCCGTGCATCCTTCCTTATTTTGAAAAAAATTTTGCATTCGGCTTGGCATACTGTTAATCATATCAAGTTTTTTGAACAAAATTCCAAAGATTTTCTTTATTTTGAAAAGTACACTTTGATATCCTTTGCTTTAGCTCTCCCCAAAGGTTTTCAATAGGGTTTATGTCCGAGGATTGACTTGACCAGTCCAGAAAGTTAACACAATTATCTTGAGACCAATCCTTCACACAGTGTGACGTGTGTTTCGTGTGCGTTATCCTGCTGAAACACCCATCGAAGCGGTATATTTTCTTTGTCGTGTACTTATTATTTTGACCATATGTGTATTTTAGCAACGGCTCCTCTTATTCCGGCATTTTGTGCTTATCCCTTTAAAACGCAAATAAAGTCGTTTAAAACAAGAATTTATTGAAAGATGTTATTTATTTGCTTACATTTTCGTATTTTTGCAATAAATAGTTAAAAAAACCTTATTTTTACTAAAAAGTATTTTATTTCACAATATTGTTTGCTGTCGAATTCAAATTACTTTTTTTATGGTGAAATTGGATTGCAAAACACTTCAATTTCATTTGAAACAAGGTGAAAATGAAATTTTACTTTTTAAATCACTTTTACGAAATTGAGAACACAAACTAAGAGATGATGGGATGTACCTGTATCTTAGTTGATATCATTAAAAAATATGAGTGTGTAGGATTTCTTTAAAATAAAAATTCATATAACCTTTTTTAAAACTATAATTATACATCTATTGAGACGAGAAAAGCATTATTCTCAATAAAAAAGAGCGTTGATTACACTGTGTGTAATTTTTAAGTCATGGAAATATAACCATATACAGACTAAAAAAATACCCTTGTATCCCAGTTTTGCCCCAATTCATGAAGTTTCCTTTTTATGGGCCACCAAAGATTTGGGGCTTCGTTGTTATTAGCATAGCATTTTCTCAGGCGCATATCTTGCAAACTATTCGGAATTTTGATTTACTCTCTGAGAATCATTCCTTGGAATGAAACAAATGAAATTAAAAATTTTTCGGGAAATTTTTTACTTTTGCGGTGAAATGCACGGTTCTGCTAGATGTACTAAGCCAAAAGATCAAGCTGAAAAATAATTCAGTAATTGTGGAGGTAATCACACTGGTACCTACAGAGGATGTCCTGTGTATTCTTTCGTTAAACAGACTATGGAACAAAAGCCTAAATCAGCAAACGCTTACTCCGCCACTTTTCCTCCAATGAGCCAACGAAGTACTTCACGTGTATCGGATTTGTCTTAACAGCATCGGCATGCTGTTAAGACAAATTCTATTCCCACACAGAAAATGTCCCCTCCAAGTAATTCAACAAATGCTAACACAAGCTCTAATTTCCGTCGCCTTGAAGCCACTATTTATAATCTGGTTCAAACTATAAACACGTTTACTACAAGTATGGCTAACATGATGCAAGAAATTCTGCGAATGCAGAATACTCTGCTTCAAACATTAATAAACAAGCCATGAACACATTAAAAATATGTTTCTGGAACGCAAACGGCATTCGCCAACACAGAAATGAACTAGAGCCCTTCCTTACGGAAAAAATATTGATATAATGTTGGTTTCTGAGACTCATTTGACTTCGAGAATCCTTTTCAAAATGAATGGCTACACCTTATATGATACAAAGGGCCCGACAGGAAAAGCGTGGGTTGGATCAGAAGTTCTAATAAAGTCATGACTACTATATTCTTGACAACATTTTTGAAGAACGCCTACAAGCAACAAATATCTGTATTGAAATTTTTTTTAGAAATTTCGTCATATCATAAATTTACACCCCTCCCATATTTTCATCACCGGATCCTCGGTCCTAGGAGAATTTCTACAACTCTCTTGGGCCTTTTTTCGTAGCAGCTGGAGACTACAATACAAAACATACGTTCTGGGGTTCGCGCCTTATTACACCTAGCGGTAGAGTGTTGTGCAACACAATTTAAAAAATGAGCTTAGACGTAATTTCGAGTGGGGAGCCCACTTACTGGCCTACCGACATACAAAAAATTCCAGATGTTATCGATTTTGCCGTCATGAAAAATATTTCTAGGGATTTAGTTCATGTTAAAGCTTCTCTAGATCTCTCCTCCTATCACTCTCCCACTATCGTTACAATCTGTAACCCACTAAGAAGTGATTTACCTCACCCATATGTGAAGATGATCAATCGTGTTAATTGGCTGAGATTCAAAAAATATCTTAGTAGTCATTGTACGGAAAACATAACGCTAAGAACATCCGATGACATTGGATCTAACATTGCGAATCTTAACGAAAGTGTTAAACATGCTGCTGCACATGGTACTACCTCCCACCCGCAGACTTTGTTTAATAGAATTTATTCTTCGGATATTGAACGTCTCGTATGTGAAAAAAGAAGATACAGAAGGGAATGGCAACAACACAGATCACCACAACATAAAATCAGGTTTAAAGAGTGCACTACTCGACTCCTACAGTTGCTTGCATCAGAAAGAACTGCATCTCTTAAAAATTATCTGGAAAACCTCGATGTCACACCAGCATCTAATTACTCTTTGTGGCGCGCTGTGAGAAAGCTTAAAACACCCGTTGGGTTTAAAACCACCTCTGCTCACTTCTACCGGAGGTTGGGCAAGTAGCGATACTGAAAAAGGTAACATATCTGCTGAGCATTTAAAATCCGTATTTACCCCAAACGCATGTACGGGCGTTGTTGATTTGCCATGTGTAGTTGCTCTACCCCCACGATCCTTGAAGTTGAAGATGCGTGATGTACAAAAACTCATTGCTGAATTCAACCCAAAGAAAGCTCCGGGTATTGATGAAATTAGTAATTATATGCTGATGAAGTTGTATTGAAATTAGAATCCTGTTATTAATTTTTAATGCCATTTTACGACTGGAGTATTATCTACACCACTGGAAGCTTGCTAAGGTCAAAATTATTCCAAAGCCGGCCGAAGATCTTACCAAGGCTGAGTCATAGAGGCCAATAAGTTTACTGTCAACAATTTCAAAGCTCTTCGAAAAACTACTCATGATAAAATTGTCCCCAATTCTAATTGGTACTGGGTGCATCCCAGACCATCAATTTGGTTTTTGAAGTCATCATAGCACCATTGAACAAACGCATAGATTGTTGGTTCAATTTATAAGAAGAATATTTGAAGAAAAGAATTATTTGTCTGCCTTGCTTATTGACGTTTCTCAGGTATTTGACAAAGTGTGGCATGAAGGCCTAATTTTAAAATTGAACACATATCTACCAATAAACATTCTTAATCTTTTGCAAAGTTATATTCTTGCCCGGAAGTTCACTGTTGTGGAAAGAGTCTGCCCGAATCAATCTCATCCGGTGTGCCACAGGGGAGTATACTGGGGCCAGTTTTGTATTTGGTTCATACTTGTAATATGCCTGTGAGCAGTAACATCCACACATCTACATTTGCCGATGATACAGCCTGCCTTAGTATGCACGAAAACCCTCACAAGTCATCTCTTCAGGAACATATTACCCAGCTGTAACTATGGCTAAACTTATGGAGAATAAAAGTAAATGAACAGATGTGTGCTCAGGTAACATATACCCTGCGAAAAAATACTTGTTCCCCCATTAGAAACAATAATCAAGTTGTTCCCCAACACTTACATGTGAAATACCTCATTGAATCTAAGCTGACACAAACGAAACTAAAATTAACTCAGTTACAGTGGCTGATTGTAGAAATTCCACCCTGAGTCTAGATTGTAAACTTTTGATATACAAGTCGCTTTTGAAACCTACATGGTGCTACGGAATTGAGCTATAGGGCACTGCTTCAGCGTCAAACGTAGATAAAATCCAACAAAATTGTACGGTTAATAACATCGGCTCCATGGTACATAAGAAATTCAAATTTACATCTGATTTAAATATGTATGTGAAAAAAGGAGAGCTAGAAAAGAATGGCAACAACACAGATCACCCCTAAATAAACTCAGACTTAAAGAATGTACTAAACGACTCAAAGAGTTGCTATCGTCGGAAAAACCAGCATTACTAGAAAAATTTCTAGAAGGTCTCGATGTCACGTCAGCATCTAATTACTCTTTATGGCGCGCTGCTAGAAATCTTAAAAGACCCGTTCAGCTTAAATCACCACTGCGCACTTCGACCGGAGGATGGGCAAGAAGCGATAGCGAGAAAGGTAACTTATTTGCTGAGCATTTAAAAGCTGTATTCACTCCCTATTCATGTACGGGCGCTGTTGATTTGCCGAATGTAGTTTCTCTACCCCGTCGTCCCATAAGGTTTAAGCTGTGTGAATTACAAAAAATAATTGCTGAACTCAACCCGAAGAAAGCTCCAGGTATTGATGGAATTAGTAACAAGATGCTGATGAATTTGCCTCTAATCGCAATAAGAATCCTGCTATTTATTTTTAATGCCATTTTGCGATTGCAGTATTTTCCACATAACTGGAAACTGGCGAAGATCAAAATGATTCCAAAGCCGGGTAAAGATCTTACCAACGCTGAGTCATATAGGCCTATAAGTTTACTATCAACAATCTCAAAGTTTTTCGAAAAGCTGCTCATGACTAAATTTTCCAAAATTTTAGCTGATAATGGGTGTATCCCGGATCATCAATTTGGTTTTAGAAGTCAGCATAGCACAATTGAGCAAACGCATAGGTTGGTGCAAGTTATAAGGAAGACATTTGAAGAAAAGAAATATTGTTCTGCCCTCTTCATTGATGTTTCTCAAGCGTTTGACAAAGTATGGCACGAAGGCCTAGTTTTAAAATTGAAGACATACCTGCCAGTAAACATTCAAAAACTTTTGGAAAGCTATATTGTTGATAGGAAGTTCACTGTTGTGGAAGGAGACTTCATGAGTGTGCCCGAATCTATATCTTCCGGTGTCCCACAGGGTAGTATTCTGGGGCCAGTCTTGTATTTAATATATACTTGTGATATGCCTGTGAGCAATAATATCCATACCTCTACGTTTGCCGATGATACAGCCTGTATGAGTATTCACGAAAACCCTACTGAGGCATCCCGCAATCTCCAGGAACATATTACCCAGTTGGAAATATGGTTGAACTTATGGAGAATTAAAGTAAATGAACAAAAGTGTGTCCATATAACGTTTTCCCTAAGAAGAGATACTTGTTCCCCCATTCGAATAAACAATGAGAATATTCCTCAACATTCTCACGTGAAATACCTTGGTATTCACCTTGATCGAAGGCTTACGTGGAAACATCATATTGACTCTAAGCTAACTCAAATGAAACTTAAGTTATCTCAAATACATTGGTTGATTGGCAGAAATTCAACACTCAGCCTAGACTGCAAACTGTTAATATACAAGTCGCTTTTGAAACCAATATGGTGCTACGGAATTCAGTTGTAATGTTGAGAAAATCCAACGAAGACAAAACAAAATTTTACGTTTAATAACATCGGCTCCATGGTACATTAAAAATTCAAATTTACATCGTGATTTAAATATGCCACTAGTGACTGAAGAAATTTCAAAATACGCAGGAAAATATTTAACTAAACTCGAGTCCCATCCTAATCCCCTTGCTCGTAACATCTTGAACTTTACTGGACACATCCGCTTAAAAAAGAGGGACACCAAGGCTCTAATACCCAATACCTCAGATGAAACTTTTTGAGAATAATTTTTTTTGCTGGTACATAATTATTGTATTAATAACTACTATCACTAAAATTGTTTTCGGCATTGGTCGGACACATTAATTATATCTAGACTTAAGATTTGATTACTTATTGTTAGTTCATTTTTTTGAAGATGCAATAAATAAGTTATATGTATTAAAAAAAAAAAAAAAAAAAAAAATTTCGTAATATAAACATTGTTTTTCGTAAATTTAAAAATACAAAACTTTTTTTATTTATTTCGTAAAATAAACAAATACTATTTCTACTATTTACGAAGCATTTCGTACCGTAAAAACAACGAATATTTTCTTAAAATATACCACGTTTTTCGTTTATTTTACCTATGAAATATTTTGAGTGTACATTTTGTAGTTGAATGTTTCCTTTAATTTTTAACGGTTTGCTACCTATGTACCTGAACAGGGGAAAAAAGGTAAAAAATCGAAATTTTTAAAATTTTTGCGATTTTTATCTTGAAGATGAAATTTTTTTATTTTATATGTTGACAATTTTTGTTCTTTATGACAAGAGCTACAACTTTGCCTCAGAGTATAATTCAAAATTCCGAACGTTTTGCAAGATTTGAGAAAATGAAAAAATGACACCGAGGCCCCAAATCTTTGGGGGCCCATAAAAAGAAAAGTGCATGACTTGGGGCAAAACTGGGAGACACGGGTGTTTTTTTGATCTGTTATCACGTAGTGCTGTCCGTATATGGTTATATTTTTTCGTGTTGCACTGTATTAAGAATCTTCGCCTTGGGCTTTCTTCCAAGCACTTGTAGCTCAAAGAAATGGGAAGATTACTTCAATGTTTTGAAAATAATGATTTTCTTACAGGCGCATATACCTGAAGAAATTTTGGTTTATTGTATGACCTTTCAAGCACTTTAACTTGGAGGTAAATTGATTTAGTTGGCGCAACAACAGCACTTGAACCGTGTTGCTTATCTTAATTGAGAAAGACTGTTTCTTTCAGTTTCAAATCAAGAATTGTTTTATTCAGAATTTTCTTAGTCTTATATACTAGTTTTATCAAAAGAAATATGATTAATTTATATAATTTTTTTTTTGCAGTAATAATAAAAAAAGACAAATTAAATTGCAATAATAACTTGTATTAATTTGTGCGGTATTAAATTACAGTGTAGTAAAATAAAATAAATTGTAATAAAAAAGAAATGTATTAATTTAGGTCAAGTGTGCAAAAGTTTATTAAACTTAAATAAAATAATAAATGCTTTTTGTGTATTATTATGTATTAATTTAGGAAAAGTGTGCCATATTAAATTACAATTGTAGGCAAAAATAAAGTAAAGGTAAATATATGTATTGGCCAAGTGTGTTAAGGTTTATTGAACTTAAGTTAAATAATGCTCGTGCATTAACATTCTCCCCCCGTTGACTGCAGCTCAAAACATTTCTTGTTGTAGGGTTGTTGTTGAATGTTGTGTTGGTTATTATATGTGAACAGTGAAGTCTGAGGCTAGTTGTTGCATGCGAGGTGCTGGAATTGGAGTTGACCGTTGTTTGCACTTATGTTTTACTAGTAGATATATGACAATGCTAAAAACAATCAATAATGATGTATACCCAACCATCATGTGATGATAGTTGTGAGCTTCAAGTTTGTTTGGGAGTCTTAATATCTCTTGTGTTGCTAATGATTGTTGTAGAGCTGTTAAATTTTTTACTTGGGAAATATATTGATTCACATCTTCTTGTGGTAACAATGGTTTAATGTGTTCTTCGTGTCGTTATTGCGTGAGTTCCCAGAAGCTAGTATATGATTTTTTAATCTTGCTGGATATTAGGTTTTGTGCACGCAATGTCGTGAATTTGTATTTAAAAGTGCACTCTGGTTCCAATGCAAGCAAGCCAGACCCTTCAAGTGTGAACTGTGTGATTTCCGTTTTGCATAGTGCTGTTGCCTGAGACGGACTTGAAACTGAATAAATCCATTTGTTTTGCTGATGAAGGGGGATCCAGACTTCTTTATCTTTCATATGCTGTACTGAGCAGTCTGATTGGGTGTTGTTGTGAAATAAATTCAGCTCGCAGGCACATGTTGATGAGTCATTTTGATGCCTTATTTGGCCTTTAGGGCACAGATACATATCTTCTGTGATGAGTGAACATAAGCTGAGTTCAGTTTTGCTAATGCTAAAGTATTGGTTGAGAGCAGTGTTGATGATCAAAAGAGGTGCACATGGTTGTATTGCTACTAATGTGTCATTGATCCACGTTGGCACTGGAATAATATTAAATATTTCATATCGTTCACGTTGAACTAGTGGTAATTTTATACTGAAAACTACTATATTGTCAGTGAGCCCTCCTTTGACCTTCATGAGCTTGTATAGTTGTATCGTATTTTCTTGGCTTACCGGCAGTTCCAGTGATTCGCTGAGATGCATTTTAATTTTCCTTACTTCTTGCTGTAATTGATGAGGAGTCAAGAGTAGTGGGCTTATAATACCATGGTGAATGTTTGTTAAAATATCAAGTATTGATAGTTGTGTCTGTTGGAGCTTCGCTGCTGTAATTGTTAATTGGATGCACAACGAAAGAAAACTACGGTAAATCTTTTCTTGCTGCCATTCGTCGCTTACCATATTGCGTATTTGTTCAATTTGGAAATCAATTTGATCGAATTTTTTCTTTACTGCTTCTTGATCTAATCTCATTATGTTTATTGTAGCGTCAATGATTAAGGTTTGATTTTTTAAGAGATCGAGAAGATGTTCTTCGTTTTCTTTAACTTGAGAAATTGTACCAGCCATATCCTTGGCATATTCGGAGTCTAATACACCAAAAAGTGAATGGGCGATATTTCAAACTAGATCGATTGCTGCTCTCTTTTTTATCCGCCCAGACAACAGAGTGCTGTCTAATTTTAATTCAGCTTCTGTGTGTTCAAAATGCTTGACCAGGCTTGTGCATGTAGTTTTGTCCTGCATTTGCTTGCATAGATCGTTTAAGGTTTGTGTTCCTTGCGAAAAAGTTGCCGCTTCAGTCCAAAATTCTTTTAAGTCATAGTACACTAATAATTGTCAGTCTGTAGTTGAAATTGTGGCGGATCCAATTCCCTCAAAATGTATGCCCAGACGATTTTCAAACCCTTTATTATGTATTTGTGCTCCTAACACTAGCGGCATTAATATGATCGCCATCATAATAGTGAAGATGTTTTGGCTTATCGATATTCTTTTCCGTTTTTTGTCACCTTGAGGCCTTTCGTTCCGATGAATGCTTGTGCTAGTCGAGTCATCTTGTTGAGGGATTTCGTCGTCTTCAGAATTATTAATTGGTAATAGTGCCAGCCTAGAAATTGGTCTTCTGCAAACTCCTTTTGATGTTTTGATATCAACTACTCGAATGAAGCCATCATCGCCCTTATGTGTTTTTACAATTCTTCCTAGAGGCCACTGTAAAGGAGTTGTTTGGTCCTCTTTTATTATTATCATGTCTCCAGATTTAATGTTAGCCTGTTGTTTATTCCATTTGTGTCTGTGTTGGAGTTCTGACAAATACTCTTTTGACCAACGCCTCCAAAATTCTGATTTTAAATGTGTAACTAACTTCCATCTGGTGAGAAGATTCTTTCGGTTTTCGGTGGCTACTACGTCAATTTCGGAGTTGAGTGGTGCTGCTATAAGAAAATGGCCAGGGGTTAATGCCGCCAAATCGTTCGGATTATCTGACATTGGACTTATGGGTCGGGAATTAAGAATTCCTTCAATCTCTATGACAACTGTGTCAAGTTCCTCATATGTTAGTGATGCTGTTGATACACTTCGTACAAGGAGATGTTTGGCCGATTTCACTGCTGCCTCCCATAAGCCTCCGAAATGAGGTGCTCTTGGTGGTATAAAATGAAACATGATGCTTCGAGCTGTACATTCTTTATCTATTTTTTCGGTAGCAGAATTTCCGTAAACTGCTTCTGACAATTCTGTCAGTTGATTTTTGGCAACAACAAAGTTGGTGGCATTATCACAGTATAAGTTTTTGCAATGGCCTCGTCTGCTTATGAATCTTTCTAATGCCCCTATGAATGCATCTGTTGTTAAACTGCTAACTACTTCTAGGTGCACTGCTTTGGTAGCAAAACAGCAAAATACCGCGATGTAAGCCTTTTTCCTCTGCTCTTATAGTGGACCCAAAATGGACCACAAAAGTCAACTCCAGAGTTAATGAAGGGTCGAGCTGGACTGATTCTTGTAGATGGCAGATTTCCCATAATTTGAGTAAGAAGTTTTGGTTTAGCTCTAGCGCTTTTATGTTGCAATGTTGGACAATTGATCGGGCCATTGACTTTCCCTTGATTGGCCAGTATTTTTGTCTTGTGTGTGACAAGAGTGCCTGAGGACCACAATGACGGTTTTCCTCATGCACCATCTGCATCAGTAATTTTGATATTGGGTCATTATAAGGGATAAGCATTGGGTGTTTGGTGTCATACGGAAGCTCTGATGCTTCTAATCTTCCTCCCACTCTGATGATGCCGTTGGTGTCCAAAACTGGGGCAAGGTTATTATATGGGCTATTCTTGCTTACTTGCTTGTACCTTATTAGGTGTTTTAGTTCTTCGTCAAAATCTGAGTGTTGCATTGCCCGTACAATCAAAGTAAGAGCTTGTTCCAGTTCTGAAACTGATAATAATAGCTTGAATTGTTGATTGCCCCTTCTTGTATTGTTGATGAATCTCACAATGTAGCCAACTACTCATTGTAAAGTTCTGAATGAGCCATTATGTTTAATGTTGTAGATCACACTATCTGTGGGATCACTCGCTGTGGTTGCCGCTGCTACCCTTTTCCGCTCTATATCAGAATTCTGATCGGTGATATTTGCTTTGGAGACTTCTTTTGGCCATATCTCCTGTTGCCCATGTAGAAATATGGGTCCGTAGAACCACAAATTGTTTGATGCGAGTTTTCTTGGAGAGATGCCACGCGACAAGATATCTGCAGGATTATCCTTTGAGCTGACATGTCGCCACTGTTCTGCTATTGACAATTCTTGTATTGCAGCTATTCTGTTAGTCACAAATGTTTGATATGATGATGCTTGTGAATTGATCCAGGCCAAGACCATCTCTGAATCTGTCCATAAATAAGTAGGAACATCCTCGTATTTTAAGTCCTTTTTTACTCTTGAAGTGAGCTGAGCGCTTAATAGTGCTGCACAGAGTTCGAGACGAGGTAAAGTTTGACGTTTTAGAGGTGCGACCCGGGACCTTGAGCATAATAATCTCACCATAATCTGATTATTTTTCGTTGTTGATCTAATGTAGACTGCTGCTCCGTATGCCTTTTCTGATGCGTCTGCAAAGGCATGAATTTGTATGTTGGATGTCACATGTCCTTCGAAGATATGTCGCGTGATTCTTAGATCTTTTATGTGTTCTAACTTTTGTCTGAATGTAACCCAAGTTGCATGAAGATATTCTGGCAGTGCTTCATCCCAGTCTAACTTTTTTTGCCATAGCTCTTGGATGAATATTTTGGCGGTAACTACAATCGGCGATAGTAGTCCCAAAGGATCAAACAAACTAGCTAAATCTGAGGTAATTGTGCGTTTTGTTATGTGGTTAATCTCCCTTAGGCATACTTTCACACATAATTTGTCATGTTGTGGCATCCATGTTAAGCCCAAAGTTTTCACAATATGGTTGTTCTCACTATAGAAGTCAAAATTAACCTCTTGTTGTTCCTCGGCAACGTTTTGAAGTAGTTTTGAATGATTTGCTGCCCATTTTTGTAATTCAAACCATGCTGGTGCAATATGTGTTGTAGTTCTGACTGAATTACTAGAACAGTGTGCAAGTCATCCCCTCCACCAATACCGTCATCTACATAGAAGTTTTCGAGTAAAAATTGAGCTCCATGTCGGTATCGTATCATATTTGTCTTAGCAATTTGTTCTAAGCATTTTGTCGCTAAATAAGGTGCAGATCTCGTTCCATATGTGACTGTATTTAGTTTATAATACCTTATTGGCTTAGTGGGATTTTCTCTCCAAATGATTATTTGAAAGTTTCTATCATCTGGGTGCATTAATATTTGGCGGTACATTTTTTTGATGTCGGTTGTGAAGACAAATCGTGGACACCGAAAGCGTAGTAGAATAGAAAATAATTCATTCTGTACTATGGGTCCTGTGTACATTATGTCGTTCAATGAAGCTCCATTAGTAGTTTTAGTGGGGAGGCATCAAAAACTACTCGTAATTTTGTTGTTAGACTTTCAGGTCTAAGTACACAGTGGTGAGGAATGAAGTAATTTGGTGTTTGCATAGAGTTTATGTCTATTTGGGCCATGTGCCCTAATGCTTCATATTCTTTCATGAAATTTATATATTGATCCTTGATTTCTGGAGTCTTTGATAATCGCCTTTCTAATGATAGAAATCTGTTGAAAGCTACTCCATGGGATTCGCCAAGAGTGTTTGAGCTAGTGCAGAATGGAATTTTGACCACGAATCTTCCATTTTTGTCAATGGAGTGAGTTTGCGAAAAATGGTTTTCACATTGTCTTTCAGCCATCGAAAGACATCTGTCAGATGTGCTGATAGTTTCCAGTTCCCAAAACCGAGCAATAGCTTCTTCCAAATTAACTTCGTCTTCAGTACACACTCCGCATGCTGCAATTCATGATTCATGTCCTCTAATTCTCCCAGAAATTACCCAGCCAAGTAAAGTGTTACTCAAAATGGGCAAATCGTTACCTATTTGAATCTGCCCACCTGACAGTAGTTGGTGATGAAATTCTGCCCCAAGTAGAACATCTATTTTGTCAGGACGATTGAATTGTGGGTCTGCTAGCATAATATTCTTTGGAATTGGCCAATGATCTACATTGATAACTTGTGATGGTTGAGGTGAAATTATGTGCGGAAGGACCACTGCTTCAAGCCGTGCGGTATAATTATTGATTCTTGAATCTAATGCTACGTTTACTCGGCGTGTTACCCTAGTGTCACTAGAAGCGATGCCACTAATGGAAATTGATGTTGGTTTAGTTGAAATTCCGAGACGTTTTACTAGGCGTTCGCTGACGAAATTCAGGTGGGATCCTGAATCGAGAAGTGCTCTGCATTGTATCTCCTTCTCATTAGCTCGTATTTTTATAATGGCTGTGCTCAGAAGGAAGTAGCTGGGAATTTTGGATTGGTTGTACGTTGTAAGTGATATGGCGTCTTGATTTCCAGATGATGAATGATTGCCTTGCAGATCTTTGTTGTTTGAAATGTTTGTTGTTGGTGTTGATGATGGGTTATTGCCTTGATTTGAGCTCTCCAAGTGCAGCAATGTATTATGCTTTTTGCTGCATTCCTTGCAACCCCTTGATATACAGGTTTTAGAATTGTGACCGGGCTTCAAACAGTTCACACAGTATTTTTCCTTTTGAATGAATTGTAGTCTTGCTGATGTCGATAACTGACGAAACTTGGTACATGCGAATAACGGATGATTTCCATTTTTGCACATAACACATGAATTGTTGACTTGCTTTGTGGTGATTGAGGTACACACCCTTGTTTTTGAATGCGGCATTTTTTCAGAAAACACTTCCATTGATTGAAAATTTCTTTCCAAGAATTCCAGTAACTCTGTGATTGTCGGAACCTCCCGAGGATTCTTCAGTGCTTGCTCGTATCGGAGACGCGTTGCTTGGTCCAGTTTCTTTAGTAGTAGGTAGCATAATATTGGATCCCATGATTTCGTATCCAGCTGAAGATTTTGAAGCGCTAAAAGACAGCGACTTGTAGTTGTCAGTATAGCCTTTACTTGGGGTATCTACTAGCTCTTGCACAAGCTTGTTGACCAGTAATCTTTTGTTGTTATACCGCTCCACCACCATAGTCCATGCAGCGTCAAAAGTTTCTTCAGTGGCAGCAAAGTGTTTTATCAAATTTGCTGCTTCTCCTACTAACTGTGTTTTTAAATACCACATCTTTTGAATTTTAGGCATTGATCGCTTTATCACCAGAGATAAGAATATATCATAGAATTCTTGCCACTTGAGGTGATTTCCATCGAATTTTGGTAGTGCGACCTTTGGCATAGGCAAGGATTCTGGATCACTGATGTTCTGCTGAGATTGTTCAATCGTGCTTACTGTATTGATTACCTTTCGCAATTTAGTCTCGATTTGTATAAAGCGCGCGGAGTCGTAGCCTAGTTGCTCTGGGTTGTCATAGAGCTCAAATATTTGGAAATGTATGGCTTCAATGCCTTGCCATATGTTTAATGCGACGTTTCGGTTCTGATGAGTATATTCGTCATTAAGCAACCGTTCTAAAGAAGACATCATTACCGCTTGTCGACGTTTAAGCATTATGAACTCATTCGTCTCAGCTGCTAACACATCACAGCCCTCTGCTGGTGGAATTTTATCTGAAGTTGACTTTACCTTCATCATAGAATTTTCAAATATGGTTTTATATTGTTCGACAACTTTATGTATTGCAGAATAATAATCTTCCGTGAAATAGCGGTGATCTTGAGGTTTGTCGTCAAGTAGCCGAATCTGGTTGTCATTAGTCTTAAATGTCATCCATTCTTCATCTAGTCTGCGTAGTCTCTCTTGAAAGTAGCTCACCGACTCCTTTCTGGTTTGGGAATCCTTCTTGTAGTTTCTGATAATCGTTTCGATGTTATCCCCAAGAACTTTTTGCCTTTTAATTAATTCTTCAAATGGTACCATTGTGGATTATATTTAGCTGGCTATCACTGCTGCTAGTATTTCCACTCGAAGAATGTGTTGCTGAACTGGTGATATGTTGAGTAATGAATTTAGACGTCCTGCTCTTGTAACAGGATCACGTCGGAGTCACCAAAATGTTAAGAATCTTTGCCTTGGGCTTTCTTCCAAGCACTTGTAGCTCAAAGAAATGGGAAGATTACTTCAATATTTTGAAAATAATGATTTTCTTACAGGCGCATATACCTGAAGAAATTTTGGTTTATTGTATGACCTTTCAAGCACTTTAACTTGGAGGTAAATTGATTTAGTTGGCGCAACAACAGCACTTGAACCGTGTTGCTTATCTTAATTGAGAAAGACCGTTTCTTTCAGTTTCAAATTAAGAATTGTTTTATTCAGAATTTTCTTAGTCTTATATACTAGTTTTATCAAAAGAAATTTGATTAATTTACATAATTTTTTTTTGCAGTAATAATAAAAAAAGACAGATTAAATTGCAATAATAACTTGTATTAATTTGTGCGGTATTAAATTACAGTGTAGTAAAATAAAATAAATTGTAATAAAAAAGAAATGTATTAATTTAGGTCAAGTGTGCAAAAGTTTATTAAACTTAAAAAAATAATAAATGCTTTTTGTGTATTATTATGTATTAATTTAGGAAAAGTGTGCCATATTAAATTACAGTTGTAGGCAAAAATAAAGTAAAGGTAAATATATGTATTGGCCAAGTGTGTTAAGGTTTATTGAACTTAAATTAAATAATGCTCGTGCATTAACACACTGTGTTAATGATCTTCGAGAAAAAACATACATAGAAATTAAAGAAATCCTTGAATGCTCTGATTAAATGATTGAAATGCCTTATCTTATGAAAATTAAGGAGAATATCGCGACCGCATACTCAAAACGTCTAGTGTGGACGACCGAATTATAGTAAGGTATAGGAAAAACAATCCTTCTGCGTCGTCAAAAAAGATACAACGGGATCTTAACATTGATGTTAGTATCGTAACTATGCGCAGACACTTATTACATAACCAACTAATTGCAAGAAGTCCAAGGAAGATTCCTCTTTTAACAAAAAAAAAAAACAAGCAGGCGCACGCTTAAAGTTTCCTAAAGAGCATGTCAAATGGCAATAAGAACAATGGAGAAATATATTTTCGACAGACGAAAGTAAAATTGTTCTATTTGGTGGGACTAGCTGTAGACAGTATGTCCAACGCCCGCCTAACACAGAATGCAAGGTACAGTATACCAAAAAAATCATTTAAGCATGGTGCCGCATATAGGGAAGTTTTTCAATACATCAGATAAAAAGAATAATGGATAGAAATGTTTATGTGAAAATAATGAAAGAAGTGATGCTTCCATATTCAGAATGTAATATGCCACTAAAATGGGTATTCCATAAAGATAATAAACCAAACAGACCAGTAAACTAGTAAAGGAGTGTTTTTCAGGCAATAGGATGGAGGCTATGTCGTGACCTGCTCAGTGTCTAGACTTCAACTTTATTCAACATCTTTGTGAAGATGTCCAAAAATATATCAAATAAAAATGCCAACGATTTATGGAGCATAGTCGAAGATACGTGGAAGTAAATGTGCGACAATTATTAAAAATGGAAGTTATTCAATAAAATATTGAAAATAATGAGCTTGTTTTTATATAACTGCAAACTTGACTTCACTTTTTATCCAAATTTTTTCGCCGTTCACTAATACTTTTATTATTTTGAACAGTGAATTTTTAACCAAGTTTGTTAATTAAGTTTTTTCTATTTCTTGACTATAAATTACCTTTTGAATTTTCTTAACAGAAACTTATAATAAGTTAGCAAATCTGATGTAAAAAAAATGAACAAAACTAAAAATTTTTCTTACAAACTCAAACTTTTTCTTATAGATTAGCACTCCTATTTTTTTGAACACAATTGTATTTGACTACGTATATACATCTGATAAGAAAAAGTTGATTAATTTTTTAAATTAGTTTAGAGTTATTGTAGTTTTTACGTACATACATATGTACATACATACATAAATATGTACATACATATTTGTCCTTTATATTAGACATACTATTAATGAACATTAACTGCCAACATTTAAATTATACATACCTATATAAAAAGTGGTTTAGCACTATTCAAGTGACTTGGGCACCATTTAGAAAGATTTGGCTATGTAAAAATATTAGTAAAGCAAATTAAAGTCAATATGTATTACAAATATTATCTACTACGAATAATTTTTTGTATGATTTTTTATTTTGTTTAGTATATGTATATGTAAAAAAAACTCTACAAAGACGTCTGTTCACTATGAAGGTTCAACGAGAACTCCGTGACGTAATCGTTACTCTTATTATATCCTAAGAAATTTTGAACAACCCGTACAAACGGATCCCATGCATTCTTCTCAATTTCTGACATTGAATTGGCAAAGCTTGGAACCAGATCTTGAGCATATTCAATTTCTTGTGAATGTAGAACTGCAATTGTAAACCAATCAGCAGATCTCGTGAGGTAAGACCACCGCATATGTTTTCCGAAACAGCTTTTTGTACTTAAACAGAAATGACAATCGAATTCGTTGCTCGCTGTTCCTCCATATATTTTTAAAATATGCTACAAGTGACTGAAGAATTTGCACAATACGCAGGCAAATATTTAACAAAACTCTAGTCACACCCTAATCCGCTTGCTCGTATATCTTGAACTTCACTGGACACATCCGCTTAAAAAAGAGGGACATAAAGGCTCCAATACTTAACACTCCAGATGAAACTGCTTGAAAATACTTTTTGCTTTGCACGACTCCTATGTATTACTTGTATTACTAGCTACTATCACTAGTTTATGTCCGACACTTGTCGGGCCTAATAATTACTCGTATATTTCGATTTAAGATTTGAATACATATTGTTAGTTAATTTTTGAAGATACAATAAATAAACATACGTATTAAAAAAAATATATATATTATTTTAATATATGAAAGAATATAAATACATATGAATATGTATGAATTCATGTATGGAAATGTATGGGATTATACATTGCAAAAGGATTATATATGAATTGATATATGGACTAATATATGAAATGTATTATTACGTGTTTACCCTTTAAAAACGCTTTTCCCTTGACTCGAAGACTTGCAAATGAATAAAAGACCCCAGTGTAGTAATTAGGGTTAAGAATGATGCAAGTTTTATTTCCAAATACACAACTAAAATAATCAAGAACTTAAATATACGCACACAACTTAAATTACTTAAATGAACGCAACTGGTTCCCTGCAGTTTTAAAAGTAGAAATTTACTCAAAATCGCTAGGCATTTCCCTAACGAAAAATCGACTACCTACTACATTGCCACAAGTAACGCAAGAGAACGCCTTTTGACTCTTACATACAGAAAAAAAAGATTTGTAAATATAATTTATTTATTTGTGAATACAATTAAAATATTATTTAAAATGGCACCTACAACGATTTTTGTAAATACAAACACACATTTGTAACATAGGAAAACAAAATCAACTTAATTATTTCCAATTAAAATCATTGCGTTATTTACAATTGCGTTGTTAACAGAAAACAAAAATTTTTAATGAACTTGTTTTTCAAATTCTAATGTGTCTTTCGGTTTGTTTTTTTTTAATTCTTATTTAGGATTTGGTTTTTTGCTAAATTTTAAAGTTATTTTTCCATACAACCTTCGAAACTAAATGTGTTTGGGATGAGTCGAACCGGCAATCTCTTGACTAATAGACTAACGTGCTTACCACTCAGCTAAAGAGCAAATCGTTTTGATTACGCAAAAAATGAATACAGGGAAACATGATTTCTATGCTTCTTCTACATGTGCGCTTTGCATTGATATAATTTAAAAATAACTTTGTTGAGTAAAAAAACAAGCCACGACGTTTTCCGGCTTCTTGTCGGGATTCACACGTATACAACACGAGCACTCAAAAAATACAACAACAATAGCACATCACCTCGTTGGGTTAATCAACAAGCAAGATAAACACCAACACAAATAAATTAAATTAAATGATATTTTAAAATGGGAGGTATTGTTAAATATTGTATTAAATTAATGAGAAATATTATTGAAATTAAAATTTTTTTTTCATATAATTCTTGTTTATTTTTTTCTGTGCACTCATGGATATGTTAATGCCTTTAACCTCAATTTTTTTTGCGAGTAGAGAAAAACTGTGCTGTTATTCCAAAGAAAATCAACAAGAAAAAAATTATTTTAAGTAATGATTTCGATTTTGTGTTAACGTCAGTTACAATTGGCAGTTCGTGGTCGTGAAGGTGTAATTTTTGTGAAAAAGTGCTTTTTTTAGAAAGGTAAAATGAGCTGCGAAGTCGATTAAAACGTCGTATAAAAAAAGAACAATTGAATTGTTTTATGAATAGAAAAATTATACCCCTATTCCAATAAATTGTGACAAATTTTTTTGTCATAAAATTTTGTCAAGTTTCTTGTTAAACATTTTTAAATAAAATTGTCATGGTATTCTGTTGCTCATATGGCAAGAAAAGGCTCAAAAAGCATTCAACATACTATGGTGAGATTTATTTCAAATTGACAACTACGAGGTCTGATAAAAAAATGACCGTTATTTTCAAATTTCGTGAGTTACGTATGTTCGATTTTCTAATTTTTTTTGTTATGTTGATACACATGTCTGTTATATATGTTGGCAATATCAGCAATTTTGGATTGTCAGTTTGTTTTTAACAGATAAAAAGGTTAGTCGTGTTTTGGCGTGCTCTTCAATTTTTTACTAAATTTTGAGCAAACAAAAACCGTCGCATGGACATCGCTCAGGAGCTGTTGAACATCATCAACGATGATCCAGATTTCCTCAAAAAGGTCATAACTGGTGACGAATCATGGGTGTATGGCTATGACATTAAAACCAAAGCCCAATCATCCCAATGGAAGCGTCCAGAAGAGGCAAGACCGAAAAAAGCACGTCAAGTTCGGTCAAAAATGAAGGTTTTGCTCACTGTTTTCTTCGACTGCAATGGCGTGGTGCATCATAAATTCTTGCCACAAGGTCGTACGGTCAATAAGGAATACTACCTTGAAGTTATGTGCCGTTTGCGCGAAGCAATTCGTCAGAAACGCACAGAATTGTGGAAAAAACAATCATGGATTTTGCACCGTGATAACGCACCAGGTCACACATCGATGCTTGTGCGTTAGTTTTTGGCCAAAAACAAAACCTTTATCATGCCTCAACCACCGTATTCACCGGACTTGGCCCCCGCTGACTTTTTCCTCTTCCCAAAACTGAAGACACCGATGAAAAGAAAGCGTTTTGCTATGATTGAGGAGATAAAAGAAAAATCGAAACAGTAGCTGTTGGTGATACATAAAAGCGCGATTCAGAAGTGTTTCGAGGATTGGAAAAAACGCTGACATAAGTGTATTATATCTGAGGGGGATTACTTTGAAGGGGACAATATAGTTATTGATGAATAAATAAATACTTTTTGAAAAAATTGAAAATAACGGTTATTTTTTGATCAGACCTCGTATATTTGTTTATTTAAAAAATAAAAAAAATTATTATGAACATAAAGAAAGGTATTTTTTTTTTATTACATGAGCCGGAGAATCTTGCATTTACATGAGTAAAGAGCAAACAATGGTCGCACGCAGAAAAATGTTCTAATTAATAATAACTCTATGCAACAAATTAAGACTTTTTGAAAGACACACGGACTAGACAGTACAGGTTCGTAGTTTCTCCAGAAAAAGGGTTACACATTCCTTGATTGTGAAATCTGTGGAAAAAAATTGTAGTGGTATAATGGTACGTCGCATAGTGGTTCAGAATCGTTTTTCATCGGCCAAAACTCTGTAACTTTTGAACTAATGAAGATTTTTAAAAACAAATTTTTTTCGTGGATAGATAACATTAAGCTTTTATCCAGTTTTAGTTTCATTAAAATCAGTGCAGTGGTTGTGGAGTAATTTAAGATTAAAATTGAACTTTAAATTTTTTTTTTAATTTGCTTAGAAATGCCCGCTTTTAATTTTTTATTTTTGTTGAAAAAAAGGCCTTATAATGAAACTTAAATAATTTTTATAAAAACAACAAAATAGGTTTTTGAAAATTTAATACATAAGCCTAGTTTTTTCAGTCATAAATAGCTTATAGACTCTTGGTTATTTAAATATATATACATACGTATTTAAGACATGTGCAGACATAAATAACTGAACCGTTTCTACTAGATGAATGTCTGCAAGACACTGAATTAAAAAGAATTACTTAAACACTACTTATGAGGATCATAAAACTAGTTTAAAATAATTAAGTATGACTTAAAGCACAAATTACCTGTTAATATTTAAAACATAATTAGGTATCATAAAGCCCTTACGCTAAGTATAATATAATGAAGGATTTTTCCCAAAATCTGGCTAATAGTTTTTTTTGATGGACTTATGAGAAACTTTAACCATAATTCAAAACTAAATATTAGTACCTGAGGAAATGTTAATTTATGGATATATCATAGATATTTATATTGTGATCTCTTTTTATACAATGCACAAAACACGTTATTTTAATATGATTCATATAATAGTAAATGCAAGTTATAATTATTATTCATTTGGCTGGAATATTGTATGTAAATATTCCATATTCAGTTCTGTATTACTTCTGTTGTGTAGCAGTCCCTTAGCTTCGGCTTCCACTTTCGTTAGTTGTTTTTGTGATCGCAATTGGCAAAGCAAACTATCTTTAATGTTTTCACATCAGATCTCTTTATTTATATTTTTCAGTTTTTGTCTCTTAGGGGCCATCCATATATTACGTAGCGCCCTTGGGGGGGGGGGGGGAGGGGGGGGTTCGATTTTTGTTATGATTTGTTACGGGGGGGTAGGGGGGGGGGGTCTGTAAAATTGTTACGTAACATAAATTTTACTAATTTCGTACAAAAACACTTAGATTTTTCATTTATTTATGTATTTAATTTATCAAAGAAATACATAATAAATCAAGAATCATGAGTGTTAAATGGATATAAATATATGCATATACATATGTACATATGTACATAAATACATAATTGTTATTATTTATATTTTGCAAGCTTACTTGATTTTTGTCTACGCACTGTGTTAGTCTAACAGAAAATAAAAATAAAGTATTCGAATTCCCGAATATTCGTCCATTCTCAATTACTTGCATTTTCCCATAAATAAAATAAATAAATGAATAAATCCTAAACGAAACTTAAGAAAATGCCATAAAAATATTTGTATATTAGTTTGTAATAACTAAATAAAGAAATTTACTTCAATTCAAACAAAAAGTTATTTAAAAATCCATACATATATATGTGTATGAATTAAATTTAATTTTTTTTTTAAATAAGAACTTAAAACAATTTAAATTTTTTTAAAGTTCTTGTTACGTTATTGTGAGGGGGGGGGGGGTCTAAGAATTGTTACGATCTGTTACTGGGTGGGAGGGGGGGGGTCAAAAATCGGAAAAAATGGCGTTACGTAATATGTGGATGGCCCCTTAGATCTATCGCTACACTTATCTAGCGATTTTTGTGGTCTTCTATGAAAGTAACTTGTTTCCTAAAACGCTATAAAGTAAAAGTTGCAAAAATATATCAATATTTTAGAATCAAATATTTGTACGAAACTTATTTTTATTTTCAAATTATTGTCCTTATACTCAATATAAAATTTTTAAAGCTAATCTAGGTTACCTACTTAAGTTCTCAATTTTCGAATGAAATTAAGTCCTCCGCTCGCCCCCTCTCGCTCCTTCTTTATTTTCTTTCAGGTAAGCATGAAAAGACCTTCGAAATTAACGTGAGTTTATAGCAATATCTTCGCAGCAACCTGTCTTCCTAACCAATTATTCAAAAATTAAAAATAACTATAAAAAATTACAGGAAAACCATCAACATAATACGTTTTGCTACCTGCCATTTGAACTTATGATTGTTTATTTGGAGTGTGCCGTACTCGGTTTTAAATATAAATCTCTATTTTTTTTAATTGAAAGTTATGTATATAAAAATAAGTTTGCTATTGTTATTTTTATTTTGTTCAGGTAGAATGGCATTTACATGATTGCTAAGGTAGATTTCCGAGCATTTCGGGTACAAATTTTTGTTTATAATTTGTGAGTATTTTCATTAAAATAAAAAAAGTGTTCCACAGGCGGGTCGTGGCGGGTGCAAAAGTATATATACGCTTAAAGAAGATACTTCCGTCTTTCTTTGGAAGGTTACAGTGTTTTTATCTTCAAAAGTTGTACTCTACTAAACTTCAAGTTTTACGAAAATATGGGGGATTAAAATTTCTTACATCGCACTCTAACTACAAATTATACAGGGTGTGCACATATCATTTCTTAAAAAGATAAGCTTACCCAAGACAATAAAAGAGACCGCAGCCCTTTATCGATAATAGTTTTCGAGGAATTGTAATTTATTTCAGATAAAATATGAGAAATTTCTGGTTTTTTTTCAAATTAACACACTAAGAATATTTTGACAAAATTTTTTGGCTACCTTAGTTTTGATATGTTTCATTTTTGATGGCGTTAAAATTTTAAGAATCTTTGTCAAGAAAAAATATAGGTTTCGGCCGATGAAAATTGGTTCTGAGCCACCGTGCGCCGGCGTTATTGCTCGTGTGGTCGTACTGTGAGTCCTGATAAGAGGGGTACTATAGACTTCATTAGCTTGCCCTACTATTTTATTCTTAATTGCCCGTAATATAATTTTCGCATAGTTTGTTCCGTCTACTTCAATAACATATTCTAAAATTTCTTCGACATTTGTCAAAAATTCGTACAACAATCTCGGGTTTAAGTCAAACTTTGTTAGGTCTTTCAATGCATCTGGAACTCTCAATTTGAGTATGGTTTGGCTGGATATATTTTTCGCATTAATGAAATAACTTTTATTTTAATTAACTTATTTAACTTAGCGTTATTATTAGTAGCTTAATGATCCAATGGTGGTTGATGTTCCTGTAGGATGATTTGATGTGCTGTGCTGTGGTTTCTCATATTTGCTGCTGATCAATGGTTTTGATTTTTAAGTTTATATTTCGTAGTGCGTTTTTTTTATATTAGATTGTCTTATGTCTTAATTCACTATTTTAGGTTTTTAATAATTAGTTAATTATATTTGCCAACATTTATTTACACTAACTGTTTATCCACTGTCAATTTCTTGTTTATTGTTTTAGTTCACAATTCTAATTTTTTAACAGTTAATTTATTATGTTTATTAACAGTTATTTGCCTTAACTGTTTTTTTTTAATTGTGACTTTATTGTTTAAAATTGTATATTTTAAAGTGCTTAGTCTTAGGTATTATTTTTAGTTAAATCAATATTCTATTTCTAAAATAAATATTTTAATGTTTCCTCTAATAGTTACTTTTACCTTCAATTATTTGCCTTACTTGTTTTATTTCACTATTAGTAATTTTCACTTTCAATTATTTGCCTTAATTGTTTTAGTTCACTATAAGTAATTTTCACTTTCAATTATTTGCCTTAATTGTCCGCGTATTCTCACTATAATGTCCTTTTAATAGCGTTTACTTGGAGCGAAAGTGGATAAACCGTCAACTTATTTTTCTGACTGCGCCAGTTTTAGTCTTTACCTAATAGTTACTTAAAAAACACAACTTTACCTTTCCGTCATTGAATTATTACTGATTTTATTTTTCTTTTAACTTTATAATGAAAGTAATTAACTAAATACAAAATTGCTTATTCTATTGTTTTAGTTCATTAAATAAATTATTATTATTATATATTTTCTACATTTGCAGTTTAATAAATTTCGACATGCTTTTTATTGAGTTCTTATTAATTTTATGTGTTTTGGAATAAATTTCCAACAAATTTTTATTATACTATAGCATTTTTATTATACTATTATACTATAGAACATAAGGACAGTAAAAAATTCATCAGTTTTGAATGATAGTGTTTTCTGTTTAGACTATCGATCATGTTCGACACTCAAACTTTCATTCAAGCACAAATTAGACACACAAACATAGAAAAAACATAAAATTTTTTTATAATGAATTATTTTAATGTTTTCTTATCGCTAACAACTCGTACGATTTTGTGTTAACATTTTATCTTTAACACACAGCCTTGCATTTCATAAAAATATATAAATTCCTTAAAAAAATAATTTTTCGCGTCCAATATGGCCGCTGACTGTCACTCAACCACAAAAAATTCTGTGGTTGACTGCTGACTGAGGAAATTCGTGTTCACATCACCGATCAGCGTAAAATCAGACCAAAACTGTCACTCATGTTCGATAGTGTGTACCCCATTTAAATTCATAACCCGCGCAGGTAAATTTTTGTAATTGTTGATTTAGTGGCTGAGTGTCTTTCGATTTTGGTTGGCTTATCTTCAAAAAGTGTAATTAAAAAAATGTAAGTATATAATGAAATACAAAGTTTCATTCCACCAATAACGCCGATGCTATCTATGCTTCTCCTTGAAATTAAAATAAGAAAAACTGTATTTGCTACAATTATGTGTAAAAACGATTTTTTCACACTGGAATAATTCGGCCGCTAATGCATATCTTATCTCTCACTTATCTTCTTCCTCTTTTGTTCTTTTAGTAATTAACTGATCTATTTATTTACTTTAAATGCTCACAAGATATATTTCTTTGTTAAATCGCACTTTTCTTTGCATTAAACTTAACTTTTTAATTAAAATGATTAGGAAATTGCTTAAGGCTACGATTCACTATCCTACACAATCGTACAACTTTGAAAAAATACAACCCTAATTAATTGTTACGGGCTATTGAAAATTTTTGTATTTTGTCAAAATGCAATTTATTGGATGATTTTAAAATACTCTTGTTTTCTTATTTTTTTATTATGATTGCATATTTCTACTGTATCCAAAAATGCGGCATGTGTTTATTAAAATGTTTCAAAAATATATGAAATTTGTAGATGTTATTTATTCTTATTTCCATAATTCCGCATTAATCCTCACTATCACAAGAAGTCTATATACCCCAAATTGGACTAACTCCAAAAATGTTATAATTTGCAATCATTAAACGGGAAAATACTGCCATATCAGTTTTCCGAAAATTTTACCAATGGCTGGGATGCCATATTATTTCAATATCATTTAACTCCTTATTAATTAAAGGACAGAATGAATGGACAGTTTTGAATGAATAAATTTTTTTCATAAATTTGCGCCTTTTTATGATCGCAATCCTGGATTCCAGCGCAAGTTTCATGGCAGCAGCCATTGTGTTGCAGTTTATCAAAGAGGTAAGTAATTATGTTTGGTTTTTTGTATTTATTTTTAATTATAAATTTTTTTCGCATATCCTCTACAAAGATGAAATACGAAGAAAAGAGACATGTACATGTATTTTATAGATAATAATTATCAAAAATTAATTTGAATTACTTATTGCAGGAGCTGCAAGTGTATAATGGGTTGCCATGTGGAGAAGCCCCATCGGTTCCCGAAGAACCTGTCAAGGTAAATGTTTGTGATACTGTGAGTGTGGCAAAATATTTATTTAATGAGTGCTGGACACTGTGTTAAAAAGTTTGCTTTTAATAAATATTTTAGTAGATCATATTATATATGTATATGTGCATAGTACAGTGATGTGCCATATTATTATATATATATATATATATATATAGCTTCGGTTGTGGAAGTACTTTTAGACATGCAAAGTCAATTCAAAGTATTGGTAGAGGGTTCCTACTGGTTTTTATAGCTATAGTTCCCAGACCAAATAGTAGTAGTGGTAGAGGGTTTCTACTGGTTATTACAGCCATAGTTCCCAGACCAAATAGTCGTATTGGTAGAGGGTTTCTAGTGGTTGTTACAGCCATAGTGCCCAGGCCAAGATGTAGTAGTGCACAGGGAGACTACTGGTTAATACAGCCATAGGTCCCAGGCAAAGGGTTTACTAATACACTAATACTAATCTATATAAATTTCAAGAACCACTTGTATGTGCGATGGGCATTGAATTACCCACCACGACGCTGAACACACGTTTGACCGGTAATCTGCGACACTCGTTTTCACGTCATTTATTTTTCTTCGTTGTCAGGCTGGTTGATTGGCTTATATTTAATTGGAAAGGACATTAGAATAAATCCTTTTTAAAACGAATCTCTGCTAGGGTAGTCCTCAGTGGGTATCCAGGATAAATAAAAAAAACAATTTATTTAAACGTTATAAATTCAAATATTTTATTTTAAGATATTATTCAAAGGATTTATTCTAATGTCCTTTCCAATTAAATATAAGCCAATCAACCAGCCTGACAACGATTGGTATTAGTGTATTAGTAAACCCTTTGCCTGGGACCTATGGCTGTATCAACCAGTAGTCTCCCAGTGCACTACTACATCTTGGCCTGGGCACTATGGCTGTAACAACCACTAGAAACCCTCTACCAATACTACTATTTGGTCTGGGAACTATGGCTATAAAAACCAGTAGGAACCCTCTACCAATACTTTGAATTGACTTTGCATGTCTAAAAGTACTTCCACAACCGAAGCTATAAAAACCTGCGGTAGTGTACGTTCACTCAGACACCGCAAACTCAACTAAAGTTGTAGTGATAATTTAAGGCAAGCTGTAGTGATGCACACACACACACCAGATCAATAGCATGTAGTGATGAGAGCAAGTTAACGATTGACCACTACACATATGGCGTTTTCCTTTATAGGAAAAAAGTTTACGTATATTGCACTTTTCAAAAAAAATTCGCAATAAAATGTTTTTTTTTAAATAGAGAGTTTATTAGAAATTATTGTATCACACCTTACGAACGTAAATTTTTGCTTAAAACGAACGCCAAATTTAATTTTTCTTAACAAAAAGTTAAAAAATGTGACACTTTTTCTAGAAATTTTAATTAAATGTCTGAATTATATACATAAGTACATATGTACAGAACCATAATTGTGTTATTTGTAATAGTGCTGTGTGTCGTTAGGTTTTCTTTCTAACATGCAGACAAATTTTTAAATTTATAAAAGTGTTCGTATTATTCTCTATGGAAATAAAAAAAAATTTTTAATACATGTATTTTCAGAAAGTCGTTATGCCTCCGTCCTTACAGTATTTTTTTGAAAAACGCTTTTGTGGAAATAATAGAAGCCACTGAAAGTGCAAATGCTTTCCCACAAGGATTATAATGCTTATCAGTTCCTGAAGAATCCAACAAGGTAAGTGTTTTCAAAAATATTTGTGTGTGAAATATTTAATGAGTGCAGATACTGTTTGGAAGTGATGTTTGTATGTTAAACTGTATTTGCACTCAATCATCATTTGACTGGAGAGTACATAGTAGGGTACTCAATCAATCGGGATTTTACTTTAATCTGTTGATCGATTAATAATCGGTTAATTTCGGTATTAACCGGTTAACCGATTAATAATTTCTTTGTATAAATCAATTAATTTCAACAAATAAAAGTGCATAAATTATTTATTAATTTGACTTTATTGGTAAAACAAAATAAAAAAACGAACACACATAAGAATTCTCAAACTAACATGCCTATTCACAGAAAGTATTGTAACTGAAAAATAGTCATAACTTTAACATTGTGACTAAAGACAAAATTTCCGATTCTCAAAACAAAATTCTATTGACATAAATTTTTAAAATAAAAACCAGGAATGTAGACGATCATAGTAATTATGACAGGCATTTTAAACTAATAATAAGTAATATTACAAACTTTAAAAAAGAAACTAATTTGGAAATGGTAGAAAGAATGTATGTTTATATGTGGTATATATAAACTTAGCGGCAGAGGAGCGCCGAAATCAAGTTATTAAAAGAAAAAAATGAGATAATACCTTTAAAGACAAAGAACGAAAACGCCATTAGAAGTTAAATTTTTATCTACGTTGTATTTTACGCCCATGGAGCATACCCAAAACCCATTTCAAAAATAGCTATTTGATGCCAATGGGTCAGTCCTCACTTTCAAGGACTATCCGATATTTGACATTTTTGCTGATAGTTCATTTTGGGGGTGATGTAAAATTTCTACAAACAGTCTAAAAATATGCTGCGCTAAAAATCGAGTAACCTTGTTCCACTACATACTACGCTCGCGGATTTTGCCCTTTAATATTATATTTTTAACCAAGTGTATGTCTGTGTGTCGGTACGAGTCCACGTACAAACCAAACGGCTGGACCTATGGAGTTTGTTCTGTTTTAAAGGTCACTTGATCGAGAGTGTTCTTAGCTATGTTTGAAGAAAATCAGTCCAGCTGTTTGGAAGATTTCACATGTTAGTAGTAGGGTAATGTATGCGCCTGGGACATTAAAATTTTCAAATTTGGGTAATTAAAATCAAAATTTTGTAATTTATAGGCAATTAAAATAAAAATTTGGGTAATTAATGTCAATGGTGTGAAGTTTCGAGTGTTACGGCTGGCTTGTAAATAGAAATGTACGTGATGATGATGTTTTTTTTTTGTGAGCATAAGTGTGAGATAAGGAGGGTTTGATGTCCGTCCGTCGATGTTCCTATTATATTATGTTGGTATGCAGGGTTGTACGTATGTTTTTGCTTAAATTTTAGTTTTAATAAGAATGGTGTTTCTTTTTTTGGTTCGTCAAATGGTTGCAGCAGGTTTATGGTTTTAGAGTGCAATGTTCTTAAGTCTGTGTGCGTTTGTATAGAAAAAATTTTTAATATTCTTTTTTAGCTGGTGGGCATGCAAGGGTATTTTAGAAAGAAATTATGTATGCTGATAAGGTATCAATGCTTTTATTGTTGGTTTTATTTAGTTTGATTTTTATTTTTTTTATGTTTAAAGAGTTTGAGAATGTGAATAACGTATGTTTTTTGTTTTAAGTTTAATTTTGATATGAATGTTTTTTGTTATTATTTGTTTTGCTTAGTTTGATTTTTATTTTTGTTATGTTTGAAGGGATGAATAAAATATGTAATCTATGAGCAATGAACTTATTTCAAGGTTAGAAAAATTGAAGTGTGAGATATTGAGGTTTGTCAAAGGGAATTAGAGATGCGCTATCATTGGAGGCAACGTTATATTCCTGAGTTTGTGTGTTCGTATTTTTACAATAACTTGAGCGGTGGCAGATGGGTAAGTATGACAAAAAAAGCAAACGTTTAATGTCGAGTACACATCTGGCGTTTCTTGTGTTCTAATAAATTGTTTAAAATGTGTGCAACGCCTTTCACGTTATGTGTTTATATGGAAAGCAATACCACACAACAATAAAATATCGGAAACGACAAATGTTGTCTCTAGTACTCACTGTTGCGATGTCACAAAATAATGCCATAGTGTGTACTCGGCATTAGTTTTTTTTTGTTATTTACACTGCTTGCTCACATTTATCTCTATCTATTGAACAAACTATACATATATACTATGTATAAACAAATAAATGACTAAACAGCAGTTTTGTCTATTTCTAATCTACATATTTATTTAAAAAAATATCTTAAATATATGTTGTAACAATGTAAGAATAGAATATTAAAATACATCTTCTGTAAAAAATTATGACCTAGTTTCCACTAGACGAGGGGAACAGAAACGTTTCTTTTCCCTCGTATCTCTCTCCTAACAAACTAATCAGCTTAGCAATAAGACTTGCATAGTGTAAATTAGGACTATGCATATGGCTTGAACGTAATTCATATAAATTGAGAAGTTTTCGAATCTAGCTACAAGCGTGATAACAAATCCTTAGTAATTTCGCTTTTATAAGTTTGAAGCAATTTATATAAATTTATTTGTGTTCTTAAATTTAAATAGTGATTCATTAAACTAATTAAAAATGAGTTCTTCTGAATATTACTGCAATTTTTGTAATAAGGTATATAAATACCAAAAGTGCTTTTTGGATCACATCCAAAATCATGGTGCAAAATCAAATCAAGAACGACCACTGCCACTGATCAGTCACCAATACATAAGCTTCTCTTATCCTCAGCAACAACAACAACAACAACAACAAAACCAACAATATCAATATCCCCAACAACAATATCAATATAATAAACAACAACAATATCAATATCCTCAACAGCAACAATATCAATATCATCAACAACAACAATATCAATATCCTCAACAGCAACAACATTAATATCTTCAGCAACAATATCAATATCCTCAACAACAACAACAACAACAACATCAATATCCTCAACAAGAATATCAATATCGTCAACAACAACATCAACAACAACAACAACAAAAATAATATCCTCAACAGCAATATCATCAAGAATAACAACAACAACCACAATTACAAATGTCTTGCCAGCAAACTGCTACTCCCATGCAATGGTAGCTAAATTTGCAACAACCTCCTACCTGACCAACATTAAACACTACAACGTCTCCCTCAACAACAACAACAAGAAGCACATGATTTTGGAAGTAGTTTAACAAATAATATCAACACTGATGAAGAGTGTATGAAATATTATGAAATCAGAAGAGCATTTCAAAACAACATTATTTCCTATGGAATACAAAATAAAAAAGATTCACTTCTTCTTGAAGACTTTATTACCGAAAATTAATCGAGTTTTATAGAGAGGCTTGAATACAATTTGAAGCAACATACTATATTAAAATTTAATATAAGTATAGTAGCAGAATATCTAAAAATTGTGGGTGAAGAATTAGAGATAATTATAGTAGTACACACAGCAAAAATGAGCTAGTTGACTAGAGCAGATGACGTGAGAGACTTATTCTGTAAGCAGGGCCCTATTCCACAAAACAACTTATCAACTTTTCACTTATTTTTCGTCAATATTCAAAACTCTTTGTTTCTCATAACTGTAAAATTTGGTAAGTGATAAGTTGAAATTGATAAGTGTAATTTGCAAAGTCTTTGCAATTTTTATGTTCTCTTTGCCATTTCTGTTATACTTACGTCCTCTTGTGCAAAGTGAAAAGTTAATATTGAAACGTGTAATTTGCAAAGACTTTAGAAATAATTATGCTGTTTCGTTCCACAATAACTGTAAATTATATTTTTGCAAAACAAATTTTAATAAGTTTGTCAAAAATTTGCAAAGAAAACGATCACTTTACAAATTCATATTGTTATAATTAGTGAAGCTTTCAAAATGTTAAGATGTGAATTTTTGTTCGACGATAGTGAAGACTCGGTTATAACGAGAAATTATGGAGGCCGTATTAATTTTTCGGGATTACAAAACTTTAACTTTAAAGAGTGCTTTCGTTTAAATCAAATTCAAGTTGATTTCATTTTAAATAAAATTGGAAAAAAATTAGAGCCTGTTTTATAATTTATTAACCTTCAAAATGAAATATAAACTTTAAATGATCTAAGGATTATATTAATAAAAAATTTAAGTATTTCAAATCTATTTTAAGAAATTTTTGTATGAAAAGCTTCAAATAAATACATTTAAAATTTATTTTAAATCTTATGAATTAAGGAGTAAATATTTATAATAATTTTATAAAAAATACTTACTTTATTGCTTTCAAAACTACCAAATAAATTATATTTTTTTTCTTTAATTACATTTAAAACTTCAAGTTTTTCCGTTTTAATTTTGCGGGTCATTTTAAGAACTTCTATTAGCACTGCAAAGTGAAAAGCGATAAGACAGAAATGCAAAGATGATTAAATGTTTTCTGGAACACTTTGCACACTCACTTTACAAAGAGCGCGAATACTTTTCAAAGAGTGCAAGAAATTTACAAAGAGAGCAAAGTCTTTGCAAAAATATGCTTAGTGCAAAGTGAAATTTGCAAAGAATATTGTGGAACAGATACACTTATCACTTTGCAAAAAAATGCAAATTGATAAGTGCAAAGTAAAAAGTTGATAAGTTTTTTGTGGAATAGGGTCACAGAAATTTAAAGCAAAATGTCTGAGTTCCAGGAGAGGGATTCCGGATGGACTCTTATTCGCATAGTTCGAACTGAATTAAATATTAATAAATCTTCTTTAGTAAAAGGAGCTCATTGGATTAGCACACCGGAGAAGCTTGTGACAGTGATAATTACTGTTTTAAGTGGGCCTTAATTGCTGCAATGACTACCTCGGCTATCAATGATCTGACGCGATGCTCTTCATATAATATCGAAGATATTAGTGCTGATATAATTTCTCTACAAGATGGAACTATAATTGATGTTACAAATTTAACATTTCCGATGTCACTAAAAAATATTAAGAAATTTGAGAGGCTCAATGCTGTTAGTGTGAATGTGTTTGGGTATGACGACAAGACTGATGAAGTAATTGGACTATTTTACATAACTCAAAATGAGAAGACGTAGCATGTAAACTTATTGCTATTGGAAAACATGAATGGACATCATTATATCTTTATAAAAGATATTTCAAAGTAAGTAATATATTGGAAAGTATTTAAAATTAAATAATACAATACGGGTGTTTGATCTCTTACAGAATACTAAAAAGCCAACCAACGACACAACGACTTTTATTTTGCAACAGCTGTCTGCACTACACTCATCGTGAAAACCTTATGGAGAACCATAAAATGGAATGTGGTAAAATAGTTACTACAATGCCAAAGGCAGAATACTCCATACTGCGTTTTAAGAGCCATCAAAGAAAAATTGATGTGCCTTTTGTTATATACGCAGATTTTGAATGTGTTTTGCAACAGATAGACTTTAATGTAAGTAGTAAAACTAAACTAAATGAGAGACATGTATCCTGCACATTCAGCTATTTCATTAAGTGTAAGCATGAATACAAATTGGATAAGCTAAGAATTTATACGGATAAAGATGCTTCTGAAAAATTTGTTTCATTTTTGAATCAAGATTGTCAAGATATTTATAACAATTATCTCACTAAAACAATTGAAATGGAGAACTTGACAGATGAAGAAAATTTAACATTTTACAGTGCAATAACTTGTCACATATGTGGACAATACTTAAACAATGATCGTGTGAGAGATCATTGTCATATAAGCGGTAAATTTCGAGGTGTAGCGCATAAGAGCTGCAACCGAAATTATCAAGTACCCAAGCTTATCCCAATTTATTTTCATAACTATTCATCCTATGATTCTCATCTTTTTGTAAAAGAATTAAGTAAAGTTGCGACAGATATAAAAGTCCTTCCCTTAAATAAAGAATTATATATATCACTATCTCAGTTTCTTAGAATGAGTGATGGTACAGATCTTGAATTTAGGTTTCTTGATACAATTCGTTTATGGCCGCTAGTTTGGAATCGTTGGCAAATAATCTTACTGTCAACGATTTTCATACTATTAGATCACAATTTCAAACAAGTCAAGAGTTTAATCTTATGAGGAGAAAGGGAATTTTTCCTTATGATTATCTTGACTCGTTTGAAAAACTTAATGAAGCGCAACTTCCACCTAGAAAAGATTTTTTAATAAGCCTAATAACAAAGAATATTCTATTGAAGACTATGCGCATGCGAGTGAAGTCTGGACAATTTTTTACTGCAAAACTTTGAAAGATTATATGGAATTATATTTGAAAACACATGTGCTTCTCCTAACAGATATTTTTTAAAATTTTAGAAATGTCTGTAAGAAAAATTTATAGCTTAGACCCATTTCAGTACTATACTGCTCCGGGATTATCTTGGGATGCTATGCTTAAGCATAGAAACATTGAATTAGAACTAATAACCGATATCGACATGCACAATTTCTTTAAAAAAGGGATACGATGTGGAATTGTTCAATTTAGTAAAAGATACGAATTTCTCATGTATTTGGATGCAAATAATCTGTACGGTTGGGCGATGTCTGAATATTTTCCTTATGGAGGATTCAGATGGTTAAAAAGAGAAGAACTAAGTATTAATCCTCAGTTAATAGATGATAATTCAAATGATGGTTATGTATATGATGTCGTCTTAGAATATCCTTCTTATTTACATAATATGCATAACGATCTTCCTTTCTGCTCCGAAAACAAGGAAATAGGAGCATCAAAAAAAAAACTAATAACTGATTTTTCGTCAAAAACTTCTTATATAATTCATTACAGAGTATTTAAACAATGTCTAGAAAAAGGTTTGATTTTGAAAAAAAAATACATATAGTTCTCACTTTTAAGCAGTCTTCATGGTTGAAAGATTATATAGACCTTAATACTAAATACAGAGTCGAAGCTAAAAATAACTTTGAAAAAAAAATTAAAATTGCTCAATTGCAGTATATGGCAAAACCATGGAAAATGTGGACAAAAGGAAAAATGTGCGGATTGTCACCAGTTAGACTACATTAAATCGAAACAGCTTGGGTGCTCCGAATTGGATATCCAAATCAAACTTCCATAGCTTAGCAATATTTTCAGAAGATATGGAAGCGATTCAAATGAATCGAGTTAAGACATGTTATAATAAACCCATATATTTAGGATTTTGTGTGCTAGCTCTTTCCAAATGGAATGTATAATTTTTATTATGGATACATGCAACGTAAGTTCAAGTCAAAGTTGACATTAAATTATATGGATACTGACTCATTTATATACACGGTACAAAAATAGACTTTTACGCAGACATTAAAAATGATATAGAACAAGAATTTGACACTTCTGACTATCCAGAAACAAATGATTACGGGATTCCTCTCGTAAACAAAAAAGTTTGCATTTAAGTTTCATTAATGTTATTTTACGCGACATGACAACATACAACATAAAACACATAATTTAAAAATAATTGCAAAAATAATCAAAAATGTAAATATCACAGTATAAAGCTTTTTCTTAACGTTCTAATATCACAGCTGGAGTTACATTAAAACTTAAATTAATACAATGCTATAAGCAGCATTAGTTTTGTCTCTGTCAGTCTTGTTGTTCATTGCTACGTCCATTTTTTGTTGAATACTTAAGCTTTCCACTTTGTATCTTTTGTTGTATTTTCTTTCTTTGTGCAGTATTTTCACATTTTCCAGATCAGCTGTGTGAGAATAATCCAAACAATGTTGAGCTAATGCAGTAGATTGTCGTCCTTTTTTAATATCACTTTCATGTTCAGCTACTCTTACGCCCAGATTCCTTTTTGTTGTACCGATATAAACTTGTTTACAGTTTTCGTTTGCGTTTCCATTACATTTTATTTCATATACCACATTGCTTTGGTCTTTTTTATTTATTTTTGTTTTTAGATTTGTGAACAGTGTATTTGTTGTTTTGTTTGTTTTGTGTGCAAATATAACTCCTTCCTCATTAATTATCTCTTTTATTTTATTATTCTCAGTGAGCTTTCGAATATACGATAAGCTTACATATTTAGTGTTGCCAGATTTAGTTCCTGTGTTATTGTTTACCAATTCGTTATGTATTGATTTTTCTATTAGGTTATTGATCAAGTATGTCGGATAGTTATTGTTTTTAAGTATTTCTATGATTATTTTAATATTTTTGTCTTTGAACTTGTTATGACCTATATGTAACACTTTATTAATAAAGTTTGAAATTGTATTTGTCTTATGTTTAATGGGCTGTGTTGAATTATAATTTATTATTCTGCCTGAAGATATATGTTTCATGTACCAATCTGTTATAATTCTGTTCTCTTGTCTTATTATTTTCATGTCAAGGTAAGGCAGCGAATTGTTACTTTCCTTTTCAATAGTAAATTTTATTTTGCTATGGAATTGTTAAAAGCCTCTATTATGATTTTCTCGTCCTTTCTTTTAACAATGGCAAATAAGTCATCTACTTATTTTGTTAATAATTTAATTTCTATATTTTTCTCCTTTAGTTCATTCGTTGTTTTCTCCAAAAGAGTGTCTAACACAATGTCGGCGATGGTTGGGGATAGAGGGTTTCCCATTGGCATTCCATATGTTTGATTATATATTGTGCCTTCATATATGAAATAATTGTTTTCGTTTAAACAAAATTGTAGTAGTTTTAAAAATTGTGTTTTGGGTATTTTAATGAAATTTTTTAAAATTTCCCATTTCTCCATAATATTCCTTATAGCTAAATGTATCGGTATGTTAGTAAATAACGATACCACGTCCAATGATACAAAGATTTCGTCATCGTCCAAAATAATGTGTTCCAATCTTGTTTTAAGCTCTATTGAATTTTTAATATTAAATTCGGTTGAAATAACATTCTTTAAAATAACTCCTATATATTTTGACAGATTGTAGCATGGTACTTCCATAGATGATGATATTGGCTGTAAAGGCACGTCTGGTTTGTGGATCTTCGGTAAGCCGTATAGTCTCGGTGCTGTAGTGTGATCAGAAATCAGTTTAGATTTCTCAAATTGAGTAATATTTTCTCTTTTGTATAGATCCATTATTAGTTTGTTGTTTTTTCGCTGGAGATTCTGTGTGGGGTCTGTACGTAGTGCCTTATACGTAGTTTTATTTTCCAAAAGTTTGTTCATCCCTCTCTTATAATCCTCCCTATACATAATCACCGTTTTATTTCCTTTGTCCGATTTTAGGATAATTATATTTTCCTTATGTCTACGTAATATTCGTTTGGTGTCTTCATATATGTTAAGTATAAATTTTTCTTTGGGTTGCTTTTTGAAGTCCTCTTGTATGTAAGAATTCTGTTTGTTATCCTGGATCTTATAATATCTTTTGCTTTATCATCTAAAATTGTTTGTACCCATTGTTCTAAATCAGCTACCAAATTAATCGTTGAAAAATTGTCCTTATCAACTGGTAAGGAAAATTTTGACCCTAATGAGAGTAACCATTTGATTTCATCCGTGAATTCTATGTCTGTCTTATTTATAAACCATGAGGGATTAAACTTTAAGTCATATTTTTCAAATTCTTTTCGTTTTAGTTTTCCTATCTTGGATAGGTACGTCGATTTGTCTGATGATATAAAATTCTTATATCTTATAGTTTGTTTTTTAATGAAATTTGTGTATTCGTGCGTATTTAGTGTTGATTTTAGCTCATGTTTCATGTTGTCTATTCTTTTTCGTGTAACTCCTATATTTATGTTAGTTTCTTTTATTTCTAAATTAAGAATTTTCTTGTGAAAATTTTGTTCTTTCTTAACATATTCCCGTGATATTTTTACCGTGTTAAATAGTTTCATCGTATTTTTTGTTGTATTTATTAAGTGACTTGGTATCAAAAAATTTTTTCTACATGCCAGTAGATATTTCAGCCTTCCCATTTGCTTAGCTAAGTTTTTTATATGTCTGCAGTATTTCTTTAGCAATGAACAAGTTTCTATATTGTATTTATATCTTATATGTTCGAAGAAGTCCTTCATTTTGATTCAGTTATCGATTTCAATTATTTAGTAAATTCGGCGGGCCCTCCGATATTAATATGTATGTATATATAATTAATTATTCGACCTTTTATATAAAGTATAATGCGTTTTATAGAATTAGTCTATTCAGGCTTCCAAGGTCATTCAAATTGATTCAAATGCAAATAAAAGACAACTTTTATTTCATTTATTTATATCCGACGTTTCGTTGGGATTTTCCAACATCTTCAGGGATACTATATTTATTGAAATCTGGTAACATTGATAAATAAAAGAACAATTTTAATGCAATAACAACAATAATAATAAAACAATTAATATTTTGCTTTAACTTACATATACTATCTTCTAATAAAATTTGCATTTAAGTTTCATTAATGTTATTTTACGCGACATGACAACATACAACATAAAACACATAATTTAAAAATAATTGCGAAAATAATCAAAAATGTAAATATCACAGCATAAAGCTTTTTCTTAACGTTCTAATATCACAGCTGGAGTTACATTAAAACTTAAATTAATACAATGCTATAAGCAGCATTAGTTTTGTCTTTGTCAGTCTTGTTGTTCATTGCTACGTCCATTTTTTGTTGAATACTTAAGCTTTCCAAAGTGTATCTTTTGTTGTATTTTCTTTCTTTGTGCAGTATTTTCACATTTTCCAGATCAGCTGTGTGAGAATAATCCAAACAATGTTGAGCTAATGCAGTAGATTGTCGTCCTTTTTATACCCTTCACCAAAAATGGTAAAGGGTATATATAGGTTTGTCCAGATTTTTGTAACTTCTACAATATTCATTTGCGGCGAAATAAAGTTAGTTATTCTGGATCCTTATGAATAGGAGATGAAAAAAAGACATGTCCGTCTGACCGTCTGCATGTACGGAATTTTCTATGTGTTGCTTGAAAGTGATTGTATGAAGCTCCTAAAAGAGTTAGAGAGCTCGGAATTGGACTGAATCGACCGCATTTGTCTTGGCACGATTGGTATTGAAAATCAGCAAAAATAAAGAATCGGTTCTTGCATTTTCTATATATAAAGTTTTATCACACATTTTTTACAAATCTACCAAAAAAGTTGCCGTGCATAGAACCAACAATATTTAATTCTGTTACTAACCTTACTAGCTACTCCACCGCTGAAGCTTGCTTGAATTTACTTTATATTTACTTTAGTTAAACATTTTCTTTAACAAGCATTATTTCGTATTAAACCCCTTTTTGTCACCAATACATAGACATTGCCTTATGGTGTTTTTGCTTGGCACATGCTTTTTCGTACGCATGCATATGAATTGATGTGTATACCAATCAGTAGACTCATGCAAAAAACTGTATGTTTATATGGATGTATGTATAAATATACGCTACCATGAAGACCATTCACTCGTACATACACACATATGTATATGCATAAGAGTGTTCATATGAACAACTACAACAACAACAATACGCTACAAACACTAGTCAAAGAAGAATATCCAATTGTTTGTACGTGTGTATGTAGTCAACTCTACGCACAGCAACAATATGCTAGCAAACGTGTTGAAGGAAGAATATTAAGTTGTTTGTGGTAAGAAATGGGATTTTTTTTTTGTATACAAATAAAGTATTGTGCTAATGAATGCGTGTTGATAAAATATATAAAATATATGTGCCCTTAATTATGAAAGTGGTCTAAGTCATATATTTCTTTCATCGAGATATTTAATAGATTACATTTGAAGAAATTAAAAAAATATTTTTATATTATGCAACATTTTAACTTATACTTAACTTATTAACTAGTGTCGATTAATAGAAGTTTATATAATATTTATTAAATATTTTTTCAAGTTTATTACAGATTTATTTCATATTTCGATGCAGAAATATATGCATATGACTTAGACCACTTTCATAATTAAGGGCACATATGTATGTATGATTGTAAATACGTATGTATGTATATTCAATGTGCCCAAGTATACATACATGCATATGTATATGTATAAATTCGTTTGCTATGTCGGTATAATGTAAATAAGCGCTTGTTAACGAGAATTGGTTTTTTATAAATATTTCAAAGGGGATAGGATTGTATTTGATTTGCTTGTTTCTTTTCTGAATATAATATACATATATGTAACAAAATGCATAAGATTTAAAGGCTAACGTGGTTAATAAGTAAGAAGTCGGTTTGTCATAACTTCTATGCTGAGTTTAGAACTTAGTTGAAAATTTTTCGTCAATATATTTTTGGAAAAAAATTAATCAGGGACAAAAAATAATAATTATTGTTGAATTTTCATAGAAAAAAGGCAAAACTACATACAAGGAAGCATCAAACAAAGTGGACAATCACACCATTTTAATTATTCTAAACTATTTTCTAAGCTCCAATTTTAAAATTATAATTTTTATTTTTTAAGCAGAAATAATTGTTATTTCCTGATTTTTATATTTTAACTGGAAATAATTGTTATTTTCTGATTTTTCTTTTTTCCAGCAGAAATAATTGTTAGTGCTTTCGTTCTGCTAGTGTTTGTCAGAATATTTACAATTAACTTTGGTGTTATTTGTTCCTTAAAAATTATCACATGTAATTTGGCTTAAAGAGAGATACGAACTATAGCCTACTGAAATAATAATTATAGAAATAATTATTTTCCGATTTTTATTTTTTCGAGAATAAATAAAAATCAATTTGTGATTTCTACTTTTTCGAACAGAAGTTAAATTAAGTTACATTGTGGGAAAAAATACATATACCTACATACATATGTACATACATACTTTGAACTTATAGGTACATATACGATATACCTAACTACTACGACAGGATCAACGTGTGTCAAAATGAAAGGGATTTTCCAATGTAAAAATCATGGTGGAATCATGCTGAAAATTTGAACTCATTTACTGATATCTGGCGTTGTTTTATTAAAAACAAATACACATTTTTAACCCTTATACCTACTTATGCATATTTTGGTCACATGCATATATGTATTCCAGGTTCACCCAATTTAATTCAAAAATTTTAAAGTGTGTACATACATATTTATAAAATTTTGGTACTTTGTACACACAGCGATACAATTAAACAATTATTTCAACACTTGTACAGGGTGGGCCAAAAGTTACCATGGGGCTTAAAAGTTTAATAACTTTTTAGTTTATTAATTTTTTTTTATTTTGACACGTATGTACATATTTATTAAGTTGAACAGTTTCATGCATAACTAATAGACAATTTTATGGAATCCAACATTATTGGAAACAGTTTAAATCAATAAATACATGTCTGAATCAAACAGTTTTTCCGTAGTAATTACTGGTTACGATTTTTTTTTTTGGCACATGGCACACAAGAAATGCCAGATGCAAATTCAGCCTTACAAACTGCAAGAAATGAGCCAGATGGATCACACAAATCTCCAAAGTCTGATTCATTTTCATATATTTTTCCATGAACATAATATATGCTACATGTGATGAAAATTGTGCGCTTAAAAATATAAACTATTTTTTATAAATAAGGCAATTGTTTTAAAAATTAAGCCTTGCAATTATTTATGTATAGATATTTATTAGCGCAATATTGACTTCGGTGTGAATCGATATACTTATATATCTATTTGCAATTGTACAACAATAAAGCATGTATTCGTCCCCTACAATTAAAAAATCGGCAAACATTTGGTTTATGTAGATTATTTGCAAGAAAATTGCATGAACACTACTCCTAGTTTGTTTATATTTTTTCTTTCGATATGTGTATACATATGTACATACATACACATGTTTGCAAATACCAATTTTATACTTGTACGATTTTTACCCAGCGGGAAAAATAAAGAGCAAGGATAACTTCTAGAAGGCCTTTGTACTCCTTCTTTTGGATGTACAAGGTCTACTCGCTCCATTCCACTCTTATATAATTTTTGCCTTTCCATTTCGCCTCTTTTGCCAGCAATTCTGTCTTCAAATTAATCGATTTTGGTTTGGTAAAAATACACGCAAAAAATTTTACTCCTCTTCCCCCTTTTCATAGAAGGGAATGTGGAATGTGTATCTTATCTTTTATGCAAAAGAGTCGCGGCCTTCTATAAGGCATTCTTTAGCAGTTAGATAAAAATAGTAATTGATTTAATAAGGCCTGAAGTAAGAAGATATTCTGAGGTTTCCCGCTAGGTAGTAACTTGATCGCTTTGTATCAAAGTAGTGGTTGGCGTACACATTGTACATGCATACAATTATAAATACATATATGTACATCTCTACACTTGAAGTAGCAAACTATCCAGTGTTGCCAGAAAATGTTGATGAGAGAATGTTAAATCGGTCAAAAAATTCTGCTAAAATGTTCTACAGAAGAAAAGTATAATGCTAGATTTAAATGTAGAAAAAATTATTGAAATAGCTTTGAATTTCATGTTTATACAAACTCATTAGTATTTACATGTATTTTTATAGCACATACAAACATAAAATAGTTAATGATTGTGGTTTTTTTTAAATGTTATAATAACGTTAACAAAAGTTTTAACGCACTTATAATCTAAAATTATTATTTTACTTATTCAGTAAAATATTTGTTTAGTAAAAATACGTATGTACATTGAAATTGATTATTGAATGGTTAGCTGGATCATATGCGCATTTCACTGTAGATCATCAGGGAACCTTTACCCTGCAATAAATACATGTACATTTATGAGAAAAATCCTCCATACAGAAGAATTTTTTTAAGAAATTAAAATTTTATATTTTCAACAAATTCTGCAAGAAAGCATTTAGCAGAATTTTTTGCAAGTTGAATGCTGTTTAACTAATGAAAATGCAAGATCTAGCAGTGAAAATGCTAAAATGGCAACAATGAAACTATCCCAAACGCTTTTTGCTGTCATTGTGGATTATTAGTGCGTTAAAAACTTTTAAACGTAATTGCAACATTTCCTATAAAAATACCTGTAAATACTAATGAGTTTGTATAAACATGAAATTCAAAGCTATTTCAATAATTTTTTCTACATTTAAATCTAGCATTATACTTTTCTTCTATAGAACATTTTAGCAGAATTTTTTGACCGATTTAGCATTATCTCACCATCATTTTCTGGCAACACTGGTTGTTATGTTGAGAGCTTATGGATTTTTTTTTAAAGACATGTTGATACATACATACGAGTACATATACACATGTATATAAATATGCACAAGTAAATATAAATTCGTTTGCTAATGGCTGTATTGTGTATGTATCTATATGTATGTTAAAAAAAGTAAATCCCTTGCTAAAGATCATGGATTTCTTATAAATATTTTAAAGTGGACAAGATTGTTTGTTTGATGGTGCTTGTTGTTGTTGGTATTTTCTTTCATTCATGTGTTATTTTTTTTTAAAATAAATTTAGTAAAAAGTACTTCTACTTAATTAAGGTGGTGTTTGTATATAGGCAATCGGCAGGGATTGATTCACTGGCTGAGTTCAATTAATGATGAAGGTACTTATGAACATACATATGTACATATGTATATATTATTATTATTTTCTAAAATTCTTCAGAAAAACTCCTTTATAGTATATATGTACATACATATGTATGTATGTAAATAGATACATATATACGTATATGTATGTATGTTGTAGTATATGAAAGAAATATTTTTTAATATGTAAGAAAAAAAACATAAAGGTTGAGATGAGAATATGAACTCACGTTCTTCTATTTTCAGAACGAATGTTTGATTCACATTTTGTTTTATTGGCATTTTGCACTTATTTTAAAGCTCTAAAACTTAGTTTAATTACATACATACATACATATGTATGTACCTATGTAGGTGCTTATGTACATATGTATATATGTAAATAAGTATGTATGTAATACCTACATGAATGTTTGTATCTAAGTACTCGTATGTATACCTATCATTGCAAATGATAAATTTATTAATGTTTTCCCCAGCAAAAAAAATTAATGCGTTCAAGATTTAATAGTGTTTCATGCTTTCTTTAGCATTTGTGTCTTCGAATGCATTCTAAAGTTCATCGCAAATCGTAATAAAGCCATACATAGTTTTTGAACTCATCAAAAACGCATGCAATATTACTGGGTAATTAACATTGGAATAAATATCCACACGAAATAGGCATGTATGTAAAAACAGAATTAAATCAACGCTTTGACACATTGTCATAAAACAAGTTTTATCTCCACCAAATAATAAGAGTGCAATATCTCGGTGGTAGAGAGTGTGTCTTGACAGTATTAACAGCGAGGTTCGTAGCCTGGCTGCGTAGCCTGGCTGCGACAAGGTTTTTTTTTGTTTTGTGAAAAACGTCATCGAATCAGGGAACTTTTATGGGTTCTAAGCACTCATTCAATGAAGAGCAGTTTTGTTAAATGTGAACCCATGGTCGCCAGTGACACGCCTGTGTTAAAATCTTGCGTTTTGCACCTGAATTGAACCCATGCATTAACTATTTCTTTTGCATGTCGTTTGCTAAATAAACTTACCTAAGGAGAAGTGTTGGGTTTTCAAAAAAAAAAATAAAAAATTGATAACTTTTATATCTAAAGCCAGTTTGTATTCCTGCATTTTATTGGTAGATCTGCAGCAGTAATGTTTAAAAAGTTAATTTTTAATTTAAATTTTCTTAGGTATTATAAGAAATTTCAACGGAACATAGTATGCTAGTAGGTTATTTGCAACTTAACAAGCTACATATGTACATATCGCTCATTTTCTAAAAAAAAACATTATATATGTATATCAAAAAATGGGATTTTTGGGTTAATGATGCAAAATCCTCATATTGGTATTCATATTGTGTAAAAATTTCATACCATATATTGTATACTTAACTATCGAGAGACAAATAAAATTATCATTTTCCATTAAGTTGTGTGTAAATTGAAAACTTTAAAGTTTAAAATAAACTAGTTTTTTTTATTTAATAAACGAGCGATATGTATGACATTATATTGAGGGGTAACAAAAACTTTTTTTGAAGTGAGTCGCTCCAATGTACATATTTTAAAAAATTTATCGGAAGAGTAAATGAAAAAAGTTTTATAAACTAAAATATATTGTGTATATGTATATAAAAACACATATTTTTTAACCCTTATACCCATGAATATTGCTTCAAAGTGCCTATATTTCAGTTTCACTTGACTTAATTCATACGGGCCTGTTCTGCAAATCACGACATGTAAAAACACGATGATTTTAAAAAATTAATGAAAGCTAAATAATTGCTTTTTTAAATTGCACGATTGAAAGCGTTGGAAGTTGGAAGAAAATATTCAATTATAATGACAAAAACTTAAAATACAATAAAAACCCACTATCAGGGCAGCTATTAGTGGTATACTTTTGAAATCACGTGATTTGAAATCACCATGATTTTCAGCACAGGCCCGATAAATTTGAAAGTATGTATTTATACAAGTTCGCTGTTGAGCACACACAGTCATGTTAAAAAGGCAAGCGTCAGTTAAGGAATATTTTGTCCGCAAGATGCATTTAAAATGCAGTTTTGCGCTGAATATTGCAGTTTAATTTCTTTTTCTTGTGAAAATTTTGTTCTGTCTTAACATATTCCCGTGATATTTTTACCGTGTTAAATAGTTTCATCGTATTTTTTGTTTTATTTATTAAGTGACTTGGTATCAAACAAATTTTTTCACAAGAAAATTCTTAATTTAGAAATAAAAGAAACTAACATAAATATAGGAGTTACACAAAAAAGAATAGACAACATGAAACATGAGCTAAAATCAACACTAAATACGCACGAATACACAAATTTCATTAAAAAACAAACTATAAGATATAAGAATTTTATATCATCAGACAAATCGACGTACCTATCCAAGATAGGAAAACTAAAACGAAAAGAATTTGAAAAATATGACTTAAAGTTTAATCCCTCATGGTTTATAAATAAGACAGACATAGAATTCACGGATGAAATCAAATGGTTACTCTCATTAGGGTCAAAATTTTCCTTACCAGTTGATAAGGACAATTTTTCAACGATTAATTTGGTAGCTGATTTAGAACAATGGGTACAAACAATTTTAGATGATAAAGCAAAAGATATTATAAGATCCAGGATAACAAACAGAATTCTTACATACAAGAGGACTTCAAAAAGCAACCCAAAGAAAAATTTATACTTAACATATATGAAGACACCAAACGAATATTACGTAGACATAAGGAAAATATAATTATCCTAAAATCGGACAAAGGAAATAAAACGGTGATTATGTATAGGGAGGATTATAAGAGAGGGATGAACAAACTTTTGGAAAATAAAACTACGTATAAGGCACTACGTACAGACCCCACACAGAATCTCCAGCGAAAAAACAACAAACTAATAATGGATCTATACAAAAGAGAATATATTACTCAATTTGAGAAATCTAAACTGATTTCTGATCACGCTACAGCACCGAGACTATACGGCTTACCGAAGATCCACAAACCAGACGTGCCTTTACGGCCATCATCTATGGAAGTACCATGCTACAATCTGTCAAAATATATAGGAGTTATTTTAAAGAATGTTATTTCAACAGAATTTAATATTAAAAATTCAATGGAGCTTAAAACAAGATTGGAACACATTATTTTGGACGATGACGAAATCTTTGTATCATTGGACGTGGTATCGTTATTTACTAACATACCGATACATTTAGCTATAAGGAATATTATGGAGAAATGGGAAATTTTAAAAAATTTCATTAAAATACCCAAAACACAATTTTTAAAACTACTACAATTTTGTTTAAACAAAAACAATTATTTCATATATGAAGGCACAATATATAATCAAACATATGGAATGCCAATGGGAAACCCTCTATCCCCATCGCTGACATTGTGTTAGACACTCTTTTGGAGAAAACAACGAATGAACTAAAGGAGAAAAATATAGAAATTAAATTATTAACAAAATACGTAGATGACTTATTTGCCATTGTTAAAAGAAAGGACGAGAAAATCATAATGTAGGCTTTTAACAATTCCATAGCAAAATAAAATTTACTATTGAAAAGGAAAGTAACAATTCGCTGCCTTACCTTGGCATGAAAATAATAAGACAAGAGAACAGAATTATAACAGATTGGTACATGAAACATATATCTTCAGGCAGAATAATAAATTATAATTCAACACAGCCCATTAAACATAAGACAAATACAATTTCAAACTTTATTAATAAAGTGTTACATATAGGTCATAACAAGATCAAAGACAAAAATATTAAAATAATCATAGAAATACTTAAAAACAATAACTATCCGACATACTTGATCAATAACCTAATAGAAAAATCAATACATAACGAATTGGTAAACAATAACACAGGAACTAAATCTGGCAAAACTAAATATGTAAGCTTATCGTATATTCCAAAGCTCACTGAGAATAATAAAATAAAAGAGATATTTAATGAGGAAGGAGTTATATTTGCACACAAACCAAACAAAACAACAAATACACTGTTCACAAATCTAAAAACAAAAATAAATAAAAAAGACCAAAGCAATGTGGTATATGAAATAAAATGTAATGGAAACGCAAACGAAAACTGTAAACAAGTTTATATCGGTACAACAAAAAGGAATCTGGGCGTAAGAGTAGCTGAACATGAAAGTGATATTAAAAAAGGACGACAATCTACTGCATTAGCTCAACATTGTTTGGATTATTCTCACACAGCTGATCTGGAAAATGTGAAAATACTGCACAAAGAAAGAAAATACAACAAAAGATACAAAGTGGAAAGCTTAAGTATTCAACAAAAAATGGACGTAGCAATGAACAACAAGACTGACAAAGACAAAACTAATGCTGCTTATAGCATTGTATTAATTTAAGTTTTAATGTAACTCCAGCTGTGATATTAGAACGTTAAGAAAAAGCTTTATACTGTGATATTTAAATTTTTGATTATTTTTGCAATTATTTTTAAATTATGTGTTTTATGTTGTATGTTGTCATATCGCGTAAAATAACATTAATGAAACTTAAATGCAAATTTTATTAGAAGATAGTATATGTAAGTTAAAGCAAAATATTAATTGTTTTATTATTATTGTTGTTATTGCATTAAAATTGTTCTTTTATTTATCAATGTTACCAGATTTCAATAAATATAGTATCCCTGAAGATGTTGGAAAATCCCAACGAAACGTCGGATATAAATAAATGAAATAAAAGTTGTCTTTTATTTGCATTTGAATCAATTTGAATGACATTGTAATAAGTAAAATAATAATTTGGGATTACTAGTGCGTTAAAAAATTTTAAACGTAAATATTAGTTATTAAGGAAAAAATTGTTTTATGAAAAAACCAGGAAAATATAACATGCATACAATGGGATATTGTTCTAATAAGTTCTCCTTTTAGCTGGCCGAGATAATATGCAATATAAGCCAATCTAAATGGGAGAATATAATTATAATTATTCTCAATGAATAATTATAATTATGGGTTGGATTTGCAAAGAAGTGAATTAAGTTTATATAATGCACGTCACTGTATGGAATTGATTTAACTCAACTTTGGGTAGGTATCTCCAAAAAAGTAACAGAGATAGATTTTTATGAGTGATTACAATTCAGTTTTATTGAATTTATGTTCCCTTAGCGTTAGGTAATAATGGTTTAAAAAGTTCTTGATTACTCAAAGGTTGAACGGTAAGTAAGTAATTGTTTTAAGCTTCTATATAATTAAAAATGGTTTTTTCATAGCTTACTTTTTAGTACAATTGTTTTCGAATATTTTGATAGTTCAATAAATATTGCCAGATTAATTATTAAGGACTTATATTAATTGTGAATAATATATTAATATAAAATTATGATTCAAGTTAAAAATGTTGGATAATAATTTTAGTGTACAAACCCAGTTTGGACATTGCGCCGGCCTTGGCACCAGGCAAAAGTTACTGATTCTCCTTAGCGCATAAAATTTGGGCTAATGATATTGATTCAACGATGAATTTAGTATCATTAGTGGTGGACAAATATGATGCAGCAGACGATGTTGCTGGTAGTTGTTGGTTGATGGATCGCACTTTGGATGTGTCTGGTTTTGGTTGTTTTCTCCTGTAGAAGGTTGTCCTTTTTGTGGTTTGTAGTTGCGCAAACCTTTTGTTTCCAGTTTCTTCGTTTGCCGAACCCGCTGAGAATGTGAGTGTAACAATTTGTGATGATACCTGCTGCATTTTCTGCAGGTGTCCATTGAAGAACAAGCCTTTAAATTATTTTGCTAAGCAGTTTATGCAATAGTGATATTTTTCCACTAGAAATTTTTTACAAAAAAGTAGAGCATGAAATTTGTTACACAGTACACACTTATACGTATCCGGGTCACGTTTCTTCGCGCGATTACTACGGATGCTGCGGTTTCCTTCGGTAGGACGAGTAGATTCTAAACGTCTGTTATTCCTGATGGAGAAATATAATGAAATTAGTTTTGAATATATCTTTGAGTGGGAGATGTTATATTTAAATGTACAGTGATAAGTGTAAATATTATGAATTATGAGTGTATCGAAATATGAAATTCATATATAATAAGTATTTAAATTTAAGATACTTGAGTTTGTTGCATAGAATTTTCTTCATTTAAGAATGGGAGATAACATAATTTAGCTATTGGACGTGTTATAATGCCAGTAGCTATTCGTATATCAGCCGTACGTATATTGCAGCTACTAGGTCACCGACTTGGATATTCGGAATAGTATTCTTCCATTTGTATGGGCTATGTAGGGATTTCAGATACTCTTCCTTCCATCGAATCGAGAACTCTTGATGTATTGCTTTAAGCTTTTCTCAACGGTTTATGAGAGACATGCACTGGAAATCCTACTAAAGGACCTCCCCTTAGAAAATGAGCAGGTGTTAATGCTGCCAGATCGGTGGGGTCATCTGAGATTGAAGATAGCGGCCGCGAGTTGAGCACACCTTCAATGCGATCTAGAATAGTGTTGAATTCTTTGAACGTAAATTTTTGTGCTCCCGCAATTCGTTTGAGATGAAATTTGAAGCTCTTTACAGCGGCTTCGCACAAACCGCCCATGTGTGGAGCATGTGGTGGTATGAATTTCCACTCAAACCCGTGAGTTACATATTTCTGCGCTAAATCTTGGGCTGCGCTGTTTACAAATTTTGTAAATTATTTTTTAAGTATTCTGCTAGCACCTAAGAAATTTCTGCCATTATCTGTAACTACCCTTTGGGGAAGCCCCGCCTCCCAACGAAGCGAGCGAATGCGGCTTGGAACGCTGCTGATGGTAGATCAGCACAGAGTTCTAAATGAACAGCTTTTGTTATAGGAGACTTTCTTAAGAGTCGAACGGCCCCGCAAAATCAATGCCTGTAACTAAAAGGGCAATAATGATAAATTACATCTTTCTGAGGGTAAGGGGGCCATTATTTGAGTACATGGTTGTTTATTAATTATGCACGTTTTGTATTGACGAATTATTATTTTTACTTGAATTTTGAGTCTGAATATATGGTATTCTGTTTTTGCCATTCGAGACATTTTACTACATTCACCGTGGCATAGGAATACATGCAAGTGCTTGAGATATAATTGACACAGTCTTGACTGCTGGTTAAAATTATAGGGTACCTTTCATTGTAGGAGAGGGATGATTGTGATAACCGTTCACTCTTAGGATAGAATTTGTATCAAAGAATGTGTTTAAAGCTATTAGTGGACTTTTGTTGGGGACTGGTTTTGAGTTCTTTAACCAATTATACTCCTCTTTATAAAATAAATTTTGGAATAAGCAAATGAGTCAAGCCTTCACAAAGTTAATTTCCTTTTGACTTAAATTGTACGTAGTTCCTGAATTATAAAGGGTTTCAGGCCTCAGTCTTTCAGTCTCAGTTGTTAAAATATCTAAACATATAACTCTTAAAGCTCTCGTGTATGAAGAAAAGTTGTTTAATATATAATTTTCTTCAACTTGGGTTTGTAGGGATTGAATGTTAAGGGATTGAATTTCTTTGGGCTTGACACTAGGCTTAAGAGGGTTTCGTTTTGGCCATTCTGAAACTTGGTTGGTTCACCAGGATGGTCCGTACCACCAAAGGGAATTGTTGGCTAGATCTTGTGGCTTACAGCCTCGTGAGTGGCACATGTCTCCATACTGCCATTGGTACGAAGCGATGAATTTGAGCAATTCTATTTGCTACGTAAGTTTCCCATGTTGCCGGGGGCTTTGATAGCCAACTAAGTACTATCGACTAGTCAGTCCATAGGAAAACTGCAGTGTCTTTAAATTTTAATGCTGACAATACGTACTGGATGAGGTTTGCCAGTAGTACTGCCCCATTAAGCTCTAAACGTGGTAGACACACTGTTTGTATGGGCGCTACCTTACTTTTCGCCATCAATAAATTGGAGAAAACTGTTTTTGTTTCAGTTTCGCAGCGAATCTAAACAGTAGAATAATATGCAGCTTTGGACGCGTCACAAAATCCATGTACTTGTACTATGTCTGAGGGTGTATATTGTAACCACCGGTGAATGGAAATCAGTAGGTTGTTTGTGGGGTTTCGCGACCATGATCCTCATACAAAATTTGGATCATGCCTACGCTACAGCCGGCATTTAAGTTAGTTGATTGGTTTGCTACATTGTGTTGTATGGAGTAGGGGTATGTTGTGTGAAAATCGACCATTACCGATGTTCTTTAGGTAGGGTGTCAAACCGCAAAGATGGTGTGACGATTGTAGGGTTTTGATTTTGTTGTGGAGGGGGTGCGTGTGTGTATGTATGTATGTTTTTGAAAATATATGTATGTGTGTGTATGTTAGTTTATAAATGTGCATACCTTAACCCTTTAACGGTCGTTGGGGTTAAATTCGACTCTATGATATTTTGTGTTATGAGGCGGCAGCGTGTTCGGTTTTGCTTAAAGTGAAGTCGTGGTGGATGTTATTTTTGTTGAAGTTAGAGGGTTAATACAATATGAATTAAACTACATTAGGGCGGTTTACGAAAGTCTGTGATTTTTTTGCTAGTATTTAAGGTGTTGGTTAGGATTTGTGTACTAATTTTGTATGAGAAAACTAACAACGATGATATACATAAGTGCCACCCTATTGTATTGTTGTTCTGTTGTTAAAAATTCTGTTATGGTTTTTTCATTCGTTTCGTTGATATGTATGAATGTGTGTGTGTGTGTGTGTTTGAAACAGTTGATTAAATTTGTTTGAATTTGAAATTATTTGAATACAAGACTCTAACCATACACAACAATTTGAAATTATTTGAATACAAGACCCTAACCATACACAACAAAGTTGATAAGAAATAAAAAAACCCAAAGCAATACTATTTATGTACTTATATATTTTATTTATTAATTTGTTTAAAAATTTTACAATATAATAAAAAAATGGTAAAAAAGTTGGTGTAATTATACTTTTAGTTATTTAGTGCATCTTGTTTCTTTAGTGTATCTTGAGCTAGAACGATAACAAAAAATAATATTTAGATTTAATAATAATAAAACAAATAAAAAAACTATTTACCAAAAATTACCTGTTGCAGCTGCATTTATAGTTAGTTCATAATATTTATTGCTGCTGCTGCTATCTTCGCTACCTTTTCTTTCTTTTAAAAGGTAGTAGGTATTGCGGTCAAATTCCGCAATAGTAGCATCATCTATGGTGTTATTGAATATGCTCGGTAGGTATATATATTTATTCGCTTCCACCAGACAACGAATTTTTGTCCCAAAGCGTGTTTGTACACGCTCCATCTTCGTAATTTTATAGTTATGGTTAAAAACCATCTCTTTTACAGGGAGAATGGTTTTATTTTGACTTTTTTTAAATATTGTTTTTAGGTGTGCTTCCATTACTTGAATAGTAAATTAAAGTAGAACTAGAGAGGGTTTTTATACAAAATTCTGAAATGTAATTTTGTTTCTAAACAGGAAAAATGTGGTTAAAATTTTAATGTTGTGAGAATTTAATTTTAAAAAGTTTCCGTTGCGGTTTTTCAATTTTATAAAGTTGTTATTTAATTAAAATGTATGAGAAAATTTTAAAAAGTTTCTGTTGCGGTTTTTCCGTTTTTTTTTTTTTTTTTTATAAAGTTTCTATTTAATCAAATGTGAAAGAAATTTTAATGTATGCAGAGTTTTGTTAATATATATATATATATATATATATATATATACATAAATATATATGATTTTAATTTTAAAAGGTTTCTGTTTCGTGCATTGTTTAAAATGTGTTTTCTATTTCATCATCATCATCATCATCATCGTCTTCTTCAGTACTGTTATACAAGTTGTTGTAGAATACAAATTGCTTCTTCTTTTTAAGGATTAGAGTATATGACCCCTTCACTTCTTTAACTTTCTTTAAAATGTGTGGAGTTGTGTTTAGATAATCCATCTGATTTTTAGTAATAATCAGAAATCGTTTAGGTAAATAAATGTAATATTCGTTATTTAGATCACATCTTATACTTTCACCATATTTTGTATCTACTCGATCTATCTTGTTGATTTCATATATAGTATTTTCTTCCATATTCTTTAAAGGTAAGTATGTAATATTAGAACTTTGAAACAATTTTCTTAAGCTTGCCCTCATTTTTTTTTATTTTTTTTTTGCTTTCAACTTTTCACCGTAAGACGAACTTTCAAACTGATTCTTTATATTCAATAATTGATAGTATAAGACGTTTTTAGATATTTCAATAACTTCTTATCAGTTGCGGTTAAGTATACGTGTATGCATACATATACATATATATATATATATATATATATATATATATATATATATATATGCATATATAAAAAGAGATTCAGTTAAATTAAAACTTTGATAAATATGTATTGGGGTCAATTTTTAAAAACTGGTGATAAATATTGTACTTGTCATGCACAGTGGAAAACTTTTCAAATAATAAATGCAATAGTTTTGGATATTATAATGCAGGTGTTTCTAACTGCAGAAGGAGGGACTAGAACGCAAATTTTTTCTCTTAATAGAGGACAACAAATGCCAACAAATATTCCAATATTTCAATTTAGTCACAATCAACATATAAAAATTGAGGTTATTGGTGGTATGATATCACTAGTCGGAACAGTCTATGAGGGTGGTTTTAAAGATATAAATGTACACTCATACAAACCATCATGCGCGTATAGTGAAATAGATGAACATGTTTTTAGTGGTACAACTAAATCTTATAATGGTAAGACTGGTATCCGCTCATTGAATAAAAATCAACAAAAACCTCTCCTCCTCCTCCCTCAAAAAATGGTTAATAATAGTATAGTTAAGAAAGCAGCTGGTGGTGCTAGCGGTGGTGATGATGACTCATTTCAATACGAAGATTATTAAATTAGTATATAAATATGAGAAACAATTCTTATCATCTCATTCAAAAATATATCGCTAACTTAAGAACATATATACATATATATATATATATATATATATATTAAAAAAAGAAAAATTAAAATGAAAAATATTTTTATCATATTTTTTTCATATATCTATATCATACAAGTGTTTTCAGCTTCATTACCTATTGATTTGAGTGAAAATGAACTTAAAAATACAGAATTTGCAATAAAATTACCGAATAATGATACTGTGAGCATACAACTAAATTTCAAACTTTTAAAGTATAGTAATGATTTACATAAAAACATCGAGTCAACAACAACAACAAAAGCAGAATATGAATCAAACGAAGAACAAGAAGACTCCCCACCACCACCACCTATAAATCAATCTTTTACTGTTGAACAAGCTATTGAAGCATTTAGGCAAGATTTAGTAAAAAAAGAAAAAAATATTGCAGGAATAATTGAAAGTTCGGCTCCATTTTATAGACATTTTCAACTTCAATACAAAGATAATATAAAATTGAGAATCCGTTGTACATATAACAGCAATTACTTGAAACGTCGATTAAATATTTCATGTTTCGAATACCGTCAAGTTGAATACGAGAGAATTTTAAGTAATGGTGAAATTGAGACGGTTTCTGAGGATGATACTACATACCGATCCGATATGACATTAATCAACATTCAAGATTATACACATGATTTGGATATGGAAATATCATAAATTAACTAATATGATGAAATACATTTACTACTACTTAATATAAACTTTGTTGTTGATGTGTTAAGAACATTTATTTAACATAAATAAAAAAATTAAAATAAGAAAAATAATGAACAATCAGTTTTATTCGAAAATTTTACATGACTTCTTGAACGAAGAAAGGTTTTTGTGGTATGAACATGAGATTATTTTGAAGAAATTAAAAACTCAATTCGATGAATATGCATTTTATAAGAAAAGTAAATCAAAATTTGGATATCATTACACCAATTGTGTGTGGTCCAACAATGAAACAACTTGTGGACCTGATACCTGTAAATGTTCCCTTATCGATAACAGTTGGGATCAAGCATTATATATAATGAATTTTTATAATAATTTAAAAACATAGACTTTATAAACAGTTCTACAGTCGTCGTTGTGACTTGATTAGTACTAAACAATGTCGGAGGAGAGAATATTAGTTGTAGACGTACAAGGTTTTTATCTCAACAATAAATTCATTGTAAAAGAACTGAGTATTTCAATTGACGACTCACAAGTTCAAACATTTATTATTAAACCACCTTTTCCATATTCATCGTTGACAACAAATGAAAAATATTCAATTAATTGGCTTTATAATCATCATCATGGATTAAAATGGAAAGATGGTGATTCATCCTTAACAAATATTGTGGAATATTATATTGCGCATGTTAAAGATAAAAATTATATTTATTATGCTAAAGGATTAGAAAAAATTAAGTGGATTCAAAATATTTTTAAGGATAAAATTAATTTTTATAACCTGGATGATTTAAATTGTCCAAATTTAAAAACATTATATCAAAATGATGAATCTGTAAATGTTTGTTGTTATCATAGAAAATACTGTATATGTGCTCAAAAAAATGTAATACTCTTAAGAAAGTTTATTAAATCAAATATTAATAAAGAAAACATAAAATTATAAAAGACATTTTTTCTTTTTTTGGATTTATTATTTAACACTTAAATCAGATAGAATAATCATCAAACATCATCAGTTCATTCTGAATACTTGAAATGTCAATAACAATATCTTTAAACGGAAACAAATCAACTCTGGTTGGAGAATATTTTCCTCCAATTGAACTCCCTACAAAATATGTTTGTGGACTTATTGATTTTGTAACATTCAACTCCATACCTAATGTAGATTTTCACAACAATTTGTTTCATATAGGAAATCATATTATTACTATTCCGGTTGGTTCATATGAACTTGAGGATATTGATTTTTTCTTAAACTCAAGCTTAAAAGATATTGATGAATCAATTTATCTAGTAATTGAAGCTAACAATAACACACTTAAAACTGAAATAACCTCATCAATGGATATAGATTTTTCACAACCAAACAGTATAGGAAAGTTGCTCGGATTTAGCAAAAGTAAATTAGAAGTAAATTCAACTGAATATTATAACACTGATCAAAATCTTCAAAATGATAAATCTGTGGAAGTGATGATTGTAGATATTAATCAATTGAATACTACAAGGTTATTTGAATCTGACTTACCTGCACATATTACGAATGTTAATACAATACGCATTGAAAGCAACTTAACAACCGGATCATTTATTAATAATACTTCGAATCATGCTATTCATGAATTTCCTCTTGATGTTCCTCCAGGATATAAAATAAGCGAAAAACCTCGAAATGTTATTTATTTTCCCGTCAACTGTCAGCAAATAAACAACATAACGATTAGAATCTTAAATCAAGACGGTGAACTTATAAATTTTAGAGGAGAAAAAATCACTCTTAGACTCCACTTCAAACCAGAATAATGATAATTTACAATAAAAACGTAATGCAAAGAGGATTGCCATTCAATCCCTCATCAACTCGCATTCGAGAAAGTATAAAAAATAAAAAACTGTTGTCCCCATATAATATAGAATACTTGAAATCATTAGGATTTAATCTTCAACAATGAATGAAATACTAAATGTCCTTCAAAAACCTATATATGATGAGAGTATTGTAAAAAGGGAATATCATAGTTACTCTCCATATCTAAAATCATTTAACAACAACGATGAGATTCGTATACCAATTCAAAATCAGGATCTCTTCGTCCTACCAAGTGAGAGTATGATTTACATTCATGGTTTTATAGTAAAGAAGGAAGCAAACAAAGAGGTTCCAGCTACAGAGGTGAAATTAAAAAACAACTTTGCTTCATATTTGTTTGATGAAATTCGTTACGAAATTAATGGTTTTGAAGTTGATCGTACACGCAAACTTGGAATTTCATCTACCATGAAAAATTTTATATCATTGAATAAGGCTGAAAGTGCTACACTAAAAAACGCTGGTTGGTGTCTTAAAGAAACTTTTGTTTTAGAAAAAAGTCATTTTAGCTGTTGTATACCTCTGAAAATGTGGATGGGTTTTGCTGAAGATTATAACAAAATACTATTAAATTCGAAACATGAGCTCATTCTTCAACGTTCGACATCCGATGAGAGATCATATTATTCTACAAATACAACTGATCAGTTGAAGTTAACAATTCTGGATATAACATGGAAAATGCCGCATATTCAACTATCAGACTTTGCAAAATTGGAAATGTTTAAGATAATCAACAACAAAAATTCTATACCAATTGCATTTCGTAGTTGGGATTGTCATGTAAATCCTGCACTACCAACGACTACAAAGGTTTTATGGAATGTAAAGCTTTCTCCACAAAACGAAAGACCACGATTTCTTATAATTGGTTTACAAAAAGTGAAAAGTAAAGAACAAGGAAATATATTTGACCATTGTAATATCTCTAATTTAAAAGTATATCTAAACTCAGAGTCATATCCATATGATGATTTACATAATCGTTTTGAAAATGGCCAGTATTCTGTACTATATAATATGTATGCAAAATTTCAACAAGGCTTTTACATGCGAGAACCTGAACCATTGCTGGATGTTAATGATTACAAGTCTTACGCACCGCTTATTGTTGTTGATGTTTCACATCAAAATGAAACTGTTAAAATTGGACCTATTGATGTACGAATTGAATTTGATACTGAAGCAAACAAACCAATTCCAGAAAAAACATCAGCATACTGTTTAGTTATTCATGATCGCTTAATCGAATACTCACCTCTAACAAGTGAAATTAGAAAAATTATTTAATTCTAATATTTCTTTTAAAATTTTTAATAAATGAAAAAACAAAAAAAAATGTTTATATATATATATATATATATATATATATATATAAATAAAACAAGATATTTTTAATTCTTAATCAATGTATTTTATTAAAAAACATTTATAGTTTCTTTTTAGTTTAGCTTCGAAAACAAAAATTTTAAACATAAATGACCACAATTTATTGTATTAAAATTTTGATATCTATCATAATTATAACTAATGTTTTTTCCTAAATATTTTATTAATTGTTTTGGTGGTTGCAAATTGCCAAAGCTATCAAAATATTCGATTTGATTGTTGTTTTTCCAGTATGCTACCCAATGTGTGCCAGGGCCCTTTGAAGTATCCAGATTGATTATTCCACATTCTTTTTTAAATGGTTTGCTGCTTGGAAGGGTGTTACACATAAACACACCTCTAAAATTTGGAATATGTTTTGCATATTTTCTCAAGTCTACATCAGAAAGGGCTCTTTTAGGTAGCTTCATTAAAAATTTTGTTGATAAGGCTTTAAATATAATCCAAAACCTTTTTTATATGGTTTTAAGAACATGCCTTTTCCCATCGCAATGGCTTCCATTGTATTATTGTGTCGTTTTGCTTCAGTCAGCTGTTCCTTTCCATTTTTAACTGCATTGATTGCTTTTGTAATACCAGATACACCACCAGCTAAACCACCAAGTGCACCCAGTGCAGCAAATATAGGGGCAAGTGGAAGAAAACCTCCAGATTTTGGTAGCGGTATTATTCGAGGCGTTTTTATTAACGATTTTTTCTTCCCCTTGAAAATATTGTTTACAACTTTTCGTGAAATCTTTATAGCATCTTTCAAGTTTTCACTTTTCTTTATATTCTTTCTTGCACTTTTCAATGCATGTGTAAACAGTTTGTGGGTATTTACTGGAGACGACTTTTTAGTTTTACTAATAACGTTACCCATACCGAATTTTGTTTTTGCTTTCATTGCAGTAGCAACAAACCAAGCGTTTGATTTTTCACCCAAACTACTATCACTTGCTTTGACCCTTTGCCAAGCCTTTTCAGTTAAAATTCTATCAGCAATATGTCTTTTCTCTAAATCTTTATTGTTTGAGTATGCTATATCGTGCTCTCTGCAAGCAGTATCCAATGGATTGATTCCTTGATCACCTCTTTCTAAACGTTTCTTTAATTTTGTTCCAGGTCCACAAAATTGATAACCGGGTAAATGAAGTTCAAAAGGAAGTTTATTAATAATTTTATTCAGAAAACCTTTACCGATGAAGTATGGATGACGACTGAATATCTTTTTATAAATGATTGTCATATCTATTGACACTTTATCGATTAAAGTTTAAAACCAAATTGATTGAAAACAAATAAAAGAGACTGGTTTATATATTATGTTATCATTAGATTTCAGAATGCGCTTTTTTAAACAACATAAAAGGATTAACGTAAAGAATATCGAATCAAAGTTCGATTCATCAAATAAAATTCGTCATAGTTCATTACTACCGAATTCTATTCGAGCTCTTATTGTAGGTCCATCAAATTGCGGAAAAACAAATGTGATGATCAGTCTTATTGAAAGTCCACATGGATTGAAATTTAAAAATATTTACTTATATTCAAAGTCAACACAACAACCGAAATATAAGTACTTAGAAAACCTAATTAAACCTATCAAGGAGATACATTTTTCATCATTTTCCAATAATGATGATGTTATATCCCCAGACGAAGTTAAGCCAAATTCAGTATTTATATTCGACGACATAGCTTGTGAGAAACAAAATCATGTACGTTCTTACTTCTGTATGGGTCGTCATAAAGATATTGATAGTTTTTATTTATGTCAAACTTATACACGAATACCAAAACACTTGATTCGCGATAATGCAAATATGATTATAATTTTTAAACAGGATGAAATGAATATTAAGCATATTTACAATGATCATGTTGGTTCTGATATGACTTTAAAAACATTTCATGAGTTATGTGCCGAGTGTTGGAAAGAAAAATATGGTTTTCTAGTTATTAACAAAGATGGTCCTATGAATAATGGTCGATATAGAAAAGGTTTCGATATATTTATAAAGCTATAAAAGAAATATTACAGACATTTTTAAATCAGTACAAGATTAATTATTAAACTAATAGCTTCTCAACTATTAAACTGCTAACTGCTAAATTGCTATACTGCTATACTGCTAAACTGCTAAACTGATCTGTTTTGAATCTGTTTCTAATTCAACCTATAAATATGAACACAAATCTAGTTAATAATCTTATTAAAACTCGAAATATTTTAAAAAAGAAATATAAGAATATTTTGCTTGGAGAAATTGCAAATGATGAATTGTTGGAAAAGACATTGAAACCAATATCAAAACCATTAAAAGAATTAGTTCAATCAACTAATAATAATAATAATAATAATAATAATAACACCATTATAAAACATGAAAAATATCCGGATGGCTCTTTTAAACATGATCTTGAGAATAATAAAGTTGCCTTCAGTACACCATATAAAAAGAGTAAGCTTGATTATAACACGTTTTCTTCAAGCTCTAATAACAAGAAAATCGAGAAAAGTTCAAACACGTTTCAATCATTTGATGATGACCATGATGATGATGATGATGATAATAATGATAATGTTGATAATGAGGATGATAACAATGATGATGATAACACCATTGCAATACATCCCAATCAAAGTATTCAATATAATTTATCAAAAGTTAACTTAAATATATATGATAAAACCTATGGTCCTCATAAGGATAAAAATCAAATATGGAGACTGGGTAATGAACCCATCGCTTTCAATTCAACCAATATTACTGTAGGTAATTTAAAATGGCCCTTCACATCAGGCTTATATGAATTGTTAGTTTATAAGAAACCAATCAGTTATAATAAAACAGATTTAAATAATTATAAACAAATATTGGAGATGACTAATGTCCATAAACGAAATAACAGTATTAATGGCCAGATTAAAGGAAATCGTTCAATTAAATATACAACGATTATTAAAAACCTATTTAAACAACAGAAAATTCATGAGGGAAAAGGTTTAATGAAATTGAATAGAAAAAAGCATAATTATGTTTATTGGGATGATCCTAATGAATTGGTTGATAGATTGCGTCTTTTGATTTCATCAACAACAGCTGGTCACTCAAATCATAATAATGAAATTGTATCAATTATTGAGGAATTGAGAGAAGCAAAAATTATTATATAAATAGACTTAAAAATGTACAAACAATTCATATTCATAAAATGCCTATCGATAAGTTTGGACATTATATTGAAAGATCTGTAAGATACCAAAATCAACATTTCAAGATTCATTTGGATAGTGATCGTAATTTCAACTTTAACTTGCGGAGAATAAAAAATATTGCTAGTCCTGTATTGGAAAACGATGCCGTAAACAAAATTTACATGAAAACTTATTTAAGTGAAATAAAGAAACAACTGGATACAATGTATATGGAGAGAATTAAGGGAATGGAGGATCGTTTTAACGAAATAATACAACAACAAAACGTGTTGACTACAGAAAAATTTGATAATGTAGAAACACGTTTAAGTAAATTAATACATGATCAAAGTATAATACTAAATAATCTCAATCAATCACTAAATGAAATGAAATCATTATTTAATCACAAAATTGATTCAGTTGAAGAACGTCTAAATGAAAAAACGAAGCTCATTACAAAGCATTTAAAGATAGATATATAAATCGTTTTTGATTTAAATTCAATATCAACAGCATTTAAATTGATGTAATCTGTAAGATAGACGTTAGAAATGGAGCGACAAGAAGTGGTTCAGGAGCTTCATAAGCAAGCACGTAGAAATTTCATTCGACGTCGAGTGGTGGTCAAGGGAATTGATGATCTTTGGCAAGCAGATCTTGTTGAAATGGGTGCTTACTCAAAATATAACAAAGGCTATAGATTTATTTTAACAGTTATAGATACATTTTCAAAGTTTGCTTGGGCTGTACCTGTAAAATCTAAAAGTAGTGAAGATATAACCAATGCTATGCAATCTATTTTTTCGCTAAAGAGAATTCCAAAAAACTTGCAAACCGATAATGGTAAAGAGTTCTATAATAAAATATTTCAAAACTTGATGAAAAAACATAATATCAACCACTATTCTACATATAGTATCATGAAAGCGTCTATTGTAGAACGATTTAATAGAACTCTAAAAGGAATGATGTGGAAAAATTTTAGTCTACAAGGAAATTATCAATGGATACATATATGCAAGGATTTAATTAATCAATATAATAATAAAAAGCATAGAACAATTGGAATGACACCAAAGTCTGTTAACGCAGAAAATGAAAGTTCTATACTAAAACAAGTCTATAATCATCCCAAAATATATAAATCTGGTAAACTAAAAGTTGGAGATCACGTTCGAATTAGCAAATATAAACATATTTTTTCAAAAGGATATACTCCAAACTGGACAACTGAAATTTTTAAAATTCGTACTTTACAGAACACAAACCCCATTACCTATTTATTGGAAGACTATCAAAGGAATCCGATTGTTGGTGGATTCTATGAACATGAACTATTAAAGACACATTTTCCAAATACATACTTGATTGAAAATGTTATTAAAACTAAGGGGCACCAGGCGTACGTAAAATGGTTGGGATTTTCCAATCAACATAATTCTTGGATCAATAAAGATGAACTTCAATAATATTATATATACTTCAATATGAGATTTATTTTTATTATATTATAAAATTCTCAAAAAAATAAAATAATATATAAAAAAGTTTTGTTTTGATTTTTTTTATTTCTAAACGATTAAATTTTATATCAACTTAGTTGAGTAAGGTTAAGAACAAGCACGATTAAATTTTATTCACACAAAAACAAATTGTGATTACTTGTGTTTAAAATTCCTATTCAATAGATGACTATAGTTTAAAATAAAAACAAACTAAAATATTTTAATGATATTCTTTATTTATTTATTTATTTATTGTTTTTTTCACGTTATATATATATATATTCACTTATAATCTAAAATCACTTAATACTATTGTACAATATTATCACTTGAAGATGATGTTAATACATTTTCATTGGGATATGATGATGATGATGATGATGATGATGATGGTTGTTGACTATTTATTGCATAATGTCCCCATGCATATGTATTAATACTATTATCTCTAATAAATCGCTTATCATCTAAATAACTTAATGCTAATTTACTAATGTGTTGAGTATATATTTCATGAATCTTTGATCTAAATACATACATAGAATCATAGTACATTTTTTTTTCAAATAAACATTTTCTAAAGTCATTAATCGTTAGTCTATTGGTTACGCATTTTTTAACTCCTTTAATTTTTTTAATTTCTTTTTCCTCCTCATCAATTTTAATTGAATACATTTTAGCGCGTAAACCAATGAACTCTTTAATTATTTTACCATTACATTCATCCTTCATCATTCCTAATACTTTTTTATTGACAAGCGGTAAATTATAGATATTATCTTTCGGATACCCAGATGTATCAAACTGATTTCGTACATCGTTTCTAATATCGTTGTATAGATCATCCGTTCTAATATCATATATAAACGAGTCCGTGTCCATATAATTTAAATTAATATTTTCACAATATTTCGGTTTCATATATTCGTAGTGAAAATTATACATTTTATGTTTCGAGAGTTCCAAGACAGAAAATCCAATGTAAATGGGTTTGTCGTACACAGTTCGTACTCTTTTCAATTGAATCGCAACCATTTGTTCATGAATTTTCAGACAACTGTGAAAATTAGGTTTGGCAATAAGAGCTCTAGCTCCTAATCTCTTCCCCCTACTCTCCCATTCACATACTAATTTTATATCTTTTCTTTTATCAACATTTTCCATTGTCTTCCCATATACTGCATTATTTAACAATTTAAAAAAGTTCTGTTCAAATACATTCTTACCCAATGTTCGGTGATAGTTATTTATATCAATATATTTTTTCAACCAATCTGACTGATTAAATTGAAGAATTCTATGAATTTTCCTTAAAATCAAACCATGTTGAAGACATTGTTGCAGATTGCGATAGTGTATTATGTAATTGGTTTTATTGTTTAAGTCTGTTATTAATTTTTGCTGTTTCATGCCCCCAATTTTTTTATTTTCTGCACAGAATGGAAAATCGCTATGACGGTCGTGCAGTGTACTTGGATATTCCAAGTCTACTTCTAATATGTAACCAATTTCTGAGTCTTCTTCCACTACATGTATATTAAAGTCTTCAACGTTTTCAAACCATTTAAAATTTTTAAAGGGAAGATACTGCGACATTGCATATCCATATAAATTATTTACATCAAAATACATTAGATAATTTGATTCTTTTGTGGGATCATAATCATTAACGTATTTATTATTTACTATGGTGTGCCGTTTACTACACTGAACAATACCTCCCCTAATACCTCGTACAACGAAATTGTACATGTTAATATCTGTTAGTAATTCCAATTCTATTTTAGTTGTTTTCAACATTGCATCCCAAGATAAGCCTGGAGTAGTATAATATTGACAAGGGTCTAAATTGTAAATTTTCTTACAAACTTTACGGAAATTTTCAAATATATCACATAGCAAGAGAACATCTACTTTTAGATATAATAGAAGATAGTCCAACAATTTGTTGCAATTAAATGTATTCCAAACATTTTCAGCATGTTCATAATCATCTATACTGCACGACTCATTTGTAAGTTTATTAAAGAAACATGATCGCGGTGGTAGTTGTGTTTCCTCCAGCCGATCAACTGAGTTAAGAAAGTCATATGGAAAGACACCTTTACGCTTCATTAAACTGAATTCATTATGAGTTTGATAGATTAATTTTACTGTCGTCAAGTCATCATCAGACAAATAGCTAGCTAGTTTTTCTAAGCTCGACGGCATAAATCGAAAAGAATCTAGAAAACGTAATTCTATTGTCTTATCATTATCACCATTATCATCATCATCATCATCATCCTCATCATTATCAACATCATTATCAATGGAATCATTAACCGAAATTCTTTTCGATATAGATACATATAATTCCTTATTGAAAGGAATTATATTTATATCACCTTTAATACATGATAATTCTCTAATAAACAAATGACAATCATATGCCGAAAGATTGTGAAAAAATATCGGAATAAAGTTTGCAATTTGAAATTCTAAATTGCATTTTTTGTGTGCGGGACCTCTATATTCACCCGTTAGATGACAATGATCAGCCACGCGATCTTCAACAGATAGCAAACATTCACAAATGTGACAAATTTTGTCCTCCATTTGTCTGATCTGTTGAAGTGGTGTTAAGGAATTCATTGGTTTTACTACACTTAAATAATTCTTATAGATATATCTTATATCTTTAACTAAACTCTTAAAGAAATGATTAGGTGCGTCATCAGCACCATTATAAATTCTAAATATATCTAAATTAGAGTTAAATGTACATTTAATATAATAACTGTATGCAAATGGAATGTGCTTTTGTATAGATTTAATATTTGGAGAATTTTGAATATCAACTGATTTTAGAATACATTCAAAATCAGCGTATACTATAAAAGGTACATCCATTTGCTTTTTAAAATTCCTAAAACTTACTAAATTATTGTCTTCAGTTGGCATCTTAGTTATCATTTTATTGCAATGCTGTTTGTGTATGTTTAATGATGAATGAGAATGAAAATGTATTAAACAGGTATTGCATACATATGCCATAGTTTTATGTTTCGTTACTTGACTTTTAATTAATCTGTAAGTATAAAGAAAAACTTAATTAGTATAAAATTATTGAAGAATATATATTCTTTACAATTACCTTGATATATTTTTTATCCATACATAATGGAATCTTCCTTCTCCTTCCTCCAAAAGCAACAAATTGATGTGTTGGAATTTTTCCTGCACAGTAAAATAGTATGGACCGACTATATTATTATCATCGCCCAATCCAAACACATTAATACTTATATCAGGATTTTTACTTTCGAACACTTTGATTTTATTAAGTGGTAGAGGAAAATGCAGACTTTTAAAATTTAATATTATATTATTTTCAAGCGTTATGATTTCTTCATTTATGTTGTTAACTTTATATGATGAACATCTATTGGTATGCAAATCAACTGGATAAAGTGCTGATATTATAGCCCACTTAAAACAATATATATCAGTATTTTGGACATTGATGCAAGCAAACTTTCTCTGTATTGTTAGAGGTAATGGAATATATTGTGACCCTTTAATACATTTATATTTGTTGACATTGATTTCAAGATGTGATATTTTAATTAATGACCATCCGCTATCACGTTCCTGAAATTCACTCATTTTTTTAATTATATTATTACATTGTTCATTATAAAGGTCAATAATGTCATCACTTGTCGTTGATATGCTTAGGATCACCATTTTTGTTTGATGCGATTTAACTTCTATGATACATGTATCATGATCTTCCTTAACCAACATATACTCGCAAAATAATTCAATATTAAATTTTACACTCGAATATTCCTGTGTCACATTATATAACAATTCCATGACATTGTCTCTAATTGTATACAGAAAGTTTTCTGGTATTAAATCAGTTTCATTGCTATTTTCAATCAAATATGTTATGATGCGATTATTGAATACAGACTTGATACACTTTAAACTACCGTCATCGTTATTATATTTCTCTGTTTTTTCCGCACTGTTAGTTTTATGCATATTTGTTCTTATATGATAATGCCATTTAGTATTTGATATATATGTTCTACATTTGTCACAATATATATTGATTGCACCGCTGTCTGATATAGTATGAGAGTGTTGTTCCCATTCCTCGCGGTTTGAAAAATATAGCTTACACGTTGTACACTTAAACGATGAGGAAGACCCTTGATGATGTAATCTAATATGTCTCCTTAAATTTGTATTCGTAGTGAACTCTTTCTTACAAAATTCACAAATAAATTTAGTCATTTTTATAAATATATTTATTTAGACGTTGTTAGAGAAAAGTGGTTGAAATAAGAATGATGATATATTTGAACATATGCAGTATTTAATCTCTTTCTTAGAGTATACGATTTACATATAACTTTTTTTTCAGTAATTACAGTTAAAGAATACATATTTGTGGTTAAATAGTTTTATTTTAAAAAACATTTCTATCCATATATTCATTTCTTATCACAAACGTAAAATTTTTATAATTCTAATTATAAACTTTTTCCAACAATAGAAACCACTGCACCTACGTTTGCTACAAATATTATCAACTTTTTATAAACTAACATACACACACATACATATATTTTCAAAAACATACATACATACACACACGCACCCCCTCCACAACAAAATCAAAACCCTACAATCGTCACACCATCTTTGCGGTTTGACACCCTACCTAAAGAACATCGGTAATGGTCGATTTTCACACAACATACCCCTACTCCATACAACACAATGTAGCAAACCAATCAACTAACTTAAATGCCGGCTGTAGCGTAGGCATGATCCAAATTTTGTATGAGGATCATGGTCGCGAAACCCCACAAACAACCTACTGAAATCGTATCTATTTAGAAATCTATAGATACATCTTCATCCCATTCTAAGGCCGGGCTTCCATCGGTGTGCCATGTGCCACACATGAGTAAAAATAACGTAACCACTAATTACTAATAAAAAACTGTTTGATTCAAATCTACATTTTCTCCAATTGTGGTTATTAAATTATTTTATAGAGTAGGGCCTGTGTAAAGGACATGGTTGAGCGAAAATTGGGATTTTGTCTTTCTTGAGGCGTTGAATACGACACTCACTTTAGTGGTTTTATGATCTGGGCGTACAACGGCATGATGTGGTAAATAAAATGAGTGGTATTTACCTTGAGACAACATTTCTTGAGAGGAAGTCTCTTCCATATGATATAATGCCAAATATTCGTCAAGAACTGCCTTGTATTAGGCTTTGAAGTTTTGGATCTTTTGAAAGTGTTTTTTCCATTCGGAAATATTGGGCAAGTGCTACAAATCGAGATGATTCGAGAAAGATTCTCTTGGGAATTCAGTTTTGAATGGTAACCTTACAACATATCTACCATTCTCATGTCGTGTGGTGTTTCGTGAATAGAAATTTTCACAGAATTCGTCTTCAGTTGAACATGTTCGAGTATGTGGAATTTCTTCCTCTTCCCAAAACCTTTTCAAAAGAGTACCCAGCAGAGAAATAAGCCACCTTAAAAAGTCGGCGGCGGCGGATTGGGATAAAATAGTCGGCTCAAGCCGGCTAACATTTTCAGCCGATGGTTTTGATTTGTACGCTGAATCAAAAAAGCATCTTAAAACAAGAATTTGCGTTTTCGTTTTAAAAATGCTGCAGTTTTTAAAATTTGTTTTAAAATAAGAATGTTTCTTATAATATTAATATAGGCCGTGATACACTATCATACAAAGTCGTGTGATCTACGAGAAACTACAACCCTGTTATGATTGAATTTATGAATGTTTTCAAAAGACAATACCTGATATAATATCAAAAATATTTCTATCAGCAAACGTCTAATTTCATAGCAGAGAGAATCATATTACATGTGGACTGCAATATTAGTATTATATTAATAGTAGATATTATAATATTGTTTTCATAATATATATTTAGAAAACAATATTATGAAGAAAATTAATATTTTTTGATAAATAAAAATACAGAAATGTTTTAATTATACACGGTGTACTAAGGAAATGCCAACATTTTTATGAAACACACATTTCTATTACAATAAACGAAGATGTTTACTGCACGGCTGCCTGTTAATTATGAAATATTATGATATTTTCAAGAGCGCGTTTTCCCCTACTTTGATATTAATATTAATATAAACGTATTTTTCTCCTTACTCTGCCGACGTTCTCTCTCATATTATATCAGATTTAATATCAGGTATAGACGTTATGTAACAATTCATCATACCAGGCTTGTACTTTTTCGTAGATCGCACGACTTTGTATAATAGTGTATCACGGCCTTATATAGCATTGTTATTTCTATAATGAATATAGAATGAAATATGAAGGTCTACATTTTAAAAATTAATTTTTTTGTTAAATATTTTAAAAACAATTTTATCTTTTTACAATAAAATTGTCATTTTTTAAATTAGCAAAATATTTTATTACTATATCAAGAATTTGAATTTTTTAAAATCCAAAATTATTTTTCCCCTAGTAACATGCTATATTTGGGTCGTATTGAAAAAAGAGGATTAATTCAATTAATTAAAGATTAAGATAAAAAGATTAATTAAAGATTAAGATAAAAAATAAGTTGTCAAAAAATAAAAAGCACTGCCAAAAATTTCTACTAATATACATTGCAAGGCATATCAAAAACTAAAGCTCTTAGCAGCGAGATTACTCATCAGCTGAGTTTTTTTTATACAATTATTTTAGTGCCTTGCTTGATGCATAAAATTTTTTGACAATTACTTTCTGAGACTATGTTTTCTCTATTTCTGAGCAGAGTTGCATATAATGTGTTACCTGTATTTAATGTGCCTTGATGCCAAGGCATATCAAACAAGTACACGCATCATAACGAAGAATTCATTTAACAATTAGTTTTGTGCCTTGTTTAATGCATACAATTTTTTGACAATTACAATGTAAAACTGTGTGAGAAGCACAGAGTTGCATCTAATGCGTGTACCTGTATTTTTGTATCATGCAACCCACATTCATTTGTTTTGTTGAACTTCCTTTTACGAAACTTTATTAATTTTATAAGTTCTTAAACATATTTCTATAAAAAAAATTTCAAATACCTGATGACTTTCATATAATTTGTAGGATGTGGTAAAAATTTGCCACTACAAAAAGCAATTAGCCGGCTGCAATTTTGAGTCGACGCTAGCCGCATGCATCGGCGGCGGCTTGAAATTACATTGAAAGTTGTTACTCTGGTACCCAGATCTGTGTTTTCAGTTGTGAAGGTTGAATGGATTCCATTTTTATGGGACCGTTGAGAACCCATCCAAAAATTGTGTTATATGCTGAAGTTTTGCCACATATATTTAAAAGTTGAATCAGCTAGATGTAATTCATTCAGTTATTTTGTACGAGAGATTTCAAAGGAACAGACTGGAAGTCTCTTTGTGACTTTGGGCAATACTATAGCTTTTAGAGGAATTTTTGTATTCGTTCTTTTGGCGTACAGCGTAAGTTCACATTCTTTGTTTGAACGTTGCTTTTGGCCACCAATTCCAATAATTTCAAAGTGAGCCTTCTGGTATGGGAGCTGAATGCGATTACGCACTCTTTCAGCCAAAAATGTTCGTTGCGATCCAGGGTCTATTAATGCTCTTACAGTGAAATGTTCACCTCTACATTCTATCTACATTAGTGCAGTACGTAAAAGTATGTTCTCGTTACTGGTGGAACAATTATCGTGAATACATTTTGATGTAAATGCAAGTGTTTTTACTTTTGAAGCTTGCTTTGATGTGTGAATTACCAAGGCAATTGTTGCAAAATTTGTTTTTAAACACATAGTCAACTCTCTGTTGTACTGTAAAGGCTCTAAACTTTAGATACGTTCTGAGTTTTCTTGCAAATAATACGTTTGTATATCGGGACTGTTGGCAAGACTAAAGCCATCCTTTGAGTTTCTAATGCGTGTGACGCGTTCGATAGTTTCATATCTATCTATTAGGAATTGTGACATTTGGGACCATTTTGGGAGCTCACGGGGAGATTGGAGCGATTGTTCCCACATGGCTAATGTCAAATCTGGTAGCTTTGTAGAGATTAAACGTATGAGAATAGGGTGCCAGCTCTCCACTTCGACACCCAGGGTTTTAAGTGTTGCTAAAGAGTCGCTAACTGAAGATTGAATTCTTCTGATGCACTCGCTGTTCTCATTTGTCGCTGCTGGGATATCGATCAGTAATTTTATTTGGTTATCTACGAGAACTCGCTTGTTCTCGTAGCGGGTTTTTAATGCATTCCATACATTATCGTGGGAAAGGGGATATCGTTTTACTATATCTCCTGCTTCGCCTCTCGTTTTGTTACGCAGGTGATATAACTTCGTTACTGGGGGCAAGTTTCGAGTGATTTATGTACACTGCCGTGAACATATCGCGAAACGAGGGCCATTGCTCATAACTACCGGCGAACACTTCTGTGTCACAGGGTGGGAGTTTTAAACAAATGCTTGAATTATCTTGAAATTCCATTTGCGCAAGGCTGGGTCTGGAACCGAGTGGCGGGATGTTGACTGAAGGCCTGGGACATGTGCTTCTAATCTAGCTACTTTCATTAGATCACGTATTTGACCGGAACATTGGTAATAAGCGCTAAAATGTGCTGCAAAATCATTTTTTGTTTGCTCTTTGAAATCAGGTTCAACTGACCCATCATGAGACAGAATCAGTTTTTGGTAACACTTATCCATCCTATTTTATCTTGTTTCTAAGTCTTTTAATTTGATTTCTAGAATAGATTCTGTCTGATCTTTTACTTTGGATCTATTGAGCATATCAGATAGTTGGATGAGATGATCACAAGCGAATACGAAGTGATCTTTCAGAGACGGAACAGAGATCTTTTCGGATACAGAAATTTCATTTGCTTTGGAATTCATGTTTGCGAATAATATGAACTAGATTTGAGAAGATGTAATTTTTAGTGGACTGCATAATAGAGCACTAGCTACGCTGTCTAGTCTATAAGAAAGTTTGAAGAAGTTGTTTTCGCAATCTCAACTAGGTACCTGTTACTTAGTTTTAAAGTGCACAAAAAATTTAATATGTAAAGTTTTCACTGCGTTTTCAAAGGTTTGTGTGGTATGTGGTACTAAATACCTGTTATCTAGTTTCAAATGAGTGTTTGAAAATTGCCAACTTGAACAAGTTTCCTCCTTTGTTTTATATTTGCTTTGTGATATAAGGGACTACTGGGTGCCGCACTAGAAACCTGTTATCTAGTCAAATTGCACAAAGCGTATGTGAAACTACTTTATAAATTACTGTTTACGATATAGTGATAATACTAGATACCTGTTACCTAGTTTGATGCTGTATATATGTACAGCACTTTAATAATATGTAGATATTTACCACTGAATATTAAGGAACCCAAAATGGTTATAATAATATTTCTTTTAAGTTTGTATTTTAAACTTGTTTTGGAAATTTTGTTAAATTAATTGATATAACACTTAAAGGGTTAATGAATATTACTTGTTTTGTTGTATTACCATTAATTAAAATTTTTGTTCTGGGAAATATTAATTTTATTTTGTATGTTTTTACGAATGAGATAGAGTTTTTTACGCTATTTAATCAATCGGAATATTTATTTTAATCAAGTTGTTATTAAGTTTTTTTTATTGAACTTTTATTGAAATTTATTTCAATTTAGCGCACAAATTCCTAATTAATTTTCCCTTTTGATATTTATAATAATGGTAACTCTTTTCAACTGAGAACCCTATGCATATATATAATGTATAAAGAAATGTGTAAGTATATAACAATGTATATATTTGAGTGTATTTGTTTATACGTAAATACCCTGCTGAAGAATAGGCGATAATTGTATAAGAGCTACTAGTATAATTACTAGAATAGCAAGAACTAGTGCAGAAAGGGTTAAAGTTGTTTTATAAAATTACTAGTTCTGATGAGTGATGTGAAGTAGTTCCAATGTACTACTTTGCAAAATAAATTTTGACTGTCTAACACAAAAGTGGTATCATGCAATTATTAAAAATTTAGATTGATCTAAAAATAATATTAATTAAATAGTTATAATTACCTTTTGTATTTTTGAAGTTTGATAAAAAATGACGAATTTTAACTAGCAGTTGTCACTGGTTAACAAAGAAATAAACCACCAATCCTATAGATTTTTTTTTACAAAAGAACCGGTAATAAACTAGTCTTAAGCTAGTACCAATGGTACTAGTAGTTTTCTAAACACACTCACTGCTAAATTGAGCATTAAGATTGTATAGTAAAGTTTACAGTTGGGAACTAGTGGTGGTAATTTCTGTACTAGTAAATATCAGTTGGACACTAGGTCGATCTCCTGAAGGGTATGTACATGATGTTTTCTGTGATCTTTTTGGTTTGTTGATTTGTATAAGCTTTATGTTATCTGGATTTAATTGTTATTCTTTTCTCTTTATTTGATTTTTCTTTCTGTTCTCTTTTCATACATGCGATTTACGAATATTATTTTCTTTTGAATAGGTTTTTGAATTTATTTAAATGATGATTATTTTTATGTACTTGCCTGAATAGCCAATTGTTTATATATTGAAATCTATCTTCGTTCAATCTTTTCTATTTCGTTAAGAAATTGTTGTTTTGTTTAGTTTCGATAAATGATTAAACTACTTTGCTGTTAAACACCACTATCACTACCTTCTAGTCAGCCTAGAACCATACATATATCTCTATCAACACTCTTTTCTCTAGCGACAATTGCACTATTTAAAATGTCGACAGCTTTCCTTTTATGCGTGAGAACAGATACGTCAGAGACAATTGTTCTAGGGTATTTCTGGTGACATTATCAATGAACGCGTCAATTGTTTGTTTTTCTTTTTTATTATTCTGTGCAATAATATGTGTATGTATGTTGCCCTAACCCTTATAAGATTGTAGATAAAGACCACTTAAATATACCAGTGAATCTTTGGTTCAAATGTCTCCATATTGTCGTAAAAGAGTAGTGCTAAAGTCTACTGGTAGATTTTTAATGACAACCACATGTTTTATGTATGTATGTCAATAGGCGCTTAACATTTTACTATTCACATCGAGCGAGGAAATATCGATATTGTAGACTAGAGCCCCTAAAATTTACTAGTGAATCTTTGGTGCTAATGTGTCCATGTGGTCCCAAAAGAACTACTTAGTCAGTAGTGCTACAGTCTAGTGGTGGATTTAATGACAAGCTAATGTTAAATGTCAATAGATGATTGCATTGGCTGGGGTACACCTGGTCACTAGTAAATCACTACAATTCCACTATTCGCAGGGTATGCATGCATGAACGTTTTTACCTAAAAGTACATACATATAGACGTACATATATATATGTACATACGTATACATAATTTGTATAAAAAGTAAAAAACGGTATTGTAAGTGCAAAAATTTACACAAGTATATACATAAATTATATGAGTGCATATTTGTCGCGAAACATAAAAGTCATACAATTGCAAAATAGATTCCCGTTAAAAAGTTTCATACGGTCCAGCAAAAACAAAATCCGTTTAAAATTATTTTGCAAAATTAAAAAACTCGTTAAGTACATATGTCTGTGTTAATGTACAAATGTATAAAAAAACATAATAACACTGCAGAAAATGCGAATACTGAAAACGTAGTGATTTACTAGTGACATTGTCAGTAGCACTACTGACCAGGTGTACCCCAGCCAATGTAATCGCCTATTGACATTTAACATTAGCTTGCCATTGAAAATCCACCACAACTTTTTTTTTCATATATTTATTTATTGTATCTTCAAAAATGAACTAACAATAAGTAATCAAATCTTAAATCTAAATATAATTATTAGGCCCGACCAGTGTCGGACATAAACTCAGTGATAGTTATAAATAATACATAAGTAGTGATCAAATCAAAATCAAATCAAAAAGGAAAAAAATAAAAAATAAACGTATTTTCAAGAAGTCCCATCTAGAGTGTTGAGAATAAGAGCCCTTGTGTCCCTCTTTTTTAAGCGGATATGTCCAGTAAAGTTCAAGATATTACGAGCGAGCGGATTAGGATGTGTCTCGAGTTTTGTTAAATATTTGCCTACGTATTTTGCAATTTCTTCAGTCACTAGTGGCATATTTAAATCGCGATGTATATTTGAATTTTTGATGTACCATGGAGCCGATGTTCTCAAACGTAAAATTTTGTTTTGCCTTCGTTGGATTTTCTCAACACTTGAAGCTGAAGCAGTGCCCCATAGCTGAATTCCATAGCACCATATTGGCTTCAAAAGCGACTTGTATATCAAAAGTTTGCAGTCTAGGCTGAGTGTTGAATTTCTGCCAATTAATCAATATATTTGAGTTAATTTAAGTTTCATTTGAGTTAACTTAGAGTCAATGTGATGTTTCCATGTAAGCCTTCGATCAAGGTGTATGCCAAGGTATTTCGCTTGAGAAAGTTGAGGAATACTTTGATTGTTGATTCGAATGGGAGAGCAAGTATCTCTTCTTAGGGTAAACGTTATGTGGACACACTTTTGTTCATTTACTTTAATTCTCCATAAGTTCAACCATATTTCAAGCTGGGAAATGTGTTCTTGGAGATTGCGGGATGCCTCATCAGGGTTTTTGTGTATACTCATACAGGCTGTATCATCGGCAAATGTAGAAGTTAGGATGTTATTGCTCACAGGCATATCACAAGTATTATACTGATTTTATATTTTGCTTTATTTGGTTATATTATATGGCCGGCGCTAAGGCGCCGCTGGCCAGGATTCGCAGGTTTATATGCAGAATCCTTTATTTTAATAAAACAATGTGCCGATTTAAGGCATGAAATAATTCTGTCTTTATTTTTGACTTATACTGCCTTAAATACTATTTTACAAAAATATTCTTACACAACTAGTAATATACATTTAATTCATCAAAAACCCTTTTCACTAATTCAGCAGTTTATTGCAATTGCCAAATATTCAAGCTACAAGTATTTGTTAGTTTATTAATAAAAGTTAGTGTGTCAGTACGATCAATGAAAATTGATCGTTTTGTTCCGTTTGTTTTTTCTTTTAAAAAGCAAAAGAAACAAAAGAAAATAAAAGAGGACAAAAGGTGCGTTCAGACGATGCTACACTACACCCTTACCCTTTTAGTTAAAATTTTACAATTTAGCATGATTGCAAAATTTTAATTGTTGTTTAGTGCATTAATAAGGTTACTGATATAGGTGGAAAATTTTGTATTGCTTAATCTGCTGAATATATGTGGGTTTTATATTTTGATTTTACAATTCTTAATTATAAAAAAAAATTTTAAAAGCTTAAATGTACTTTTTCTTTTAATTTTATGTTATTTATGTTTTACATTATTTCTTAAAACTTACATATGTTAAACAAATTGTTTTTCTTAGTTTTTATACTTTTTTAAAAGATTCTTATGAACTATTTTATTTTTTCCGTTGATATTTAATTCTACATTAACTTTATCTATGCTTACTACCTCGTATGGGCCTTTGTATGGTGCCTCATATTTTTTCCTATTTTCTACCTTTAATAAAACTAAATCTCCTATATTAATTTCTATACTATTTATCTTACTGTATGATTCTAAGCTTCTATTCCTTTTTGTTACTTCTATAATGCTTCTAGCATTGTTTATTGAATTTCTTAGCCTTATTTTTAATTCCTTAGCATAATTGTCCAAGTCATATACTCTATTATTATTCATCACGTTTTCACCTGGGAGTTCTGGTATTTTACCAAAAATTAATTCGAATGGTGAGTAATTAGTGTCTACGTGAGGTGTAATATTATATGCAAAAGTATAATATGGTATCCACTCATGCCAATTGTCATCGTTAACGAAAGATAAAAAGTATTCATTTAATACCCTATGGTTTCTCTCTACTGTGCCTAAAGTTTCATGATGATATGGTGTTGAAAATTTTTGTTCTATTTTTAATAACGTACAAATTTCCTTCATTAGTTCGTTTACAAATTCAGTACCTCTGTCTGACTTTAAAACCTTGAAAATACCATATTTTAATATCAAATTTTCGATTACACACTTAGCTATTGATTTTGCTTCTCTATTCTCCATCGGTGCTGCTATTACATATTTAGTCAATTCGCATTGCATTGTTAGTATATATCTGTTATTTTCGGACGGTCTTAATGGTCCGACTGTGTCAATTACTATAGTTTCAAAACTGTTATTTGGCGTGTCTGTGAGACATAACGGTTCTTTTGTATGCCTTATTTGTTTATTTCTCTGACACAAATCACATTTCGAAACGTATTCTTTTACCATTTTGTACATATTTTTCCATATGTATCTTTGTTTTAATTTTATTAATGTTTTCCTTATTCCAAAATGTCCTCCGCATGGTGTGTTGTGATACAATTTAATTAATTCATATTTTTTGTTGTTATCTTTTATTATTTGAGGATTACTATATAACATTATTGTGACGTCACTTTCTTTACATTTATTTATTTTTTCTTTAAGTTTTTCAATGGATGTCCTTTTAAATATTTCGTCGCTCTTTTCTAGTGCGAACTTATCATATTCCGTTCTGCCTAAAACAGAAAGTAGTTTCTCCATCACATTATCTAGATAATCGGGATTTTGGCTACATCTGACGCGCGTTTCATTTAGAACAGAATCATTTTCAATTTTAATTTTTTTTCTTAGTTTTTCAAATATAAATTTTAATTTTCTAGCTAGCTTTATATCATTAATGGATGTACAGTCCCAAATTTTGAGTTGGCCAAACTCATTAAGATCTGTAACACCATCTTGTTTGGATCCATATATTTTATTTTCTTTATATTTCATATTTTCCTCATTATTTGTTATACTTTTATTTTTCATATTTTCCTCATTATTTCTTATATCTCCTTTATCTTTTTCTTGTTGTATCACTTTCTTGTTCATACTTCTAGTTATCACTAGTGATCTTTTAATTGTTTCATCATTTTTTTCAGGAATCATTGTCCTTAATGTGTCAGAATCTATCTTTATTCTTGACAATGCATCTGCATTAGTATTGTTACTTCCTTTTTTATAGATTATTTCGAAATCGTAATCCGATAATTCTAGGCGAATTCTAGTCAGCTTTGAACTTGGATTTTTGTGAGAAAATAACGCTATCAATGGTCTGTGATCTGTAACGACTATGAATTTTCTGCCATACAGATATGGTCTGAAAAATTGTATACCCCAATGTATACCAAGTAATTCTTTTTCTATTACGGGCTTATTTACTTCATGCTTATTTAGTGATCGACTCGCAAACCATCTGAATGTTAAAAATTTGTTTTTTTTCATTTATTTTTATTTTGATTTTTATAGTATGTAGATAACTCTTTCTCTATTTTTTCTATTTGCACCCAAATATCTGTTGCTATTGTCCAATGTGGTGGTGGGTTTGCATTTATTGTTTGCTGTAATGTAGCCAAATTTCTTCGTAGCCACACTAGTCTACCCCCTCTCTTCCTACGTTTTATCACGACTTTGGGTATCTGTATTAACGCTTCTTCTTTTCTTTTGAGCAATCTGGCTTTGTATTCATTTATTGTTAATTTTTTCGGTCCCTGTTCGGTGATTTTTGCTGCTACGTACTTCGGGATTTCTACATCGGATTTCCCATCTGGTGTATATTCTTCCATTTAAAATTTTTCAAATGCCTGGTTTGGCAGGATAATTAAATTTTGCAGGATTAAATTTTGCAGGATATTAATTTATTTTGCAGGATATTAATTTATTTTGCAGGATTAATTTATTTTGCAGGATATTAATTTATTTTGCAGGATATTAATTTATTTTGCAGGATTAATTTATTTTGCAGGATATTAATTTATTTTGTAGGATAATAATTTATTTTGCAGGATCGTAGTTTTGCAGGATCTTAGTTTTGCAGGATCGCCATATACTGATTTTATATTTTGCTTTATTTGGTTATATTATATGGCCGGCGCTAAGGCGCCGCTGGCCAGGATTCGCAGGTTTATATGCAGAATCCTTTATTTTAATAAAACAATGTGCCGATTTAAGGCATGAAATAATTCTGTCTTTATTTTTGACTTATACTGCCTTAAATACTATTTTACAAAAATATTCTTACACAACTAGTAATATACATTTAATTCATCAAAAACCCTTTTCACTAATTCAGCAGTTTATTGCAATTGCCAAATATTCAAGCTACAAGTATTTGTTAGTTTATTAATAAAAGTTAGTGTGTCAGTACGATCAATGAAAATTGATCGTTTTGTTCCGTTTGTTTTTTCTCTTAAAAAGCAAAAGAAACAAAAGAAAATAAAAGAGGACAAAAGGTGCGTTCAGACGATGCTACACTACAGTATATATTAGATACAATACTGGCCCCAGAATACTGCCCTGTGGCACACCCGTGAACTCTCCTTCCACAACAGTGAACTTCCGATCAATAATATAACTTTCCAAAAGCTTTTGTATGTTTATTGATAGGTACGTCTTCAATTTTAAAACTAGGCCTTCGTGCCATACTTTATCAAATGCCTGAGAAACATCAATAAAGAGAGCAGAACAATACTTCTTTTCTTCAAATGTTCTTCTTACAACTTGGACCAATCTATGCGTTTGTTCAATGGTGCTATGCTGACTTCTAAAACCAAATTGATGGTCCGGGATGCACCCATTATCAGCTAAAATTTTGGACAATTTAGTCATGAGCAGCTTTTCGAAAAGCTTTGAGATTGTTGATAGTAAGCTCATAGCCCTATATGACTCAGCCTTGGTAAGATCTTTGCCCGGCTTTGGAATCATTTTTATTTTGGCAAGTTTCCAGTTATTTGGAAAATACTGCATTCGTAAAATAGCATTAAAAATAAATAGCAAGATTCTTATTGCAATATGAGGCAAGTTCATCAGCATCTTGTTGCTAATGCCATCAATACCTGGAGCTTTCTTCGGGTCGAGTTCAGCAATTATTTTTTGTAGTTCACGCAACTTAAACGTTAAGGGACGAGGGGGTAGAGAAACTACACTCGGTAATTCGGCAGCACCCGTACATAAATTGGGAGTAAATACAGATTTTAAATGCTCAGAAAATAAGTTACCTTTCTCACTAACGCTTCTCGCCCAGCCTCCGGTCGAAGTACGCAGTGGTGATTTAAGGTCAACGGGTCTTTTAAGATTTCTAGTAGCGCGCCTTAAAGAGTAATTAGATGCTGACTTTACATCAAGACCTTCTAAATACTTTTCCAGTAATGCAGTTTTTTCCGAAGAAAGCAGCTCTTTGAGTCGTTTAGTACATTCTTTAAGTCTGATTTTATTTAGGGGTGATCTGTGTTGTTGCCATTCTCTTCTAGCTCTCCTTTTTTCACATACAAGACGTTCAATTTCCGTAGAATAAATTCTCTTAAAGCCAGTCTGCGGATAGGAGGTAGTGGCATGTTCAGCAGCCTGTTTAATATTTTCGTTAAGATTGGCAATGTTAAATTCAATATCATCAGATGATCTTAGCTGAATGTTTTCTACGCAGTGACTAACTACTAAGATATTTTTTGAATCCTAGCCAGTTGACCCCATTAATCGTTTTCACATATGAGTTAGTTAAATCACTCCTTAGTGGGTTGCAAATTGTAACTATTGTGGGAGAGTGATCGGAGGACAGATCTAGAGAGGCCTCTACATGAATTAAGTCTCTATGAATATTTTTCGTAACGCCAAAATCTATAACATCTGGAATTTTTCTTACGTCAGTAGGCCAGTAAGTACGCTCCCCGCTCGAAATGACATCTAAGCCCATTTTTGAAATTGTATTAAACAACGCTCGACCTCTAGGTGTAACAAGACGCGAGCCCCAGTACGTATGTTTTGCATTGTAGTCACCAGCTGCCAGGAAACAAGATCCAAGCGATTTGTAGAACTTCTCATACTGATCTCCGGTAACTGAAAATCTGGGAGGTGAGTAAATTGATGATATCACGAAATTCGCACAAAAATTGTCTACGAAAATATTCGTTGCTTGCATATATTCTTCAGTAACGTTGTCAAGGACATAGTGCTTGAGTCTTGACTTAATTAGAATTGCTAATCCACCACTACTGACGTAGTTTTTTTGGGACCACATGGAAACATTGGCACCAAAGATTCACTACTAAATTTTAGGGGCTCTAGTCTACAATATTGATATTTCCTCACTCGATGTCCGTAGTAAAACTGTACTGATTCACTATAGACACTGTCACCACCTGCAGGAAATTGTTTGTCATTTCTATTAAATACAAACACTTACTTATGGATCTTAAAATGTGACAAATCTTTACCTGATGGCACAAAATCTTCCACATGGTCAAAATTTCCATAATTGGCACCTTTCTCTTAAAACTCTTCAAAATCACATTTTATATTTTTATACAATATTGATTGTTATTTTATTTGTTTTTTAAATTTTTTTTGTGTATTATTGTTAAATGCATTTATATATATTAACCTTATAATTCAATTTCTTCAGATAATTTTTATAAACACTTAAATTTTGCTTGACGTCACGTTTATTTTCAAAAAAGCAATAAAACATTAAGAAGAAGCATGGTTGTGTGTATCTGAAAAAATGTTTTTTACGCATTAAAACCATTATTAATAGACGCTCTGTTGACAATGTCACCAAAATAGTCGACAAAAGTGGTGACTTGGGGACACTTAAACCCATGTTTGCTGAAGGGTAGTTTGCACCGTTTGGTATTTTTTTTTATTTTGTATTTTTTGTACAGTTTACACACATAGATTTTTCACAAGAAGGCTTGTTTGCTGCTGACGATCGCTTTACTACTGAGAACTTTTTATTTTGTGTATTTACCTCATTGCTGATTTTATTTATTTTTTCTTGTTCCTCTTTCTTATTTGAGACTATTTAGGACCATGAATACAATGGGATATTGCATGTAAGTTCTCTTTTTAGCTGGCCGAGAGAATATGCAATATAAGCCAATCTAAATGGGAGAATATAATTATAATTATTCTCAATGAATAATTATAATTATGGGGTGGATTTGCAAAGAAGTGAATTAAGTTTATATAATGCAGGTCACGGTATGGAAGGGATTTAACTCACCTTTGGGTAGGTATCTTCGAAAGAGTAACAGAGGTAGATTTTTATGAGTGATTACAATTCAATTTTATTGAATTTATGTTCCCTTAGCGTAAGGTAATTATGGTTTAAAAAGTTCTTGATTACTGAAAGGTGGAACGGTAAGTAAGTACTTGTTTTAAGCTTCTATATAATTAAAAATGGTTTTTTCATAGCTTACTTTTTAGTACAATTGTTTTCGAATATTTTATCAGTTCAATAAATGTTGCCAGATTAATTAATAAAGACTTATATTAATTGTGAATAATATATTAATATAAAATTATGATTCACGTTAGAAATGTTGGATAATACTTTTAGTGTTCAAACCCAGTTTAGACATAACAAATAAAAAAAAATAACAATAAAAAAATATATTTTTGAGTACAGTTTTGTATTTATTTATTATCCATCCTTAAATATAATTTATGAATTTTCATATCAGTTATAGTCTTATATTGCATAACAAAGTCGTGTTAATTCAATCTTTACATCCCTTTCGTATATTCCTTGTATTTCATTGAATTGAAGTTTTGTTTGGTTTAAAGCGGAGCAGGTTGTTAATATTCATAATAGAAATAAAGGATTTGTTTTCTTAGAATGTTGTTCCAACATAAAATTGATGTAAAAAATACTCGAATTTGAGTAAGTGATCGCCAAGTGTCAGAATCGATTTTTATTTTAGAGTTTCCTTGTTTGATAACTAAAAAACAAACACCCCTTTTGTATTGAAACTTATATTCAACATCCATCTCACTTCCATTATTAATTATATTTATAGAATTTAAAAAATCTCGACGATTAAGCATCATTGGCTTTAAACCAAAAGCTGTTGAAAGTCCACATGAAATCTTCAATTTCCAATTGAGCAAGTACTCAAACTCAAAAACCAAATCATATATTTGAGGTTTTCGTGCTTGATTGTGATGAAATATATTCTTTATATTACGTTTATCTATCCTCAATGAAAATAATATTTAAGTATATAGGAATTGCTTGTTCTCCCAGAAAGCAATTAAAATAGATAACGATAGATAACGGAATTTCACCACTAGGGGGCGCTGTAGGCAGTAAAGTTTTGTGTCTTTGCTAAATACTGGTATTAGAGTTGCCATATGGTGGTGAAAAAGGGTAAAAGGAGTGTGTATTTGCTAAATAATGGCGTGAGCGTTGCCATAGTGAGATGAAAAAAGGGTAAAAAGGATAGTGAATTGGCTAAATGAAGCATGTTGATGCCAGATGGCAACGCCGTAAATAGGTGAAATGTGTGTGAGTTGGCTAAGTCTTGATCAATTTATCTGAATTTACCAAAAAGTAATTAAATTTATTTTAATGGGTTTTGGGTAAGCAGCTGTGTGCTAGATAATTGTAGATGACAGGGTGGAGAAAGGAGAGATAATAGCGGGTTGTGAGTTTGCTAAGTCTGGATCATGTTGGCTTACCCAAAAGTAATTAAATTTATTTAAATTGGTTTTGGATGAGCTAAAAAAGTTTTGGTGTGCTAAAGAAGTCTAGATGGCAGTAGTGGAGAAAGGAGATAAAATAACGGATTGTGAATTGTTAAGTGCCAATCGATGAGGCTTGGCTTATGGTGCTAAGTAGTAAATGGAGTTCGGATTTGTATTTAACGCCTAATAGTATGCACCCATGAATTGTAGTTGGAATTGATAAAGTTATTTTGTGTTGTTATACACGCGAACCGCAGCAAAAAAAAGTTAAGATTTTTTTCATACTTTTTTTTTCGAATGCTTTGAGAATGGTAACGGTTAACAATAGGTTTTTTTGTATACAGGTATGATGATGATGATGATGATGATGAGCCAGCCAAGGCATTAGTGGGAGTATTGGTGTATGAGTTTGTTTTATCGAATTGAAAAGAAAGTATTTGATGATTTAGGGAAAATATGTTGTACATATGTATGTTATTTAGTAAAGGCACATGCCATGTGTTCGTATACAATTTCTAATTGATATTTTTGTTTAATTATTTCCATATGTAAATTATATTATTTTTTTTTTTATTGTTAATTTTGTTAGAAAAAAAATGTGTGAGCGGAGATTCATAGTAAAAAGGAGACGAATTCCTAGATTTGTGAGTGCATGTGTGAATAGAAAATATGTTCATTAGGGTTAGGATTTTATATGTAAGTAAACGGGATGTAATAATTTGTGTGGGTTTGATCGGCCGGTGTTCGTATAAAAACTGTAGTTGATATTTTTGTTTAATAATTTGCATATGTTAATTCTATTATTTATTATATTTTTTAATTTTGTTAGACATTTTAGTGCGGATATACATAAAAAGGAGACGAATTCCTAGATTTCACAAATCTTGCATGTGCGAATAGAAAATATGTTAATTAGGGTTAGGATTTTATAAGTAAACGATCGTGAGTGGAATAGGAAAGGGTTTAAAATGTAGTGAATTTGGTCAGCGTTACACGTGTATGTATGTATGTATGGATAGGAGTGAATGTGTGTATGGATATGAGTGTGGAGTGAGGGAACAAATGCAATGTTTATGTGCATTAGCTTATCTATTGATATTTTGTTAGTATTATGTTGTTGTTGTTGTTGTTGTTGTTGTTGATTTTGAGTATAAAGGTCCAATCGTGGAACATTTTAAACTTAGTCAGTCAAGTTTCATTCGTCTTGATCGTGGTTATTAAAGTGAAAAGAAGGAGTGTTTCCAAATCAATATATAAATAAGTGGGAAATAATATTATAAACAGATTTAATATACTAAACAAAGTAAAAAAAAAATAAACAAAAATTTAACTTGAATATACTAAAGAAGGAACAAAGGTTTGAATATACTAAATAAAAAACAAAGGTTTGAATATACTAAATAAAGGACAAAATAAGTGGAAATATAATTAAAAAAAAAAAAAATTAGTTTCAAGTGTAGTGTTTGCTCAAATGCATACTCACGTATGCAAAAATTAAATAACCATTTACTGGTACATAGGCCGTGTACATATTGCGGCCATGTATCTCTAACCACATTTGAGAACAAGGAACATGCTAAGCTCCATGAGTGCCAACATGAAGAGCAGGAACCACCATCCACATCAACAGAAGCAGCGAAACGAAAGATTGTTGCAGATTATAAAACATCAAAAATACAGCGGCTTGAAGAGGGATCCCTACTAAAACGCGAGGCTTGTAATGTGGAAATAAGTTCTAGGAAATGGTTCAACCACTGCGGAAAAGATTATCATAAGAATAATCTAAATAAATTTTTTGGAAACAAGATTATGCTGATTAAAAGTGCGTTTAAATGTCGCATTCAATCCTACCGCTTCCCAAAAGGCGACAATGAGTTAAATATCGAAAACTACTTAAGAGATGGAAGCGTAATGTTTGAGAAATTGCTAAACTGTAGCTTAGCTGAACACTTTTTAGTGAAATTCAATTTGGAATTGACAGCTCGCTACAAATTACCTGCGAACCCTACAATGCCAGAGAACGATATGTTCCATATAACGGAAATGGTTCGTTTGACAAGAGCGGATGACATAGGTGATACGCTAGGGGCTCAGATAGAATCTATAAAAACAAAGATGTCTGAGTTCCAAGAGAGAGATTCTGGATGGACTTTAATCCAAATAAAATGGTTGGATTTAAACATTAGTAAAGCATCACCGATTCCAGGATCTCTGCACGTAAAAACACCTGTGGAGCTAGATCAGAAGAAAGCTTGCATCAACATAAAAAATAATGACATATATTGTTTTAAATGGTGCGTGATAGCAGCTTTCTATACTGCAGACAACATGCACCTGCCATCAACGTATAGAATTAGAAACATATCTGCTACAAACATTACGCTGGAATGCGGTAGGATTTTGAATTTCGAGGGAATGACATTTCCAAACGATGTCAAGGATATAAAAGTTTTTGAGAGAAAAAATCCTGACATTAGCATAAATGTTTTCGGTTATGACAACAAGCTGAAAAAAGTGGTTGGACCATATTACATTACAAAATCAGAAAAAGAGTTCCACATAAATTTGATGTTATTGGAAAGCCCGTGTGGTGAAAATTATCACTATATTCTAATAAAAAATATTTCAAGGTATTTATTTATAATTTTTATTACTATTATTATTATTACTATTATTATTACTATTATTATTATTATTATTATTATTATTATTATTATTATTATTACTATTATTATTATTATTATTATTATTATTATTATTATTATTATTATTATTATTATTATTATTATTATTATTATTATTATTATTACATATGCATGAATTATTAATTTATTATAATTACAACTGTTAATTACTTAATATGTTTCTCTTTTAGATTACTATCAGCACAAATTTCATGTCATAATAGCATAAGCACCCTTATTTGCAATGCGTGCCTATTCCACACAAATTCAGCGGAGGTAATGGCAGTGCATCGAAGCAAGGAGTATGGCAAATGTGTTGTGAGGATGCCAGAAACACACAAGGCGACGTTAAAATTCACCAACTTCCGAAACCAGATGGATGTTCCGTTCATAATCTATGCAGACTTTGAATGTATATTGGAAAATGTAAGTGATAATGAGCATTCGTTTATTAAGAAGCACATACCATGTGCTTATGCATTTTATATTAAGTGTAGTTTTAATGATAGTTTAGATAGATTTAAAATTTTTGTGAATAGGGATAGTAACGTAAATGTAGGTGCACATTCTGTGAATAGTGTAATTATCGAATCTAGAGGTATTTCCAAAAAACATTTTGAAAATAACTTAACTCCTTTAGAAGAAGAACTTTTTGAAAGTGCTAGAGATTGCCATATTTGCGGTAAGACATTAGGCAATGAATTGACAGTAAAAGATCACTGTCATTTTTCAGGGAAATATAGAGGGGCAGCACACAACTCGTGCAATTTAAATTATAAAGTGTCAAAGTTTATACCAATTTTATTTCACAACTTCTCCTCGTACGATTGTCACTTATTCGTAAAAGAATTGTTAAATGTGAAAGGAAATACAAACGTAATACCTTTGACTAAGGAATGTTATATTTCTTTATCTCATACGATTGAGGTATATAGCTCCGAAGAAATTGACAATGGAAAGAAGCAGAAACATGTTGAGTTAAGGTTTCTAGATTCTTTCAGGTTTATGGCATCTAGTTTAGATACTTTAGCTGGAAATTTATCTGATAAAGATTTAAAATCAGTTAAAAGGTTTTTCCCACAACTAGAGTATGTTAATACATATTCCAAATTGGATGATGAAAAACTCCCTGGAATTAACGAATTTTTTTCTAAGCTGAATAATAAAAAATTTTCAGAAGAAGACTATTCACATGCACAAAAAGTATGGGAAACATTTAGTTGTAGAACCATACGTGACTACATGAGTTTATATCTTAAAACTGATGTTCTTTTGCTGACAGATATTTTTGAAAACTTTCGAAAAGTTTGCAAAAGAATACATTGCCTTGATCCACCTCATTATTATACACTCCCAGGTCTGTCTTGGGATGCAATGTTGAAGCATACCAAAATTGAGTTAGAGCTTCTAACGGATCTGGAAATGTATAATTTCATCAAACGTGGCATTCGAGGTGGTCTTACACAGTGCTGTAAAAGACATAGTAAGGCAAATCATAAGTATCTGAGTACTTATGATAAAACGAAACCCTCTGAGTATATTTTATACTTAGATGCAAATAACCTTTATGGTTGGGCTATGTCTGAATATCTTCCGTCGGGTGGTTTTTCATGGACAAATGAGTTTATTCACCCAAATGACATTCCATCTAATTCGGAAATAGGTTATATATATGAAGTTGACCTAGTTTATCCTTCTGATTGTCATGATCGCCACAATGACTTGCCATTTTGTGCTGAAAACAAAATAATTGGCGGAAGTAAGCATGAAAAATTAGTATCCGATCTTTCAAATAAAAAGAGGTATATAATACATTATAAAACCTTTGAACAATGTTTGGGTAATGGTTTAGTTTTGGAGAAAGTGTACCGCATTCTTCAATTCAAACAAAGACCATGGATGAAATCATATATTGATTTAAATACACAGTATAGAGCTAGAGCTAATAATTCATTCGAAAAAGACTTTTTCAAATTATTAAATAATGCTGTGTATGGCAAAACCATGGAAAATGTTGACAAGCGGAAAGACGTACACTTACGTAGTGAATAGAGTCGTACTAACCGCAACCATTTAGGTATAGGAGAACTGATATCCAAACCGAATTTTCATAGCATATCACAATTTACGGACTCAATGTGGGCTATACAAATGAATAAAACTTTAACATATTATAGTAAGCCCATTTATTTAGGTTTCTGTATATTAGAACTATCAAAGTGGAAAATGTATGATTTCCACTATAGTTACATGAAACCAAAATATGAAGAGAAAGTAAATTTGAACTATATTGATACAGACTCCTTTATCTATTCTGTTCAAACAGATGATTTCTATAGTGACATAAGGGATGACTTGAAAGATCGGTTTGACACTTCGTCATACGCAGAAAATAACCCTTTTTATTTCCCGCTCTTAACCGAATTTGTTGGACTAGCACCAAAAGTTTATTCATACTCCACTGAAGGTGGTGAAAATGTTAATAAAGCAAAGGGGGTTAAGAGGTGCATTGTAAATAATTATACTCTAGATGTATATAAAAATGTTTTATTCACTAAACAAAAAATTACAACATGTATGCAAACATTTACATCAAAATTGTATACTGTTTTAACTAAAGAAATAAATAGAGTAGCCTTAAGTTGTAAAGATACAAAACGTAGAATAAGTAATAATAATATTAATACATATGCGTAATGATGAAGTAGATTTAGATTTGTTAATAAAAGAAATAGAAAGTAGTAACGCAAATTCAAATGCTTTGAATTTATTAATTAATCAAATAGAAAATTTAGAATAATAAGTGATTATATATAAATACAGTAATGTTTTATAGCAAATATTTCAAAATTTTTAAAAGTATTTTTAAATATAAAATAAGAAAAAATTTTGAAATAAATATTTGTAAATAAGAAAATTTTATATTTATCTACAAACGTTGTACAATTTTGAAATATTTTTAAAGTTAAATAAGAAAACTGTTTATAAATAAAAAATAAAAAAATGTTATATTATTTTTAAAAATTTCTTTTTCTTAATAAACGTATGTTCATTATCACTTACATTTTCCAATATGCATTCATTAAAATAATTTGCAAATATAAAATAAAAAAAATTTTTGAAATAAATATTTGTAAATATTAAATAAGAAAATTTTATTGTAAATATTATATACAAACGTTATACAATTTTTAAATATTTTTAAATTTAAATAAGAAAAGCTGTTTGTAAATAAAAAAAAAAATATTGTTATATTGTTTTTTGAAAATTTCTTTATTATTTATTTATTTCATTTAGTACATGGGAATGTGTAAGTATTACTATAAAGTGTTTAAATCATTTTTTGAACAATTCCAGTTAGTGGTGTATACTCCATCAATCGATCATAAAGAATCAAACAGTAGGCATTTGTATTTTGTGGTACCGGTTTACTAGTTTCGAACTCTATTTTAACATCAATAGGCCCGCTCTTTATCATTTCATTTTGATAGCTCACATCCATTACAATGATTGGTTTGTTTTTGAATTCTTCGCAGGTGAGAAGTGGTCGAGCTTCCCTCATATAGTAATTTTGTTGAAATTTTGCATACATATCATATAAAATTGCATAACGATTCTCATCAAATTTAAGGTTTAAGTCATCATATGGATAAGAGTCTGAATTTAAGTGTACTTTAATATTCTTTAAGTCTGAATGAATATATTTATTGTCATTTTCCAAAACTAATATTATAAATCTGGGCCGCTCTCTATTCAGTGATAATTTTACATTCCAATTGCGATTCCTTCCACCAGCAAAAGTGGGATTGAAATAACAATCCCAGCTGCGAAATGCAATAGGTAAAGAAGAGCCACCTTTAATAACCTTCATTATTTGTAGTTTCTTAGAATCTGAAAGTTGAACGTGTGGAATTCTCCATGTTATGTTTGTAATAGATAAACTGAGAACTGCATTTGCATCTGTTGAATAATATGCATTTGTGTCACTTGAACTTCTTAGTAGAATAAGTTCATGTTTACTATTCAATATAATTTTATTGAAATCTTCAGCAAATCCCATTAGTAATTTTAAAGGTACGCAAAAGTTGAATTTAGATATAGCTAGTTCCTCAGAAACACACCATCCAGCATTTCTCATCATATTGCTTTCAAATTGGTTTAATGAAACATAATTCTTGATTGTACTACATGTTCCCAAGTATCGGGTTCGATCAATTTCAACTCCATTAATTTCATAACGTATTTCATCAAACAAATATGCAACACAATTATTCTTCAGCCTTATATTTGACGGTTCTTCACCTTTACTATTCTTTATACTTCCCTCTATAAATAAAAAGCTTTCCGAAGGTAGAACATATAAGTCTTGATTTTGTAGGGTAATTCGAATTTCATCATTGTTTTTAAATTACTGAATATATGGTACATAACTATGAAAGTCTTTTTTTGTTATGTTTTGCTCCAATACGTTAAGTATATCAGACATTTTTGTTTACTTTAAATTTAAGTAGCTTTAAGAATCTTTTATTTTCTTCTGTTAACTTCGGTCTTATAGCTTTAACGGTATCTGCAGGAATGTTCAGATTGATATTTCTTCTTGTGGTTTTATTATAAATTATCATTTTTGCCTTGGCCTCAAATGCAACCTTAGCGTTATCTCTTCACCTCTAAAGTTTATTAAACGTCCTTCTTGATCAACAATCCAAATTTTAAGATATGTTATTTCCTTAACGTTTACTGGTAGATAAACTAGATTATTAGGGTTCACGTCTAATTTATAACCTGGAGGAACGTCTAAAGCAAACTCGTGAAGTATATGTGCTGGAGAGTCATTCATGTATGCTCCTTGTATTATATTACATTGAATTTGTATAGCATTAACTTTCAGAATATTTACAACTTGATTAGGTAAATGTACTACTCCTGCCTTTAAAGATTTTTCCGCAAAACCAAGCAATTTACCAATTGATCGCGTTCGATTAAAATAAATTATATCGTGTGAAGAACTAACTTCTATTTGTAAAGTATTATTATTCGGTTCAATTATTATGGTTTTATTAAAATTAGTTTTTTTATATTGTATAGTTATGTAATCGACAATGTCTTGCAACTCATAAGACCCTATGGGAATTTCAATAACTGCATCTCCAATATGGAAAAGATTATTATCGTAGTCTACATTCGGAATAGAATTATATGAATGGAAGTCGATTAGGGAGCATTCATACTCATCCGTTAAAATTATAGGTGGAAAATAATTTGCTTTTAAAATTGAAGAGTTTCCGCTTAATGCTAATGTTATTGACATGGTGAATGCTCAATTGTAAGTGAAATAATAATGCTTTAAAGTAGTTGTTTAATTTATTTCTAGTTTATTTGCTTATTTTATAATATTTCAGTTTTATTTATCCATGAATTATGTTGACTTGGAAAACCTAACCATTTAACATATGCCTTATTTCCTCTAGTTCTCAATACTTTTTCAACCAGAAACGTGTTCGGAAAACGTGTGCTATGTATTTCCTCCTTATAGAAACCTCCTTTAATTTCATGTCCTTGATAGTCTTCCAACAAAAATGTTATAGGATAAGTGTTCTGTATCGATCTTATTTAAATATTTCCGTTGTCCAGTTTGGAGTGTATCCCTTCTCAAAAACGTTTTTGTATTTACTAATGCGGACGTAATCTCCAACTTTATATCGTGAAGGCTTGAAAATTTTCAAATTACTATATACAGGGTTCAAGAGATGCTTCTCATTGTTATGAGTTACGTCATTTGGTGCCATTTTTATTTTTCCATGTTTTTTCTTATTATACTTTTTAATCAAACCTTTATAAAAATCCATTTATAAGTTCCGTTGTTACTAAACTCTTTCCACATCATCTCTTTCAAGGTTCTATTGAAGCGTTCAACAATTGAAGCTTTCATTACACTATATGTAGAGTAGTGATTAATTGAATATTTTTGCATCAACCCTCCAAAATCTTTATTGAAAAACTCTCTACCATCATCTGTCTGTAAATTTTTAGGAACACGCCTCATACCAAGTATTTTCTTGAATGCATTACAAACTTCTGAGGCAGTTTTAGATTTAATTGCTTCAGCCCACGCATATTTTGAAAATGTATCTATGACAGTTAACATATATTTATAACCATTATTATATGCTGAATAATTTCCCATTTCTACCAAGTCGGCTTGCCAGAGATCATCAATTCCTTTCATAATAACTCTGCGTCGTAAGAAGTTCTTCCGCGCTCGTGAATGAAGCTCATTAACTACTGCTCTTTTTTCCATTGTATGGTGATATTGTTGTCATTACGTTATATATATCTATTATTTTCTTATTTAAATCTTTTATTTCATTTCTTAGCAGTACAATTTCTTCACTTATTCCCCTTTTTAAATTGTCTTTCATGTGTCTTATTTGTAAAATCAAATAAGCTTTGTTAACAGCATCGAGTCCATCCAAAGGTGAAGCTACGTTTATAATCCTTTTATTATCAATGTTTATTTTATTTCCATCCAGTGTAAAACCAAAATACTTCAAGAGATACTTTCTTCTTCCTTCGTTACTAGACCTTTGATTAAAATAATGACCGAATTTGTCGACAGTCATACTCTTTGTTTTATCACCTCTACACAATTATATTTGCTTCTCTCAATTCTTCAATTATTGATACTATTTCATTAGAATGATTATTATTTCCAGCTTGTTGTGATGCTATTAATAGTCTCAACCGATCTACAATTTCATTAGGATTGTCCCAGTATATATAGTTTGGTTTATTAAGATTTACTCTCATTAAACCTTCACCAATGTGAGTAGTAGCAAATAATTTATTAATTATTTCTTTATATTTGAAACCTCTATTTCCTTTAAGTCGGTTACGGGGATCGTAGTTTACTCTATGTGCATTTGTATCAATCAAAATTCGTTTTTATATATCTAGTTCAGTTGAGTCATACTGTTCCGGCCTTTTGTGAAATATTAATGAATAAAGGCCTGGAGTTAATGCCCAAGATTTATTTCCTATGGTTATTTTGTCATCACTTAGCTTAAGATATGAATTTCCAAATTTCCAATCACCATCTTTATCCTTATAAGGCCCAAATATGGTATCGAGATTTTTGTTTTCAAACAAATCTGTTAAATTAAATTTCCAATCATCAGGTTGGGAATAAAATGATTCATTCAAGTGTGAATCTTCTCTATTTTCACTTTTCCCTGGTAAAGGACTAAAACACTCTTTTTTAGTGGGAGTACTGGCAATAATCTTTTTCTGATGTCCTTTAAATTTACTATAATTTTCAGATTTAATTCTTTCATCAGAAAATTTCATTGGATCGAATGAATTTTCATCAGATAATTTTACAAGTTTTTTAAGTGGTTCTGTTATAGGTTTAAATGTATGTTCTAATTTATTAAACGATTCTGCTTCACCTTGTTTGATACTGTCGAATTTTTTTTTAGAATTTTTCTTGATTTCACTAATTCTTTTAATATACTTTCTTCCATGTTGGCTTGCTGGAGAATAGCTCAGTTAGTAACAAACAGCTTTTTAAACAGCTAAACAGCTTTTTTTAAACAGCAAAACAGCCTGTTTAAACAGCGGAACAGCCTTTTTAAACAGCTAAACAGCTTTTTTGAAACAGCTAAACAGCCTTTTGAAACAGCTAAACAGCTTTTTTAAACAGCAAAACAGCTTTTTTAACAGCGGAACAGCCTTTTGAAACAGCTAAACAGCTTTTTTAAACAGCTTTTTTAAACAGCTAAACAGCCTTTTTAAACAGCAAAACAGCTTTTTTAAACAGAGGAACAGCCTTTTTAAACAGCTAAACAGCTTTTTAAACAGCTAAACAGCTTTTTAAACAGCAAACAGCTTTTTTTAAACAGCTAAACAGCTTTTTTAAACAGCTAAATAGCTTTTAATTAGAAAATGTCCGCAGCAGTTGAATGAATATTTATAACTAAGGTTGAATGAAAACATCAAAGCCTTTTCTATAGCGTCCATTCCATACATCATCATCCTTGCTGATCACAAGAAATCCATATTTGTCCTTCCAACATTCATTGCATATATTATGAAACATTTTGAGACTCATATCACTTCCAACATGATCACTATAAATATGTTTTAAATTTAAGTCGTCTTGTTTAAATATTATGATAAAGTTTGCATTATCTCGTACTAAATGTTTAGGAATACGTGTATACGTTTGACACAAATAAAATGAATCAATGTCTCTATGACGACCCATACAAAAATATGATATAATATTATTCTGCTTTTCGCATGCAACATCATCAAATATCATTACAGAGTTTGCCTTTGCTTTATCAGGTGATATGACATCTTCATTCTCTGTAAATGTGTAAAGACCTATTCCCTTTACTGATGAAATTAGTCTTTCTAGATACTTATATTTTGGCTGTTGTAATGACTTGGAATACAAGTAAATATTTTTAAACTTTAATCCATTTGGGCTTTCAATTAAACTGAGCATTACATTTGTTTTCCCGCAATTAGATGGGCCTACTAGTAATGCTCTTATAGAGTTTGGTAATAGGCAACTGTGTTTAGTTCGACTATTGTATTCAATGAAATCGAAATTTCTTACTAAGATATTTGAATGTTGCTTAATCAAATGCATCTTTACAACTGAAAGTTATATTAAACAAGTTTGAATTTATTTACAGAAATAATTAAAAGTATAAATGATTGTGTATTCAAATAAAAAATTTAATGCGAAACAGACAGTTCAAGGAAAAGGACTGGTAAACAGTTTGATTAATTCACTACCAGTTGAACTTCATTTGCCTGGATATCAATTTTGTGGACCTGGAACAAAATTAGAAAAACGGTTGAAGAGAGGAGATAGAGGAATTAATTCATTGGATGCTGCTTGTCGAGTTCATGATATTGCTTATTCTCAGAGTCCTGATATTAAAAAATGTCATCAGGCGGATAGAGAACTAGTTAATAAAGCTTGGGAGAGGGTAACAGCTAAAGACAGCACACTCGGAGAAAAAATAAATTCGTACCTTGTAACAAACGCAATGAAATCTAAAGTAAAATTTGGTTTGGGTGTTAAATCCAAAGACTTTAAGAAAACTTGTAAGCAAAACCATTTTCGTAATGCGATTAAAGCAGCTACAACTATCTTAAGAAAAAATAAGCCTACAGATACAAAAGATGGTATAAAAACTGCGCGAAATGTTATTAAACGTTCTTTTCTTGGAAAAAAATCGGAAGTAAAAATTCCAAGAATTATCAGAGTTCCTAAAATTGGCGGCTTATTACCTTTGATACCGATATTTACAGCACTTGGAGCATTAGGTGCAATGGCTTCTGGAGGTTCACAAATTGCTAAAGCCATTACTATAGCTAAAAATGGTAGAGAACAGTTGGAAGAAAATAAACGTCATAACAGAGCATTAGAGGCAATAGTAATAGGAAAAGGTCTCTATCTGAAACCTTATAAAAAGGGATATGGAATATTTTATACAAAAACTACATCAAAAAACTATTAAATCAGCTACCCAACAGACCATTAACAGATATGGATTTAAGAACTTTTGGAAAGAAGCATATTCTTCACTTTAGAGGAGTTTATATGAGAGATGAACTTCCTAATATTCCACGGAGGATAGAATGTGGAATTATCAACTTAGACTCTAATACCGGAAATGGTACACATTGGGTAGCATATTATAAAAATAATAATAATGTGGAATATTTTGATAGTTTTGGTAATCTTCAACCACCCTTAGAAGTTTTAAGATATTTGGAAAACAATATAAAGTATAACTATAAGAGATATCAGAAATTGAATGGATTTAATTGTGGACATTTATGTTTAAACTTTTTAATAAAATCCCAAATAAAAACCAATGTGGAATAAAAAAATAAAAAACAGAAAAAATAAAATTTGTTTAATTAATTTATTTATAGTTTTTATTTCATTTATTATCCATTCTTAGCAATAGTCTGTGTATTTTTACGTCTGTTACAATTTTGTTTTGCATTTTTTTTCCTATTTCGTAACAAAGACGTGTCAGATCAACTTCAATATCTTTTTCATTAATTCCTTTTATTTCACTCAGTTGTATACTAGTTTTTCTTAACATAGAACACGTTGGAATATAAAAATCATAATAAAAATGTAGAATTTGTTTCCTGAGGATGCCGTTCCAACATAAAATTGAAGTTAGAAATATTCCAATACCAAGTAGAGACTTCCACGTATCTGGTTCTATTTTAATTTTGTAGTTGTCCTGCTGAATAATTAAACGATAGCTACCGTTTTTATATTGAAATATATAGGCTGTATTCCTTTCAGTAGTGTCATCTATCAAATTTACTGAATTTAAAAATTCTTTCTGAGAAAGGACACTGCTAATATAGGTTTTATAGTGCATTAAACGTAGCCACTCTTCCCGATCCAATCCAATAAAATGTTTATTTTTATAATGTAGCCATATCATTGGTTTAAATCCATTTAGAGTTGAAAACCCACAAGAAATTTTTAATTTTAAATTCAGGAAGTACTCCAGCTCAAAAACCACATCCTGTATTTGAGGTTTCCTTGATTGTTGGAAAAAGTTTGTCATTTTATTTTCCATTTTCAAAAGAGAATATTAATTTTTTTACTATACACCTCGGAAGTAAATTTTAAACTGATGATGACTTCGCTCTAAAAAATCCCTTTATATTGGAAATATCTTGAATACTATGCTCTATCTATCTGTCATTGTGTAAATAAGTTGACGTATACAATTACATACATGCATACATACATACATACATACATACATACATACATACATACATATATATTGTATAAGAAAAATAAAAAAATATTTAAATTATGTTTCCTTTCAAACATTTTGTTTATTTTTTATTTATTTTTTTAATGTAAATTATAAAATTTAATTAAAAATTTTGTTTAAAAATGTTTATTAATTCGTCTCAATCTTCCTTTCGGTTAGCGGTGGCAGTCGATAAAAAGTGATGAAATAAGCTTCTATATGTATCAATAATCTTCTTCACCCTTAGTTTTTTCATATGAAAAAAGTAACACGTACACATACCAACAACGTCTTCATTTGAATTTTCGTCATGAGAGCAAGGTATTCTATCATCAAAATTCTCATAATCAGTTTTGAATGCCCGAAGAAAAGACAGATGTTCTTCGAAAATTATATTTCCGAACTCTTGTAAAAAATCGTTTATAAAATCCATCGTTCTAGTTTAAAATCTTAATGAAAACTACTCATTGATTTATCAAATCCTCCTGTTATATACTTACGTATGTATATTTTTATATGGTTGAATTCGTATAAATTAAACAAATATTCATGCAATTTAATTTTTTTTCTTCTTGTTTTATTTAAAATATTTCCTTAAACACTTTTTAAATAGTTTCTATTTAAATGTAGCAAAAGGATAATAATCTCTTACAGGAGGAACTGGCTTCAACTCCAATCTGTATAAATCACTATTATTGCTATCATTTATAGGATATTTAGAAATAAGATAAGCGCCCGTAGATAAATTTTCAATATCCTTATCACTTAGTGAATTAAACCTCTTTGGTAAATATAAAATGTTCGTTCCCAGTTCTAAGACAATAGTTTCCCCATACTTGGTAGTAATACGATCAGCTCCAGTTATATGATACTCCTCTAGAGATAGCATATCCTTCACACTAAGTCTCTGCCTGGCGTTCAATTTATTGAAGGTAGAAATTAACTCCTCGTTGGTGCTCATTGTTTTGTAACTTATATTAAACTGTGAACTTTTATACACCAGTACAAATTATTTATACATTTTTCATATGCAAGATATATACATATCTCTCTCTCTCTCTCTCTATTTATTAATTAAGTTTTCTCTTTTCACTAGTTATTATTGAAATTTTATTAACGGTTGTATTTTATTTTATCTCTTTATTATTATTTTTTTTATTTTTTTTATTATGTTAAATAGATTCTACTTATATAATTTCAATCTAATGATTTTATTTAAAGTTTACATCTAATATTATTTTATCCCCAACTTCGTCGCACCAAAATTCTTCATTAAATGTCGATAGCAGCTTATCCCCTTCATCATCGTACAAGAATTCGTATACCTCATCCTCAAAAAAATTTTTATGATATCCCATCTGGTTGTTGGGAATTTCCTGTTCCTTCCAATTCTGAGGAGACTTGATGTAGTGGAAGATTACTTTTTCCACCGAATCATTAAGACTGAATTCTGTCAACGTACCAATGGAAAGTGGGCTAACCGAAGGGTGTACCTTGCCAAAGTCATCCTCCAAAGATATTATCAGCGGACTGGATTGCATTTTTAATTTAATTTAATTTTTTTTTTACTTTTTTATTTATTTAGTTGATAGCACTTGAAGTTGAATTTCACTAACTAAGTTTAAAATGTTCCACGATTGGACCTTTATACTTAAAATCAACAACAACAACATAATACTAACAAAATATCAATAGATAAGCTAATGCACATAAACATTGCATTTGTTCCCTCACTCCACACTCATATCCATACACACATTCACTCCTATCCATACATACATACATACACGTGTAACGCTGACCAAATTCACTACATTTTAAACCCTTTCCTATTCCACTCACGATCGTTTACTTATAAAATCCTAACCCTAATTAACATATTTTCTATTCGCACATGCAAGATTTGTGAAATCTAGGAATTCGTCTCCTTTTTATGTATATCCGCACTAAAATGTCTAACAAAATTAAAAAATATAATAAATAATAGAATTAACATATGCAAATTATTAAACAAAAATATCAACTACAGTTTTTATACGAACACCGGCCGATCAAACCCACACAAATTATTACATCCCGTTTACTTACATATAAAATCCTAACCCTAATGAACATATTTTCTATTCACACATGCACTCACAAATCTAGGAATTCGTCTCCTTTTTACTATGAATCTCCGCTCACACATTTTTTTTCTAACAAAATTAACAATAAAAAAAAAAATAATATAATTTACATATGGAAATAATTAAACAAAAATATCAATTAGAAATTGTATACGAACACATGTCATGTGCCTTTACTAAATAACATACATATGTACAACATATTTTCCCTAAATCATCAAATACTTTCTTTTCAATTCGATAAAACAAACTCATACACCAATACTCCCACTAATGCCTTGGCTGGCTCATCATCATCATCATCATACCTGTATACAAAAGAACCTATTGTTAACCGTTACCATTCTCAAAGCATTCGAAAAAAAAGTATGAAAAAAATCTTAACTTTTTTTTGCTGCGGTTCGCGTGTATAACAACACAAAATAACTTTATCAATTCCAACTACAATTCATGGGTGCATACTATTAGGCGTTAAATACAAATCCCAACTCCATTTACTACTTAGCACCATAAGCCAAGCCTCATCGATTGGCACTTAACAATTCACAATCCGTTATTTTATCTCCTTTCTCCACTACTGCCATCTAGACTTCTTTAGCACACAAAAACTTTTTTAGCTCATCCAAAACCAATTTAAATAAATTTAATTACTTTTGGGTAAGCCAACATGATCCAGACTTAGCAAACTCACAACCCGCTATTATCTCTCCTTTCTCCACCCTGTCATCTACACTTATCTAGCACACAGCTGCTTACCCAAAACCCATTAAAATAAATTTAATTACTTTTGGGTAAACTCAGATAAATTGATCAAGACTTAGCCAACTCACACACATTTCACCTATTTACGGCGTTGCCATCTGGCATCAACATGCTTCATTTAGCCAATTCACTATCCTTTTTACCCTTTTTTCATCTCACTATGGCAACGCTCACGCCATTATTTAGCAAATACACACTCCTTTTACCCTTTTTCACCACCATATGGCAACTCTAATGCCAGTATTTAGCAAATACACATACCTTTACTGCCTACACCGCCCCCTACTGGTGAAATTCCGTTATCTATCGTTATCTATTTTAATTGCTTTCTGGGAGAACAAGCAATTCCTATATACTTATTTAAAATAATAGTTTTTTTTACTCTATTAATCTATTAATATATTTAAATAAATAATAAATAAAAGCATACACACATACATATATGTATATATATTTTATATTTATTCATTGTTTTTTCAACATACATTTTTATAAGTATCAATGATAATATTAATAATTATTTTCTTTCTTATGTGGAACATGGTACAACGACAGGTGTCCGGCCCTTCCTCGCATCCTTCGTTGTACCAGGGGCAGCTGGCAAAATGTCCACTATCGGAGTCCTCTTGTTCTATCTCTCAATAGTCCTCATTTTCAGTCAGCATGGAGATAAAGAAGTTTATTGTTTCCGTATGCGCATAGAGCAATAACTGATTACGTACTTGGCTAATTTTTTTTAATTTCAATTAAATTTTTTTAAAGAATTATTTTTTTTGTTGAATGCTGTTTTTAAACTAATATTCTTGAAAGGTTTAAGTTCTTATTTAAACATTTGAGTGCTTATTGAAATTTTTTGTTTCAGTTACACTTTAGAACGTCATTATAACTATCTCTTTCACTACAATTCTATCAGTAACAAAAAGTATTTTACATAAAAAATAACTATAATATGAGAAACAGAGATAGCTACAATACTGATCTTTCTTTTAAGATTTTTATTTTTTTTTACCTATTTAAAGATTGGTAGAAATATTTAATACATCAGATTACATAAGCAGATTGAGCTTTCTTTCAAATAAGAAAAAAATTATTAAAAAATTAAATTTAAGTCATGAACCCTACAGATTTGATCAGAAAGTTCAGTATGCAGTTAAAAGCGCAAAACGGTTGACTAGTAAATACGGCACTACAGTTCAAATTGAACTGGAAAATAACAATGTTTTTTACCAAATCGGTACATCACGCTATCGGATGATGATATAATGAAACTTGCATCCGGGATATTTGCATATGTAAGCAAGGAGACAATTGCTTAAAATTGGAAAGTGCTGCTGAAATAAATATCTTTGTAGCAAACGGTCAATACCCACAGTGGGAATAATATGTAAAAACTATATTTTATAAACTTTTTTATTAATAAAACAGAAAAATTAAAATTTTTTTTTGTGTGTTGTATATATTTATTCTTTTCACTTGTTTTGTAAAGAAGTTGAAGACATAAATGTCCATATTTAAATGATGTGTAATCTTGATATTGATTGTAATTATATTTAATATTTTTGCCTAGATATTTAACTAATTCTAATGGTGGTTGTAAATTTCCAAAACTGTCGAAATATTCTTTATTTTATTTTTTTTATAATATGCTACCCAACCTTTTTGGTAGTGTATCCAACATGAAAACTCCTCTAAAGTATGAAATGTTTGTTGAAAAGTTTCACAGGTCAACATCAGATAGGGGTTTATTGGGTAGCTTTGTGAAAAATTTGTTTTTTGCTTTTCTTGACAAACCAATCCATATCCTTTCTTATAGGGTTTAATGTAAAAACCCTTCCCCATTTCTACTGCTTCCATTGTTTTATTATGCCTAGTTGCTTCATCAAGTTGCTGTTTGGCATTTTTTGCTGCAGTAATTGCTTTTGCAATACCTACTCCGCCAGTCGAAAGACTACCAATTGCACTTAGAGCAGTAAGAAAAGGTACCAAAAATAAGAAGCCACCAATTTTTGGAACATTGATTATGCGTGGTATTACAATTTGCGATTTCTTCCCCCTTAACGACTTGTTGATAACCTTACGTGCAATCCTAATGCCAGAGTTAATGTCTTGACGTTTTTCCTTCTTCATTATTTTTGTTGCAGTTTTAATTGATGTACTAAACATCTTTTTTCCATTTTGTTCACTTCTTTTTGCAACCTTCTTCTTCAACCCCATACCAAATTTTGTTTTGGCTTTCATTACGTCATTACTGCTATCTTTTGAAAGAACTCGTTTCTAAGCTTTATTTTCAAGAATTTTATCAGCTTGATGTCTATTATTTATATAATTTGTCTTGGAATAGGCAATGTCGTGATTTTTACATGCAGCGTCTAATAAATTTATTCCTATGTCACCGCGATCTAAACGTTTTTGTAATTTTGTCCGGGTCCACAAAACTGATATCCAGGAGATGTAGTTCAACAGGTAGAAAGTTTATTACTCTATTCACTAAAGCCAGAATTAGTTTTTACTTTCTGTTCTGTTACGAATCAGCTGACTCTTTTTTGTTTATAGAAATCTAATACAAGTCGTTGATTTTTCTGTTTCGTACTGTTCTGCTTCGGTTCAACCTGTGAAAATCAAAAAATTGTTAAGTAATTGTAAGTGACAGCATAAATTAAATAAAAATATTGTGATTGTGCTTTTGAGCTAAAAAAAATTTTAAGAAAAATATAAAATTATATTGAACCTTAACAATGGACGAGGCAAAACTAATCGCTTTAGTGGAAAACTGCGACCCTTCTGGTCAGAAACAGCTGATAAGTTACTACAGAAAAAGTAAATACTCAAATTTGGAAACAGAACGGCACAGCATAGAACAGCAACATAAAGTAAAGACTAATGAAGCCTTAAACCTTTTGCAACGACAGGTTTTCTATAACTAACCGTTTTGTTATAATGTATAACCATCTTAGTTTATTTTTCTTCTATAATAAAAGTAACATTTAGTTATAAAAATGCAATTAGTAAAACAACATAAAAATATTGTGATTCGCAATATTGATGCTTCATCGAACATCAGATCTAAAATAAAACATAGCTCCCTCTTACCAAATTCTATTCGTGGCCTAATAGTTGGACCATCAAATTGTGGAAAGACTAGTGTTATGATTAGCTTGCTAGAAAGTCCTAATGGACTCAAGTTTGAAGACATCTTTTTATACTCAAAATCCCTTTATCAACCAAAATATGAATACTTGAAGAGATTAATTTCACCAAATAAAGGGATGGATATTACACATTTAAAGATAATGAAACAGTCATTCCTCCTGACGAAGCTAAAACTAATTCAATCATGATCTTTGATGATGTTGCATGTGAGAAGCAGAATAATATACTAGCATATTTTTGCATAGGACGACATAAGGATGTTGATTCATTCTACTTGTTCCAAACTTATACGAGAATTCCCAAGCACTTAATAAGAGACAATGCAAGATGAGACAAACATGAAGCATGGTTTTAGGGATTATGTTGCCAGTGACATGAGCTATGAAAATTTTCATGAAATTTGTAGGGAGTGTTGGAAGGAATAATATGGGTTTTTGATGATAAGCAAAGATAATGACTTAAATAATGGTCGCTATAGAAAGCAATTCGACTATTTGATAACTATATAAATTACTGTACATACAAATAAAACATTAGTACATAATTTGGCTTTAAACATAGTACTTCTACTTATTTCCTAAGATATTTACCGTACCTGACCTGATAGCTGATACCTGATCTGGTATAGTTGAAAATGAGTGAAAAAGTTTTAAAAGAGCTAATAAAGACAAGAAATGTTTTAAAGGAAACATTTCGTAGTATAAAAGTTGATGAAGCAGATACACATGAGCAGTTCAAAGATACATTTATACCAATAATAGAACTTTTAATCGAATTTGTGAACAGTTCTAAAAATAATAATAAAAGAAGTATTAAAGCAGAAAGAGATGAATTTAAAACAAAAGTTTATAAAAAATCTAGGTTTCCATTCAACGAACAATCAGTTAAATTAGAAAAAAGTACTCCAAAGAAACTTGCTGAAGAAACGTTATGCAACAAAAATATCTCAATCTGTGATCGAAAGGCAAATAAGGTTGATAATGTTGATACTGATGATGATGATGACGATGATGACAACGATGATTTTTACTCTCAACCGGAAACTAAACAATTCGGATAATAATGTGTTATGCTGATCTAGCACTCTTGGAAAGCAGAAACGAAGTAGATACTCTCTACGGTCCACATAAAGATTTTAAAAATGAATGGAAGTATGCTAATAGTAGTATTAAACTTACTGAAGATAAAATATTGATTGGAAATCAAATATGGGCTTTTACACCAGGTTTATTTTCTTTACTGTTTCACAAAATACCAAAATATTATGATAAATATGAATTAGATATATATAAAAAAATTTTAATTAGCACAAACGCATACAAAAGAGAATATAGCCCTGATGGACAAATCAAAGAAACGAGAGCATATAAATATAAGCATATAATCAGTAAATTGTTTAAAAAATAAAGTGAAAAGAACTCATTAACTTCATCATCACTACATATAATAAAAAGTCCTTACAAGGGGGAGGGTTTGATAAAACTAAACACATACAAACCTAACTATATATACTGGGATGATCCTAATGAGTTCGTAGATCGCCTTAGGCTCTTGCTAGCATCACAAGCTGTATGTCATACTAATCACAATAACGAAATTTTGTCAATTATTGAAGAATTATATGAAGCAAATATTATAGAATAATTCTTATCTGTATAAATTATATCCATCGATAAGTTCGGGCATTATCTTAATGATACAAGTAGTAGAGTTTTTGTGAAAAATGTTCCTAAGCTGCTGGGCTTCGTTATGGATAAAACTAATAATATTAAAGTTTATTTTTTTTTTCATGCGTATATTTATTTATTGTATCTTCAAAAAATGAACTAAGAATAAGTATTCAAATCTTAAATCTAGATATAATAATTAGACCCAATCAGTGTCAGGCATAAACTTAGTAATAGTAATCAATAATACATAAATATCGTATTAAGCACAAAAATATTTTCAAGCTGTTTCATCTGGAGTGTTGAGTATTAGAGCCATAGTGTCCCTCTTTTCTAAGCGGATGTGTCTAGTAAAATTCAAGATGTTACGAACAAGTGGATTAGGATGAGACTTGAGTTTTGTTAAGTATTTGCCTGCGTATTTTTTAATTTCTTTATTCACTAGTGGCATATTTAAATCACGATGTAAATTTGAATTTTTGATGTACCATGGAGCCGATGTTATTAGTCTTAAACTTTTGTGTTGCCTTCGTTGGATACTCTCTATAATGGAAGCTGACACAGTGCCCCATAGCTGTATTCCGTAGCACCATACTGGTTTCAAGAGCGACTTGTATATCAAAAGTTTACAATCTAGATTCAGCGTGGAATTTCTACCAATCTGTCAATGTACCTGAGTTAATTTTAGTTTCATTTGTGTTAGCTTAGATTCAATGTGGTGTTTCCACATTGGTCAAGAGGTATTTCACATGTGAATGTTGAGGAACAATTTGATTATTTATTCTAATGGGGGAACAAGTATCTTTTCGTATGGTAAGTGTTATCTGAGCACACTTCTGTGCATTTACTTTTATTCTCCATAAGTTTAGCTATAGTTCCAGCTGGGTAAAATGTTCCCGAAGATATCGAGATGCCTCGTGAAAGTTTTCGTGCATACTAAGGCAGGCTGTATCATCGGCAAATGTAGAGGTATGGATATTATTGCTCACAGGTATATCATAAGTATATATTAAACACAAAACTGGCCCTAATATGCTCCCCTGTGGGACACCGGAAGATATAGACTCGGGCACACTCATGAAGTCTCCTTCCACAACAGTGAACTTCCTTTTAGTAATATAACTTTCCAAAAGTTGTTGTATGTTTATTGGTAGATATGTCTTCAGGTTTAAAATTAGGCCTTCATGCCACACTTTATCAAATCCCTAAGAAACATCAATATAGAGGGCAGAACAATATTTCTTTTCTTCAAATGTTTTTCTTATAAATTGAACCAATCTATGCGTTTGTTCAGTGGTGCTATGCTGACTTCTAAAACCAAATTGATGATCCGGTATGCACGCATTATCAGTTAGAATTGGGGTCAATTTGATCATGAGTAGCTTTTTGAAGAGCTTTGACATTGTTGACAGTAAACTTATTGGCCTGTATGACTCAGCCGTGGTAAGATCTTTGCCCGGCTTTGGAATCATTTTGACTTTGGCAAGCTTCCAGTAGTGTGGATAATATTCCAGTCGTAAATTGGCATTAAAAATAAATAACAGGATTCTAATTGCAAGACGAGGCAACTTCATCAGCATCTGATTACTAATTTCATCAATACCCGGAGCTTTCTTTGGGTTGAATTCAGCAATTAGTTTTTGTACATCACGCATCTTAAGCTTTAAAGGTCGAGGGGGTAAGCAGCTACACACGGCAAATCAACAACGCCCGTACGTGTGTTTGGGGTAAATACGGATTTTAAATGCTCAGCAAATATGTTACGTTTTTCAGTATCGCTTCTTGCAGAATCTCCAGTAGAAGTGCGCAGAGGTGGTTTAAACCCAACGGGTGTTTTAAGCTTTCTCACAGCGCGTCACAAAGAGTAATAAGATGGTGGTGTGACATCGAGGTTTTCCAAATAGTTTTTAAGAGATGCAGTTCTTTCAGATGCAAGCAACTCTTGGAGTCGTTTAGTGCACTCTTTAAACCTCATTTTATGTTGGGGTGATCTGTGTTTTTGCACTTCCCTTCTAGCTCTTCTCTTTTCACATACGAGTTGTTCAATATCCGTAGAATAAATTCTATTAAACACAGTCTGCGGGTGGGAGGTAGTAGCATGTTCAGCAGCCTGCTTAATATTTTCGTTAAGATTCGCAATGTTAGATTCAGTATCATCGGATGTTCTTAGCGTTATGTTTTCCGTGCAATGACTACTAAGATATTTTTTGAATCTCATATGGGTGAGGTTAATCACTTCTAAGTGAGTTACAGATTGTAACGATAGTGGGAGAGTGATCGGAGGAGAAATCTAGGGAAGCTTTGACATGAACTAAATCCCTAGAAATATATTTCATGACGCAAAAATCTTTAACATCCAGAATTTTTTGTATGTCAGTAGGCCAGTAAGTAGGCTCCCCACTCGAAATGACGTCCGGCTTGGACGTCAACGCTCTTCTTCTAGGTGTAATAAGGCGTGAACCCAAGAACATATGTTTTGCATTGTTGTCTCCAGCTGCTACTAAACAAGGCCCAAGAGATTTGTAGAAATCCTCGTATTCATCCTCAGTGATTGAGGATCTTGGAGGGGAGTAAATTGTTGATATAACGAAATTTGTAAAAAAATTTTCAACACAAATATTAGTTGCTTGTAAATGTTCTGCAGAGATGTTATCAAGAATATAGTGCTTGAATCTTGACTTTATTAAAATTGCTGTTCCACCGCATGCTCTGCCTCTCGGGTCCTTAGTATCATATAAAAGTGTAGCCATTCATTCATTCAAAGGGCTTCTCGAAGTCAAATGAATCTCAGAAACTAAGATTACATCAATATTTTTTTCCGAAAGTGCTCGAGCTCATTTTTGTGTTGGCGAATGCCGTTTGCATTCCAGAAACATATTTTTAACGTGTTCATGGCTTGTTAATTAATGCTTGAAGCAGAGTATTCTGCATTCGCAGTATTTCTTGCATCATGCTAGTCATATTTGTAGTAAAGTTGTTTAAAGTTTGCACCACATTATGAATAGTGGCTTCAAGGTGACTGAAATTAAAGCTTGTGTTAGCATTTGTTGAATTACTTGGTGGGGACAATTTCTTCGTGGGAAAAGAATTAGTCTTAACAGCATCGGTATATGATACACGTGAAGTACTTGGTTGGCTCATTGGAGGAAAATTGCCGGAGAAAGCGTTTGCTGATTGAGCTGGAGCTAATTTAGGTTTTTGTCAAATAGTCTGTTTAACGAAAGAATATACAGGACATTCTCTGTAGTTAGCAGTGTGATTACCTCCACAATTACTAAATTTTATTCAGCTTGATCTTTTGGCTTCGTACAGCTAGCAGAACAGTGCAATTCACCGCAGATAACACAAACTGTAGGTAATTTGCAGTAAGTTTTTGTGTGGCCATATTCTTGGCAATTATGGCACTGTACGGGACCTGAACGCTTACGTGGCTATTCAACTGTAATTTTTCGGTGTAAGAGAAACTTTACGCTATAAATTTTATGGTTTTAATTTTTTTTTTCAATTGTATGTCATTCAACTCCAGTTCGACTCGAAATAGGGGTTGGGGGACCTTTTCTCTGTTAATTATATTAGTAACATTTTTAACCTTAAATATAAGTGTAAAAATTTGTTTTGTTTTTTTTAAATACAGTAATAATTTTTCGGAAATCTTTTTCAACATATATTTGGATCTTAGTTTCATTAATACACCGCGTTTATTTGGAATGATATGAAAAGTATTTTCACCAATGGCCGACAATAGTTTTTTTAGAAGTGCGTTAGAGTTTTTTTCTCTCAGATAGATAGTGGTGGCTTAAAAGACTTTTGTGATGTTGTCTTGCAATAATGAAAACCGATTTTGACGATTAGTAGATGATGCGCTATTATCCCTAGACATCTTTGGAGCAGATGAAATTTTTGAAGAGTTTGGGCTTCGCCCACACTTTACCACAGTTATATATCTGTCCATTCCGACTTGGAGCTTGGATTTAGTGCTACTGTTATCTGTATTGATAACTTCGTTAAGTGATGTGCACGAGCCCGAAGAGGATGATATCGCTGACTTATATGAAGATGTACTAGGCAATTGTAATGTTAACGAATCACTAGTTGGCATTGGACAAAGCGAAGTTGATCGCTGACGAAAAAGTGGCTTTGCCGTTAGAAAAAGACTATCATCAGATTTTTTATTTTTATTGTTAACATTAAGAGCTTCAGAACTTCACAATTTTGTGTTTTTTAGGTACTCATGTAGAGTCTTCCTCAAGGGCACTTTGTTTGCGGTTTTTTGTGTTTTCTTTGTTTTTGTTTCTTGCTATGTAAAAAAAATATCAGCAAATATTTGCTTTGTTTATTTAGCAAAATATATATGTATATAAAAAAAAACTCCGCTAAGACGTCTGTTCACTATGAAGGTTCAGCGAGAAGTCAATAATATTAACGTTCAAAACAAAAGAATAAAAAATGTGGCAAAAGCTTTGGAGGAAAACGACATTGTTAATAAATTGTTTCTGCAAATTCAAATTGAAGAGGTAAGAGATGAAATCAACATGAGTTGTTTCGTGACCGAAATTTGGCGCAAAAATGATTGGCCGACTAGCTCAATGCGGCTACTTCTCGGGTGTGATCCCTCCCTCAAAAAAAAAAAAACAAAACAAAATAAACATTCACTTTACTCACAATACAATATGTCCGGAAATGGAAGGAAGATAGAAACCTCCAACCGCCCTGCCCAACCATGGTCATCTTATTATCCTGCATATGTCTCTGATGACCCCTTAAATCTGCCTATTCGAACACACTTACCAATTACCAGCAATCCATATCAAATTATTAAGTCATCATATTTTTGTCTTTAAATCTTCACATACTAAATTTTAATTTTTTATAAATTTGTCCTTAAATCTACTTAAAACTAAATTATTGTTTTCTTTTCTTATACTCTAATTTATTTCTAATTTAAACTAACTAATCAGGAAAATTATCTTTATCTTTCAAAATTGTCGAAATTATGTCTATTATCAAATCTATTTAAATTAAAGTTTTCCTTTGTATGGAGGTAAACAAAAGAAGCTTATACTAATAATTACAAGAATCACAAAAACAATTTAATCCTAACCTTGATTTAAATTATGTATTCACTAATACTAATTAAATAGAGACAAAGTATGTATGTGACTTCCTATTTGAATGTAATTCACAATATATTCTGTTTCCGGGATATTTAACAACCTTTCTCTGATTATCATTACCAACCTACACCTGAGTGAGCTCAATCAACTGTATCACTAGTGAGTGTTCTTTAGACAAACAAACAAAATTATCTAACTGGCAACGCTAATCCCTATTGTGAACATCCTTCTCTTCCTATAAATTAAAAGAAAGTAAGGATGTTGACAATCACCTTTGCTTCTATTATCTTACTTGATAACAACAAACACGTAGCCTACAGTGGCATATATAACCTAACATAAAATGCCTACAAACAAACTTTAAAAATATGACAAAACGACTTAACTAATAATTTTATATGTATTTTTTTTCACCGGATATGTTGAGTTTTTTTTACGTTCTATTATTTTGTTAAAGGTATTAAGGTATATAAAATTCTTTATTTAGATTTTTCCCCTTTTTATGTGGTATTGAAAAATTTTCCGGCCGCAACTATTACTTCCCAATCATTATTTTTCTTTTCTTTTAGATTTGCAGCTCCAAATAGGTAATATTTTGGTCAAGTTGCTTCAGGATTTGAATTTCAGGAAAAATCTTCTATAAACTGGTGTTATTTTATGCACTGAGAAAGAAGGTTTCTTTTAATAACATACACCAAAAACTACATTTATATGGTCTTAGTGCTTACGTACCTAATTGTCCCTTTTTTATACAAATTATTAGGACGGAGTATTTTTAAATATCAGTTCCCGTTTACACTTTTATATTATTGATGATATTGAACAAAATGGCTTCACTTCTCAATTAAAATAATCACACTTAAAATAATCGCTGTTTCAAACTCTGGTTCTGTATGTGCTATCCAGTGAATTTTCTGTAATTGATCTGTAATAAAATGGCTTCAACAGTTTCACCAAGTGCATATTCCAGAATATGAAACAGAATTATCCCTTTGGTTTTAATAAACACTATATTTCTTCCTTTTTCATTACGCGCCTTCCAAAAATTATAACATTTGTTATTACCCCTAGCCTTCTAGTTTACTAATATCCCCTCCTCGGTCGCTACCATTGTTTTTGTTTTCAACCACCGCATCTCCCCACTGTTATTTCTTAACAGTCATTATTTTCTGTTAAATGCTTACAACTTGTTTTTTGCTACCTTTTTACGAACATGTTTGATACTATTTTTTTTATTGACACGGTAACACTTACACTGAATTGACAGCTGGATAGTATATAAAAGAAAGACATTGTAGACACAGGAAATTTGTTTGCAGACGTACAAAAACACGAGGTAAAGTAATTATGCATATACATATATTTGAATGTTTATTTTCATTAAATGGTTTTATTCTACAGGGAATCTGATGGATGCTGGCCTGGTTAGCTACACTATTTGACTATTTGTTTTCTTTTTCTTTTTTTAGGAATACATTTTGATCCTGAGAAAAGGTTGGGGTTTTATTCCGGCTCGCCCTGCGCCTAAATAACCTTCTCAATTTAATTTAGTCTCGGCCGGACAGTTCCTAATGTATTATATTCCCGCCGGAGACTTCTTAATTACCCATACATATAATGGATGCAGATCTCGGCCAGCCATTTCTCAATGTCTTAGGTGGCCAGCCCGTTCATCCTTACTTTATGTGCTCGCCATAGGTTCCCTTTTTCTTTGCATATAGACAGGGGACTTCAGTAGATTTCATCCGTACATGTCGCCTTATTTTTGACAACCCAGGTGGCCATGCAACAGAGTTTAAGTCAGAAACTCAATGAAATTCAAGAAAAAATTTCAAGTATGAAATTATTATTTGAAAAAGAAATTAGAAAGATGAATGAGTTAATTTATGGGTATGTAAGAAATATGATGGTCGACAGTACTTAAATTAACTCAAACTGAACTCAACTTATACCGCAAAATTTTAAATACATTAAATAATTACTTCAAAGAGAAATTTAGTAAATGAACTGCATAAGCAAGCACGAAAAAAGTTTCCATGCCGAAGAGTTGTTATGATCTTTGGCAAGATGAGTTAGTTGAAATGGGGAACTATTCTACAGACAATAGAGATTATCGATTATTTCTGATCGTAATTGATACATTTTCAAAAGTTGCTTGGGCAGTACCCTTGAGAAGAAAGAATACAAACCAGGCTATGGATAATATTTTCCAATTGGGACGAATACCAAAAAACTTGCAAACAGACGACGGTAAGGAGTTTTTCAATAAACACGTTTTAGAATTTATGAATAAATACAAAATTAATCACTACTCAACGTATAGCAGAATGAAAGCATCAATAGTAGAACGATTTAATAGAACATTAAAAGGAATGATGTGGATAGAGTTTAGCTTTAATGGATCTTATAACTGGGTTGACATTTACAAAAACTTGATTAATACATATAATAGAAAAATTCATCGTACCATTAAAATATCACCGATTCAAGTTGACTATACAAACGAGAAAAAATTATTAAATACAGTATATAACCGTTTAAAACTCTTCAAATTATCAAAGTTGAAAGCTGCATACATATTAGAAGACTATCGTGGTAATCCTATTAAAGGTGGAGTCTATGATGAAAAACTTTCAAAAACTAAATATCCAAATACATATCTAGTTAAAAAGGTTCTTAAAACTAAAGGAGAGAAGGCCGATGTTAAATGGTTAGGATTTACTAATCAACATAATTCTTGGATGAATAGAAATGAAATATTGTAATTAAGTTTATATATAAGTCTATATTTGTATTTAATATGTATGTAAAATAAAATATAATTATATATAACTTTTTTTTTATACAAAGTTCTGTGTTTAATTTTAGTTATTTAAAATCAGACAAGCATAATGTCAATAACACTTACTCTTAGCACAAACTCATCTGAGTTATCTGCTAATTACTTTCCTCCTATTTGTTTGGATGGTAAATATAAATGTGCTCTAACTGATTTTCATTCATATAATAGCATTCCTAATGTAGATGATTATAACAATAAATTTCATATTGGTGAACATGTAATTAAAATACCAATAGGATCTTATGAATTGAATGATATAGTTGACTTTATTAAAGATCAGTATTGTCCGGAAAATAAAATTGATATAGAAGCTAATAATAATACAATGCAAGTTAGAGTTAATACCTCTAAGGATCCCATATACTTTAACAAGGATAACACAATTGGAAAACTTTTAGGGTTCAATAAGAAAATTCTAGCTCCTAACCAAGACTATTACTCAGATTTTTCAGTCAATATTTTCACCGTGAATATCTTGCGTGTTGAATGTAATATAATCATTAACACATATACAAATAATTCACAAGCACACACATTACATGAATTTGCGGTCAATGTTCCCCCAGAGTATAAAATTTTTGCGATTCCTCGAAATCTTATCACTTATAAAACACTTTTGCAAACCAGTCCACTATTAAAGAGATGATTACACAGAAAACATTTGTCACAAGGAAATAAAAAATGTTTGAAGTCTCTCAATTTAAAATTGGCAAAGAAATGAGTTACATAATAGATGTCCTAGAAAAACCTCAATCAGAAGAGGACTACCAGGAGGAAAAAGAACTAACACGCATATACACCCTATTTACAATCCTTCAATAATAGTGATGAGATTCGAATTTCAATACAAAATCAAGACTTGTATGTTTTACCCAGCGAAAGCTATATATATGTTGAGGGAAGTGTTTTAGATGATAATGACAGCAAAATATCTTCTTTTTTAAATCTAAAATTAAAAAATAACTTTGTGGCACATCTCTTTGATGAAATTCGATATGAACCAAGATATTTAGCGGTTGCAAGCACCATAAAAAATTATGTTTCTTTATCACCAACGGAAAGTATTGGCACGTATAATGCTGGATGGAATAAACTCGATGATTTGAATACTTTAAATGGACACTTTAATTTATATGTACCACTGAAACTATTTTTAGGTTTTGTTCAAGACTATAATAAAATTATACTCAGTGGTAAACATAATTGATTCTCTTACTTAGTAAGAATGATAAAAAACTTGTATACTGCACTGTTGGTACTGACAAACCAAAAGTTAGTATCTCAAAAATCTCATGGAGAATTCCACATGTACAATTATCTGATCTGAACAATTGAATATGATTAAAATTATTAAAAGTGGTGCTTCTATACCGATGGCATTTCGCAGTTGGGATTGTCACATTAACCCTCAACTAAATACAGGAACGAGTCATATATGGAATGTTAAATTGGCTGCAAATAGAGAACAACCCGTTTTGTGTTGATTGCTTTTCAACAAGAAAATAAGTTTGTTCAATGTAATCTAAACAATTTAAAAGTGCATTTAAATTCCGAATCATACCCATATGATGATCTAAATATAAAATTTAAAAATGATCGGTATGCCATTCTATATGATATGTATATAAGGTTTCAACAAAGCTACTACATGAGAGAATCACAACCGCTTCTAACTGCTCAAGAATTCAAAGATAGTGTGCCGATAGTGGTAGTAGATGTTAGTTACCAAAACGAATCGCTCTCTAACGGTCCTGATGATATAAAAATTGAAATTGAAACGTACTCCAACATTCCTACCGATACATCAACTTATTGCATTCTCATCCACGACCGCATAATAGAATACATACCCTTAAAAGGTCAAGTTCGTAAAATAATGTAGGTTAGGTTAGCAGGCTGCTGGCAAGGAAGATTAGGAAAATTAGAGTCCACGTCACTTGGGTCCACTATAATGATCCCTTTGTGCTACCTGTATTAAAAAGGATATAGAAAGAGAGAGAAAGAGAAAAGAGGGTAAGAGGGATAGTGGTAGAGAGACGTCATTTATATTTAGAGAGGTGTGGTGAGGTGAGATGAGAGTGGTCCTAATTTGGCTAGGGGGGGAGTTAGCGGTTATACCAGCCACTGTTCTTTATATAAAGGCTCAAGTTTTTGAGCTCAATTTCCGATAACTCGGATAAGCTGCCGAAGGATATTCTGCCAAAGAGGTGCAGCCGGAGATCCTCCAGAGCGGGACAATGACACAGGAGGTCCAGGAGATTTTTCTCCTCTTCCTCGTCATTACAGCTATAGCAGTAGTCAATATACGGGAGACCAATACGTTTAGCATGGGTTCCGAAGGCACAGTGACCGGTCAACGTGGCCACGAGGTTTCTCAAGTGCTTCCTATTGAAGTTCATGAGGTTTTTCGTTCTATGGGAGTTAAGGCAAGGCCAGAGGGTTCTAGCTATTGCACAAGTTGGCTCGTTGCGCCATCTGTCTTGGGCTTTTTCAAGAAAGGTAACATCGAAACGTCTCCAGCAGGATGAGAGTGGGAGACCACAGAGATTGTCAATATCAACCTCTGTAAGTATGGTTCCCCTCTTTGCCAGGTCATCCGCAACTATGTTTCCTGAAATAATCCCGTGTCTTCGCACCCAACTTAGTAAAATATTTGAGTGCTGTGCACTTCCATCGAGGGCCTTGCGACATTCTTGGACGAGAATAGATGTGGTGTATACACCTATGAGAGACCTGATAGCAGTTTTGCTGTCAGTTATGATATGAATATCTCTGTTCGACATCCGATAGAATCTTAACCAGTGAATCGCTCTTTTAATGGCAGATTACTCTGCCTGTAATAACTACATTCGTCCGGGAGTCTGAAGGGCATTTCAATTTTTGAACCGTCCGTGAAAATCTGTGCAGCTCCGTTCAATGGGGAAAACCCTTCTATCAATGAAATTTGAAAATTCCTATTGAAGTAGGGTTTCGGAGTGCAGTAGTAAATAAGATGCGGAATGTTATCCACAATATCTAAACTGCTTGCATGACCCCAAAGTCAGTAATTCAATGCGCCTATTGCGTTTAGTCTGACGGTGGTACGTAGAGCCAGCTTTCTAGCCGCTAAGTCCACTGGAAGCCAACCCAACATAGCGAAGAGCGCTTTTGTTGGCGTTGATCTTAGAACACCTGTTATCATAAGTGCCATTTTGCGGAAAGTTCCCTCTATACGGGACTGATTAATCGCTGAATCTAGTGCTTTCCACCAGACTGAAATTCCATAAAAAATTATAGGTTTTATAACCATTCTAATATCCAACCGACTACCTTGGGACTTATTCCCCACGTAGGTCCGATTGCGTTTCTACAGACGTATATTGGCGTTAGCTTTGGGTGGATGAAGTGGGGAACCTTGTTTCTCCTAGAAAAGAGTATCAGTTCCGTTTTGGTCGGGTTGACACTAAGTCCGCTCCGTTATCACCAGGCACTAACCTCATTTAGTGCTGTTTCTAGTCTCTGTGATATAGTATTCAGATGGAATCCAGATTTTGCAATCGCTACATCATCTGCGTATGCAACTGTTTTAATATTCATGGAATCCAATTTTTTTAGCAGATTATTAACCGTCACATTCCACAACAGGGGTGACAGCACACCACCCTGAGGTGTACCTCTGTGCGCTTGCTTGGTGATGGTGACTGTACCTATGGTAGAAGTGATGATTCTGCGAAGTAGCAAATTTTCAATGAGCTGATAGATCTCTCGATCAACCCTCTATGGATACATGTGTCAGGGCATGGCAGGGGTATACTTGTTGAGTATCACTATAGGGATGACAGCCTGGTAAGTGGGTGTTCATTTGGACCTCTAGAGATCCGTTACTATCTGACGTCCAGTTTCCATCATTATTCTGGATGTAACTGGGTATCGACGGTTTTTTCGCTAGGATTTTACACAGCCTGCTGGTCTCGGAGTGGGATTCTACTTTGTTACAGAATTCTCTACAAGTTTTGCGTTTTTCATTCCTGATTTCATTTTTGAATTTATTCAATGAGGCTTTATAAAGTGACCAATTACCTGTCCTTTTTGCCGCATTGAAAAGTTGTCTGCAGTTCTTACGACTTTCTGCAATGCTATCAGACAACCAAGGTAGTCTCTTATTTTTGCGTTGTATAGATGCCCCACAAGATAGACCAGTGGCTTCTTTAAATGCATTTATTAGCGTATATACAGCTAAGTCAATATCCGCAGCCTCTCCTATAATTATATATATAATTTAATTTTTAGGCAAAAAAATATTCCCCCCCCAGACAATAATCCCAAAAATGTTCCACAGTGTAATTGGAGGTTGCGCAATCAAGTTCGTGAGGATTTGGTTCCGTACCTCCCAGTTTGTTTTATATCTGTTAATGTATAATCTTGCGTTCCTATTTGAAATGCTAATTAAGAATGTTAAATAGCGATGGTCAGAGAACGAGCATTCTCGAATTAACTGAGCGTGCCTCGAATTTACTAGAGTTATGTCTAATACCTCCTGCCTATTACAGACTACGAATGTTGGTTCTGAACCCTGATTTATTATTGTCAGATTATTGTCCATAATTTTTATTTATTTTTTTTAATACATATAACTTATTTATTGCATCTTCAAAAAAATGAACTAACAATAAGTAATCAAATCTTAAGTCTAGATATAATTAATGTGTCCGACCAATGCCGAAAACAATTTTAGTGATAGTAGTTATTAATACAATAATTATGTACTAGCAAAAAAAATTATTCTCAAAAAGTTTCATCTGAGGTATTGCGTATTAGAGCCTTGGTGTCCCTCTTTTTTAAGCAGATGTGTCCAGTAAAGTTCAAGATGTTACGAGCAAGGGGATTAGGATGGGACTCGAGTTTAGTTAAATATTTGCCTGCGTATTTTGAAATTTCTTCAGTCACTAGTGGCATATTTAAATCACGATGTAAATTTGAATTTTTAATGTACCATGGAGCCGATGTTATTAAACGTAAAATTTTGTTTTGTCTTCGTTGGATTTTCTCAACATTTGAAGCTGAAGCAGTGCCCCATAACTGAATTCCGTAGCACCATATTGGTTTCAAAAGCGACTTGTATATTAACAGTTTGCAGTGTAGGCTGAGTGTTGAATTTCTGCCAATCAACCAATGTATTTGAGATAACTTAAGTTTCATTTGAGTTAGCTTAGAGTCAATATGATGTTTCCACGTAAGCCTTCGATCAAGGTGAATACCAAGGTATTTCACGTGAGAATGTTGAGGAATATTCTCATTGTTTATTCGAATGGGGGAACAAGTATCTCTTCTTAGGGAAAACGTTATATGGACACACTTTTGTTCATTTACTTTAATTCTCCATAAGTTCAACCATATTTCCAACTGCGTAATATGTTCCTGGAGATTGCGGGATGCCTCAGAAGGGTTTTCGTGCATACTCATACAGGCTGTATCATCGGCAAACGTAGAGGTATGGATATTATTGCTCACAGGCATATCACAAGTATATATTAAATACAAGACTGGCCCCAGAATACTACCCTGTGGGACACCGGAAGATATAGATTCGGGCACACTCATGAAGTCTCCTTCCACAACAGTGAACTTCCTATCAACAATATAACTTTCCAAAAGTTTTTGAATGTTTATTGGCAGGTATGTCTTCAATTTTAAAACTAGGCCTTCGTGCCATACTTTGTCAAACGCTTGAGAAACATCAATGAAGAGGGCAGAACAATATTTCTTTTCTTCAAATATCTTCCTTATAACTTGCACCAACCTATGCGTTTGCTCAATTGTGCTATGCTGACTTCTAAAACCAAATTGATGATCCGGGATACACCTCTTATCAGCTAAAATTTTGGAAAATTTAGTCATGAGCAGCTTTTCGAAAAGCTTTGAGATTGTTGATAGTAAGCTTATAGGCCTATATGACTCAGCCTTGGTAAGATCTTTACCCGGCTTTGGAATCATTTTGATCTTCGCCAGTTTCCAGTTATGTGGAAAATACTGCAATCGCAAAATGGCATTAAAAGTAAATAGCAGGATTCTTATTGCGATTAGAGGCAAATTCATCAGCATCTTGTTACTAATTCCATCAATACCTGGAGCTTTCTTCGGGTTGAGTTGAGCAATTATTTTTTGTAATTCACACAGCTTAAACCTTATGGGACGAGGGGGTAGAGAAACTACACTCGGCAAATCAACAGCGCCCGTACATGAATAGGGAGTGAATACAGCTTTTAAATGCTCAGCAAATAAGTTACCTTTCTCACTATCGCTTCTTGCCCATCCTCCGGTCGAAGTGCGCAGTGGTGATTTAAGCTGAACGGGTCTTTTAAGATTTCTAGCAGCGCGCCATAAAGAGTAATTAGATGCTGACGTGACATCGAGACCTTCTAGAAATTTTTCTAGTAATGCTGTTTTGTCCGACGATAGCAACTCTTTGAGTCGTTAAGTACATTCTTTAAGTCTGAGTTTATTTAGGGGTGATCTGTGTTGTTGCCATTCTCTTCTAGCTCTCCTTTTTTCACATACAAGACGTTCAATATCCGCAGAATAAATTCTATTAAAGCCAGTCTGCGGATGGGAAGTAGTGGCATGTTCAGCAGCCTCTTTAATATTTTCGTTAAGATTGGCAATGTTAAATTCGATATCATCGGATGTACTTAGCTTAATGTTTTCCGTACAATGACTACTGAGACATTTTTTGAACCCTAGCCAATGAACACAACTTATCATCTTCACATATGAGTTCGGCAAATCACTCCTTAGTGGGTTAAAGATTGTAACTATTGTGGAAGAGTGATCGGAGGAGAGATCTAGAGAGCCTCCACGTGAGTTAGGTCCCTAGGGATATTTTTCATGACACCAAAATCTATTACATCCGGAATTTTTTGTACGTCAGTAGGCCAATAAGTGGGCTCCCCACAAGAAATGACATCCAAGTCCATTTTTGAAATTGTATTAAACAACGCTCGACCTCAAGACGCGAGCCCCAGTACGTATGTTTTGCATTGTAGTCGCCAGCTGCCAGAAAACAAGATCCAAGCGATTTGTAGAACTTCTCATACTGCTCTTCTGTAACTGCAAATCTGGGAGGTGAGTAAATTGATGATATCACGAAATTCGCACAAAAATTTTCTACGAAAATATTCGTTGCTTGCATATATTCTTCACAAACGTTGTCAAGGATATAGTGCTTGAGTCTTGACTTAATTAGAATTGCTGATCCACCGCATGCTCTCCCTCTCGGGTCCTTTGAATCATATAGAGTGTAACCATTTAATTTGAATAAGCTTCTTGATGTCAAATGAGTCTCAGAGACCAACATTATATCAAATATTTTTTTCCATAAGGAAGTGCTCGAGCTCATTTTTGTGTTGGCGAATGCCGTTTGCGTTCCAGAAACATATTTTTAACGTGTTCATTGGCTTGTTAATTAATGCTTGAAGCAGAGTATTCTGCATTCGTAGCATTTCTTGCATCATGTTAGTCATATTTGTAGTAAAGTTTTTTATAGTTTGCACTAGATTATCAATAGTGGCTTCAAGGCGGCTGAAATTAAAGCTTGTGGTAGCATTTGTCGAATTACTTGTTGTTGGTGGGGACACTTTCTGCGTGGGAATTGAATTTGTCTTAACAGCATCCGCATACGATACTCGTAAAGTACTTGGTTGGCTCATTGGAGGAAAAGTGGCGTAGTAAGCATTTGCTGATTGAGCTGGAGTTAATTTAGGTTTTTGTCCCATAGTCTGTTTAACGAAAGAATATACAGGGCAACCTCTGTAGTTAGCGGTGTGATTACCTCCACAATTACTACATTTTTTTTCTGCTTGAACTTTTGGCTTGGTACAGCTAGCAGTGCCATGCAATTCACCGCAGATAACACAAACTGTAGGTAAATTGCAGTAGGATTTTGTATGGCCATATTCTTGGCAATTATGGCACTGTACGGGACCTGAACGCTTGCGTGGCTCTTCAACTGTGATTTTTCGGTGTAAGAGAAACTTTACATTATAAATAGGATGGGTTTCATTTTTTTTTAATTGTATGTGATTCGGCTCCAGTTCAACCCGAAATAGGGGTTGGGGGACCTTTTCTCTATTAATTATATTAGTAGCGCTTTTTACTTTAAATCCTTGCTCGATAAGTGCGCATTTTACTTCTTCGGGGTCAACATATGAATCTATGCCCTTTATTGTCCATAATAACATCAAATATGCACTCACCTCTTACATTTGTGTCTGAGTTTCCCCAGATATGATGATGTGCATTTGCATCAGCGCCTATTAAGATAGGATTACCGCGCTTACTTGCTTCCTTGACTGCCTTTTGGACGAAAATGCTTGGTGGGGGGTCCGCGTGATCATGGGCCATATAGCATGAGAGAAGCCACCACACTGTGGTTTCTCCTGTCTCCCATGCTACGGCTACTGTATCCTCATCACTGAAATTATACAGAATGAAGATATTTAAATTAGTTTTCACCATAATACAGGATCTGATGTTTTTATCATTGTTACCTGATTTACTTACATACAGTAGTCTGTAGCCTTTTGCGCTGAGTCCAAGAATTGTGCCATTTACTGTCCATGGTTCTTGGATGAAAGCAATATCCACTCCTCGTTCTACGAGTCGGTTGGTTAATGCCGCTGAGGCTTCCTTCGAGTTATGAAGATTAATTTGGATAACTTTGGCCATTCTCAGATATCAGGATCATAATTGACAACGATGTCTGCGTCATCTGGGTTTGGATCCAGAAGAGCGTTTTCATCATCTACGAACTCAAGTCTATCCAGGAGGTTCCCAATTAGACAAGAGTCTGTTTGGGAGCACTCCGAAGCGACTAAATTCGCAGTTTCAACTATGGCCTCCGCGTTGGTCTTGGTTGTTTTATCAACCTGTACCCCTTGCGACCCCTCTGCTACAACGAAGTTATCGGGATTGGGTTTGTCATCACCACGGTAAATGCGCAGTTTGATGCCCATAAAGCCATAGTACACTAACCGTTGCTTTTTCTGGAGTAGAGACAACGTCTCCTTATTAAGGACCACGATCGCCTTCCTACGGGCACCAACCGGTTCGAAAACCTTTACTACCTTCCAGTCATTGGTTGGTAGGTCCGGGTTACCTTTCCGGAATATGTCCAGGATCTTCGCTGGGTCATGTGGTTCAGCCGGGATGACAGCAATTGCTCTCGGCCTGCGTGCTATCTCACTGACCGGGATCAATTCCAGTCTCGCGCCGGGCCACACTTACCCTAAAGACAGGATGATATCCTTTAATTTGGACGCCGATAATTCGTCCATGCAGGAGACTAGTTTCACGTGTTCTTGAAACCAGCCTGCATCCATGAATTGCGGCGAATGCCCTTGAAACACGCCAGTGTCCTGCATGTAAATGTACAGTAACTTCTGACAGATCAATCCCCATTTTTCATGATCGATTGCCCGGTCGCAGTTACTACGGTCAAGAACAGCCCTCACCAGTGGGTTTCTTGCAACCTCACTGTAAGGTTTGTTTGTGACCTTGGAATCCATCTGCTTTTGTCGCTTGCTTAATGGCTGTGCCCTTAGCTGCGGTGAAGGCTCCTCCCATGAGCGTTGCCTTTTAGGCGCAGTGGCTGCAGGTGTTTTTGCAGCTGCTTCAGGATTGGAGCCGTCGTGTGCAGCCAAGTGAGCCTTTGCCCACGCCAGCGAGGATTTCTCCTTGCTGGTTAAATCATTGGACGGCTTATTGCCCAACTGCTCGATATAGCGTCGAGCAGCCCGTAATTCACCGGTGGCTTTGCACATCAGGAAGCCGCGTTCACGCGTATCTAGTATGCTCGATCCAGATGCAGTTGGCACTGTCGGCTTTACACTGACTGGCCCATCCTTCTCGAGCACATTTATGATTTAAGGTGCAGTTGGCACGGCTGGTGTTACTCCAGCTGGCGCACCTTTTATTTGTTTTTTGGGTGCAGTTGGCACTGCCGGGGATTTACCGGTTTGTACACCCAATGTTATTTTGGCTGATTGCTCAGCTCTTAGTTTGGCTGCAGCTGATGTACTTGGACTAACCTCCAATGACACGCTGCGGATTAACCTTGCCCTTCCTAATGGAATGACAGGGTTTGGTAATTTTGTTTTTTAGTTTATTTTTCTCAATTTTGTTCCCACGAGTATACACGTAAGGGGTTGGACCACCCATGCAGTGACGGCGTACATGGGCTAGGCAAGCACGTTTTAACCGACCCGTGCGCTGGCGTCGGCGTGGAGCTGTTAACGACTAGTCTTCTTTAACCACTAACTAGCCATTCAGGTTCTCGGCACTGCTAACATACACCTTAACCTTACAAGTGGTTTAGGTTTGGTCAGCTGGCTCCATGCATGGAGAAAACAGCATCATGCATGCCACGACACATATTAAGCCGGACTCATGACCTCCTAAAGGAGTATCATGTGACCCTCTTAAGTTCATTTGGAGTAACTTCCCAGCACGATCTCCTTCAGAGTTGGAAGGTTATCGTGCTAGATAGCATCTCCCTATCATGATCACATACATGAGTGGAATGTTTCTCATGATCGAAAGTCTCCATACGTGCTTATCCCTCCCATGGTTCTCCCAACTCTGGCGCCTTTTTCTCAGGGTACCAGCGGTGAATTTTCACCAGCACGCAGGCTGGCCATGACAACGATCCTGCGAGTCTCAAACATGAAATCCCGTCGGTCCGTGCCAGACCCGGGACATGACAGCGACACAAATGACCACTTGTGCAGTGTATCAGGAGGGTCGCTGATGATGTCCCTCCCCTATCCGCCGCCTGGAGACGCGCCCGACTGGAGACTACTACTCCTACAGCATAGCTCGGTGCTAACCTAGCGCTGTTGTTCGGGTAAAATAATGTAAATATAAAAAAAATAACAATATTTGGGTATAAAGTTTTCATCGCTATGCAAGGATTTAAATCTAATTTAAACATCTTCATTGCAAAAGAAATAGCAATTGTTTTTAACAATAAGGAGCACATAAATTTTATTATTAAACCACCGTTTAACTTCAAAAGATTATCAATAGCAAAACAAACAGAAGCGAATTGGCTTACAATGAACTTTCATCATGTGAATCGGAATGACGAATCAATATCATTTAAAAGTTGTAAAATTTTTAAAATCCAGTTAAAAATATTCTTCAATCTATGTTAAGGGTGTGGAAAAGAAGAAATTTTTTGAGAAACTACTTCAAATCAGTTTTTAACATCGAGAAAATACAACTTAAATATCCGAAACATTTTCACTGTAGCCATCACAATTTTGGAGTTTGTGCTTTAAGAAATGCATATTTACTTTATCAATAAAATATTTAAAAAATGTATTTTATTATTATATTCTTACATTGTTACAACATATATTTACTATATATTTTTTTAAAATAAATATGATGATTAAAAATATACAACATTTTCTTCAATCATTTATTTAGTATATTTATATGGTATGTACAAAACACAGAGACAAATGTGAACAAGCGACAATAAATGATAACAAAACCCTCCAGTATCACGCACTTGCAACCAGAGGACCACTAGAAGTTTTAAAATATTTATTTAGTTTGATGATTCAAAAATCTATTTATACATATTTTGCATTTTAAAATTTAATTTTAAATTAATGGTTAAACAATTTAATTATACATTTGTTTTTGCGTTCAAAATCTTAAATTTAAGGCTGCCAACAATGCATATCCCTTTTCGTCTAGCATAAAATCCATAGTCAATTCATCCGTATCTTCTTTAATATAATTGAAAGCTGCCAACAATGCATCTCCCTCTTCATCTCGCATAAACACATCTTCCATTTGAAACTGGCCATTATAAAAGTACGACATTTGGTTATTAGGAATGTCATCATAATCATCGTGGTCGTTGTAAAAAATATATCTTATTGATATATATTAAGAGGCATATCGTCGTCCGAAAATTCTATTGACAGCGGGCTTACGGTTATCTCTTCCGTGCTGATGTCGGTTATCTCTCCCCGATTGCTACTTGATGTGTTCATTTTTATATTTAATACTATTTATTTTTAACGTTTACAAAAATTTTAATTTTGAAATTAGTGAAAGTACACTTGTTTGAATAATGAGAAAAATGTCCAGCAGTGACGTTTTATATACAGAGCATACGCTTATCTCTGAGAAAAACAATTATCTATCCTCTGCTTCTGTTGACAACTGATATTGTCTAAGACATATTTCATTCAAAAGCAAATAACAAACAGCACACTTTACGCCAAAAGTTTGGAATTTGTGTCTTAAGAAATGCATATTTACTTTATCAAGAAAATATCGAAAAAAATTTATTTTAATGTTCTATTCTTACATTGTTAGAACATATATTTAAGATATTTTTTAAAATAAATATGTAGAATAGAAATATACAAAACTGCTGTTTAGTCATTTTTTTTGTTTATACATAATAAGTAAATATGTACAGATGTATGGTTTGTTCAATAGACAGAGATAAATGTGAGCAAGCAGTGCAAATAACAAAAAAAAACTAATGCCGAGCACACTATCGCATTATTTTGTGACAGCGCAACAGTGTGTACTAGTGACGATGTTTGTAGGTGCTGATATTTTATTGTTGTGTGGTAACGAGAGATGTGTACTCGACATTAAACGCTTGCTTTTTTTGTCATACTTACCCATCTGCCACCACTCAAGTTATTGTAAAAAGACAAACACACAAACGCAGGAATATAACGTTACCTCCAATGATAGCGCATCTCTAATTCCCTTTGACAAAAATTTCTCTAACCTTCAAATTAGTTCATTGCTCATAGATTACATATTTTATTCATCCCTTCAAACTCTTTAAACATAAAAAAAATAAAAATCAAACTAAATAAAACCAACAATAAAAGCATTGATACATTATCAGCATACATAATTTCTTTCTAAAATACCATTGCATGACCACCAGCTAAAAAAGAATATTACAAAAAAAACTAACAACATTTTCTCTATACAAACGCACACAGACTTAAGAACATTCAACTCTAAAACCATAAACCTGATGCAACTACTTGACAAACAAAAAAAAACATTTTTATCAAAACTAAAATTTAAACAAAAACATAGGTACAACCCTGCATACTAACATAATATACTTGGCACATCGACGGACGGACAGCAAACCATCCTTATCTCACACTTATGCAAAAAAAAAAACAAAACATCATCATCACGTTCATTTCTATCTACAAACAAGCCATAACCCTCGTCACCATTGACATTAATTACCCAAATTTTTATTTTAAGTGCCTATAAATTACAAAATTTTGATTTTAATTACGCAAATTTGACAATTTTAATGGCCCAGTCGCATACATTACCCTACTATACATGTTTTCTAGATATATTCAGTTGAACCTGTGTGTCTTTGATCGCCGTAGCGTTTTCATATGATATCTTCTAGCCTATAGTTGAAGAAAATCGGTCCGGCCGTTTGTTCTGTATGTCGAGGGTATTTTTAGTTTTTAATTTTTATTAGATTTTTTTATTAATTTTTTTTATTTTTTACTTAGGTAACTTCATTCATTGTTCAAGTATCATAATTTTTGTTTAACAAAAACTATAAAATTTAAAATTTGGATTTTTTTTTTTTTTGGAGAATACAAAATTAAGACCGAGTCACAAGAGTAAATATAGAACTCAGTTATAACAAAGTTGTGACTGACTTAAGACTTTTTCTGTGAACAGACATGTAATTAGGGTTGGCAGTCGGGCTTGTTTTGGCTGGATTGTCCAGCTTTTTAAGTACCTAAATAAAATTTGTCCAGCTAAAACAATTTTCCACAAAATGTTCTTAATATAGTATTTATCGCATTAAATTTGTTATATAAATTTCCTTATGGAAACATAATAATCTAGTTGCAATAGTGTCGTCCTTTGTACAATAATGATTTCATAGTTTATGTAACTACTTAAGTATATGGTGAAAGTATCATCTCTTGTGTTCTATCATCACTAACATCTTCAAACCCTAACATAGTGTCCAAACCTGATAAATTTATATCATGATGAATATCAAATTGATATCATGATGTAAATTCATCACGTATATACTGAATTTATTAATATTATAGCAGCGTTATGATATAATCAGCAGAGCTCTCTGCTTGATAAATTCATCTTGATATCAAATGTCATTTTATGTATAACTGTGTATTTAACGTTTATTTATTAAACAATTTTCGTTCAAAAAGACGGCACACCAATTATTTGTGGCCAGAAAATTAAATAACACGCAAATTAGATATTTTTCGCAAGTATTTTGCAAATATTTGTTTGATTTATCTTAATATAAAATCATCAACGTCTACCCCTTGGGGTTGATATTAATGAAAAAATGATATTAATGAAATGTTGTGGACACTATGTAAAGGTTTGGAGTTAACAAAATTCGTAAGCGTAAATACAAAATATATGTGGCAGAAAAAATAAAATTTTTATTAAGTTTTTTATAATTTTTTACACCCATGTACAGAAATTTTTGTGTGTCTTTTTAGTATAGTTTTTTCGTTATTTAATTTTAATACGTACAGCTACGATCAAAACAATATCAGCACGAAATAATATGGACACCTAACGTTAAAATTCAAAGAGGCTTATCTTTAAAACTCAATCGAACATTACTAAAAAATAAAGTGTTTTATAGACACTTTCATCTATTCGAACTGGAAAATCAAATTATTTTAATATATTTTGTAGACACCGGTTTATAAATTTTTTTTATATCTCGTTTTTTCAAATTCATAATTATGTATTTTTAGTACTAATCTTTGATAATTTTCAGTCATCATAATTTTTCTATCGACGAACAAAATAAAACAAAATAAATATATTAATATTTTTGTGACTGTTCAAAATGTGTGGTTGAAGTCTACTTACGATTTGTTAAAGCAACAATGAAATTCATATAGACATCGCTTAACCACCAGCAAATAAATTTCTCTAATACTTAACTAAATAGTTGGAAACAGCTTTTTTTGAATTATTAAACAAAAACTTAATAACTCGCTCTAGTCCCAACTTCCAAAGACTTTGAAGTTTTACTTAAGTTAGGATCACTGAAAATACCTCATTGTTTGTATAAAAGTAGTAGGGAAATACGGCATAGGATGAGGATGTTTTTTGGGAAGATTTTTTTTGTGTGATATGCATTTGCTTAACAAAATTTTTAATGTTGATAAATAGAGTTTTTATTTTTCATTGCACACTTTGTGTATGTATGTTAAAATGAATATGTCAATGCATATGAAAATACATATTTGTGAACATTTGCATATAATGGGTATACATGCATATGTGATTATTTGAAATAAATTATTTAAAATGTAAGAGATGGCAGTTTTCATTATTATGTAAAAGTTATATAAGAGTAATTATGAAGGTATGAGTAAAAATATTAAGAGATCAAAATTTTAGTTTCAGAAAACAAAACTCTCCTTATTAAAATTTGTTTAAATGTGTGCCAAATAAATTGATATAAAAACGCAGCTTCTAAAGTATTATTATTCATTAATTCATTGCAATCCTTCAGAAGTCAACTATGACTTCAAAAAATATTACAAACATTGAGGTTGTTGAGGCTTTTAATAAACTGAAAGCAAAATCATATATATCTGTGAAGGACTTACAACTATCGAAGCCATATAAAGTGATAATGATGTTTCGTCATAAGACTAAATATGGAAATATAGTGATTGAAGAACTCGAGAATGGAATGATATATCTTCCCAAACGCTACAATAGCTTAGAAGACAATGTAATTGAAGGGGCTAAGGATGAAAAATTTTCTTTAAAAAAGAACTAGAAAATTATTCCTACATATTGGAATTGGCGGAGATACTTCCTGAGGACAACGAAAAAACTATTGAAGACAATGAAGGCTTCTACATTCCAAATTCACAACCCGTTTTTACTTGGGAAGGAGGCAAAACTCCGAAACTATATTAAAATATTAGTAACTATCATTTGAAATTAGCCTTATTTTGTAAAACGCAATGTTGTCAAATTTCTATGAACAAAATATAATTAAAATATATTAATTATGTATTTAAAGCATTTTATAATAATAATAATTATAAATAAATTTAATGATTTCAACCAAATAAGAACACAAGATTTTTTAATTCAATTGTTATTTATTTTTTGACTTTAATATTTTAGAAATTTAAAAAAATCATCTGCTCTTTCAAATTCCTGATGTAATGGATGCGGATAATGATGGTGATAATTATTATTAAGTTGAATCCATTTCTTTAATAAGCAACATCCTTTAAATTTTGGGCCTTTTATACTCGTAGCTATTTCAATATTAAAGATAGTCATAGGTACTCCAATACTAATACAATCAATCTAAAAATTTATGTGTGAGTGAAATAATTATATTCGTATTCGTATGTAAAGAATACTTAGTTTTTCTTTCTTCTGTTTCCCCAGATTTTGAAATTTTATAGATTAGCCAAAATACTCAAATCAGGTTTCTAATAAAGAATTAATTATTTTCAAGTTAATGTCAATGCATCTCTTTCATTCTTAATAATTAGATATGAAAGTCAGAAACTAATGTTTTTACATGTTATCTTTACAACTCTCTATCCTGTTACGTATATTATATTAGTGAAATTATATGTTAATCTCACATGAGAGAAGTAAACATATACTTGAGTGACAATATTACATTAGTCTATCTCTTTCATAATTTATATTCGAAAATTATTTTGTATTTTAAAATTATTTTGTAAGCAACAACATATTATTTTCTAACAGTCGTAAAACAACATTGAAACAAGTATTTTATATTGATAAAAATAATTACAAATAATTGAAAAAAACAAATAAAGTGCAAATATTTGCTGAAAAAAAATGGCTGAAAAAATCCACGAAAGTCATCATTTTTCGGAATGTCACAAATGGTTTGGAGACAAAAGCAATTTAAAAATGCATGAGAGGACTCATGCCTCTACATCCTACACCATAATGAACAAAGCGAAAAAGCATGAAGCATTTAAAAGTAGAATTCAATATTTTTCATACAAAAATTAGAGGGAGGAAATTTTATTTCCTGAAGAATTTTTCGAATGAGTTAAAAAATATTCTTTGAAAATATTATCCGATGCACAAGTCCACCATCTGACATTTAAATACAACAAGGAGCTTGAATGTGACTATATAAAAATAGTGGATGATGAGATACATTTTTGTATGATTTCACACCGATCCAAAATGCAATTTGTAACAGTGAGTGATGATCTTTTGGAAATATTTAAAGATCAAACTCAGGAAATTTGCCGCGAAATGTCAGAGTTTCAGGAGAGGGACAGCGGATGGAGTCTAATTAGAATTAACAAATTGTATATTAACATAATCCGAGCAGAGTTTATCAAGGGCTTAGGCTACATCCCTCTTCCACGGTGGATTGAACACAAAAAACCATGTTTCAATATACGAAACAATGACGAATATTTTTATTTTAAATGGTGCATCATAGCAGCACTCTGTCCAACTGCACTAAATAATGATACAATAAATATTAAATCCAACACAATAACAATTAATAATAGAATTCTAAACTTTGAGAATTTAGAATTCCCTTTGAAAACTAAAGAAGAGACTAAAAAGTTTGAGAGCAAAAATCGTATGATTAGTGTGAATGTGTTTGGATTATAAGATAAATCCATCGTTGGGCCTTACCATTTATCTTCAAATAAAAAAATGCATCATGTTAACCTTTTGCTAATATCGAAAGATGAATACCCTCATTATGTAATAATAATTAGGTAATTATACGAATACATATATACATACATATATATATATATATCTATATATATATATATATATATATATATATATATATATATATATATGTATGTATATATGTATATATATATATATGTATATATGTATATATGTATATTATATTTTATATTATATTTTATTTTAACTAATTCGCATATAATAATTATAAATTTCAGGCTAATAATCAATAGTATAACCGGGCACAAAAGAAAAATCTTATTATGCAATGCTTGTCTTTAGTATTCTCAAGCAAGCAAGCTAAGCAGCAAAAAAGTTGTTGCCAGTATGAATCTATTTTAAAGTTTGAAAATTATCACAAGCAGTTGGACGTAGTTGTATATGCGGACTTTGGGGCATATCTAGAAAAGGTAATATAGAAAAGCACATTCCTTGTGGTTTTAGTTATTACATAAAATGTAGTTTTAATGATAATTCAGATAGATTTTGGTAAATTTAATTAATGACCTTACTGACATTTATTCAAACTTTTTATCAAAAATAGTACCAATGAAACCACTGAAAAATTAAGAAAAACTGTTACATGCTTTCTTCACAAATTGTCATATTTCTGGGAAAATTTTAAGAAATGGCAAAGTGCGCGACCATTGTCATTTTACAGGCAAGTATAGAGGGTTAGCACATAACTAATGCAATCTTCTTTTTAGAACTGCTAAGTTTATACCTGTCCTCTTTCACAATTTTTCCTCTTATGATTGTCATTTGTTTATAAAAGAACTTTGTAACTTTGATGGCGATGTGAAAGTACATTTCACTTTCAAAGTTCATTCCAATAGGAGAAAAAGAGAGTTTTGAAAGTCGTTTTTCAGACTCTTTTCGATTTATGGTCTCCAGTTTAGAATCGCTGGCAAACAATTTAAGTGATGATAATTTTCACATTCTTAATAAATTATTTGCTCAAAAAGAAGAATTCAATTTAATAAGATGAAAGGGAGTGTTCCCTTACTATTATATGAATTCTATGGAGCGCTTTAATGAAACTCATCTTCCCGCTCAAGAAAAGTTTTATAATTGTTTAAGTAATTCCGAAAGCTCTATGGATGATTACGAACATGCCAAGAAAATTTGGAAAATCTTTAAGTGTAAAACTATGCTGGATTACACCTTGTTATATTTAAAAACTGACGTCCTACTACTAACTGACATTTCCCAAAATTTTAGACAAATTTGTAAAAATATTTACATTACATTACATTTTTTTTCCTTTTTGATTATCACTACTTATATATTATTTATAACTATCACTAAGTTTATGTCCGACACTGGTCGGGCCTAATAATTATATTTAGATTTAAGATTTGATTACTTATTGTTAGTTAATTTTTGAAGATACAATAAATAAATATATGAAAAAAAAAATAAAAATTTACAAGCTTGATCCATGTTAATATCATACTGCCCCTGCTCTATCATGGGATGCCATGCTTAAGACCACAAAAATAGAACTAGAACTATTTACTGATATTAATATGTACAATTTTGTGCAAGATGCTATCAGAGGGGGTCTAGTATAATGTTCAAAAATGTATACTAAGGCGAATAATAAATATATAGAGGATTACGATTGTAATAAGCCTTCAGAATATTTGATGTACTTAAGTAGTGTGTTTATGATGATCCGGGGCCAATGTGCACCATAAGGATCAATGTAAAATTGCACATCATGCTAGGTGTGACCGTAGTCCTATTTTTCTTCATGCTATTTTATGTATGTATCAAAGTGCAATGTAAAAGTGCACTGCATGCTAGGTGTGGCCGATGTGTTATTTTCCGTCACCACGATTATTTTTAATGGAAGATAATTTGAAATGAAAGTTTTGTTGAGGGGAATTTTTTAAATATTTCGTATCTTTTTTTATCTTTTTCTATTTTGTTCACTTACAAGTGATACATTTCTATTGGTTATTGTGTTTGTGTGCGGTGGGAAATTGTATTATATTACAATGAAAATTTTGTTGAGGGGGATTTTTTAAATATTTCGTATCTTTTTTTATCTTTTTCTATTTTGTTCACTTACAAGTGATACATTTCTATTGGTTATTGTGTTTGTGTGCGGTGGGAAATTGTATTATATTACGATGAAAATTTTGTTGAGGGGAATTTTTTAAATATTTCGTATCTTTTTTTTATCTTTTTCTATTTTATTCACTTACAAGTAATACATTGGTTATTGTGTTTGTGTGCGTTAGGATATTTCATCATGTTATGTATGTATGTGTGTGTGTGGCTTGTGTTTTCATTGAATAATTTTCTATCTGTGTTTTTATATCACATATCTTGTTGTTGTCTCTTTTTATTACAAATGTGTGTATTTGTATGCATTCATCAGTTCTATTGTTATTAATAGAATTGTATATAAATTATCTAGCAGCATGTTTGAAACAGTTCTGTCTATTTTTATTACACTTTAATATTTATGTGCATAGGGATGTACATAAAAACTTGCTCTTTACATCATTTAAACCACGCCCACAATTTAGAGTATAAATAGATCGGTAAAAATTAATATAATTCATTCTTGTTTTGAAAATTTCATCATAACATATCATTAAAAAATTATTAAATAAAACCGGAAAATGGACATCTTTACTTGCGATATCTGTGGAAAATCATTTAGTCGCAATTTTTGCTTAAAACGTCATGTGAGAACGCAACATCAAGGTTCATCAATGATGTGTAACGTATGTAATATACGTTTCTCGGATCGTAAAGAATTTCTCAAACACACTCATTTTATTGTAAAGATTGTGGAGATTATATTCCTAATATATCATGTAAGAACAAATAGACATAAAATTAATTGTGCTAAGATGTTAGACAATGGTTTAAGGTGTATAAACTCAGTATATCGGGGCCGCATTGCAACATATATGATCGAAAATAGCAATAAAGACAACTTAATACCTGAAACTTTTTTGGGTGAAATTGAAGTCCAAGTGGTTGAATTGTTGAGAAATATGCTTCAAAAACATTGCTCCATAAAATTTAATTGTGAACTATTTTGTGAATACGTGTTGATAAAAGAAGAACAAGACACATGTAATATCAACGTAAAGTCACACCAAACTAAAATGACTATACTTAGCAGAACCTCAACAACAGATGATATTCACCACAGTTACAGTGACCAGTGCAATATTATTTTGAAAAAGATGAGCGAATTTCAAGAGCGTGATAGCGGATGGGCTTTAATAGAAATATCACACATCGAAATTAATATTAATGAATACAAATCCATTAAAGGTTCACAATACATTCCTCTACCACCTGCAATACAGAGAAAGTTTGCGTGCATTAACGTGCAAAATAAGGATGAGTATTGTTTCAAGTGGGCCATAATATCGGCTCTATGTCCAATCGCTCATGGACAGCATCCAACGAGATGTTCATCATATAATATTAATAACATACAAGATGAAACCATAGTGCTGGAAAATAACATCGTTTTAAATTTCAAAGAACTTAATTTTCCCTTGTCCGTAAATAAAATAAAGGTGTTTGAGTTGAATAATCTGAATATCAGCATAAATGCGTTTGGTTTGGAAGGGGAAAACATAGTGGGTCCATACTACTTTACTGCAGAGGAAAAAGCCAAGCACATCAATTTATTGCTCCTAGAAGATGGTGAACGATTCCACTATGTCTGGATCAAAAATATTTCAAAGTATGTCACTAATATTTATATTGATATATACTAAAATATATTAATAAAAAAAAAAACAAAAATATTCTACTTCTTTTATTTAATTACAGATTGATTAGAAGTCAATTAACAAAACACGGGAACTGTGTATATATATGTAACACTTGCCTTATTTACTTCCATAATGAGACATCATTAAAAATTCATAAGGAGCAATGCAACAAAATTGTAACTAAGATGCCAACGGCAGAAAATAATTTAGTGAGTTTTAAGAATTTAAAAAAGCAAATGGATGTACCTTTTGTGGTGTACGCTGATTTTGAATGTATTCTGGAATCAGTTAATGTTCAAAATTCAGCTAATGTGAAATCTACACAAAGGCATATCCCATTTGCTTACAGTTATTATATAAAATGCTCATTTAATTCTACTTTAGATATATTTAGAATATATAGTGGTGATAACTCACCAAAACATTTTTTTACTAATTTAGTTAACAATAGTCTAGATATATATAACAATTATTTAAATGTAATTAAACCAATGAATTCCTTAACACCGCTTCAACAGATTAGACAAAATGAGGACACAATTTGTCACATTTGTAAAAAAAAATTATCTGTTGAAGATCGCGTGGCCGACCATTGTCACTTAACAGGTGAATATAGGGGGCCAGCACATAAAAAGTGCAATTTAGAGTATCAAATCGCAAACTTCATCCCTATATTTTTCCATAATCTTTCGGCATATGATTGTCATTTGTTTGTGCGAGAACTTTCATCTATCGAAGGTGATATAAATATAATTCCTTTAAATAAGGAATTATATGTATCCATTTCAAAAAGAATTTTTATTAATGAAAAAGACACGATTGAACTGCGTTTTCTAGATTCTTGTCGGTTTATGCCATCGAGTTTAGAAAAACTAGCAGGCTTTTTGTCCGATGATGATTTGGCAACTGTTAAATCAACCTACCACATTGACAATGAATTCAATTTAATGAAGCGTAAAGGTGTCTTTCCGTATGACTATCTAGATTCCGTAAATCGACTCCAAGAAACACAGCTACCACCCCGTTCATGCTTCTTTAATAAACTCTCTAATGAGTCGTGTAGTGTTAATGATTACGAACATGCTGAAAAGGTTTGGAATACATTCAATTGTAACACTATGTTGGACTATCTGTTATTATATTTAAAAGTAGATGTTTTATTGCTTTGTGTGATATTTTTGAAAACTTCCGTAAAGTTTGTAAAAACATTTACAATTTAGATCCCTGTCAATATTATACTACCCCGGGTTTATCTTGGGATGCAATGTTGAAAACAATGGAAATAGAATTAGAATTGTTAACTGATATTAACATGTACAATTTCGTTGTACGGGGTATTAGGGGAGGTATAGTTCAATGCAGTAAGCGACATTCGATAGCAAATAACAAATACATCAGTGATTATGATCCTACAAAAGAATCAAATTACCTTATGTATTTAGATGTAAATAACTTATATGGCCATGCAATGTCTCAATACCTACCCTTTAAAAATTTCAAGTGGGTTGAAAACTGTGAAAATTTTAATGTAAATAATGTAAAAGAAGATTCTACAGTTGGTTACATATTGGAGGTAGATATAGCATATCCAACCAAATTACACGACTATCATAGTGACTTACCATTTTGTGCAGAAAACAAGAAAATTGAAAGCATGAAACAACGAAAGTTAATAACAGATTTAAACGATAAAACCAATTATATACTACATTATCGCAATCTTCAACAATGTATGAAACATGGTCTGATTTTAAAGAAAATTCATAGAATTCTTGAATTTAATCAGTCGAATTGGTTGAAAAAATATATCGATATAAATAATCATCATAGAACATTAGCTAAAAATTCATTTGAGCAAAACTTTTTTAAACTGTTAAACAACGCTGTATATGGTAAAACTATGGAAAATGTCAATAAAAGAAAGGATATAAAAATAGTATGTGAACGGGAGAATAAAGGTAAGCGATTAGGAGCAAGAGCTCTTATTGCTAGACCTAATTTTCATAGTTCCCTCAAAATTCATGACGAAATGGTTGCCATTGAAATGAGTGTAGTACGAACTGAATATAATAAACCCATTTACATTGGGTTTGCTGTTTTAGAATTATCAAAATGGAAAATGTATAATTTTCATTACGATTATATGAAACCTAAATATTGTGAAAATATTAATCTTAATTATATAGATACTGATTCCTTTATATATGATATCAAAACAAATGACCTATATGATGATATTAGAAATGATATTAAAATGCATTTTGATACATCTGCATATCCGGAAGATAATGTATTCAATTTTCCTCTGATGAATAAAAAAGTATTAGGGATGATGAAGGACGAATGCAATGGTAAGTTAATTAAAGAGTTCATTGGCTTACGAGCTAAAATGTATTCTGTAAAAATAGATAAGCTAGATAAGGAAATAAAAAAAATAAAAGGTGTAAAACAATGTGTTACAAATGAGTTAAGTATTAATGATTTTAGAAATTGTTTATTAAATAAACAGTTATTTTATGATTCTATGTATGTATTTAGGTCTAAGGTGCATAATATTTATACGCAATACATTAGCAAGTTGACATTAAGTTATTTAGATGATAAGAGATTTGTACGTGAAAATGGTGTTGATACTTATGCGTGGGGGCATTATAGATTAAATTACCATTCATCAGTATCAACACCAGAAATAGCACTAGAAAGAACAAATTTAAATATGTATGAAGAATTTATGGAAGAAGATGATGATATTCTCCTAAATGTTTGTTTACCGTCATCATCATAAAGAGAATTAGTGCTAGAAACAACAAATTTATATATGTATGAAGAATTTATGGAAGATGATGATATTTTTCTTAATGTTTGTATAGATGTGTAATTAACCTAAAATTGTTAAAATAAGAATCAATTGTAAAATAAAGAGATTATGAAAAAGAAAAGTACAAAATTTTGTTTTTATTTCATATTATATTTATTGAATAAAAATTTTAAACATAAATGTCCACAATTAAATGTATTGAATTTTTGTTTTTGTTTATAATTATATTCAATTGGTGTTTTTAAGTAATTAACTATTTCAACTGGTGGATGGAAGTTTCCAAAACTATCAAAGTATTCTTTATAATTACGATTTTTATAATAGGCTACCCAATGCGTTCCAGGACCAGTAGAACTATCTAAATTAACAATACCACATTCTTGAATGAATGTCTTTTTAGGTAAACGATCACGCATAAAAACACCTCTAAAATTTTTGAGTTGTTTAGCATATTTCATTAAATCTAGATCAGTTAATGGTCGATTGGGTAGACTATCTAAAAGTTTTTTGGAGCTGGGTTATAATAAAGACCATATCCAGTTTTGTATGTTTTAAGGTATAGACCTTTTCCCATAGCAATTGATTCCATATGTCTATTATGTCTTGTAGCCTCTGCTAGCTGTTGCTTTCCATTTTTTATATCATTTACAGCCTTAATAATAGCTGATCCACCGGTAGCTAAACCTCCAAGTGCTGATAAAGCTGTTAAGATTGGAATTAGTGGAAGAAATCCACCAATTTTTGGTATTGGTATAACTCTTGGTATCACAATATTAGCCCTCTTTTCCCCTTTAAAGTTTGAAGCAACGGCTTTTTGTGCAATTTTAACAACCGCATTTAAATTGTCTGGTTTTTCATTTTTCAAGAGTTTCAGGGTATTTTTTACAGTGGTTGAAAACAATTTGGTATCACATGCCTTTCTCTTTTTAAAGTTTCTCTTATTCGATTTTCTACATTTAGAATTACTAGTATTCTTCATGCCTAATCCAAATTTAACTTTTGCTTTCATTGCGTTCGTTACGAACCAAGCGTGTGCTCGTTCTTTTAAGCTACTATCTTTAGATTTTACTCGTTGCCACGCTTTTTCAGCTAGTATTTGATCTGCTTGATGTCTTTTATTAATATTGCTTGTTTCTGAATATGCAATGTCGTGCTCTCTACAAGCAACATCTAATAAATTTATCCCCTTGTCTCCTCTTGCTAAACGTTTTTCAAGTTTTGTTCCAGGTCCACAAAACTGATAACCAGGTAAATGTAGTTCAATAGGTAATTTGTTTATTAAGTTGTTTACTAAGCCGCTACCAATCTTACAGTGATTATCTCTAACTCCTTTGTTATAGTTTACAACCATGTTAATGTTTATTCTTCTTTAATATACATATGTATGTCTTATGTGTTCCATACTAAAAATGAAAATGATGAGATTTCCGTATATAAGATTGAACTTATAGCAAAAACATATTAGTTATCAATATGCGATTAGTAGAGCAAGCAAAACAAATTGTTATAAGAAATGTTGACGTATCACAAGAGCAGAAAACTAAAATTAAACATAGCACATTATTACCCAATTCAATACGTGCACTAATTGTAGGACCTTCAAACTGCGGTAAAACTAACGTAATGATTAGTCTAATAGAAAGTCCTAACGGTCTTAGCTTCAGAAACTTATATATATATTCGAAGTCCTTATATCAACCAAAATACTGTTACGTTAAGCAACTGATCGATCCGATAAAAGGAATTAATCTTTTTACATTTTCGGAAAATGAAAAAGTTTTAAGTCCCGCTGAAGCAAATTCTAATTCCATAATAATATTTGATGACGTTATTTGTGGTAAACAAGATAATATAAGAGATTACTTTTGCATGGGTAGACATAAGCATATTGACTGCTTTTATTTATGTCAAACATATACAAAAATTCCCAAACATCTAATACGTGATAATGCGAATATGATCATAATATTTAAACAAGATGAAATGAATTTACGACATATATATAATGACCATGTTATTGGAGATATGTCGTTTAGAGAATTTACGGATATATGTAGTGAGTGCTGGAAAGATAAACATGGATTCGTTGTTATTAGTAAGGATGATGCTGTAAATAAAGGACGATATAGAAAAGGTTTTGATAAATTCATACAACTGTAAGTGGTTTTGTCCAGAAGCAGATAAAAAGCAGATACAGAGCAGATAAAAGCAGATGCAGAGCAGATACAGAGCAGATACAAAGCAGATAAAAAGCAGATACAGAGCAGATAAAAGCAGATACAGAGCAGATAAAAGCAAATACAGAGCAGATACAGAGTAGATACAGAGCAGATAAAAGCAGATACAGAGCAGATAAAAGCAGATAAAAAGCAGATACAAAGCAGATACAGAGCAGATACAAAGCAGATACAGAGCAGATAAAAGCAGATAAAAAGCAGATATAAAGCAGATACAAACCAGATCAATATCAGATACAAAGAAGTTAACAACCAGATACAAATTAGTTCGAAATGAATAATAACAAATTATTAAAAGATATTGTTAAAACAAGAACGATATTAAAAGAAAAACTAAAAAATATAAAATTAAACGAAGTAGATAGACTCAATTTATTGGAAGATACATTTAAGCCTGTAACGAAACCCCTGAATAAGATAATTGAAAAAATTGATGATTATCAATCCGGTGATTTATTGAAAGATACATATACACCTACAGCAAAACCTTTAAAAAAGATAATTAAAAAAACACCTGATTACAAATCAGATGCTTATCAATCAAATAATGATATATCAGATTCAGAACTTCCATCACTACCATCCGATGATAGTTCTGATAACTTTGATGATGCTGAGGGTTATGATGATAATATGTTTAATAACATACCAACAAAAAGAAGAAAACTAGATTTACAAATAGTTAGCGAGGATAATAACGACGATAAGAACAACTTCAAGGTAACCGAAAATGATAATAATAAGTCCTCACTAGTCAAAAATATAGAACTGCTCTTGATTAATAAAAAAATAGATATGGTTTATGGGTTCAACATAGATGAAAGCGGAAACTGGCGATATGCAAATAATGAACTACATTTTGATGCAGATAATTCTATTCGAATAGGAAGTACAAAGTGGAAAATGACTCCAGGATTATTCGAATTAGTTTTTCATTTAAAACCTCTACATTACACTAAAAATGATTTGAAAACTTACAAAGAACTTTTAACGAGTACAAATGCATACAAACGACAATATCAACCACATGATCAAATTAAAGGTACACGAGCATATAAATATGTTAATATAATAAAACATTTAGTTACTACGAAACCAAATGTTTTAAAAAAAGGTAATGGATTATTAATAAAAACTGCAGATAATCGTAAATCTAATTATATATATTGGGATGATCCAAATGAACTAGTTGACAGATTACGTTTACTTCTTTCATCGGAAAGTGCTGGTCATAATAATCATAAAAACGAAATAATTTCCATTGTTGAAGAATTAAGAGAAGCTGACATAATATATTAAAAATGAGTTATATAAATAAGTTTGGAGAAAGTTCCATTAAGACTGATCTAAATAATTTAAAGTTAAGTACGTACAAATATAATTTCCAAATGGATGTCATTGCAAAAGATATCCAGAAAATGCATGTTATCATCAAAACCATTAAGGACCAAAGTGAGGAACTTAAACACGATTATAATTCACAATTAAACGTTATCAGACGAGATGTAAAAGTATTACGAGAGTTGATTACAAAAGCGATCGATGACGATGTTAAAGCTATTGAAAAAGTAGTGATTGATCAAGTTCATTTTGCAAATGAAGGCTTCTTAAAGAATATCGAGGAAAGATTTGATAATATTGAAGAATTTATATTTAAGTCAATTAATAAAAATGCTGTTGTAGATGTTGTTAAAAAACGAAAACTCGAGCTTCCTAAAATCAAAGGATAAAAATTATATATAAGCATATGAAATTTCCGTTTAGATATTAATAAGGAACAACTATTATACAGAAAATGAATTCAGATAAGAGAGAAATAGTCATCTCATCATTTTCATTTTTAGTATGGAACACATAAGACATACATATGTATATTAAAGAAGAATAAACATTAACATGGTTATAAACTATAACAAAGGAGTTAGAGATAATCACTGTAAGATTGGTAGCGGCTTAGTAAACAACTTAATAAACAAATTACCTATTGAACTACATTTACCTGGTTATCAGTTTTGTGGACCTGGAACAAAACTTGAAAAACGTTTAGCAAGAGGAGACAAGGGGATAAATTTATTAGATGTTGCTTGTAGAGAGCACGACATTGCATATTCAGAAACAAGCAATATTAATAAAAGACATCAAGCAGATCAAATACTAGCTGAAAAGCGTGGCAACGAGTAAAATCTAAAGATAGTAGCTTAAAAGAATGAGCACACGCTTGGTTCGTAACGAACGCAATGAAAGCAAAAGTTAAATTTGGATTAGGCATGAAGAATACTAGTAATTCTAAATGTAGAAAATCGAAGAAGAGAAACTTTAAAAAGAGAAAGGCATGTGATACCAAATTATTTTCAACCACTGTAAAAAATACCCTGAAACTCTTGAAAAATGAAAAACCAGACAATTTAAATGCGGTTGTTAAAATTGCACAAAAAGCCGTTGCTTCAAACTTTAAAGGGGAAAAGAGGGCTAATATTGTGATACCAAGAGTTATACCAATACCAAAAATTGGTGGATTTCTTCCACTAATTCCAATCTTAACAGCTTTATCAGCACTTGGAGGTTTAGCTACCGGTGGATCAGCTATTATTAAGGCTGTAAATGATATAAAAAATGGAAAGCAACAGCTAGCAGAGGCTACAAGACATAATAGACATATGGAATCAATTGCTATGGGAAAAGGTCTATACCTTAAAACATACAAAACTGGATATGGTCTTTATTATAACCCAGCTCCAAAAAACTTATAGATAGTCTACCCAATCGACCATTAACTGATCTAGATTTAATGAAATATGCTAAACAACTCAAAAATTTTAGAGGTGTTTTTATGCGTGATCGTTTACCTAAAAAGACATTAATTCAAGAATGTGGTATTGTTAATTTAGATAGATCTACTGGTCCTGGAACGCATTGGGTAGCCTATTATAAAAATCGTAATTATAAAGAATACTTTGATAGTTTTGGAAACCTCCATCCACCAGTTGAAATAGTTAATTACTTAAAAACACCAATTGAATATAATTATAAACAAAAACAAAAATTCAATACATTTAATTGTGGACATTTATGTTTAAAATTTTTATTCAATAAATATAATTTGAAATAAAAACAAAATTTTGTACTTTTCTTTTTCATAATCTCTTTATTTTACAATTGATTCTTATTTTAACAATTTTAGGTTAATTACACATCTATACAAACATTAAGAAAAATATCATCATCTTCCATAAATTCTTCATACATATATAAATTTGTTGTTTCTAGCACTAATTCTCTTTATGATGATGACGGTAAACAAACATTTAGGAGAATATCATCATCTTCTTCCATAAATTCTTCATACATATTTAAATTTGTTCTTTCTAGTGCTATTTCTGGTGTTGATACTGATGAATGGTAATTTAATCTATAATGCCCCCACGCATAAGTATCAACACCATTTTCACGTACAAATCTCTTATCATCTAAATAACTTAATGTCAACTTGCTAATGTATTGCGTATAAATATTATGCACCTTAGACCTAAATACATACATAGAATCATAAAATAACTGTTTATTTAATAAACAATTTCTAAAATCATTAATACTTAACTCATTTGTAACACATTGTTTTACACCTTTTATTTTTTTTATTTCCTTATCTAGCTTATCTATTTTTACAGAATACATTTTAGCTCGTAAGCCAATGAACTCTTTAATTAACTTACCATTGCATTCGTCCTTCATCATCCTTAATACTTTTTTATTCATCAGAGGAAAATTGAATACATTATCTTCCGGATATGCAGATGTATCAAAATGCATTTTAATATCATTTCTAATATCATCATATATCCATATAATTAAGATTAATATTTTCACAATATTTAGGTTTCATATAATCGTAATGAAAATTATACATTTTCCATTTTGATAATTCTAAAACAGCAAACCCAATGTAAATGGGCTTATTATATTCAGTTCGTACTACACTCATTTCAATGGCAACCATTTCGTCATGAATTTTGAGGGAACTATGAAAATTAGGTCTAGCAATAAGAGCTCTTGCTCCTAATCGCTTACCTTTATTCTCCCATTCACATACTATTTTTATATCCTTTCTTTTATTGACATTTTCCATAGTTTTACCATATACAGCGTTGTTTAACAGTTTAAAAAAGTTTTGCTCAAATGAATTTTTAGCTAATGTTCTATGATGATTATTTATATCGATATATTTTTTCAACCAATTCGACTGATTAAATTCAAGAATTCTATGAATTTTCTTTAAAATCAGACCATGTTTCATACATTGTTGAAGATTGCGATAATGTATTATATAATTGGTTTTATCGTTTAAATCTGTTATTAACTTTCGTTGTTTCATGCTTTCAATTTTCTTGTTTTCTGCACAAAATGGTAAGTCACTATGATAGTCGTATAATGTGGTTGGATATGCTATATCTACCTCCAATATGTAACCAACTGTAGAATCTTCTTTTACATTATTTACATTAAAATTTTCACAGTTTTCAACCCACTTGAAATTTTTAAAGGGTAGGTATTGAGACATTGCATGGCCATATAAGTTATTTACATCTAAATACATAAGGTAATTTGATTCTTTTGTAGGATCATAATCACTGATGTATTTGTTATTTGCTATCGAATGTCGCTTACTGCATTGAACTATACCTCCCCTAATACCCCGTACAACGAAATTGTACATGTTAATATCAGTTAACAATTCTAATTCTATTTCCGTTGTTTTCAACATTGCATCCCAAGATAAACCCGGGGTAGTATAATATTGACAGGGATCTAAATTGTAAATGTTTTTACAAACTTTACGGAAGTTTTCAAAAATATCACAAAGCAATAAAACATCTACTTTTAAATATAATAACAGATAGTCCAACATAGTGTTACAATTGAATGTATTCCAAACCTTTTCAGCATGTTCGTAATCATTAACACTACACGACTCATTAGAGAGTTTATTAAAGAAGCATGAACGGGGTGGTAGCTGTGTTTCTTGGAGTCGATTTACGGAATCTAGATAGTCATACGGAAAGACACCTTTACGCTTCATTAAATTGAATTCATTGTCAATGTGGTAGGTTGATTTAACAGTTGCCAAATCATCATCGGACAAAAAGCCTGCTAGTTTTTCTAAACTCGATGGCATAAACCGACAAGAATCTAGAAAACGCAGTTCAATCGTGTCTTTTTCATTAATAAAAATTCTTTTTGAAATGGATACATATAATTCCTTATTTAAAGGAATTATATTTATATCACCTTCGATAGATGAAAGTTCTCGCACAAACAAATGACAATCATATGCCGAAAGATTATGGAAAAATATAGGGATGAAGTTTGCGATTTGATACTCTAAATTGCACTTTTTATGTGCTGGCCCCCTATATTCACCTGTTAAGTGACAATGGTCGGCCACGCGATCTTCAACAGATAATTTTTTTTTACAAATGTGACAAATTGTGTCCTCATTTTGTCTAATCTGTTGAAGCGGTGTTAAGGAATTCATTGGTTTAATTACATTTAAATAATTGTTATATATATCTAGACTATCGTTAACTAAATTAGTAAAAAAATGTTTTGGTGAGTTATCACCACTATATATTCTAAATATATCTAAAGTAGAATTAAATGAGCATTTTATATAATAACTGTAAGCAAATGGGATATGCCTTTGTGTAGATTTCACATTAGCTGAATTTTGAACATTAACTGATTCCAGAATACATTCAAAATCAGCGTACACCACAAAAGGTACATCCATTTGCTTTTTTAAATTCTTAAAACTCACTAAATTATTTTCTGCCGTTGGCATCTTAGTTACAATTTTGTTGCATTGCTCCTTATGAATTTTTAATGATGTCTCGTTATGGAAGTAAATAAGGCAAGTGTTACATATATATACACAGTTCCCGTGTTTTGTTAATTGACTTCTAATCAATCTGTAATTAAATAAAAGAAGTAGAATATTTTTTTTTTTTTTTTTTATTAATATATTTTAGTATATATCAATATATATATTAGTGACATACTTTGAAATATTTTTGATCCAGACATAGTGGAGTCGTTCACCATCTTCTAGGAGCAATAAATTGATGTGCTTGGCTTTTTCCTCTGCAGTAAAGTAGTATGGACCCACTATGTTTTCCCCTTCCAAACCAAACGCATTTATGCTGATATTCAGATTATTCAACTCAAACACCTTTATTTTATTTACGGACAAGGGAAAATTAAGTTCTTTGAAATTTAAAACGATGTTATTTTCCAGCACTATGGTTTCATCTTGTATGTTATTAATATTATATGATGAACATCTCGTTGGATGCTGTCCATGAGCGATTGGACATAGACCCGATATTATGGCCCACTTGAAACAATACTCATCCTTATTTTGCACGTTAATGCACGCAAACTTTCTCTGTATTGCAGGTGGTAGAGGAATTTATTGTGAACCTTTAATGGATTTGTATTCATTAATATTAATTTCGATGTGTGATATTTCTATTAAAGCCCATCCGCTATCACGCTCTTGAAATTCGCTCATCTTTTTCAAAATAATATTGCACTGGTCACTGTAACTGTGGTGAATATCATCTGTTGTTGAGGTTCTGCTAAGTATAGTCATTTTAGTTTGGTGTGACTTTACGTTGATATTACATGTGTCTTGTTCTTCTTTTATCAACACGTATTCACAAAATAGTTCACAATTAAATTTTATGGAGCAATGTTTTTGAAGCATATTTCTCAACAATTCAACCACTTGAGTAGTAGGGAAATGGGGATTCTGCCCCAATTAAAATTGTTAAATTGTGGCTGAAATTGTGAAATTGTGGGCTGAAATTGTTAAATTGTGGCTGAAATTGTTAAATTGTGGGCTGAAATTGTTAAATTGTGGCTGAAATTGTTAAATTTTGGCTGAAATTTTAAAATTCTTGGAAATTTGTTTACATTAGGAGTTTTTTGTTTATATTAACTTTTTTTGTTTATATTAAGTATATGTATGTATGTATGTATGTATGTATGTATGACCGTGGGAACTTGTGCGTGGAATATTTTGTGGGAATACATTAAGGGGGTTTATAGCTTTAAGATTTTTGTATTTGTATGATTTTTCCTAATGCCGACGGGAAAACATCTTTATTTTTTCTAATGCCGACGGGAAAGTTATGATTGTTGTTAGACTGTGGAAATTTGTTGATGTCCGTGATTTGGGCAGGTGAGGTTTTTGTAACATGTAACCGTGGGAATTTGCGGGTGTATCTTTAAGGCAGCCTGTGTTTGGTGGGGGCGGGTGTTGTTGTAATATGTATCCGTGGGAATTTGTGTGCGGAATATTTTGTAGGAATATATTAAGGGGTTTATAGGTTTGAGGCTTTTATATGTGTATGATTTCCTGATGCCAACAGGAAAACATGTTTAGTTTTTTCAAATGCCGACGGGAAAATCATGGAAATGATTTTTCCTAATGCCGACGGAAAATTTGAGGGTATGTCTAGCTGTAGAAATTGAAGTCTGGCTGTGATTGGTAGAGGGTGGGGTGTGTCTAGATTGTGAGACCTTAAGGCTGACCGTGATTTGGGTAGGTGAGGGTGTTTTGTAATATGTAACCATGAGAATTCGGTGACGTATATGCTTGTTGGAATTTAAATCAAGCTGGGCTTCGTGGAGGGGCGGGATGTATTTGCGGGAGATCGACTGGTGGAGGGTGGGGAGTTGTTGTAATATGTATCCGTGGGAATCTGTGTACATGTATGTATGTATGTCTGTAAGAGTTTAAGGCTGTCTATGATTTATCAAAGGTGAGGTGAGAGTGTTCATGTAATACGTATCCGTGGGAATCTGTGTATATGTATGTTCGTAGGAGTTTAAGGCTGATTCTGATTTGAGGTGGGGGAGGGTGTTGTTGTGATAGATAGATAGAATGTGCCTATGTGTGTGTGTGTGTGTGTGTATGTATGTATATGTAGGAGTTTAAGGCTGTCCTTGATTTGAGGTAGGCGGGCGGTGTTGTTGTAATATGTATCTATAACAATTTGGGTGTTTATATGTCTGTAGGAATTTTTGTACATGTATGTCTGTACGAGTTTAAGGCTGATCGTAATTTAAATTGTTGAGATTGATCGATTGTATGTGACTTCGAGAATTAGTGTATGTATATCTGGAGGAAACTTAAGGCTTATCGTGATTTATGAGGGGCGAAGTGTTCATGTAATATAACCGCGCAATTTGTGTGTATATATGTAGGAGTTTAAGGCTGATCATGATTAATGAGAGGTGAGGTGAAGGTGTTCATGTATATGTATACGTATCTGTGTACATATATGTATGTCTATATGAGTTTAAGGCTAATCGTGATTTAGGTTGTGAGATTGATAGATTGTATGTTACCTTGAGATTTTGTGTATATATATCTGTAAGAACTTTAGGCTGACTGTGATTTGTGAGGGGAGGGGCGTTGTTGAAATAGGTTTAATTTTTCGTAGATGAATTTTGGTATGTGTGTGTGTGTATGTGATTTTCTCACCCTAGTATTTATATGTACGTTGAAATAAATTATTTCTCATATGAACATTTTTTGCTAGAAAATATTATCATATATCTGAACTTCCCTAATCCTAGTATGTTTTTCATATTGGAGGATGAGATTGCTTTATATTTTATCAAGCTTAAATTTGTCCAGTGTTAAAGTCTGTCGGTCAGAAATTTGTTTATATTTGTATAAATATTAATTTCAGATTTTGCAAAATTCTTGCGTACGATCATGGAGTATTTGTGTGTGTGTATGTGTGTATGCGCGATAGAGTTTGACTGGTCTGTGATAAGTTTGTTTATTTAAGTACATTTGTCTTCTTCGACTTTCGTCTTCAAGCGTCAGTAGCTTGGAGAACGGTTTGTATGTTTTCATGATGTAGATATGTAAGTGTGATTGTTAAAATCCAATAAATACTTGAGCATGGGTAAGAAATTTGAAAATATGTGTACATATGTACATATGGATCTACAAATTGATTTTATGTATGTATGTATGTACATACAAATAAGTCTGGGGCTCCCTGTTTAAATACATTTTTTTTGTCATGTGCTTTTGTTGCTGTTGTAAATATTCGCCTGGTCTTTTGTGTATAGATGTGAAATATCTCGATAGTTTTTTTATTTGAAATTAAAAAAGCGTTCTTTTAATTTTTAGATGTATTTACTTAAAAGTTTGTGAGGAGTTTCTGTTTTAAGTAAAATTTAATTCCTCTCTACTTGTAGTAAATATAGTATAAATATTTAATATATTTTATTTCCATTTGTTTAAAGTTGATGTAGCCTATATAGTCAACGTTAGAAATTTTTCGGTGTAAAATTTTTTCCAACTATCATATTTTTTCTTCACCTTTTTCATATATTTTAGGACATCTTGCATTGGCTTTAAAAAATGATAAACGCTTTGAAATGAAACTGATCCAGCAGTCCAGCTTTTTTTAACCACTTTGCTTCTCTTTCCTTTTTTATTGATAAACATTTAAAATCAAATGGTGGTTTTATAATGAAATTGTTATACTCATTATTGCGAAAAACATCCGCTACTTTTTTTTGTAATGAACATCATTCGAAACCTTACTTAATTTATAAGACTTTCAGGACTTTCTATTATTCGATCATTAGTAAAAATGCAGTAGCTGAGGTCATTGCTTACTGTTTCATATTAAATTTCTATATCAATTGAGCCGCTATTGAATAAAAGGAACTTTTATCTTAAACTTTAGTGCATTTGGAAGTGTTTGAGATTCTTTCATATAATAGCTTTGTTGGAATCTTAGATACGAGTACATATAATATAGAATTGTATAACGTTTATTTTTAATTTTTATGTTAAGATCATCATCATTTAGATATGAAACTAAATTTAAATGTACTTTTAAATTAGTTAAATCATAATGAGGAAACTTGTTTTCTTCTTGAATAGCGATCAACAGAAAACGAAATCGTTTTCTTACAATTTAGGTCTGGCCTCTCAACGGTTCCTCTAGTATACAAGATGACTTTCTATGTCAACATATCTGTCTACTCTTTGTCAACGTTAAGGGACAATTAAATGTTAAAATTTTAATTCCTCAAATTGTGTTACTTCATACTGATAATATATTTTCATTAATAAGGTATATGTTTATCTTATGAAGGTTACTCGCCTATGGCTTTTATTTGATGTTCTAGATGATTTTTTTCTCATTTTATTAAATTTCAGCGTATTGTGTATATATTTCTGATATTTTTAAGTGCGCTTTATTTACCTGTCAGACAAAGTGTGATACTCAGTCTCTCTTTTTAATATTTTTTTTTCTTCTTTTAATGTATCACTACTATTTTATCAGATTTTACTACTTGAAAAAGAGAATATTTATATAATTTTTAAACGTATTCATTTATACATATAGGTAAATATATGTATGTATGTATAGAGAAATTACTTTATCTACAAAGAAATACATGTTTAATAATCAACTATTCTAGAAAATCTATCTCAAATAATTCAGTTACCTCCACCATAAATTCACCGTCTGTGTTTTCATAGTGTCAGAAACATTATTAGAATAACTATGTTTGAGAGAATTTTTACATCGAGTTTTTCTACATGAGGTTTGCTGGTTGACCCCTTGAAGTTATTGTTGACGTAGGCTGGGTTGTATCACATTCAGATGTAATCATTTCTCACTTAAAAAAGGTTCTCATCACCTTCTATCAGGTTTTTATATTTTTCTAACATGCATGTCTTAGCATGCTTTTGTCCTTAGTGACGCAAGCGTCCGAGATGTAGTGGTGTTTCAGTTAAAAATCTATACTATTAGAATTTACAATTTCGCTCTTTTTATTCTTTTACAAAGTAGATACATATTTATGTATTTCATTTAGCATAGAATCATAATATTTCTTTACTTACAAAATTATATGACGTGAGGAATTCTTTTAAATTTGCATGCTTCGGCATGCTTTCAATATTTTTTCTGTAAATTTATTTTATACTCATACAGATACAGATATAAAGTAAGATCTGCTGATATTGCATTTTACAATTTATGTATGCTTCAGCATGATTCCAGTTGATGTCCATATTTATTCAGTAAGTTTGTTTGATACTAATTCATACACATATACAGTCTTAAAGATTGGAAATCTAAATCCAATTTATGTAGTTTGTCTATATTTTCTAAAGATTTGATAGCTATAGAAATGAATAGAGTGAAGATCTATTATAATAGCCCATGAGCATATTTTAAAATTTCGCTTGCTAGAGCTTTCGAAATGGAAAATGTACAATTTTCACTATAAAAAGTGATAATATTATGTGTTACTGAATATTAATTTATTTTGAACGCTTAAGTTTTCACAATATTTCATACAGGCCAACAAGTTTAGAGAATTTCCAGTATATTAAGTTAATTATCTTTCTTAAGACCTATCATTCCTAATCATTCCTTCAAAAATACAAACCAAACTAGATTTTTCCTGTTTAATTATATATTTTACTTTCATTAAATTTCAATATTTTGTTCATCTTCAAATTATTATATTTAGCAGCTTTTTCTCATTTGTTAAGTTAACTTTAATCGGAAACATTTAAATAGTGAGATGAACTTTTATATTGTATACGAGTACATTAAGTAATTCTTTGTATATTTCAATACACTTATATGAACCATCATCACATAATTCCTTTGGATGATCTATTAAATCATTCTACTATTGATGCTTTCATATTAAGTAATATTTAATATTCTACTTATGCATGAATTTTCCAATGTCTATTAAAAGATTCTTGGATGACTGGATGATTGTAATCCATTTGTAAGTTTTTTGGTACTCGTAACATTTCAAAAATATTTACACAGCCTAGGTTTTTTCGAGTGCAACTTTTATTTTCAACGGTATTGACCATAGAAACTTTGTGAATGAATCATTTACAGTCTACAATAATCAATAATTTCTATTTTCTGTAGAATAGTTTCCCATTTCAGCTAAATCAGCTCCATAAAAGATCAACTATTCCTTTCATTACATATCTACAATGCACAAACAATTTTCGAGATTTAGTATAGAGTTCGATTACTAAATTTCTTTTTGAAGACATTAAGTTGTTTTACAGATTTTTTGGAGAGTGTTGTGATCTACTTGATGCACTTTCAGCTATTTATACTATCATGTAGTTAATTTTCCAATCTATAAATTTTATTGTTCAGCTGTTCAATTTGTTTTTTCAAAAGATGATTTAATTTTTAGTATGTGTTTTTTCAATTTTATAACTATCTACTATCTCTAATTGTATTTCATGTTGTACTCCATCAATTTACATTTTAATATATTCTTGAATTATATTAATTCCTTAAGCTGTATTATTAATTTGTCCTATAGTTTATCGTTTTGAGTTTCCAGAAACAATTTACTGATAACATCATTCTCCGTCAGTGAATGATGATGATTCTCTATCCATGTATTAGTAGAAATTACATATTTTATATAGTTTTCAAAATAAAATTTCTCATAGTATTTCCATGTTTTATTATCATTCATTAAAGAAAATAAAGCTACTATTAGAGCCTATATTTGACCATCAACTTGTATTTTATCTTCATTTAGTTTTAGGTTACTATCACCAAACTTCCATTCATTATTCAAATCTTAATGTGGGCCATAGTTTGTATCTAATTCAATTCTTCCTTCCAAGACTGATAAATGAGTATAAGTGTCTTCAGAATTGGAAGTCTATGAGTAAAAATCATCTTCATCATCCTCATCATCATTCTCAGTTTAGCATCATTAAATAAGATGATATCATCAAATATTGTTCCTTCTGAAAGTTTCTTCGGTGAACTTGTCTCTATATTGACTGATGGCTTTAAACTTATATTATTTTCAGCTTCTATCTTGATTTTACTTTCTTCTTTCTTGTGAATTCTTTCAATATTTCTAGAACTATTTATGAATTCTTTGAGAGGTTCTGGTATAGGTTTAAATGTATCTTTTCTAGCTCACAAGTATCTATTTCACCAGTTTTTATACTACTTGTCAACACCAACTGTTTTAAAATTTTCTCATCCATGTTTAGCAAATAAGAGGTATCAGCTATTAGATTAGGTATCAGCTATTAGATCAGGTATCAGATCAGGTTATCAGGTAGCTGGTCTGGTTTTCAGATCAGCTTATCAGGACCTGGTCTGGTTTTCAGATCAGCTTATCAGGACCTGGTCTGGTTTTCAGATCAGCTTATCAGGACCTGGTCTGGTTTTCAGATCAGCTTATCAGGACCTGGTCTGGTTTTCAGATCAGCTTATCAGGACCTGGTCTGGTTTTCAGATCAGCTTATCAGAACCTGGTCTGGTTTCAGATCAGCTTATCAGGACCTGGTCTGGTTTTCAGATCAGCTTATCAGAACCTGGTCTGGTTTCAGATCAGCTTATCAGAACCTGGTCTGGTTTTCAGATCAGCTTATCAGGAGCTGGTCTGATTTTCAGATCAACTTTTCTGATTCAGATTGGGTTATCAGTTTACAAGTAGCTGCCTATTTATAACATTTATATGAATGCAGTTTAAGGTCAGATGAAAAACGAAAAAGTAAACTTTTATGCAGTCAAATTCTCTTTTTTTCTATAACGATCATCGTTATAGAAAAAAATCAATATCGTTGCTTATAATCAAAATTCATATTTATCCTTCCAACATGCATTTTATTTGTCTCATCTTACTTAAACATTATAATTACATTATGATTATCTGATATAAAATGTTTGGTGATTCTGGTATAAGTTTGGCATCAGCAGAATGCATCAACATTCTTATCTCACTCCATATAAAAATATGTTTCTCACATCTAACATCGTTAAATATCATATCGGAATTACTTTTAGCTTTGTTAGGAGAAATAACAGATTCAGTATCTGTAAATGTGTATTATCCCATTCCTTCAATTAATGAAATTATGTAATTTCTTTAAGTATCCATATTTAGGTTGATAGAGAGATTTTGAGTATTAATATGTAGATGTTTTAAAATTTTATTTCATTAAGACTTAGCAAGCCAATCATATCATATTTTTTATTTTATTTTTTTACAATTTGACAGACCAACTATTTTTGCGCAAATAAAATTTGGTAGAAGGGAACTATGACTTGTTTTTGAACTAACGTTTGATGAATCATCAAAAATTTCGTACCATCCTATTTTTAGGTTGTTTTGACTATGAGTATGCACCAATATTTATGAAATGTGTTTCATAAATATTGTCTCTTATTTAGAAAAAATAAAATAATACAGCTATACGACACCAGAAAATATTTTCTGGTATCGTATAGCTGTATTATTTTATTTTTCCTATATAAGAGATAATGGTCCCTACTCATAGTCAAAACAAAGTATATTTTAAGAGTTTAAAACCAGTATTATAATAAAAATACTGATTTTAAACTCTTACAGTCTTATTTATAAAAATTATTAAGACTTTATAAAGGTTTTTTTTAGACAAATTTTCATAAAAAATTTTTCTAAAAAAGCCTTTATAAAGTCTTAATAATTTTTATAAATAAGGCTGTTAAAATATACTTTGTTTCACTAACCACATTTGTGTAACTAATTGCATTTCATAAATATTGACGTATACTCATAATCAAAACAAATGATAGTTTTATGTTGTTTTGAATGTGAGTATACATCATTATCTCTTATTAAAAAAATAAAATAATACATCTACACGATTTCAGAAAATATTTTCTGATATCGTATAGCTGTATTATTTTATTTTTTTAAGAAGAGATAATATTTATGAAATGCATTTAGTTACACAAATGTGGTTAGTGAAACAACCTAAAAATAGGATGGTACGAAATTTTTGATGATTCATCAAACGTTAGTTCAAAAACAAGTCATAGTTCCCTTCTACCAAATTTTATTTGCGCAAAAATAGTTGGTCTGTCAAATTGTAAAAAAATAAAATAAAAAATATGATATGATTGGCTTGCTAAGTCTTAATGAAATAAAATTTTAAAACATCTACATATTAATACTCAAAATCTCTCTATCAACCTAAATATGGATACTTAAAGAAATTACATAATTTCATTAATTGAAGGAATGGGATAATACACATTTACAGATACTGAATCTGTTATTTCTCCTAACAAAGCTAAAAGTAATTCCGATATGATATTTAACGATGTTAGATGTGAGAAACATATTTTTATATGGAGTGAGATAAGAATGTTGATGCATTCTGCTGATGCCAAACTTATACCAGAATCACCAAACATTTTATATCAGATAATCATAATGTAATTATAATGTTTAAGTAAGATGAGACAAATAAAATGCATGTTGGAAGGATAAATATGAATTTTGATTATAAGCAACGATATTGATTTTTTTCTATAACGATGATCGTTATAGAAAAAAAGAGAATTTGACTGCATAAAAGTTTACTTTTTCGTTTTTCATCTGACCTTAAACTGCATTCATATAAATGTTATAAATAGGCAGCTACTTGTAAACTGATAACCCAATCTGAATCAGAAAAGTTGATCTGAAAATCAGACCAGCTCCTGATAAGCTGATCTGAAAACCAGACCAGGTTCTGATAAGCTGATCTGAAACCAGACCAGGTTCTGATAAGCTGATCTGAAAACCAGACCAGGTCCTGATAAGCTGATCTGAAACCAGACCAGGTTCTGATAAGCTGATCTGAAAACCAGACCAGGTCCTGATAAGCTGATCTGAAAACCAGACCAGGTCCTGATAAGCTGATCTGAAAACCAGACCAGGTCCTGATAAGCTGATCTGAAAACCAGACCAGGTCCTGATAAGCTGATCTGAAAACCAGACCAGGTCCTGATAAGCTGATCTGAAAACCAGACCAGCTACCTGATAACCTGATCTGATACCTGATCTAATAGCTGATACCTAATCTAATAGCTGATACCTCTTATTTGCTAAACATGGATGAGAAAATTTTAAAACAGTTGGTGTTGACAAGTAGTATAAAAACTGGTGAAATAGATACTTGTGAGCTAGAAAAGATACATTTAAACCTATACCAGAACCTCTCAAAGAATTCATAAATAGTTCTAGAAATATTGAAAGAATTCACAAGAAAGAAGAAAGTAAAATCAAGATAGAAGCTGAAAATAATATAAGTTTAAAGCCATCAGTCAATATAGAGACAAGTTCACCGAAGAAACTTTCAGAAGGAACAATATTTGATGATATCATCTTATTTAATGATGCTAAACTGAGAATGATGATGAGGATGATGAAGATGATTTTTACTCATAGACTTCCAATTCTGAAGACACTTATACTCATTTATCAGTCTTGGAAGGAAGAATTGAATTAGATACAAACTATGGCCCACATTAAGATTTGAATAATGAATGGAAGTTTGGTGATAGTAACCTAAAACTAAATGAAGATAAAATACAAGTTGATGGTCAAATATAGGCTCTAATAGTAGCTTTATTTTCTTTAATGAATGATAATAAAACATGGAAATACTATGAGAAATTTTATTTTGAAAACTATATAAAATATGTAATTTCTACTAATACATGGATAGAGAATCATCATCATTCACTGACGGAGAATGATGTTATCAGTAAATTGTTTCTGGAAACTCAAAACGATAAACTATAGGACAAATTAATAATACAGCTTAAGGAATTAATATAATTCAAGAATATATTAAAATGTAAATTGATGGAGTACAACATGAAATACAATTAGAGATAGTAGATAGTTATAAAATTGAAAAAACACATACTAAAAATTAAATCATCTTTTGAAAAAACAAATTGAACAGCTGAACAATAAAATTTATAGATTGGAAAATTAACTACATGATAGTATAAATAGCTGAAAGTGCATCAAGTAGATCACAACACTCTCCAAAAAATCTGTAAAACAACTTAATGTCTTCAAAAAGAAATTTAGTAATCGAACTCTATACTAAATCTCGAAAATTGTTTGTGCATTGTAGATATGTAATGAAAGGAATAGTTGATCTTTTATGGAGCTGATTTAGCTGAAATGGGAAACTATTCTACAGAAAATAGAAATTATTGATTATTGTAGACTGTAAATGATTCATTCACAAAGTTTCTATGGTCAATACCGTTGAAAATAAAAGTTGCACTCGAAAAAACCTAGGCTGTGTAAATATTTTTGAAATGTTACGAGTACCAAAAAACTTACAAATGGATTACAATCATCCAGTCATCCAAGAATCTTTTAATAGACATTGGAAAATTCATGCATAAGTAGAATATTAAATATTACTTAATATGAAAGCATCAATAGTAGAATGATTTAATAGATCATCCAAAGGAATTATGTGATGATGGTTCATATAAGTGTATTGAAATATACAAAGAATTACTTAATGTACTCGTATACAATATAAAAGTTCATCTCACTATTTAAATGTTTCCGATTAAAGTTAACTTAACAAATGAGAAAAAGCTGCTAAATATAATAATTTGAAGATGAACAAAATATTGAAATTTAATGAAAGTAAAATATATAATTAAACAGGAAAAATCTAGTTTGGTTTGTATTTTTGAAGGAATGATTAGGAATGATAGGTCTTAAGAAAGATAATTAACTTAATATACTGGAAATTCTCTAAACTTGTTGGCCTGTATGAAATATTGTGAAAACTTAAGCGTTCAAAATAAATTAATATTCAGTAACACATAATATTATCACTTTTTATAGTGAAAATTGTACATTTTCCATTTCGAAAGCTCTAGCAAGCGAAATTTTAAAATATGCTCATGGGCTATTATAATAGATCTTCACTCTATTCATTTCTATAGCTATCAAATCTTTAGAAAATATAGACAAACTACATAAATTGGACTTAGATTTCCAATCTTTAAGAATGTATATGTGTATGAATTAGTATCAAACAAACTTACTGAATAAATATGGACATCAACTGGAATCATGCTGAAGCATACATAAATTGTAAAATGCAATATCAGCAGATCTTACTTTATATCTGTATCTGTATGAGTATAAAATAAATTTACAGAAAAAATATTGAAAGCATGCCGAAGCATGCAAATTTAAAAGAATTCCTCACGTCATATAATTTTGTAAGTAAAGAAATATTATGATTCTATGCTAAATGAAATACATAAATATGTATCTACTTTGTAAAAGAATAAAAAGAGCGAAATTGTAAATTCTAATAGTATAGATTTTTAACTGAAACACCACTACATCTCGGACGCTTGCGTCACTAAGGACAAAAGCATGCTAAGACATGCATGTTAGAAAAATATAAAAACCTGATAGAAGGTGATGAGAACCTTTTTTAAGTGAGAAATGATTACATCTGAATGTGATACAACCCAGCCTACGTCAACAATAACTTCAAGGGGTCAACCAGCAAACCTCATGTAGAAAAACTCGATGTAAAAATTCTCTCAAACATAGTTATTCTAATGTTTCTGACACTATGAAAACACAGACGGTGAATTTATGGTGGAGGTAACTGAATTATTTGAGATAGATTTTCTAGAATAGTTGATTATTAAACATGTATTTCTTTGTAGATAAAGTAATTTCTCTATACATACATACATATATTTACCTATATGTATAAATGAATACGTTTAAAAATTATATAAATATTCTCTTTTTCAAGTAGTAAAATCTGATAAAATAGTAGTGATACATTAAAAGAAGAAAAAAAAATATTAAAAAGAGAGACTGAGTATCACACTTTGTCTGACAGGTAAATAAAGCGCACTTAAAAATATCAGAAATATATACACAATACGCTGAAATTTAATAAAATGAGAAAAAAATCATCTAGAACATCAAATAAAAGCCATAGGCGAGTAACCTTCATAAGATAAACATATACCTTATTAATGAAAATATATTATCAGTATGAAGTTACACAATTTGAGGAATTAAAATTTTAACATTTAATTGTCCCTTAACGTTGACAAAGAGTAGACAGATATGTTGACATAGAAAGTCATCTTGTATACTAGAGGAACCGTTGAGAGGCCAGACCTAAATTGTAAGAAAACGATTTCGTTTTCTGTTGATCGCTATTCAAGAAGAAAACAAGTTTCCTCATTATGATTTAACTAATTTAAAAGTACATTTAAATTTAGTTTCATATCTAAATGATGATGATCTTAACATAAAAATTAAAAATAAACGTTATACAATTCTATATTATATGTACTCGTATCTAAGATTCCAACAAAGCTATTATATGAAAGAATCTCAAACACTTCCAAATGCACTAAAGTTTAAGATAAAAGTTCCTTTTATTCAATAGCGGCTCAATTGATATAGAAATTTAATATGAAACAGTAAGCAATGACCTCAGCTACTGCATTTTTACTAATGATCGAATAATAGAAAGTCCTGAAAGTCTTATAAATTAAGTAAGGTTTCGAATGATGTTCATTACAAAAAAAAGTAGCGGATGTTTTTCGCAATAATGAGTATAACAATTTCATTATAAAACCACCATTTGATTTTAAATGTTTATCAATAAAAAAGGAAAGAGAAGCAAAGTGGTTAAAAAAAGCTGGACTGCTGGATCAGTTTCATTTCAAAGCGTTTATCATTTTTTAAAGCCAATGCAAGATGTCCTAAAATATATGAAAAAGGTGAAGAAAAAATATGATAGTTGGAAAAAATTTTACACCGAAAAATTTCTAACGTTGACTATATAGGCTACATCAACTTTAAACAAATGGAAATAAAATATATTAAATATTTATACTATATTTACTACAAGTAGAGAGGAATTAAATTTTACTTAAAACAGAAACTCCTCACAAACTTTTAAGTAAATACATCTAAAAATTAAAAGAACGCTTTTTTAATTTCAAATAAAAAAACTATCGAGATATTTCACATCTATACACAAAAGACCAGGCGAATATTTACAACAGCAACAAAAGCACATGACAAAAAAAATGTATTTAAACAGGGAGCCCCAGACTTATTTGTATGTACATACATACATACATAAAATCAATTTGTAGATCCATATGTACATATGTACACATATTTTCAAATTTCTTACCCATGCTCAAGTATTTATTGGATTTTAACAATCACACTTACATATCTACATCATGAAAACATACAAACCGTTCTCCAAGCTACTGACGCTTGAAGACGAAAGTCGAAGAAGACAAATGTACTTAAATAAACAAACTTATCACAGACCAGTCAAACTCTATCGCGCATACACACATACACACACACAAATACTCCATGATCGTACGCAAGAATTTTGCAAAATCTGAAATTAATATTTATACAAATATAAACAAATTTCTGACCGACAGACTTTAACACTGGACAAATTTAAGCTTGATAAAATATAAAGCAATCTCATCCTCCAATATGAAAAACATACTAGGATTAGGGAAGTTCAGATATATGATAATATTTTCTAGCAAAAAATGTTCATATGAGAAATAATTTATTTCAACGTACATATAAATACTAGGGTGAGAAAATCACATACACACACACACATACCAAAATTCATCTACGAAAAATTAAACCTATTTCAACAACGCCCCTCCCCTCACAAATCACAGTCAGCCTAAAGTTCTTACAGATATATATACACAAAATCTCAAGGTAACATACAATCTATCAATCTCACAACCTAAATCACGATTAGCCTTAAACTCATATAGACATACATATATGTACACAGATACGTATACATATACATGAACACCTTCACCTCACCTCTCATTAATCATGATCAGCCTTAAACTCCTACATATATACACACAAATTGCGCGGTTATATTACATGAACACTTCGCCCCTCATAAATCACGATAAGCCTTAAGTTTCCTCCAGATATACATACACTAATTCTCGAAGTCACATACAATCGATCAATCTCAACAATTTAAATTACGATCAGCCTTAAACTCGTACAGACATACATGTACAAAAATTCCTACAGACATATAAACACCCAAATTGTTATAGATACATATTACAACAACACCGCCCGCCTACCTCAAATCAAGGACAGCCTTAAACTCCTACATATACATACATACACACACACACACACACACATAGGCACATTCTATCTATCTATCACAACAACACCCTCCCCCACCTCAAATCAGAATCAGCCTTAAACTCCTACGAACATACATATACACAGATTCCCACGGATACGTATTACATGAACACTCTCACCTCACCTTTGATAAATCATAGACAGCCTTAAACTCTTACAGACATACATACATACATGTACACAGATTCCCACGGATACATATTACAACAACTCCCCACCCTCCACCAGTCGATCTCCCGCAAATACATCCCGCCCCTCCACGAAGCCCAGCTTGATTTAAATTCCAACAAGCATATACGTCACCGAATTCTCATGGTTACATATTACAAAACACCCTCACCTACCCAAATCACGGTCAGCCTTAAGGTCTCACAATCTAGACACACCCCACCCTCTACCAATCACAGCCAGACTTCAATTTCTACAGCTAGACATACCCTCAAATTTTCCGTCGGCATTAGGAAAAATCATTTCCATGATTTTCCCGTCGGCATTTGAAAAAACTAAACATGTTTTCCTGTTGGCATCAGGAAATCATACACATATAAAAGCCTCAAACCTATAAACCCCTTAATATATTCCTACAAAATATTCCGCACACAAATTCCCACGGATACATATTACAACAACACCCGCCCCCACCAAACACAGGCTGCCTTAAAGATACACCCGCAAATTCCCACGGTTACATGTTACAAAAACCTCACCTGCCCAAATCACGGACATCAACAAATTTCCACAGTCTAACAACAATCATAACTTTCCCGTCGGCATTAGAAAAAATAAAGATGTTTTCCCGTCGGCATTAGGAAAAATCATACAAATACAAAAATCTTAAAGCTATAAACCCCCTTAATGTATTCCCACAAAATATTCCACGCACAAGTTCCCACGGTCATACATACATACATACATACATACATACATATACTTAATATAAACAAAAAAAGTTAATATAAACAAAAAACTCCTAATGTAAACAAATTTCCAAGAATTTTAAAATTTCAGCCAAAATTTAACAATTTCAGCCACAATTTAACAATTTCAGCCCACAATTTAACAATTTCAGCCACAATTTAACAATTTCAGCCCACAATTTCACAATTTCAGCCACAATTTAACAATTTTAATTGGGGCAGAATCCCCATTTCCCTACTACTCACTTGGACTTTAATTTCACCCAAAAAAGTTTCAGGTATTAAGTTGTCTTTATTGCTATTTTCGATCATATATGTTGCAATGCGGCCCCGATATACTGAGTTTATACACCTTAAACCATTGTCTAACATCTTAGCACAATTAATTTTATGTCTATTTGTTCTTACATGATATATTAGGAATATAATCTCCACAATCTTTACAATAATCACTAGTTTCTTCCACTTTTTTCGGATGCTCAATAAAATGAGTGTGTTTGAGAAATTCTTTACGATCCGAGAAACGTATATTACATACGTTACACATCATTGATGAACCTTGATGTTGCGTTCTCACATGACGTTTTAAGCAAAAATTGCGACTAAATGATTTTCCACAGATATCGCAAGTAAAGATGTCCATTTTCCGGTTTTATTTAATAATTTTTTAATGATATGTTATGATGAAATTTTCAAAACAAGAATGAATTATATTAATTTTTACCGATCTATTTATACTCTAAATTGTGGGCGTGGTTTAAATGATGTAAAGAGCAAGTTTTTATGTACATCCCTATGCACATAAATATTAAAGTGTAATAAAAATAGACAGAACTGTTTCAAACATGCTGCTAGATAATTTATATACAATTCTATTAATAACAATAGAACTGATGAATGCATACAAATACACACATTTGTAATAAAAAGAGACAACAACAAGATATGTGATATAAAAACACAGATAGAAAATTATTCAATGAAAACACAAGCCACACACACACATACATACATAACATGATGAAATATCCTAACGCACACAAACACAATAACCAATGTATTACTTGTAAGTGAATAAAATAGAAAAAGATAAAAAAAAGATACGAAATATTTAAAAAATTCCCCTCAACAAAATTTTCATCGTAATATAATACAATTTCCCACCGCACACAAACACAATAACCAATAGAAATGTATCACTTGTAAGTGAACAAAATAGAAAAAGATAAAAAAAGATACGAAATATTTAAAAAATCCCCCTCAACAAAATTTTCATTGTAATATAATACAATTTCCCACCGCACACAAACACAATAACCAATAGAAATGTATCACTTGTAAGTGAACAAAATAGAAAAAGATAAAAAAAGATACGAAATATTTAAAAAATTCCCCTCAACAAAACTTTCATTTCAAATTATCTTCCATTAAAAATAATCGTGGTGACGGAAAATAACACATCGGCCACACCTAGCATGCAGTGCACTTTTACATTGCACTTTGATACATACATAAAATAGCATGAAGAAAAATAGGACTACGGTCACACCTAGCATTATGTGCAATTTTACATTGATCCTTATGGTGCACATTGGCCCCGGATCATCATAAACACACTACTTACTTAGACGCTAACAATTTGTACGGTTGGGCAATGTCATACGAATAATTTGAGTGGGTTAATGAGGAAAATCTTCATATTTTAGATGTGAATAATATACCAGATGCATCAACTGTGGGACATATTTTGGAAGTGAATTTAGAGTATCCCCAACATTTACATGATATAGATAATGCCCTGAAAATAAAACAGTCGGCGATTCTAAATGCAAACAACTTATAGCTGACCTCACATCTAAATCAAAATATCAAATTCACTATAGAGTGCTTAAGCAATGCCTCAGAAATGGGTTGATATTAAACAAAGTGCATAGGGCATTAAAATTTAAGCAATCTCCTTGGCTTAAACCATATATTGATATAAACACTCACCACAGAACAAAAAAGAAGCAAAAAATTCGTTTGAAAAAAAAATTTCTTTAAATTGCTATACAATGCGGTTTATGGAAAAACTATGGAAAATATCCATAAAAGCAGAGGTGTTAAAATTGTAACAGAGTGGGAGACTACAAGGAGAAACCATTACAAGCAAGTATAGAGGGTCAGCACATAACTAATATTTCAAAACCAAATTTTTCGAGTATAACACAGTTCTCGCATAATATGTTTGTGGTTCAGCTCAAAATAATGAAGTTCAAGTACAACAAACCCATTTAGTTAGGGTTTGCTGTATTAGAATTGTCTAAGTGGAAGATGTATGACTTCCATTATCAATATATGCAACCTAAATTCGGAACAAACCTGTCTCTAAATTATATGGCTACGGACTCTTTTATTTATTCCATAAAAACAGATGATTTTTATGATGATATCCGTCAAGATGTTGCTTCAAGGTTTGATACATCCGAATATCAACCCGAAAAAATTTTTAATTTACCATTATTAAACAAAAAAGTCCTTGGGATGATGAAAGACGAAAATAAAGGACAAATTATGAAGGAGTTTGTCGGATTTCGATCAAAAATGTATTCATTTGAAACTGTTGGGATTGATCAAGTAAATAAATCCAAAGGAGTAAAAAAATCATGTATTAAGAATTACTCTATTTCAGATTATAAAAAACCTTTATTTGAAGAACAAATTACTTCAGATTCTATGAATACATTTAGATCGAAATACCATCAGTTGTATACTCAAAAGTTACATAAAGTTGTATTGAATTATGCTGATAATAAAAGATTTATCGATAAAAACCAGATAAATACACTTGCTAGAGCTCATTATATACAGAAGACATTTGAAGAATTTTATTCAGATAAAGATGATGACGTTTTTATGGATATCACTGACTCATATCTAGATTTTATTAACAGTTCATCTGATGACGAGTTTCTTCTGAATTTAGATATTTAATTTGTTAATTATTATTTTCATGCTCTGTACTTATGAACGTATAAACAGCTCTTTGTAAAACAAATTTTTATATATATATATATTTATAAATAAAACTTATGAAATTGAAAAATGTTTTTTAGTTTTATTTAAAATAATATTTATCAAATAAAAATTCTATACATAAATGACCACAATTAAATGTATTAAATTTTTGCTTTTGTTGATAATTATATTCAATATGTGTTTTTAAGTAATTAATTATTTCTTGTTGCGATTACAAATCTCCAAAACCATCAAAATATTCTTTGTACTTATAATTTTTGTAATTGTGTTCCAGGACCGCTGGAATTGTCTAAATTAACAATACCACATTAACTAAATGGCTTTTTAGGCAAACGATCGCACATACAAACTCCTCTGAAATATTTAAGTTTTTTACAATATTTCATTATATCTAGTTGAGTGAATGGTCTATTGGGTAGAACATTTAACATTTTTTGAGGCTGGTTTGTAATAAAGTCCATATCCTGTTTTGTATGGTTTTAAGTATAAACCTTTTCCTATAACTATTGATTCCATATGATGATTATGTCGCATAGCTTCTGATAGTTGCTTTCTTCCATTTTTTATATCATTCACAGCCTTAGCAATAGCAGATCCGCCTGTAGCTAAGCCTCCAAGCGCTGGCAAGGCTGTTAAAATTGGAACCAGTGGTAGAAATCCACCGATTTTCGGCACTGGAATAAGTCCTGGTATAGTAACTTTATTTCCCTTTTTCTTTTTAAACTTTGGATGTATGGATTTTTGCTCAATTTTGATAGCAGATATTATATTATCTGGTTTTTCCTTCTTTAAACTTTTTAATAGAAGTTGAAAATATTTTTCCGTTATATATTTTCCTTTTTGTAAACTTTTTCTTAACTTTTTTGGTCTTATGAACTTTAGTACCCTTGATACCTAAACACAATTTCACTATAGTTTTCATTGCGTTTGTTACGAGCCAAACTCTTTCTTTGAAACTGCTATCGCTAGATTTTACTCGTTGCCAGGCTTTTTCAGCTAATGCCTGATCTGCTTTATGTCTTTTGGTTATATCGTTTGTTTTAGAATATGCAATGTCGTGCTCTCTACAAGCCGCATCCAATAAATTTATCCCGTCTCGTTAATCGTTTTTCAAGTTTTGTGCCAGGTTCACAAAACTGATATCCAGGCAAATGCAGCTCAACAGGTAATTCATTAATTAAGTTGTTTACAAAGCCACTTCCAACCTTATACTGACTATGTATAGATGTCTTACAATAGTTAATAACCATAATAATTAATATTCATATTTCTTTTCCCAATGAATAGTATGACAAGATTCACGTTGAAAATTAAAATGATTGAATTTCGTTATATAAGATTGAATTTATATAACACTAAATCAGTAGATAAAAATAAGCGATAATTAAACAGCCTAAGCAAATAATTATAAGAAATGTTGATGAATCACAAGCAAAGAAAATTAAAAACGTACATAGTACATTATTACCCAATTCAATACGAGCATTAATTGTAGGACTAGAACTAACGTCATGATTAATCTAATAGAAAGTCCTAATGGTCTTAGCTTCAGAAACTTATATATATATTCGAAGTCCTTATATCAACCAAAATAATGTTACCTTAAGAAATTGATCGATCCGATAAAAGGAATTAATCTTTTTACATTTTCGGAAAATGAAAAAGTTTTAAGTCCCGCTGAAGCAAATTCTAATTCCATAATAATATTTGATGACGTTATTTGTGGTAAACAATATAATATAAGAGATTACTTTTGCATGGGTAGACATAAGCAAATTGCGAATATGATCATAATATTTAAACAAGATGAAATGATTTTACGACATATATATAATGATCATGTTATAGGAGATATGTCGTTTAAAGAATTTACGGATATATGTAGTGAGTGCTGGAAAGATAAATATGGACTCGTTGTTATCAGTTAGGATGATGCGGTAAATAACGGACGATATAGAAAAGGTTTTGATAAATGCATACAACTGTAATTTGTTTTATCCAGAAGCTGATCATAGTTAGATAAAAGCAGATCCAAAGTAGATATAGACCAGATACAAACCAGATACCAGACAAAAGCAGATAAAAAGCAGATACAAAGCAGATATAAAGCAGATACAAAGCAGATACAAATCAGATCTAAAGCAAATATAAAGCAGATACAAACTAGATCAATATTAGATACAAAGAAGCTCACAACCAGATACAAATTAGTTTGAAATGAATAATAACAAATTATTAAAAGATATTGTTAAAACATGTTCTCGCTGAACCTTCATAGTGAACAGACGTCTTAGCGGAGTTTTTTTTTCATATACATATTAAACAAACAAAAAATCATAAAAAATATTCGTAATACGTAATAACCGTAATACATACATAATAACTTTGATAAATAAGCAAAGCAAATATTGCTGATATTATTTTTACATAGCAAGAAACAAAAAACAAACAAAAACCGCAAACAAAATGCTCTTGAGGAATACTCTACATGAGTACCTCAAAAACAAAAAATTGTGAAGTGAGTTCAAACGGCAGAAATGCATATTTTACTGTGAGTTCTGAAGCTCTCAATGTTAACAATAAAAATAAAAAATCTGATGATAGTCTTTTTGTAACGGCAAAGCCACTTTTTCGTCAGCGATCAACTTCGCTTTGTCCAATGCCAACAAGTGATTCGTTAACATTACAGTTGCCTAGTACATCTTCATATAAGTCAGCGATATCATCCCCTTCGGGCTCGTGTTCATCACTTAACAAAGTTATCACTACAGATAACAGCAGTTCAAAACCCAAAGTCCAAGTCGGTATGGACAGATATATAACTGTGGTAAAGCGTGGCCGAAGCCCAAAATCTTCTAAAATTTCCTCTATTACGTCAAAATCGTTTTTCAATATTGCAAGACAATAACGAGAAGCCCGCTGCATCATCGCAAAAGTCTTTTAAGCCTATCTATCTGAGAGAAAAAAATTCTAACGCGCTTGTAAAAAAACTGCTGTCGGCCATTGGTGAAAATACTTTCCACATCATTCCAATTAAACGAGGTAATATTGATGAAACTAAAATCCAAATTTATGATGAAAAAAATTTTCGAAAAATTGTTAGCGAATTTGAAAAAAACAAAACAAATTTTTACACTTACCAACTTAAGAGTGCTAAAGGCCTACAGATAGTATTAAAGGGCATAGATTCATATGTTGACCCTGAAGAAGTAAAATGTGCACTTCTTGAAAAAGGATTTAAGGTTAAAAATGTTACCAATATAATTAACAGAGAAAAGGTCCCACAACCCCTATTTCGGGTTGAATTGGAGCCGAATGACATGCAGTTGAAAAAAATGAAACGCATCCTATTTATAATGTAAAGTTTCTATTACACCGAAAAATCACAGTTGAAGAGCCACGTAAGCGTTCAGGTCCCGTACAGTGCCATAATTGCCAAGAATATGGCCATACAAAATCCTATTGCAATTTACCTACAGTTTGTGTTATCTGCGGTGAATTGCATGGTACTGCTAGATTTACTAAGCCAAAAGAACAAGCAGAAAAAAATGTAGTAATTGTGGAGGCAATCACATCGCTAACTACAGAGGATGCCCTGTGTATTCTTTCGTTAAACAGGCTATGGGTCAAAAACCTAAAGTAGTTCCAGCTCAATCAACTAACGCTTACTCTGTCACTTTTCCTCCAATGAGCCAACCTAGTACTTCACGTGTATCGTATGCCGATGCTGTTAAAATAAATTCTATTCCCACGCAGAAAGTGTCCCCACCAAGTAATTCAACATATGCGAACACAAGTTTTAATTTCAGTCGCCTTGAAGCCACTATTGATAATCTGGTGCAAACTATAAACAATTTCACAACAAATATGACTAATATGATGCAAGAAATGCTTCGAATGCAGAATACTCTGCTTCAAGCATTAATTAACAAGCCATGAACACGTTAAAAATATGTTTCTGGAACGCAAACGGCATTCGCCAACACAAAAATGAGCTCGAGCACTTCCTTACGGAAAAAGATATTGATATAATGTTGGTCTCTGAGACTCATTTGACTTCGAGAAGCCTTTTCAAAATCAATGGCTACAACTTATATGATACAAAAGACCCTAGAGGAAGAGCATGCGGTGGATCGGCAATTCTAATAAAGTCAAGACTCAAGCACTATATTCTTGACAACGTTTGTGAAGAAAATCTACAAGCTACAAATATTTGCGTCGAAAATTTTTGTACAAATTTCGTTATATCATCAATTTACTCCCCTTCCTGATTTTCAATCACTGAGGATCAATACGAGGTTTTCTTCAAATCTCTTGGACCTTGTTTTGTAGCAGCTGGCGACTACAATGCAAAGCATACGTTCTGGGGTTCGCGTCTTATTACACCTAGAGGTAGAACGTTGTTCACCACAATTTTAAAAATGGGTTTGGACGTCATTTCGAGTGGGCAGCCCACTTACTGGCCTACTGACATACAAAAAATTCCGGATGTTATAGATTTTGGCGTCATGAAAAACATTTCTAGAGATTTAGTTCATGTTGAAGCTTCTCTAGATCTCTCCTCTGATCACTCTCCCACTATCGTTACAATCTGTAATCCACTAAGAAGTGATTTACCTCATCCATATGTGAAGATGGTCAATCGTGTTAATTGGCTGAGATTCAAAAAATATCTTAGTAGTCATTGCACAGAAAACATAACGCTAAGTACATCCGATGATATTGAATCTAACATTGCGAATCTTAACGGAAATATTAAACAGGCTGCTGAACATGGTACTACCTCCCACCCGCCGACTGGGTTTAATAGAATTTATTCTACGGATATTGAACGTCTCGTAAGTGAAAAAAGAAGAGCTAGAAGGGAATGGCAGCAACACAGATCACCCCAACATAAAATCAGGTTTAAAGAGTGCACTAAACGACTCCAAGAGTTGCTTGCATCTGAAAAAACTGCATCTCTTAAAAATTATCTGGAAGGTCTTGATGTTACACCAGCATCTAATTATTCTTTGTGGCGCGCTGCGAGGAAGCTTAAAACACCCGTTGAGTTTAAACCACCCCTGCGCACTTCTACCGGAGGTTGGGCAAGAAACGATACTTAAAAAGGTAACATATTTGCTGTGCATTTAAAAACCGTATTTACCCCAAACACATGTATCGGTGTTGCTGATTTGCCATGTGTAGTTGCTCTACCCCCTCGTCCCTTAAAGTTTAAGATGCGTGATGTACAAAAACTAATTGCTGAACTCAACCCAAAAAAAGCTTCGGGTATTGATGAAATTAGTAATAAGATGCTGCAATTAGAATTCTGCTATTCATTTTTAATGCCATTTTAAGACTGGAGTATTATCCACACAGCTGAAAGCTTGCCAAGGTCAAAATGATTCCAAAGCCGGGCAAAGATCTTACCAAGGCTGAGTCATACAGGCCAATAAGTTTACTGCCAACAATGTCAAAGCTCTTCGATCAAATTGTCCCCAATTCTAACTGATAATGCGTGCATACCGGATCATCAATTTGGTTCTAGAAGTGAGCATAGCACCATTGAACAAACGCATAGATTGGTTCAATTTATAAGAAGAACACTCGAAGAAAAGAAGTATTGTTCTGCCCTCTTTATTGATGTTTCTCAAGCATTTGATAAAGTGTGGCATAGAGGCCTAATTTTAAAATTGAAGACATATCTACCAATAAACATTGTTAATCTTCTGCAAAGTTATATTCTTGCTCGAAAGTTCACTGTTGTGGAGTGCGTCCGAATCAATCTCATCCGGTGTGCCACAGTCTTGTATTTGATTTATACTTGTGATATGCCTTTGAGCAGCAATATCCATACATCTACATTTGCTGATGATACAGCCTGCCTTAGTATGCACGAAAACCCTCACGAGGCTTCCCAATATCTACAAGAACATATTACATAGCTGGAATTATGGTTAAAGTTATGGACGATTAAGGTAAACGAACAAAAGTGTGTTCAGGTAACATTTACTCTGCGAAAAGATACCTGTTCACCCATTCGAATCAATAATCAAGTTGTTCCTCAACATTCACATGTAAAATACCTTGGTATACACCTTGACCGACGGATAACATGGAAAAACCATATTGACTCTAAGCTAACACAAATGAAACTAAAATTAACTCAGGTACATTGGCTGATTGGTAGAAATTCAACCCTGAGTCTAGATTGCAAACTTTTGATATACAAGTCGCTTTTGAAACCTATATGGTGCTACGGAATTCAGCTATGGGGCACTGCTTCAGCTTCAAATGTAGAGAAAATCCAACGAAGACAAAACAAATTTTTACGGTTAATAACATCGGCTCCATGGTACATAAGAAACTCAAATTTACATCGTGATCTAAATATGCCATAAGTGACTGAAGAAATTGCAAAATACTCAGGCAAATATTTAACTAAACTCGAGTCACACCCTAATCCGCTTGCTCGAAAAATCTTGAACTTTACCGGACACATCCGCTTAAAAAAGAGGGACACAAGGGCTCTAATACTTACCATACCAGATGAAACTGTTTGAAATTATTTTTTTATTTTTATTTTTTGCTTTGCACAACTCTTATGTATTATGAATTACTATCACTAAGTTTATGTCCGACACTGGTCGGGCCTAATAATTATATTTAGATTTAAGATTTGAATACTTATTGTTAGTTCACTTTTGAAGATACAATAAATAAATATATGTATGCATAAAAAAAAAAAAAAAAAAAAAAACAAGAACGATATTAAAAGAAAAAGTAAAAAATTTAAATTATACCAGCTACTTCACGTGTAGCGTATGCTGATGCTGCTAAGACTAGTTCTATTCGCACACAAAATGTTCCACCGTCAAATAATTCAACGAATGCAAACTAAAGCTTTAACTGTTTCGCCTTGAAGCTACTATTGAGAATCTGGTGCTAACTATAAACAACTTTACTACAAATATGACTAATATGATGCAAGAAATGCTGCGAATGCAGAATACACTGCTTCAAGCATTAATTAACAAACCATGAACACATTAAAAATATGTTTCTGGAACGCAAACGGCATTCGCCAACTTAAAAATGAACTTGAGCACTTCCTCATGGAAAAAAATATTGATATAATGTTGGTTTCTGAGACTCATTTGACCTCCCAGATTTTCGGTTACCGAAGATCAGTATGAGAAGTTCTACAAATCGCTTGGATCTTGTTTCCTGGCACCTGGTGACTACAATGCAAAACATACGTACTGGGGCTCGCGTCTTGTTACACCTAGAGGTCGAGCGTTGTTTAATACAATTTCAAAAATGGGCTTAGATGTCATTTCGAGCGGGGAGCCTACTTACTGGCCTACTGACGTAAGAAAAATTCCAGATGTTATAGATTTTGGCGTTACGAAAAATATTCATAGAGACTTAATTCACGTAGAGGCCTCTCTAGATCTGTCCTCCGATCACTCTCCCACAATAGTTACAATTTTCAACCCACTAAGGAGTGATTTAACTAACTCATATGTGAAAATGATTAATGGGGTCAACTGGCTAGGTTTCAAAAAATATCTTAGTAGTCACTGCGTAGAAAACGTTCAGCTAAGATCATCTGATGATATTGAATTTAAATTGCCAATCTTAACGAAAATATTAAACAGGCTGCTGAACATGCCACTACCTCCTATCCGCAGACAGGCTTTAATAGAATTTATTCTACAGAAATTGGACGTCTTGTATGTGAAAAAAGGAGAGCTAGAAGAGAATGGCAACAGCACAGATCACCCCTAAATAAAATCAGATTTAAAGAATGTACTAAACGACTCAAAGAGCTGCTATCGTCGGAAAAAACCTCATTACTGGAAAATTATTTAGAAGGTCTTGATGTAACGTCAGCATCTAATTACTCTTTCTGGCGCGCTACTAGAAATCTTAAAAGACCCGTTGACCTTAAATCACCACTGCGTACTTCGAACGGAGGCTGGGCGAGAAGCGATAGCGAGAAAGGTAATTTATTTTCTGAGCATTTAAAATCTGTATATACTCTCAATTCATGTACGGGTGTTGCCGAATTACCGAGTGTAGATTCTCTACCCTCTCGTCCCTTAAGGTTTAAGTTACGTGAACTACAAAAAATAATTGCTGAACTCGACCCGAAGAAAGCTCCAGGTATTGATGGCATTAGTAACAAGATGCTGATGAACTTGCCTCATATTGCAATAAGAATCTTGCTATTTATTTTTAATGCTATTTTACGAATGCAGTATTTTCCAAATAACTGGAAACTTGCCAAAATAAAAATGATTCCAAAGCCGGGCAAAGATCTTACCAAGGCTGAGTCATATAGGCCTATAAGCTTACTATAAACAATCTCAAAGCTTTTCGAAAAGCTGCTCATGACTAAATTGTCCAAAATTTTAGCTGATAATGGGTGCATCCCGGACCATAAATTTGGTTTTAGAAGTCAGCATAGCACCATTGAACAAACGCATAGATTGGTCGAAGTTGTAAGAAGAACATTTGAAGAAAAGAAGTATTGTTCTGCTCTCTTTATTGATGTTTCTCAGGCATTTGATAAAGTGTGGCACGAAGGCCTAGTTTTAAAATTGAAGACGTACCTACCAATAAACATACAAAAGCTTTTGGAAAGTTATATTATTGATAGGAAGTTCACTGTTGTGGAAGGAGAGTTCACGAGTGTGCCCGAATCTATATCTTCCGGTGTGCCACAGGGCAGTATTCTGGGGCCAGTCTTGTATCTAATATATAAGTAGTAGGGAACTGGGGGTCCTGCCGCAATTAAAATTGTGAAATTTTGAAATTTTAATTACCCAAATCTTAAAATTCTTGGAAATGTGTGAAATTTGATACCTACGAGGGTGGTTCAATAAGTCCGTCCAATTTTTTGTTTACATTAGGAGTTTTTTTGTTTACATTAACTGTTTTTTGTTTATATAAGGAGTTTTTTTTAATTACTACATACGAGGGCGGTTCAATAAGTCAGGTTTTTTATGACCGTGGGAATTTATATGTATGTATGTTTGTGGGGTGGATTAAGGGGTTTCATAAGATTAAGATTTCATAAGTATACATATATACCGACGGGAAAAATCATGAAAATGATTTTTCCTAATACCAGCGGGAAAATCATGAGATGATTTTTCCTAATACCAATGGTGAAATAGTGAAAATTAATTTTTCCTAATGCCGACGGCAATGCATAATAATTTTTCCTAACGCCGACGGCAATGCATGATTATTTTTTTCAAATGCCGACGGCAAAACATGATTATTTTTCCTAATGCCTACGGCAAAACATGAATATTATTTTCGAATGCCGACGGCAAAACATGATTATTATTTCCTAATACAAAAGGGAAGATTGCCGGTGTTGCCAAACTGTAGAAATTTGTTATCGTAATATTATATCAGTAGTATCAGAGAAAATAGATTTGATGACTACTAGGCGATTCTCGTATGAATCGTGGGAATGTGTTTGTATGATTTCCTAACGCTATAAATTGTTTATAAATAAAATAAATTGTTTATAAATAAAATAATTAAAAAAAACAATTTAATTTATTTAATTAATTTAATTAAATTAATTTAATTTATTTAATTATTTTATTTATTTATTTATAAAATGTGCTCATGTATGTGAACACCCTAATGCTTGTGTGTGGGTGGTCCAGCTTGATTGTCGCTGGTAATTGTATATTGTGTTTATTTGTTTAAGAAATATTTATTTCATAACATTATGAAATTCTTGAATGTGTATGTATGTATTTATGTACATACATATGTATGTATGTACATTTGTGCGATCGTGAGAACTTGTGCGTGGAATATTTTATTGAATACATTTATATTTTGCAACGTAATCATTTTCTTTGTCTACGATTATTTTAAAGCAGTGGGTTTTCAACTAAGTACAGTCATCAGCAGAGAATCAAAAAGTAGAAATTTGCAAGTAAGCAGAGCTACTGCTACTAATTTTCGTATAAATACGCCAACTTTTCTCATCAACACATCAGTACTTTATTGTATTTAGCAGCATCATCAGTTGTGTTAAAGTTAAATAATAATAATAAACTAATTAAAAATGAGTTCTTCAGGTTATATGTGTAATAGATGTAACAAAGTTTACAAATATCAAAAATCCTTTTTCGATCATCTTAAGACCCATAGTGTGCTGAATCAAGGGCTGGTAAGCGAGAGCACATCTCGTCAAAATCAGCAGCAGCAGCTAAACACTTTTCATCATCATCAGCAACAACCATCTCTACAATACCCTCAATATCAACTACCAATGAGTTATCAGCAATACGTTATGCCTAACTCTTACCCTACACCAATGTCATGGAATAATCAGTTTTTGGGATCAGGAGTGCCAATGTAATATAAGCATTCAAATTACAATTATAATCCCAATTTGATGCAATGGCAACCTCTTAATTATTATCAACAAGAGCAACAGCAGCAGCAACAACAAGCTCAACAACAAGGTGTGGATATCCTTGGAGGGACTTTATACAACGATGCTATGGATATAAGTTTACCGGAAAGTGATAGAGAAGTAGAAGTAGAAGAAAGAAGAGAAGAAACTCTGCCAACTCCAATGAGTACTTCACATGCTAGGACAGAAGAAGTCGACGAGAATGTGAGATATTACAAAATATCGAAAGCCTTCAAAAATCATATCGCCACATACGCAATTCTAAATAAAAAAGATCAACTTCTCTTGGAAGAATTTATTAAGGAAAACAAAAATATTTTTACTGAGAGGCTTCAAATGAATTTAACTAAGCATATAATTATTAAATTTCAGGTGAGTATTGTGGCGGAGTACATCAAAATTGTTGAAGAAGAATTGGAGTTGTGCATAATATCACATATAGCCAAAATGAGTTTGCTGACGAAGGCAGATAACATAGAAGAGTTATTCCGTAAACAGGTTGTGGAGATTTCAACCAAAATGTCCGAATTTGAAGAGCGAGATTCTGGTTGGACCTTATCACGCATAGTCCGAACAGAAATCAACATCAACAAATCGTCGCTCGTCAAAGGCTCGAATTGGATATCCACACCTCAAACATTAGAAGGAAGAAAAGCTTTCATCAACATAGAAAACAGCGATGCATATTGCTTCAAGTGGTGTCTGATTGCTGCAATGGATACTACCAAATATCATGATGCAAGGCGCTGCAGTTCGTATAATAGTAGTAGGGAATTGCCAATTCGGCCGCAATTAAAATTGTTAAATTGTGGGCTGAAATTGTTAAATTGTGGCTGAAATTGTGAAATTGTGGGCTGAAATTGTTAAATTGTGGCTGAAATTGTTAAATTTTGGCTGAAATTTTAAAATTCTTGGAAATTTGTGAAATTTGATACCTACGTGTGTGTGTGTCCGTCCGTCCGTGTGTGTTTTTTGTTTACATTAGGAGTTTTTTGTTTATATTAACTTTTTTTGTTTATATTAAGTGTATGTATGTTTGTATGTATATATGACCGTGGGAACTTGTGCGCAGAATATTTTGTGGGAATACATTAAGGGGGTTTATATGTTTGAAGCTGTTATATGTATATGATTTTCTAATGCCGACGGGATAACATCTTTATTTTTTCTAATACCGACGGGAAAGTTATGATAGTTGTTAGACTGTGGAAATTTGTTGATGTCCGTGATTTGGGCAGGTGAGGTTTTTGTAACATGTAACCGTGGGAATTTGCGGGTGTATCTTTAAGGCAGCCTGTGTTTGGTGGGGGCGGGTGTTGTTGTAATATGTATCCGTGGGAATTTGTGTGCGGAATATTTTGTAGGAATACATTAAGGGGTTTATAGGTTTGAGGCTTTTATATGTGTATGATTTCCTGATGCCAACGGGAAAACATGTTTATTTTTTTCAAATGCCGACGGGAAAACATGTTTATTTTTTTCAAATGCCGACGGGAAAATCATGGAAATGATTTTTCCTAATGCCGACGGAAAATTTGTGGGTGTGTCTAGCTGTAGGATTTGAAGTCTGGCTATGATTCTTGGAGGACGAGGTGTGTCTAGCTGTAGGAATTGAAGTCTGGCTGTGCTTGGTGGAGGGCGGGGTGTGTCTAGATTGTAAGACCTTAAGGCTGACCGTGATTTGGGTAGGTGAGGGTGTTTTGTAATATGTAACCGCGGGAATTCGGTGAAGTTTATGTTTGTTGGAATTTAAACCAAGCTGTGCTCGTGGAGGGGCGGGATGTATTTGCGGCAGATCGACTGGTGTAGGGTGGGGAGTTGTTGTAATATGTATCCGTGGGAATCTGTGTGCATGTACGTATGTATATCTGTAAGAGTTTAAGGCTGTCTGTGATTTATCAAAGGTGAGGTGAGAGTCTTCATGTAATACGTGTCCGTGGGAATCTGTGTCTATGTATGTTTGTAGGAGTTTAATGCTGAATGTGATTTGAGGTGGGGGAGGGTGTTGTTGTGATAGATAGATAGATAGAATGTGCGTACGTGTGTGTGTGTCTATGTATGTATATGTAGGAGTTTAAGGCTGTCCTTGATTTGAGGTAGGCGGGCGGTGTTATTGTAATATGTATCTATAAGAATTTGGGTGTTTATATGTCTGTAGGAATTTTTGTACATGTATGTCTGTACGAGTTTAAGGCTGATCGTAATTTAAATTGTTGAGATTGATCGATTGTATGTGACTTCGAGAATTAGTGTATGTATATCTGTAGGAAACTTAAGGCTTATCGTGATTTATGAGGGGCGAAGTGTTCATGTAATATAACCGCGCAATTTGTGTGTATATATGTAGGAGTTTAAGGCTGATCATGATTAATGAGACGTGAGGTGAAGGTGTTCATGTATATGTATACGTATCTGTGTGCATATATGTATGTCTATATGAGTTTAAGGCTAATCGTGATTTAGGTTGTGAGATTGATAGATTGTATGTTACCTTGAGATTTTGTGTATATATATCTGTAAGAACTTTAGGCTGACTGTGATTTGTGAGGGGAGGGGCGTTGTTGAAATAGGTTTAATTTTTCGTAGATGAATTTTGGTATGTGTGTGTGTGTATGTGATTTTCTCACCCTAGTATTTATATGTACGTTGAAATAAATTATTTCTCATATGAACATTTTTTGCTAGAAAATATTATCATATATCTGAACTTCCCTAATCCTAATATGTTTTTCATATTGGAGGATGAGATTGCTTTATATTTTATCAAGCTTAAATTTGTCCAGTGTTAAAGTCTCTCGGTCAGAAATTTGTTTATATTTGTATAAATATTAATTTCAGATTTTGCAAAATTCTTGCGTACGATCATGGAGATTTTGTGTGTGTGTGTATGTGTGTATGCGCGATAGAGTTTGACTGGTCTGTGATAAGTTTGTTTATTTAAGTACATTTGTCTTCTTCGACTTTCGTCTTCAAGCGTCAGTAGCTTGGAGAACGGTTTGTATGTTTTCATGATGTATATATGTAAGTGTGATTGTTAAAATCCAATAAATACTTGAGCATGGGTAAGAAATTTGAAAATATGTGTACATATGTACATATGGATCTACAAATTGATTTTATGTATGTATGTATGTACATACAAATAAGTCTGGGGCTCCCTGTTTAAATACATTTTTTTTGTCATGTGCTGTTGTTGCTGTTGTAAATATTCGCCTGGTCTTTTGTGTATAGATGTGAAATATCTCGATAGTTTTTTTATTTGAAATTAAAAAAGCGTTCTTTTAATTTTTAGATGTATTTACTTAAAAGTTTGTGAGGAGTTTCTGTTTTAAGTAAAATTTAATTCCTCTCTAGTTGTAGTAAATATAATATAAATATTTAATATATTTTATTTCCATTTGTTTAAAGTTGATGTATCCTATATAGTCAACGTTAGAAATTTTTCGGTGTAAAATTTTTTCCAACTATCATATTTTTTCTTCACCTTTTTCATATATTTTAGGACATCTTGCATTGGCTTTAAAAAATGATAAACGCTTTGAAATGAAACTGATCCAGCAGTCCAGCTTTTTTTAACCACTTTGCTTCTCTTTCCTTTTTTATTGATAAACATTTAAAATCAAATGCTGGTTTTATAATGAAATTGTTATACTCATTATTGCGAAAAACATCCGCTACTTTTTTTTGTAATGAACATCATTCGAAACCTTACTTAATTTATAAGACTTTCAGGACTTTCTATTATTCGATCATTAGTAAAAATGCACTAGCTGAGGTCATTGCTTACTGTTTCATATTAAATTTCTATATCAATTGAGCCGCTATTGAATAAAAGGAACTTTTATCTTAAACTTTAGTGCATTTGGAAGTGTTTGAGATTCTTTCATATAATAGCTTTGTTGGAATCTTAGATGCGAGTACATATAATATAGAAGTGTATAACGTTTATTTTTAATTTTTATGTTAAGATCATCATCATTTAGATATGAAACTAAATTTAAATGTACTTTTAAATTAGTTAAATCATAATGAGGAAACTTGTTTTCTTCTTGAATAGCGATCAACAGAACACGAAATCGTTTTCTTACAATTTAGGTCTGGCCTCTCAACGGTTCCTCTAATATACAAGATGACTTTCTATGTCAACATATCTGTCTACTCTTTGTCAGCGTTAAGGGACAATTAAATGTTAAAATTTTAATTCCTCAAATTGTGTTACTTCATACTGATAATATATTTTCATTAATAAGGTATATGTTTATCTTATGAAGATTACTCGCCTATGGCTTTTATTTGATGTTCTAGATGATTTTTTTTCTCATTTTATTAAATTTCAGCGTATTGTGTATATATTTCTGATATTTTTAAGTGCGCTTTATTTACCTGTCAGACAAAGTGTGATACTCAGTCTCTCTTTTTAATATTTTTTTTCTTCTTTTAATGTATCACTACTATTTTATCAGATTTTACTACTTGAAAAAGAGAATATTTATATAATTTTTAAACGTATTCATTTATACATATAGGTAAATATATGTATGTATGTATAGAGAAATTACTTTATCTACAAAGAAATACATGTTTAATAATCAACTATTCTAGAAAATCTATCTCAAATAATTCAGTTACCTCCACCATAAATTCACCGTCTGTGTTTTCATAGTGTCAGAAACATTAGAATAACTATGTTTGAGAGAATATTTACATCGAGTTTTTCTACATGAGGTTTGCTGGTTGACCCCTTGAAGTTATTGTTGACGTAGGCTGGGTTGTATCACATTCAGATGTAATCATTTCTCACTTAAAAAAGGTTCTCATCACCTTCTATCAGGTTTTTATATTTTTCTAACATGCATGTCTTAGCATGCTTTTGTCCTTAGTGACGCAAGCGTCCGAGATGTAGTGGTGTTTCAGTTAAAAATCTATACTATTAGAATTTACAATTTCGCTCTTTTTATTCTTTTACAAAGTAGATACATATTTATGTATTTCATTTGTGTGACATTCTTTTAAATTTGCATGCTTAGGCATGCTTTCAATATTTTTTCTGTAAATTTATTTGATACTCATACAGTTACAGATATAAAGTAAGATCTGCTTACATTGCATTTTACAATTTATGTATGCTTCAGCATGATTCCAGTTGAAGTCCATATTTATTCAGTAAGTTTGTTTGATACTAATTCATACACATATACATTCTTAAAGATTGGAAATCTAAGTCCAATTTATGTAGTTTATCTATATTTTCTAAAGATTTGATAGCTATAGAAATTAATAGAGTAAAGATCTATTATAATAGCCCATGGACATATTTTAAAATTTCGCTTGCTAGAGCTTTCGAAATGGAAAATGTACAATTTTCACTATAAAAAGTGATAATATTAGGTGTTACTGAATATTACACTGTGTTGTAATTTATTTTGATCACTTAAGTTTTCACAATATTTCATACCGGCCACCAAGTTTAGAGAATTTCCAGTATATTTAGTTAATTATCTTTCTTAAGACCTATCATTCCTTCAAAAATACAAACCAAACTAGATTTTTCCTGTTTAATTTTATTTTTTACTTTCATTAAATTTCAACATTTTGTTCATCTTCAAATTATTATATTTAGCAGCTTTTTCTCATTTGTTGAGTTAACTTTAATCGGAAAAATTTAAATAGTGAGATGAACTTTTATATTGTATACGAGTACATTAAGTAATTCTTGGTATATTTCATTTATATGAACCATCATCACATAATTCCTTTGGATGATCTATTAAATCATTCTACTATTGATGCTTTCATATTAAGTAATGTTTAATATTCTACATATGCATGAATTTTCCAGTGTCTATTAAAAAATTCTTTACAATCATCCATTTGTAAACTTTTTGGTACTCATAACATTTCAAAAATATTTTCCACAGCCTAGGTTTTTTCGAATGCAACTTTTATTTTCAACGGTATTGACCATAGAAACTTTGTGAATGAATCATTTACAGTCTACAATAATCAATAATTTCTATTTTCTGTAGAATAGTTTCCCATTTCACCTAAATCAACTATTCCTTTCATTACATATCTACAATGCACAAACAATTTTCGAGATTTATTATAGAGTTCGTCTACTAAATTTCTTTTTAAAGACATTGAGTTATTTTAAAGATTTTTTGGAGAGTGTTGTGATCTACTTGATGCACTTTCAGCTATTTATACTATCATGTAGTTCATTTTCCAATCTATAAATTTTATCGTTCAGCTGTTCAATTTGTTTTTTCAAAAGATGATTTGATTTTTAGTATGTATTTTATCAATTTTATAACTATCTTCTATCTCTAATTGTATTTCACGTTGTACTCTATCAATTTGCATTTTAATATATTCTTGAATTATATTAATTCCTTAAGCTATATTATTAATTTGTCCTATAGTTTATCGTTTGGAGTTTCCAGAAACAATTTACTGATAACATCATTCTCTGTCAGTGAATGATGATGATGATTAGTAGAAATTATATATTTTATATAGTTTTCAACATCAAATTTCTCATAGTATTTCCATGTTTTATTATCAATCATTAAAGAAAATAAAGCTACTATTAGGGCCTATATTTGACCATCAACTTGTATTTTATCTTCATTTAGTTTTAGGTTACTATCACCAAACTTTCATTCATTATTCAAATCTTGATGTGGGCCATAGTTTGTATCTAATTAAATTCTTCCTTCCAAGACTGATAAATGAGTATAAGTGTCTTCAGAATTAGAAGTCTATGAGTAAAAATCATCTTCATCATCCTTATCATCATTCTCAGTATTAGCATCATTAAATAAGATGATGATATCATCAAATATTGTACCTTCTGAAAGTTTCTTTGGTGTACTTGTCTCTATATTGACTGATGGCTTTAAACTTGTATTATTTTCAGCTTCTATCTTGATTTTACTTTCTTCTTTCTTGCGAATTCTTTCAATATTTCTAGAACTATTTATGAATTCTTTGAGAGGTTCTGTTATAGCTTTAAATGTATCTTTTATTGCTCACATGTATCTATTTCACCAGTTTTTATACTACGAAGCTTTTTCTTCAAGACATTTCTTGTCAACACCAACTGTTTTAAAATTTTCTCATCCATGTTTAATAATAGTAAATAACAGGTATCAGCTATTAGATCAGGTATCAGCTATCAGATCAGGTTATCAGGTAACTGGTCTGGTTTTCAGATCAGCTTATCAGGACCTGGTCTGTTTTTCAGATCAGCTTATCATGACCTGGTCTGGTTTTCAGATCAGCTTATCAGAACCTGATCTGGTTTTCAGATCAGCTTAATAGGACCTGGTCTGGTTTTCAGATCAGCTTATCAGAACCTGATCTGGTTTTCAGATCAGCTTAATAGGACCTGGTCTGGTTTTCAGATCAGCTTATCAGGACCTGGTCTGGTTTTCAGATCAGCTTTTCAGGACCTGGTATGGTTTTCAGATCAGCTTATCTGATTCAGATTGGGTTATCAGTTTACAAGTAGCTGCCCATTTATAACATTTAGATGAATGCAGTTTAAGGTCAGATGAAAAACGAAAAAGTAAACTTTTATGTAGTCAAATTCTCTTTTTTTCTATAACGATCATCGTTCAATTCAATATCGTTGCTTATAATCAAAATCCATATTTATCCTTCCAACATGCTTTAAATTTGTCTCATCTTACTTAAAAATTATAATTACATTATGATTATCTAGTATCAAATGTTTGGTGATTCTGGTATAAGTTTGACATCAGCAGAATGCATCAACATTCTTATCTCACTCCATACAAAAATATGTTTCTCACATCTAACATCGTTAAATATCATATCGGAATTACTTTTAGCTTTGTTAGGAGAAATAACAGATTCAGTATCTGTAAATGTGTATTATCCCATTCCTTTAATTATGAAATTATGTAATTACTTTAAGTATCCATATTTAGGTTGATAGAGATATTTTGAGTATTAATATGTAGATGTTTTAAAATTTTAGTTCATTAAGACTTTTTAGCAAGCCAATCATATCATATTTTTTATTTTATTTTTTTACAATTTGACAGACCAACTATTTTTGCGCAAATAAAATTTGGTAGAAGGGAACTATGACTTGTTTTTGAACTAACGTTTGATGAATCATCAAAAATTTCGTACCATCCTTTTTTTAGGTTGTTTTGACTATGAGTATGCACCAATATTTATGAAATGTGTTTCATAAATATTGTCTCTTATATAGGAAAAATAAAATAATACAGCTATACGACACCAGAAAATATTTTCTGGTATCGTATAGCTATATTATTTTATTTTTCCTATATAAGAGATAATGGTCCCTACTCATAGTCAAAACAAAGTATATTTTAAGAGTTTAAAACCCGTATTATCATAAAAAATACTGATTTTAAACTCTTACAGTCTTATTTATAAAAATTATTAAGACTTTATAAAGGTTTTTTTAGACAAATTTTCATAAAAAATTTTTCTAAAAAAGCCTTTATAAAGTCTTAATAACTTTTATAAATAAGGCTGTTAAAATATACTTTGTTTCACTAACCACATTTGTGTAACTAATTGCATTTCATAAATATTGACGTATACTCATAATCAAAACAAATGATAGTTTTATGTTGTTTTGAATGTGAGTATACATCATTATCTCTTATTAAATAAATAAAATAATGCAGCTACACGATTTCAGAAAATATTTTCTGATATCGTATAGCTGTATTATTTTATTTTTTTAATAAGAGATAATATTTATAAAATGCATTTAGTTACACAAATGTGGTTAGTGAAACAACCTAAAAATAGTATGGTACGAAATTTTTGATGATTCATCAAACGTTAGTTCAAAAACAAGTCATAGTTCCCTTCTACCAAATTTTATTTGCGCAAAAATAGTTGGTCTGTCAAATTGTAAAAAAATAAAATAAAAAATATGATATGATTGGCTTGCTAAAAAGTCTTAATGAACTAAAATTTTAAAACATCTACATATTAATACTCAAAATATCTCTATCAACCTAAATATGGATACTTAAAGTAATTACATAATTTCATAATTAAAGGAATGGGATAATACACATTTACAGATACTGAATCTGTTATTTCTCCTAACAAAGCTAAAAGTAATTCCGATATGATATTTAACGATGTTAGATGTGAGAAACATATTTTTGTATGGAGTGAGATAAGAATGTTGATGCATTCTGCTGATGTCAAACTTATACCAGAATCACCAAACATTTGATACTAGATAATCATAATGTAATTATAATTTTTAAGTAAGATGAGACAAATATAAAGCATGTTGGAAGGATAAATATGGATTTTGATTATAAGCAACGATATTGAATTGAACGATGATCGTTATAGAAAAAAAGAGAATTTGACTACATAAAAGTTTACTTTTTCGTTTTTCATCTGACCTTAAACTGCATTCATCTAAATGTTATAAATGGGCATCTACTTGTAAACTGATAACCCAATCTGAATCAGATAAGCTGATCTGAAAACCATACCAGGTCCTGATAAGCTGATCTGAAAACCAGACCAGGTGCTGAAAAGCTGATGTGAAAACCAGACCAGGTCCTGATAAGCTGATCTGAAAACCAGACCAGGTCCTATTAAGCTGATCTGAAAACCAGACCAGGTCCTGAAAAGCTGATCTGAAAACCAGACCAGGTCCTGATAAGCTGATCTGAAAACCAGACCAGGTCCTATTAAGCTGATCTGAAAACCAGATCAGGTTCTGATAAGCTGATCGGAAAACCAGACCAGGTCATGATAAGCTGATCTGAAAAACAGACCAGGTCCTGATAAGCTGATCTGAAAACCAGACCAGGTCCTATTAAGCTGATCTGAAAACCAGATCAGGTTCTGATAAGCTGATCTGAAAACCAGACCAGGTCCTGATAAGCTGATCTGAAAACCAGACCAGGTCCTATTAAGCTGATCTGAAAACCAGATCAGGTTCTGATAAGCTGATCTGAAAACCAGACCAGGTCCTATTAAGCTGATCTGAAAACCAGATCAGGTTCTGATAAGCTGATCTGAAAACCAGACCAGGTCATGATAAGCTGATCTGAAAAACAGACCAGGTCCTGATAAGCTGATCTGAAAACCAGACCAGTTACCTGATAACCTGATCTGATAGCTGATACCTGATCTAATAGCTGATACCTGTTATTTACTATTATTAAACATGGATGAGAAAATTTTAAAACAGTTGGTGTTGACAAGAAATGTCTTGAAGAAAAAGCTTCGTAGTATAAAAACTGGTGAAATAGATACATGTGAGCAATAAAAGATACATTTAAAGCTATAACAGAACCTCTCAAAGAATTCATAAATAGTTCTAGAAATATTGAAAGAATTCGCAAGAAAGAAGAAAGTAAAATCAAGATAGAAGCTGAAAATAATACAAGTTTAAAGCCATCAGTCAATATAGAGACAAGTACACCAAAGAAACTTTCAGAAGGTACAATATTTGATGATATCATCATCTTATTTAATGATGCTAATACTGAGAATGATGATAAGGATGATGAAGATGATTTTTACTCATAGACTTCTAATTCTGAAGACACTTATACTCATTTATCAGTCTTGGAAGGAAGAATTGAATTAGATACAAACTATGGCCCACATCAAGATTTGAATAATGAATGAAAGTTTGGTGATAGTAACCTAAAACTAAATGAAGATAAAATACAAGTTGATGGTCAAATATAGGCCCTAATAGTAACTTTATTTTCTTTAATGATTGATAATAAAACATGGAAATACTATGAGAAATTTGATGTTGAAAACTATATAAAATATATAATTTCTACTAATCATCATCATCATTCACTGACAGAGAATGATGTTATCAGTAAATTGTTTCTGGAAACTCCAAACGATAAACTATAGGACAAATTAATAATATAGCTTAAGGAATTAATATAATTCAAGAATATATTAAAATGCAAATTGATAGAGTACAACGTGAAATACAATTAGAGATAGAAGATAGTTATAAAATTGATAAAATACATACTAAAAATCAAATCATCTTTTGAAAAAACAAATTGAACAGCTGAACGATAAAATTTATAGATTGGAAAATGAACTACATGATAGTATAAATAGCTGAAAGTGCATCAAGTAGATCACAACACTCTCCAAAAAATCTTTAAAATAACTCAATGTCTTTAAAAAGAAATTTAGTAGACGAACTCTATAATAAATCTCGAAAATTGTTTGTGCATTGTAGATATGTAATGAAAGGAATAGTTGATTTAGGTGAAATGGGAAACTATTCTACAGAAAATAGAAATTATTGATTATTGTAGACTGTAAATGATTCATTCACAAAGTTTCTATGGTCAATACCGTTGAAAATAAAAGTTGCATTCGAAAAAACCTAGGCTGTGGAAAATATTTTTGAAATGTTATGAGTACCAAAAAGTTTACAAATGGATGATTGTAAAGAATTTTTTAATAGACACTGGAAAATTCATGCATATGTAGAATATTAAACATTACTTAATATGAAAGCATCAATAGTAGAATGATTTAATAGATCATCCAAAGGAATTATGTGATGATGGTTCATATAAATGAAATATACCAAGAATTACTTAATGTACTCGTATACAATATAAAAGTTCATCTCACTATTTAAATTTTTCCGATTAAAGTTAACTCAACAAATGAGAAAAAGCTGCTAAATATAATAATTTGAAGATGAACAAAATGTTGAAATTTAATGAAAGTAAAAAATAAAATTAAACAGGAAAAATCTAGTTTGGTTTGTATTTTTGAAGGAATGATAGGTCTTAAGAAAGATAATTAACTAAATATACTGGAAATTCTCTAAACTTGGTGGCCGGTATGAAATATTGTGAAAACTTAAGTGATCAAAATAAATTACAACACAGTGTAATATTCAGTAACACCTAATATTATCACTTTTTATAGTGAAAATTGTACATTTTCCATTTCGAAAGCTCTAGCAAGCGAAATTTTAAAATATGTCCATGGGCTATTATAATAGATCTTTACTCTATTAATTTCTATAGCTATCAAATCTTTAGAAAATATAGATAAACTACATAAATTGGACTTAGATTTCCAATCTTTAAGAATGTATATGTGTATGAATTAGTATCAAACAAACTTACTGAATAAATATGGACTTCAACTGGAATCATGCTGAAGCATACATAAATTGTAAAATGCAATGTAAGCAGATCTTACTTTATATCTGTAACTGTATGAGTATCAAATAAATTTACAGAAAAAATATTGAAAGCATGCCTAAGCATGCAAATTTAAAAGAATGTCACACAAATGAAATACATAAATATGTATCTACTTTGTAAAAGAATAAAAAGAGCGAAATTGTAAATTCTAATAGTATAGATTTTTAACTGAAACACCACTACATCTCGGACGCTTGCGTCACTAAGGACAAAAGCATGCTAAGACATGCATGTTAGAAAAATATAAAAACCTGATAGAAGGTGATGAGAACCTTTTTTAAGTGAGAAATGATTACATCTGAATGTGATACAACCCAGCCTACGTCAACAATAACTTCAAGGGGTCAACCAGCAAACCTCATGTAGAAAAACTCGATGTAAATATTCTCTCAAACATAGTTATTCTAATGTTTCTGACACTATGAAAACACAGACGGTGAATTTATGGTGGAGGTAACTGAATTATTTGAGATAGATTTTCTAGAATAGTTGATTATTAAACATGTATTTCTTTGTAGATAAAGTAATTTCTCTATACATACATACATATATTTACCTATATGTATAAATGAATACGTTTAAAAATTATATAAATATTCTCTTTTTCAAGTAGTAAAATCTGATAAAATAGTAGTGATACATTAAAAGAAGAAAAAAAATATTAAAAAGAGAGACTGAGTATCACACTTTGTCTGACAGGTAAATAAAGCGCACTTAAAAATATCAGAAATATATACACAATACGCTGAAATTTAATAAAATGAGAAAAAAATCATCTAGAACATCAAATAAAAGCCATAGGCGAGTAATCTTCATAAGATAAACATATACCTTATTAATGAAAATATATTATCAGTATGAAGTAACACAATTTGAGGAATTAAAATTTTAACATTTAATTGTCCCTTAACGCTGACAAAGAGTAGACAGATATGTTGACATAGAAAGTCATCTTGTATACTAGAGGAACCGTTGAGAGGCCAGACCTAAATTGTAAGAAAACGATTTCGTGTTCTGTTGATCGCTATTCAAGAAGAAAACAAGTTTCCTCATTATGATTTAACTAATTTAAAAGTACATTTAAATTTAGTTTCATATCTAAATGATGATGATCTTAACATAAAAATTAAAAATAAACGTTATACAATTCTATATTATATGTACTCGCATCTAAGATTCCAACAAAGCTATTATATGAAAGAATCTCAAACACTTCCAAATGCACTAAAGTTTAAGATAAAAGTTCCTTTTATTCAATAGCGGCTCAATTGATATAGAAATTTAATATGAAACAGTAAGCAATGACCTCAGCTAGTGCATTTTTACTAATGATCGAATAATAGAAAGTCCTGAAAGTCTTATAAATTAAGTAAGGTTTCGAATGATGTTCATTACAAAAAAAAGTAGCGGATGTTTTTCGCAATAATGAGTATAACAATTTCATTATAAAACCACCATTTGATTTTAAATGTTTATCAATAAAAAAGGAAAGAGAAGCAAAGTGGTTAAAAAAAGCTGGACTGCTGGATCAGTTTCATTTCAAAGCGTTTATCATTTTTTAAAGCCAATGCAAGATGTCCTAAAATATATGAAAAAGGTGAAGAAAAAATATGATAGTTGGAAAAAATTTTACACCGAAAAATTTCTAACGTTGACTATATAGGATACATCAACTTTAAACAAATGGAAATAAAATATATTAAATATTTATATTATATTTACTACAACTAGAGAGGAATTAAATTTTACTTAAAACAGAAACTCCTCGCAAACTTTTAAGTAAATACATCTAAAAATTAAAAGAACGCTTTTTTAATTTCAAATAAAAAAACTATCGAGATATTTCACATCTATACACAAAAGACCAGGCGAATATTTACAACAGCAACAACAGCACATGACAAAAAAAATGTATTTAAACAGGGAGCCCCAGACTTATTTGTGTGTACATACATACATACATAAAATCAATTTGTAGATCCATATGTACATATGTACACATATTTTCAAATTTCTTACCCATGCTCAAGTATTTATTGGATTTTAACAATCACACTTACATATCTACATCATGAAAACATACAAACCGTTCTCCAAGCTACTGACGCTTGAAGACGAAAGTCGAAGAAGACAAATGTACTTAAATAAACAAACTTATCACAGACCAGTCAAACTCTATCGCGCATACACACATACACACACACACAAAATCTCCATGATCGTACGCAAGAATTTTGCAAAATCTGAAATTAATATTTATACAAATATAAACAAATTTCTGACCGACAGACTTTAACACTGGACAAATTTAAGCTTGATAAAATATAAAGCAATCTCATCCTCCAATATGAAAAACATACTAGGATTAGGGAAGTTCAGATATATGATAATATTTTCTAGCAAAAAATGTTCATATGAGAAATAATTTATTTCAACGTACATATAAATACTAGGGTGAGAAAATCACATACACACACACACATACCAAAATTCATCTACGAAAAATTAAACCTATTTCAACAACGCCCCTCCCCTCACAAATCACAGTCAGCCTAAAGTTCTTACAGATATATACACAAAATCTCAAGGTAACATACAATCTATCAATCTCACAACCTAAATCACGATTAGCCTTAAACTCATATAGACATACATATATGCACACAGATACGTATACATATACATGAACACCTTCACCTCACGTCTCATTAATCATGATCAGCCTTAAACTCCTACATATATACACACAAATTGCGCGGTTATATTACATGAACACTTCGCCCCTCATAAATCACGATAAGCCTTAAGTTTCCTACAGATATACATACACTAATTCTCGAAGTCACATACAATCGATCAATCTCAACAATTTAAATTACGATCAGCCTTAAACTCGTACAGACATACATGTACAAAAATTCCTACAGACATATAAACACCCAAATTCTTATAGATACATATTACAATAACACCGCCCGCCTACCTCAAATCAAGGACAGCCTTAAACTCCTACATATACATACATAGACACACACACACGTACGCACATTCTATCTATCTATCTATCACAACAACACCCTCCCCCACCTCAAATCACATTCAGCATTAAACTCCTACAAACATACATAGACACAGATTCCCACGGACACGTATTACATGAAGACTCTCACCTCACCTTTGATAAATCACAGACAGCCTTAAACTCTTACAGATATACATACGTACATGCACACAGATTCCCACGGATACATATTACAACAACTCCCCACCCTACACCAGTCGATCTGCCGCAAATACATCCCGCCCCTCCACGAGCACAGCTTGGTTTAAATTCCAACAAACATAAACTTCACCGAATTCCCGCGGTTACATATTACAAAACACCCTCACCTACCCAAATCACGGTCAGCCTTAAGGTCTTACAATCTAGACACACCCCGCCCTCCACCAAGCACAGCCAGACTTCAATTCCTACAGCTAGACACACCTCGTCCTCCAAGAATCATAGCCAGACTTCAAATCCTACAGCTAGACACACCCACAAATTTTCCGTCGGCATTAGGAAAAATCATTTCCATGATTTTCCCGTCGGCATTTGAAAAAAATAAACATGTTTTCCCGTCGGCATTTGAAAAAAATAAACATGTTTTCCCGTTGGCATCAGGAAATCATACACATATAAAAGCCTCAAACCTATAAACCCCTTAATGTATTCCTACAAAATATTCCGCACACAAATTCCCACGGATACATATTACAACAACACCCGCCCCCACCAAACACAGGCTGCCTTAAAGATACACCCGCAAATTCCCACGGTTACATGTTACAAAAACCTCACCTGCCCAAATCACGGACATCAACAAATTTCCACAGTCTAACAACTATCATAACTTTCCCGTCGGTATTAGAAAAAATAAAGATGTTATCCCGTCGGCATTAGAAAATCATATACATATAACAGCTTCAAACATATAAACCCCCTTAATGTATTCCCACAAAATATTCTGCGCACAAGTTCCCACGGTCATATATACATACAAACATACATACACTTAATATAAACAAAAAAAGTTAATATAAACAAAAAACTCCTAATGTAAACAAAAAACACACACGGACGGACGGACACACACACACGTAGGTATCAAATTTCACAAATTTCCAAGAATTTTAAAATTTCAGCCAAAATTTAACAATTTCAGCCACAATTTAACAATTTCAGCCCACAATTTCACAATTTCAGCCACAATTTAACAATTTCAGCCCACAATTTAACAATTTTAATTGCGGCCGAATTGGCAATTCCCTACTACTTATAATATCCCTGACATTGCTGCAGAGACGATTGTTACGCGAAATGGTGTAGCGTTAAATTTCAAAAATTTAACGTACCCATTAGCACTAAACAAAATCAAGGAGTTCGAGGTGAATAATCCGGCAATAAGTGTGAACGTATTTGGGTATGATGAGGGAGCAAATCAGATCATTGGTCCTTATTATGTGACCAAAGATAAGAAAATAAATCATGTGAACTTACTGCTTTTAGAGAATGGTGAATGTCATCAATACATTTTGATAAAGAACATGTCAAAGTAAGTTAGAAAATTATACTACACTTTAATTTAATGATACATATATTGGTTTTATATATTTTATAAAATATGTACATTTTTATTAATTTTTATCTATTTTTATTTTTTATCATTCACAGACTTTTAGTTAACCAACCTACAAAGCACAAAAGTAAGCTACATTTCTGCAATAGCTGTCTCCAGTACACTCATAGGGAGAGTGGAATGACTAATCATAAGGGGAATGCGGCAAAATCGTTACAACTATGCCATCAGGTGCGGATGCTATCCTACAGTTTAAGGGGCATCAGAGAAAAATGGATGTGCACTTCGTAGTATATGCGGACTTCGAATGTATATTAGAAGACATTAGTGATAGTATAAGTAGTAAAACCAGTCTTATCAAAAAGCACACTCCTTGTGCATTTAGCTATTATAGTAAGTGTCTCCATAGCAGTAAGTTAGATAAGTTAAGGATTTATACAGGGAAAGATGCCTCAAAAAAATTCGTGACATATTTAATTAAAGATTGTAAGGATATTTATAATAATTACTTAGTAAATAATAGGCAAATGGATACTTTATCCCCTTCTGATATTTATAATTTTTATAGTGCGGTGAATTGTCACATTTGTCAAAAATTTTTAGGTAAAGATCGCGTTAGAGATCATTGTCATATTAGTGGTAAATTTAGAGGTGCAGCCCACAATAACTGTAATTTAAATTACCAAATCCCCAAGTTTATACCAGTTTACTTTCACAATTACTCAAATTATGACTCACATCTTTTTATTAAAGAACTAGGTGAAATTTCAAGGCAACTGAAAGTACTCCCTCTCAATAAGGAACTTTATATATCCCTCTCCCAATTTACAAAAATGAGCGACGGTCATAAGCTTGAAATAAGATTTCTTGATACAATACGCTTTATGGCTGAGAGTTTGGAATCATTAGCCTGCAATTTGTCGGATAATGATTTCAGAACTATAAGGTCCTTATTTCAGTCAGAAAAAGAATTTCAGCTTATTAAGAAAAAATGTATTTTCCCGTATGAGTACCTAAATTCATTCCAAAAATTAGATGAGTGTCAGCTGCCTTCACGCAGTGATTTCTTTAATAAGTTGAACAATAAAGAGTGTTCTTTAGAGGAATACTCACATGCTGAAGAGGTATGGAATACTTTTGGTTGCAAAACTATGAAAGATTATATGGAACTTTACTTAAAAACAGATGTCCTCTTACTGACAGATATTTTCGAGAACTTTAGAAAAGTTTGTAAAGGTATTTATGAGCTCGATCCATGCCAATATTATACAGCACCTGGACTTTCCTGGGATGCAATGCTCAAATACACAAAAATTGCATTAGAATTATTGACAGACATAGACATGTACAATTTTATGAAAAAAAGGTATACGTGGGGGAATCGTACAGTGTAGCCAAAGATATTCGAAAGCGAATAACAAATACTTGGCAGATTTCGATAAAGAGAAGCCCTCAGAATTTCTCGTCTATTTAGACGCTAACAATTTGCATGGTTGGGCGATGTAGGAATATCTTCCTCATGGTGGGTTCAGATGGTTATCGCAAGACGAGCTGAATCTGGATCCACACAGCATAGCTGATAATGGAACAGACGGTTATGTATATGAGGTCACATTGGATTATCCGTCTCATTTACACAACTAGCATAATGATCTTCCTTTTTGCGCTGAAAATAAGAAACCTATGCAAGCGAAGTGTAACAAGTTGATAACCGATTTATCTACAAAGCAATCATACGTGATACACTTTAAAGTTCTGAAATAGTGCTTAGAATATGGCTTAGTTTTAAAGAAAACTCATCGTATTCTAGCATTTAAACAATCTGCATGGTTAAAAGGCTATATTGACGTAAATACCAGACATAGGGCCACTGCTAAAAATGCTTTTGAAAAAAACTTTTTCAAACTACTCAATAATGCAGTGTATGGTAAAACAATAGAAAAATTCTATTATTGTTAAAATCTTAGTTATTAAGAAAAATTCTTTTATTATAAAAATTATTGTACATAAGATCTTAGTTATTAAGAAAAATTATTGTAAATAAAATCCTATTTATTTATTAAGAAAAACTATTGTACATATGTAAATAACTTTTTAAGAAAAAATTTTAAATAAAATATTGAAAAAAGAATGAAAATGTGAATGGTGTTTATTTCTTTATTGGCTTTACTTCGTTGGATCAAAAAATTTTATTTTTGCTTATTCGCAAATTCTAGTTTTCATATCGCTTAAACATGCACAGTCTTGTTTTCTTTGAGAGGTTCTGCACAAGAAAAATTTAATTTCACAATATTATGAAATTCCATTAAATTAAATTTCATTAGATATTTTCATAAAGACCAAAAATTTAGATAATCGGATAAGTCCTTATATTTTTCACTACATACAAGTTTCTGTTATTTTCTATTCGACCAGATGATTCCTAATTTTCCTTTTGAAAAAATAATACAAAACAAGGAATATTTTAATAATACAATTTTATTTTATTTTATTTTATTTCTGTTAATAATACCATTTAATTTAATTTCTTAAATATTTTATTTATAATGGTGGAAACATTTCATAGTATCCAATTATTAGATGTTCTAATATACTTTTCCGTAAAAAATATATTGTACACCTACAAGTATCAGGTCCTTCCTCACAGTTCGGATCGTACCATGGGCAGTTTCCAAAATGCCCTTCTGTGTTGTCTTCATCTTCTATTACGCCATATTCTTCGTTCTCATCCAGCATATTTTGGAAAAATTTTATCATCTCCCAATGATCAAAAAGCCTGAAGCTTTCAAAATCTCTTATAAATTGGTTTAGAGTACGCTTAATTTGGCTCATTTTATTTGCTGATAAATGAATGATGATGAATGTTGGAAGGTTTTTTTAAGACTAATTTGTTCTTAAAATTTTTCAAATATCTATACTATCATCTCTATTCCATATTTCTTTTTAGCACTCTATCTCTCTCTAACCTTTTTCTCTATATAACTATCTCTTTCCCTCTATCACTATCCCCCACTTATTCACTATTTCACCATAATTATTTTCGATTAGCCTTCTTGAAGTCATCATCGCTACTTTTAAGATCATTTCCAGTTAAACATTCAAAGTGAGAAGAACTAAATAAAAAAATGGACTCCACAACAAATCTAATTTCAAAATTTAATTCTCTAAACAACAAAACCTTAATCCACGTAAAGGAGCTTGACACGTCCTTGAAATATACTATTCGAAATGTGGAACGTGTAACAACAAAATATGGAGCAACACTAAAAGTTGAAATGGATAAACATATAATGTTCCTGCCTAAACGATATAATACTTTAACAGATGACGATATTAAAGATCTCTCGAGCGGATCATATTGCCTAAGTAGAGAAGGTGAAGAAAACCTAATCGTTGAGAATGAGCTGAGTGAATTTCTAATTCAAAATTCTCAATATCCTGTCTGGCAATAAATTATATTAATTAGGTTTTTTAAATTATGAATAAAAAGACATTAAAGAGTTGATGCATCTAAATTAATTATTCTACATTCAATTTTCTTTGTTCGTTTTGGTAGAGTATTCAACATGAAAACTCCTCTAAAATGTGGAATATTTATAGAGAAACTGTTTAGGTCCACATCAGAAAGTGGTCTGTTGGGCAGCATCTCTAAGAGTTTTTTGATTCCTCTTTATGAACTAAACCATAACCCTTTTTATATGGTTTTAAGTAAAGTCCTTTTCCAACTGCTATAGATTCCATCGCTCTATTATGTCTAGTTGCTTCATCAAGTTGATTTTTAGCATTCTTTGTTGCATTTACAGCTTTAGCTATGCCAGCACCTCCAGTTGTTAGACTACCAATTGCACCCAGAGCAGTTAAAATCGGTATTAGAGGTAAAAAAAACACCAATTTTTGGAACACGTATTACACGTGGTACTATAATTTAAGACTTTCTTCCTTTTAATGACTTGTTAATAGTTTTTCGTGCAATTTTAATAGCTGAGTTAATATCTAATGGTTTTTCTTTTTTTAGTATTTTTGTTGCAGCTCTAATTGATGTTCTAAATAGTGTTTTAATATTTAGTTTGTTCTTTTTAACATTTTTCTTTTTCTCCACACCCATACCAAATTTTGTTTTGGCTTTCATTGCGTTAGTAACCATATATGCAAATGATTTTTCAGCAAGACTACTATCTTTTGATAAAACTCGATCCCAAGCGGAGTTTTCAAGTATTTTATCAGCTTTATGTCTAGTACTTAAATCCTTATTTTTGGAATAAGCAATATCGTGATTTTTACAAGCAGAGTCCAATAAATTAATTCCTTTATCACCTCGATTTAAACGTTTTTGTAGTTTTGTTCCAGGTCCACAGTACTGATATCCAGGAAGATGAAGCTCAACAGGTAGAGAGTTTATTATTTTGTCTACTATACCTCCTCCTCCAACGAAGGTGTTTTTATGACTAAAAGTATTCTGATATCGTATAACCATATTATCTAATTTTTCCTATATAAGAAGTAATATATATGAAATGCATTTAGTTACAAAAATGCGGTTAGTAAAACAACATAAAAATATTTTAGTTCGTAATATTGATGATTCAGCGAACATCAGTTCAAAAATAAAGCATAGTCCTCTCTTACCAAATTCTATTCGTGCTCTAATAGTGGGACGATCAAATTGTGGAAAGACTAATGTTATGATTGGCTTGCTAGAAAGTCCTAATGGACTCAAGTTTGAAAACATCTATTTATACTCAAAATCTCTCTATCAACCTAAATATGAATACCTAAAGAAACTAATTTCACCAATTAAAGGTATGGGGTATTATACATTCACCGATAATGAATCAGTTATTCCACCTGACGAAGCTAAAACTAATTCAATTATGATATTTGATGATGTTGCATGTGAAAAGCAGAATAATATACGACATAGGGATGTTGATTCATTCTACCTGTGTCAAACTTATACCAGAATTCCCAAGCATATAATAAGAGACAATGCAAATGTTATTATAATGTTTAAGCAAGATGAGACAAATATGAAGCATGTTTATAAGGATCATGTTGCCAGCGATATGAGCTATGAAAAGTTTCAAGAAATTTGTCGAGAATGTTGGAAGGATAAATATGGATTTTTGATGATAAGCAAAGATAACGAATTAAACGATGGTCGCTACAGAAAGCAATTTGACTATTTCATAACTATATAAGCAACTACTCATAAAAATTACCTTTAGTTATTAATCTAACTTTAAACTTGATACATCTATTTGCTATAACCCCATCTAATACCTGATAAGCTGATCTGAAAACCAGACCAGGTCCTGATAAGCTGATCTGAAAACCAGACCAGGTCCTGATAAGCTAATACCTCATCTAATAGCTGATACCTGTTATTTACTACTATTAAACATGGATGAGAAAATTTTAAAACAGTTGGTTTCCACAAGAAATGTCTTGAAGAAAAAACTTCGTAGTATAAAAACTGGTGAAATAGATACACGTGAACAACTAAGAGATACATTTAAACCTATAACAGAACCACTCAAAGAATTCATAAATAGTTCTAAAAATATTAAAAGAATTCCCATAAAAGAAAAAAGTAAAATGAAGACAGAAGTTGAAAATAATACAAGTTTTAAACCTGAAAAAACATCAGTCAAGATAGAGACAAGTACACTAAAGAAACTAGCAGAAGGAACAATATTCGATAATACCATCTTGTTTAATGATGCTAATAATGAGAATGATGATGACGATGATGATGATGATTTTTACTCACAGATTTCCAATACAGAAGATAGTTATACTGACTTATCAGTCTTGGAAGGAAGAAATGAATTAGATACAAACTATGGTCCACATAAAGATTTCAATAATGAATGGAAATTTGGTGATAGTAACCTCAAATTTAATGAAGATAAAATACAAGTTGGGGGTCAAATATGGGCTCTAACACCAGGACTATTTTCTCTAATGTTTCATAAAATACCAAAAAATTATGATAAATTTGAACTCGAAATCTATAAAAAGATTTTAATTACTACTAATGCATATAGAAGGGACTATAAACCTGATGGTCAAATTAAGGGTACTAGAGGATATAAATACAAACATATTATTAAGAAATTTATTGACGAGAAAAATCAAAAGAATTTAGCCGAATCAACAGGATCTAAGCCAAAAGGTAGTTATTTAGGTGATCGAATGATGGAATTTAACGCCCATAAGCCAAACTATATATACTGGGACGATCCAAATGAGTTAGTATATCGTCTTCGACTACTGCTTGCATCACAAGGTGCAGGTCATACTAATCACAATAACGAGATTGTATCAATTAGTGAAGAACTACGTGAAGCAAAAATAATACATTAACTTTAATAAAGTATATAAAGTATGTCTGTTGATAAATTTGGACATTATTTAAACGATACTAGCAGCATAATTTATATATATATATACGAACAACAACATCGATGTCCAAAACAAAAGAATCAAAAATGTTGCAAAAGCTCTGGAGGAAAACGATGTTATCAATAAATTGTTTCTGCAAACTCAAATCGAAAAATTAGAAGAGAAATTATTAACATACTTTAAGGAAAATAATACTATAATTCGAGAAGATATTCAAATGCAAATTGAGGAGCTATAACGCGAAATAAAATTAGATATAGAAGAAAATTATAAAATTCAAAAAGATATTCTACAAATTAAAACATCGTTTGAAGAACAAATTGAACAGCTTAATGAGAAAATTTATAGATTGGAAAACTACATGTTTGTATCAATAGCTGAAAGTGCGTCAAGTAGACACTCAACACTCTCCAAAAAATCTGTAAAACAACTTAATGTAAATTTAGTAAACGAACTGCATAAGCAAGCTCGAAAAGTTTTTATGCGTCGTAGAGTTGTAATGAAAGGAATAGATGATCTGTGGCAAGCTGATTTAGTTGAAATGGGGATCTATTCTAGAGAAAACAGAAATTATCGATTTTCGATTGACACATTTTCAAAATTTGCATGGGCAGTACCACTAAAAACTAAACCTGCACTCGAAACAACCAAGGCGATGGAAAATATTTTTGAATTAGGACGAGTACCAAAAAACTTACACACAGATGATGGTAAAGAATTTTTCAACAAACACTTTGGAAAATTAATGGATAAATACAACATTAATCACTACTCAACATATAGCAGTATGAAAGCATCAATAGTAGAACGATTTAACAGAACATTGAAAGGAATGATGTGGAAAGAATTTAGCTTTAATGGTTCATATAAGTGGATTGATATATACAAAGATTTAATTAATGCATACAATAGAAAAGCTCATCGCACCATTAAAATGACTCCGATTAAAGTCAACTCAACAAATGAGCAAAAGCTACTAAATATAGTATACAGTCATTTGAAAATTTATAAAATGTCGAAATTTAATGTAGGAGATCATGTACGCATACATTTGAAAAAGGTTATACTCCAAATTCGACCACAGAAATTTTCACAATTACAAGAGTTCAAAATACAAATCCTACAACATTCATATTAGAAGATTATCTTGGTAATCCTATTAAAGGTGGATTCTATACTGAAGAACTTTCGAAAACTAGATATCCAAATACATATCTAGTTGAAAAGAAAAACTAAAGGAAAGGAGGCATACGTTAAATGGCTGGGATTTTCTAATCAACACAATTCTTGGATAAGTAAGAAAGAAATATTATAGCTGAATACCATCATCAACAACAATGGCAGTAATATTAAGAAACTAATGTTAATTTTAAAATAAGAAAATGAAATAAATATGTAAATTATGCATATAAACCATACTGTGTACTAAATTTTATTTAATTGTAATCAGTCTGTTATAATCAATAACACTTACTCTGAGCTCTAACTCATCAGAATTATCTGCTAGTTACTTTGTTCCTATTGTATTACATGGTGCGTATGAGTGTGCTCTAACTGATATTCATTCATACAACAGCATTCCAAATGTAGACACCTACAACAATATGTTTCATATAGGGGAACATACAATTAAAATACCAATTGGATCTTACGAATTGAATGATATTGTAGATTTTATACAAGAGCAATACAGAAGACTCTGTCCAGAAAATAAGATTTTTATTGAAGCCAATAACAATACAATGCAAGTTAAAGTTAATAGTTCCAAAGATCCTGTATATTTTAATAAAGACAACACAATTGGAAAACTTTTAGGATTCAATAGCAAAATCCTAACACCAAACAAATATTATTACTCAGATCTTCCAGTTAATATTTTTAAAGTGAATCTCTTGCGAATTGAAAGTAGTATCGCTATTAACACATATATGAACTAACTCCAAATCGCATACACTTCATGAATTTCCGATTAATGTTCCTCCAGGCTATAAAATAGGTGAGGTTCCAAGAAATCTCATCTATTTACCTGTGAACACCAGAGAGATAAGTTCACTAGTGCTGCGCGTAGTTGATCAACACGGTGATTTAATTAATTTTCGAGGAGAGGAAATTGCAATACGAATACATTTGAGGTCAACTAAATAATGCTAATATACAACACAAATACATTGAAAAGTAAAGCAGTAACAACAACAAGAACATTAAAGCGACCACTTCAACAGAAAGCACTAACAACATCAAATAAAAATTTTCTAAAGTCCTTTAATTTGAATTAAATTGAAGACAAAATGAGTTCAATAATAGATGTCTTAGATAAACCTTTCTCTGATGAGAATATAATCAAAAAGGATTATCATACATATGTACCATACTTACAATCTTACAACAATAATGATGAAATCAGAATTTCAATACAAAATCAAGATTTATACGTGCTACCCAGTGAGGGCTACATTTATGTAGAGGGGTTTGTTGCCGATGATAATACCCCTAAATCTTCTTCTTCAGAGAACTTTAAATTAAAAAACAACTTTGTAGCATATCTATTTGATGAAATTCGCTATGAGCTCAATGGAATTGAAATTGATCATACAAGATATTTAGGAGCCACGAGCACCATAAAAAACTTGGTTTCTCTATCATCAACAGAAAGCAATGTGATGCAAAATGCTGGATGGAACAAAATTTACGATGTCACTCTTGCAAATGGATTTTTCAATTTCTATGTACCTCTAAAAATGCTTCTAGGATTCTGCTGAAGACTACAACAAAGTTATATTAAATGGAAAGCATGAATTGATACTCTTGTGCAATAAGAACGATGAAGATCTTGTACGCTCGAGTGTTTCTACTGAAAAAGCTAAACTTACAATATCACTCATCTCATGGAGAATACCTCACGTTCAATTATCTGACCTTAGCAAATTGAGTATGATTAAAATTATTAACAATGGTGCTTCTATACCCATGGCATTTCGCAGTTGGGATTGTCATATTAATCCACAATTAAACACAGGAACTAACCATATTTGGAATGTTAAACTGGCTGCAAATAGAGAACGCCCCTGTTTTGTGTTGATTGCTTTTCAACAAGAAAATAAGTTTGTTCATTGTGATTTTACTAATTTAAAAGTACATTTAAATTCAGTCTCATACCCGTATGATGATCTAAACATAAAGTTCAAAAATGAACGTTATGCAATTCTATATGATATGTATCTAAGATTCCAACAAAGCTACTATATGAAAGAATCTCAACCGCTTCTAACTGCATCAGAGTTTAAGACATAAGCTCCTATTATTGTAGTAGATGTCAGTCATCAGAATGAATCACTCAATAATGGCCCGATTGATATAAAAATTTAAATTGAAACAGCAACTAATATTGCAGCAAAGACATCAGCTTACTGCATTCTTATTCATGATCGTATAATAGAATAAAGAAGTTCGAAAAGTGTTATAAATTGAATAATATGGAAAATAACATAATTTTTATAGACGTACAAGGTTTCAAAACTAATTCAAACGATTTCATCGCAAAAGAAGTAGCGATTGTTTTCAAAAATTATGAATATAACAATTTCATTATAAAACCACCATTTGATTTTAAATGCTTATCAATAAAAAAGCAAAGAGAAGCAAAGTGGCTAACAAAAAACTATCATCACCTAAGCTGGACTGCTGGATCAGTTTCATTTCATAGCGTTTGCAATTTTTTAAAAGCCAACGCAAGATGTTCTAAAATTTACGTAAAAGGTGAAAAAAAGACTATGGTTGGAAAAAATGTTACACCGAAAAATTTCTAACGTTGAAGATATAGGCTGCATCAACTTTAAACAAATGGAAATCAAGTATCCAGAATATTTTTATTGTAATTATCATAAATTTGGTGTATGCGCATTAAAAAATGCTATTTTACTAACATAAGAAATGTCTTGCTTTAAATGACCTTTTTACTTTTTAAAATATTAATGTATGTATTATTATAAAATTTAAAAAAATTTTAAACAATAAATGTATACAAAATAAAAGAATGTACAAGTGGTTTCTTATTTCAAATACAAACTACATAAAGGGAATAGAAGGACGTGGTGAGGATGAGAAGTTAACTTTTTTAATTACTTGCAAATTTCTACTTTTTGTTTCTCTGTTGATGACTGTACTTAGTTGAAAATCCTCTGCCTTAAAATAATCGTAGACAAAGAAAATGATTACGTTGCAAAATATAAATGTATTTAACAAAATATGCCTCGCACAAGTTCCCACGATCGCACATTTATACATTCATACATTCATTTATACATTCATACATGCATACATTCATTTATACATTCATACATGCATACATACATACATTCATTTATACATTCATACATACATACATACAAATATATTTCTTAAACAAATAAACAAAAGATATGCTTACCAGCGACAATCAAGCTGGACCCCCCACACACAAGTATTAGGGTGTTAACATATATGAGAACATTTTAAACATAAAATGTCGGTATGATAAATAATTTATTAGCGTGAGGAAATCGCACATACATATTCCCACGATTCACATGAGAATCGCCTAGTAGTCATCAAATATATTTTCTCTGATATTACTGATATAGTATTACGATAACAAATTTCTACAGTCTGGCAACACCGGCAATTTTCCCTTTGGTATTAGGAAATAATAATCATGTTTTGCCGTCGGCATTTGAAAAAAATAATCATGTTTGGCCGTAGTCATTAGGAAAAATAATCATGTTTTGCCGTCGGCATTTGAAAAAAATAATCATGCATTGCCGTCGGCATTAGGAAAAATTATCATGCATTGCCGTCGGCATTAGGAAAAATTAATTTTCACTATTTCACCATTGGTATTAGGAAAAATCATCTCATGATTTTCCCGTTGGTATTAGGAAAAATCATTTTCATGATTTTCCCGTCGGCATATATGTATACTTATGAAATCTTAATCTTATGAAACCCCTTAATCCACCCCACAAACATACATACATATAAATTCCCACGGTCATAAAAAGCCTGACTTATTGAACCATCCTCGTATGTATTAATAATAAAAAATTCCTTATGTAAACAAAAAACTCCTTATGTAAACAAAAAATTGGACGGACTTATTGAACCACCCTCGTAGGTATCAAATTTCACATAATTTCCAAAAATTTTAAAATTTGGGTAATTAAAATTTCAAAATTTCACAATTTTAATCGGCGCCAGGACGCAAAATCCCCTACTACTAACGTGTGCGCGGAATATTTTGTGGGAATACATTAAGGGTGTTTATAGGTTTGAAGCTTTTATATGTATATGATTTTCTAATGCCGACGGGATAACATCTTTATTTTTTTTAAATGCCGACGGGAAAACATGTTTATTTTTTTCGAATGCCGACGGGAAAACATGTTTATTTGTTTCAAATGCCGACGGGAAAATCATGGAAATGATTTTTCCTAATGCCGACGGAAAATTTCTGGGTGTGTCTAGCTGTAGGAATTGAAGTCTGGCTGTGATTCGTGGAGGGCGGGGTGTGTCTAGATTGTGAGACGTTAAGGCTGACTGTGATTTAGGTAGGTGAGGGTGTTTTGTAATATGTAACCGTGGGAATTCGGTGACGTTTATGCTTGTTGGAATTGAAGTCTGGCTGGGATTGGTGGAGGGCGGGGTGTGTCTAGATTGTGAGACCTTAAGGGTGACCGTGATTTGGGTAGGTGAGGGTGTTTTGTAATATGTAACCGTGGGAATTCGGTGACGTTTATGCTTGTTGGAATTTAAACCAAGCTGTGCTTGGTAGGGGGCGGGGTGTATTTGAGGTAGATCGACTGGTGGAGGGCGGGTAGTTGTTGTAATATGTATCCGTGGGAATCTGTGTCTATGTATGTTTGTAGGAGTTTAAGGCTGATTGTGATTTGAGGTGGGGGAGGGTGTTGTTGTGATAGATAGATAGAATGTGCGTATGTGTGTGTATGTATGTATGTATATGTAGCAGTTTAAGGCTGTCCTTGATTTGGGGTAGGCGGGAGGTGTTATTGTAATATGTATATATAGGAATTTAGGTGTTTATATGTCTGTAGGAATTTTTTTGCATGTATGTCTGTAGGAATTTAAGGCTGATCGTGATTTTGATTGTTGAGATTGATCGATTGTATGTGACCTTGAGATTTTGTATATATATATCTGTAGGAAAACATTGCATTGGCTTTTAAAAAATTACAAAAGCTTTGAAATGAAACTGATCCAGCAGTCCAGCTTAGGTGATGATACTTTTTTGTTAACCACTTTGCTTCTCTTTCCTTTTTATTGATAAACATTTAAAATCAAATGGTGGTTTTATAATGAAATTGTTATACTCATTATTGTTGAAAACATCCGCTACTTCTTTTTGTAATGAAAGTCATTCGAAACCTTACTCGTCTATTAAAACCATTTTTTCATTCATATTACTTAATTTATAAGATTTTCCGGACTTTCTATTATTCGATCATCAGTAAAAATGCAGTAGCTGAGGTCCTTGCTTGCTGTTTCAAATTAAATTTCTATATCAATTGGCCCGCTATTGAATAAAAGGAGTTTTTTTCTTAAACTCTGAAGCGCTTGAAATTCTTTCATATAGGAGTAGTAACTTTGTGGGAATCTTAGATATATATCATATAAAACTGAATAACGTTCACTTTTAAATTTTATGTTAATATCATCATATGGATATGAAACTGAATTTAAATGTACTTTTAAATTAGTCAAATCACAATAAACAGAGTTATTTTCTTCTTGAAAAGCGATCAACAGAAAACGAAGTTATTTTCTGTGAATTTAGGTCTAGCCTCTCGACGGTTCCTCTAGTATACAAGATGACTTTGCATGTCGAAATTTCTGACTGTCCTTTGTCGGCGTTATGGGTAATTAAATGTTAAAATTTTAATTGCCCAAATTGTGCTTCTTGATAATCTTACTATCTTTACACTAATAGGCTATATGTTTATTTTATGGAGGGTGATCGTCTATCCCTTTTATTTGATGCTCTAGATGATAAATTTTTTTTTCTCATTGTATTAAAGTTAAGCGTATTCTATACATATTTCTGTTATGTTTAAGTATGCTTTGTGTTCATGTCAGACAGGCTGTATATATCAGTTGGTCAGTCAATCTCTTGTTTTATTTATTTTTTCTTCTAATATATCACTACTTTTTTTTGATTTTACTACTTGAAATAGAGAACATTAATGAAAATATATACATATGTTAGTGTGTACATATGCAAGTGTATTCATATCTACATACATATATCCGAATATATGTATGTATGTAGACATTAGTTTACATACAAAGAAATATATATTTAATAATCAACTATTATATCAAATCGATCTTCAAAAACTCAGTCACCTCCATCATGAATTCAGCGTAGGTATTTTCATATAGTGTCAGAAACATTAGAATATCTACGTTTGAAAGAAATTTTGCTTCAAATATTTCTACATCAGATTTGCTGGTTGACCCCTTGAAGTTATTGTTGGTGATGTAGCCTGAGTTGTATCGGATTAAGATATTATGATTTCTCACTTAAAAAAGGTCCTCATCACCTTCTATCAGGTTTTTATATTTTTCCAACATACATGTCTTAGCATGCTTTTGTCGATAGTGACGCGAGCGTCAGAGATGTAGTGGTGTTTCAGTTAAAAATCTATACTATTAGAATTTACAATTTCGCTCTTTTGAATCTTTTACAAAGTAGATACAAATTTATGTATTTCATTTCCCACAAAGTCATAAAATTTCTTTGCTTACAAAATTGTATGAAGTGAGGAATTTTCTTAAATTATGCATGCTTCGGCATGCTTCCAATATTTTTTTCTCTAATTTTTTTTTGATACTCATTCAGCTACAGATATAAAGTAAGATCTGTTTAAACTACATTTTACAATTTATGTATGCTTCAGCTTGATTTTAGTTGAAGTCTATATTTTTTAATTTTTATTTTTTTTTCATATATTTATTGATTGTATCTTCAAAAATGAACTAACAATAAGTAATCAAATCTTAAATCTAAATATAATTATTAGGCCCGACCAGTGTCGTACATAAACTTAGTGATAGTTATAAATAATACATAAGTAGTGATAATCAAAAAGGAAAAAAAATAAACGTATTTTCAAGAAGTCCCATCTGGAGTGTTGAGAATAAGAGCCCTTGTGTCCCTCTTTTTTAAGCGGATATGTCCAGTAAAGTGCAAGATATTACGAGCGAGCGGGTTAGGATGTGTCTCGAGTTTTGTTAAATATTTGCCTGCGTATTTTGCAATTTCTTCAGTCACTAGTGGCATATTTAAATCACGATGTATATTTGAATTTTTGATGTACCATGGAGCCGATGTTATCAAACGTAAAATTTTGTTTTGCCTTCGTTAGATTTTCTCAACACCTGAAGCTGAAGCAGTGTCCCATAGCTGAATTCCATAGCACCATATTGGTTTCAAAAGCGACTTGTATATCAAAAGTTTGCAGTCTAGGCTGAGTGTTGAATTTCTACCAATTAACCAATATATTTGAGTTAATTTAAGTTTCATTTGAGTTAACTTAGAGTCAATGTGATATTTCCATCTAAGTCTTCGATCAAGGTGTATGCCAAGGTATTTCACTAGAGAATGTTGAGGAATACTTTGATTGTTGATTCGAATGGGAGAGAAAATATCACTTCTTAGGGTAAACGTTATGTGGACACACTTTTGTTCATTTACATTAAGTCTCCATAAGTTCAACCATATTTCAAGCTGGATAATGTGTTCCTGGAGATTGCGGGATGCCTCATCAGGGTTTTTGTGTATACTCATACAGGCTGTATCATCGGCAAATGTAGAAGTTAGGATGTTATTGCTCACAGGCATATCACAAGTATATATTAGATACAATACTGGCCCCAGAATACTGCCCTGTGGCACACCGGAAGATATAGATTCGGGCACACTCGTGAACTCTCCTTCCACAACAGTGAACTTCCGGGCAAGAATATAACTTTGTAAAATATTAAAAATGTTTATTGGTAGATATGTCTTCAATTTTAAAATTAGGCCTTCATGCCACACTTTATTAAATGCCTGAGAAATATCAATAAAGGGTGTAGAACAATATTATTATATGACCTGCACCTTGTGATGCAAGCAGTAGTCGAAGACGATATACTAACTCATTTGGATCGTCCCAGTATATATAGTTTGGCTTATGGGCGTTAAATTCCATCATTCTATCACCTAAATAACTACCTTTTGGCTTAGATCCTGTTGATTCGGCTAAATTCTTTTGATTTTTCTCGTCAATAAATTTCTTAATAATATGTTTGTATTTATATCCTCTAGTACCCTTAATTTGACCATCAGGTTTATAGTCCCTTCTATATGCATTAGTAGTAATTAAAATCTTTTTATAGATTTCGAGTTCAAATTTATCATAATTTTTTGGTATTTTATGAAACATTAGAGAAAATAGTCCTGGTGTTAGAGCCCATATTTGACCCCCAACTTGTATCTTATCTTCATTAAATTTGAGGCTACTATCACCAAATTTCCATTCATTATTGAAATCTTTATGTGGACCATAGTTTGTATCTAATTCATTTCTTCCGTCAGTATAACTATCTTCTGTATTGGAAATCTGTGAGTAAAAATCATCATCATCATCGTCATCATCATTCTAATTATTAGCATCATTAAACAAGATGGTATTATCGAATATTGTTCCTTCTGCTAGGTTCTTTAGTGTACTTGTCTCTATCTTGACTGATGTTTTTTCAGGTTTAAAACTTGTATTATTTTCAACTTCTGTCTTCATTTTACTTTTTTCTTTTATGGGAATTCTTTTAATATTTTTAGAACTATTTATGAATTCTTTGAGTGGTTCTGTTATAGGTTTAAATGTATCTCTTAGTTGTTCACGTGTATCTATTTCACCAGTTTTTATACTACGAAGTTTTTCATTCAAGACATTTCTTGTGGAAACCAACTGTTTTAAAATTTTCTCATCCATGTTTAATAGTAGTAAATAACAGGTATCAGCTATTAGATGAGGTATTAGCTTATCAGGACCTGGTCTGGTTTTCAGATCAGCTTATCAAGACCTAGTCTGGTTTTTAGATCAGCTTATCAGGACCTGGTCTGGTTTTCAGATCAGCTTATCAGGACCTGGTCTGGTTTTCAGATCAGCTTATCAGGACCTGGTCTGATTTTCAGATCAGCTTATCAGGACCTGGTCTGGTTTTCAGATCAGCTTATCAGGACCTGGTTTGGTTTTCAGATCAGCTTATCAGGTATTAGATGAGGTTATAGCAAATAGATGTATCAAGTTTATAGTTAGATTAATAACTAAAGGTAATTTTTATGAGTAGTCATTAGGAAAAATAATCATGTTTTGCCGTCGGCATTTGAAAAAAATAATCATGCATTGCCGTCGGCATTAGGAAAAATTATCATGCATTGCCGTCGGCATTAGGAAAAATTAATTTTCACTATTTCACCATTGGTATTAGGAAAAATCATCTCATGATTTTCCCGTTGGTATTAGGAAAAATCATTTTCATGATTTTCCCGTCGGCATATATGTATACTTATGAAATCTTAATCTTATGAAACCCCTTAATCCACCCCACAAACATACATACATATAAATTCCCACGGTCATAAAAAGCCTGACTTATTGAACCATCCTCGTATGTATTAATAATAAAAAATTCCTTATGTAAACAAAAAACTCCTTATGTAAACAAAAAATTGGACGGACTTATTGAACCACCCTCGTAGGTATCAAATTTCACATAATTTCCAAAAATTTTAAAATTTGGGTAATTAAAATTTCAAAATTTCACAATTTTAATCGGCGCCAGGACGCAAAATCCCCTACTACTAACGTGTGCGCGGAATATTTTGTGGGAATACATTAAGGGTGTTTATAGGTTTGAAGCTTTTATATGTATATGATTTTCTAATGCCGACGGGATAACATCTTTATTTTTTTTAAATGCCGACGGGAAAACATGTTTATTTTTTTCGAATGCCGACGGGAAAACATGTTTATTTGTTTCAAATGCCGACGGGAAAATCATGGAAATGATTTTTCCTAATGCCGACGGAAAATTTCTGGGTGTGTCTAGCTGTAGGAATTGAAGTCTGGCTGTGATTCGTGGAGGGCGGGGTGTGTCTAGATTGTGAGACGTTAAGGCTGACTGTGATTTAGGTAGGTGAGGGTGTTTTGTAATATGTAACCGTGGGAATTCGGTGACGTTTATGCTTGTTGGAATTGAAGTCTGGCTGGGATTGGTGGAGGGCGGGGTGTGTCTAGATTGTGAGACCTTAAGGGTGACCGTGATTTGGGTAGGTGAGGGTGTTTTGTAATATGTAACCGTGGGAATTCGGTGACGTTTATGCTTGTTGGAATTTAAACCAAGCTGTGCTTGGTAGGGGGCGGGGTGTATTTGAGGTAGATCGACTGGTGGAGGGCGGGTAGTTGTTGTAATATGTATCCGTGGGAATCTGTGTCTATGTATGTTTGTAGGAGTTTAAGGCTGATTGTGATTTGAGGTGGGGGAGGGTGTTGTTGTGATAGATAGATAGAATGTGCGTATGTGTGTGTATGTATGTATGTATATGTAGCAGTTTAAGGCTGTCCTTGATTTGGGGTAGGCGGGAGGTGTTATTGTAATATGTATATATAGGAATTTAGGTGTTTATATGTCTGTATGAATTTTTTTGCATGTATGTCTGTAGGAATTTAAGGCTGATCGTGATTTTGATTGTTGAGATTGATCGATTGTATGTGACCTTGAGATTTTGTATATATATATCTGTAGGAAAACATTGCATTGGCTTTTAAAAAATTACAAAAGCTTTGAAATGAAACTGATCCAGCAGTCCAGCTTAGGTGATGATACTTTTTTGTTAACCACTTTGCTTCTCTTTCCTTTTTATTGATAAACATTTAAAATCAAATGGTGGTTTTATAATGAAATTGTTATACTCATTATTGTTGAAAACATCCGCTACTTCTTTTTGTAATGAAAGTCATTCGAAACCTTACTCGTCTATTAAAACCATTTTTTCATTCATATTACTTAATTTATAAGATTTTCCGGACTTTCTATTATTCGATCATCAGTAAAAATGCAGTAGCTGAGGTCCTTGCTTGCTGTTTCAAATTAAATTTCTATATCAATTGGCCCGCTATTGAATAAAAGGAGTTTTTTTCTTAAACTCTGAAGCGCTTGAAATTCTTTCATATAGGAGTAGTAACTTTGTGGGAATCTTAGATATATATCATATAAAACTGAATAACGTTCACTTTTAAATTTTATGTTAATATCATCATATGGATATGAAACTGAATTTAAATGTACTTTTAAATTAGTCAAATCACAATAAACAGAGTTATTTTCTTCTTGAAAAGCGATCAACAGAAAACGAAGTTATTTTCTGTGAATTTAGGTCTAGCCTCTCGACGGTTCCTCTAGTATACAAGATGACTTTGCATGTCGAAATTTCTGACTGTCCTTTGTCGGCGTTATGGGTAATTAAATGTTAAAATTTTAATTGCCCAAATTGTGCTTCTTGATAATCTTACTATCTTTACACTAATAGGCTATATGTTTATTTTATGGAGGGTGATCGTCTATCCCTTTTATTTGATGCTCTAGATGATAAATTTTTTTTTCTCATTGTATTAAAGTTAAGCGTATTCTATACATATTTCTGTTATGTTTAAGTATGCTTTGTGTTCATGTCAGACAGGCTGTATATATCAGTTGGTCAGTCAGTCTCTTGTTTTATTTATTTTTTCTTCTAATGTATCACTACTTTTTTTTGATTTTACTACTTGAAATAGAGAACATTAATGAAAATATATACATATGTTAGTGTGTACATATGCAAGTGTATTCATATCTACATACATATATCCGAATATATGTATGTATGTAGACATTAGTTTACATACAAAGAAATATATATTTAATAATCAACTATTATATCAAATCGATCTTCAAAAACTCAGTCACCTCCATCATGAATTCAGCGTAGGTATTTTCATATAGTGTCAGAAACATTAGAATATCTACGTTTGAAAGAAATTTTGCTTCAAATATTTCTACATCATATTTGCTGGTTGACCCCTTGAAGTTATTGTTGGTGATGTAGCCTGAGTTGTATCGGATTAAGATATTATGATTTCTCACTTAAAAAAGGTCCTCATCACCTTCTATCAGGTTTTTATATTTTTCCAACATACATGTCTTAGCATGCTTTTGTCGATAGTGACGCGAGCGTCAGAGATGTAGTGGTGTTTCAGTTAAAAATCTATACTATTAGAATTTACAATTTCGCTCTTTTGAATCTTTTACAAAGTAGATACAAATTTATGTATTTCATTTCCCACAAAGTCATAAAATTTCTTTGCTTACAAAATTGTATGAAGTGAGGAATTTTCTTAAATTATGCATGCTTCGGCATGCTTCCAATATTTTTTTCTCTAATTTTTTTTTGATACTCATTCAGCTACAGATATAAAGTAAGATCTGTTTAAACTACATTTTACAATTTATGTATGCTTCAGCTTGATTTTAGTTGAAGTCTATATTTTTTAATTTTTATTTTTTTTTCATATATTTATTGATTGTATCTTCAAAAATGAACTAACAATAAGTAATCAAATCTTAAATCTAAATATAATTATTAGGCCCGACCAGTGTCGTACATAAACTTAGTGATAGTTATAAATAATACATAAGTAGTGATAATCAAAAAGGAAAAAAAATAAACGTATTTTCAAGAAGTCCCATCTGGAGTGTTGAGAATAAGAGCCCTTGTGTCCCTCTTTTTTAAGCGGATATGTCCAGTAAAGTGCAAGATATTACGAGCGAGCGGGTTAGGATGTGTCTCGAGTTTTGTTAAATATTTGCCTGCGTATTTTGCAATTTCTTCAGTCACTAGTGGCATATTTAAATCACGATGTATATTTGAATTTTTGATGTACCATGGAGCCGATGTTATCAAACGTAAAATTTTGTTTTGCCTTCGTTAGATTTTCTCAACACCTGAAGCTGAAGCAGTGTCCCATAGCTGAATTCCATAGCACCATATTGGTTTCAAAAGCGACTTGTATATCAAAAGTTTGCAGTCTAGGCTGAGTGTTGAATTTCTACCAATTAACCAATATATTTGAGTTAATTTAAGTTTCATTTGAGTTAACTTAGAGTCAATGTGATATTTCCATCTAAGTCTTCGATCAAGGTGTATGCCAAGGTATTTCACTAGAGAATGTTGAGGAATACTTTGATTGTTGATTCGAATGGGAGAGAAAATATCACTTCTTAGGGTAAACGTTATGTGGACACACTTTTGTTCATTTACATTAAGTCTCCATAAGTTCAACCATATTTCAAGCTGGATAATGTGTTCCTGGAGATTGCGGGATGCCTCATCAGGGTTTTTGTGTATACTCATACAGGCTGTATCATCGGCAAATGTAGAAGTTAGGATGTTATTGCTCACAGGCATATCACAAGTATATATTAGATACAATACTGGCCCCAGAATACTGCCCTGTGGCACACCGGAAGATATAGATTCGGGCACACTCGTGAACTCTCCTTCCACAACAGTGAACTTCCGGGCAAGAATATAACTTTGTAAAATATTAAAAATGTTTATTGGTAGATATGTCTTCAATTTTAAAATTAGGCCTTCATGCCACACTTTATTAAATGCCTGAGAAATATCAATAAAGGGTGTAGAACAATATTATTATATGACCTGCACCTTGTGATGCAAGCAGTAGTCGAAGACGATATACTAACTCATTTGGATCGTCCCAGTATATATAGTTTGGCTTATGGGCGTTAAATTCCATCATTCTATCACCTAAATAACTACCTTTTGGCTTAGATCCTGTTGATTCGGCTAAATTCTTTTGATTTTTCTCGTCAATAAATTTCTTAATAATATGTTTGTATTTATATCCTCTAGTACCCTTAATTTGACCATCAGGTTTATAGTCCCTTCTATATGCATTAGTAGTAATTAAAATCTTTTTATAGATTTCGAGTTCAAATTTATCATAATTTTTTGGTATTTTATGAAACATTAGAGAAAATAGTCCTGGTGTTAGAGCCCATATTTGACCCCCAACTTGTATCTTATCTTCATTAAATTTGAGGCTACTATCACCAAATTTCCATTCATTATTGAAATCTTTATGTGGACCATAGTTTGTATCTAATTCATTTCTTCCGTCAGTATAACTATCTTCTGTATTGGAAATCTGTGAGTAAAAATCATCATCATCATCGTCATCATCATTCTAATTATTAGCATCATTAAACAAGATGGTATTATCGAATATTGTTCCTTCTGCTAGGTTCTTTAGTGTACTTGTCTCTATCTTGACTGATGTTTTTTCAGGTTTAAAACTTGTATTATTTTCAACTTCTGTCTTCATTTTACTTTTTTCTTTTATGGGAATTCTTTTAATATTTTTAGAACTATTTATGAATTCTTTGAGTGGTTCTGTTATAGGTTTAAATGTATCTCTTAGTTGTTCACGTGTATCTATTTCACCAGTTTTTATACTACGAAGTTTTTCATTCAAGACATTTCTTGTGGAAACCAACTGTTTTAAAATTTTCTCATCCATGTTTAATAGTAGTAAATAACAGGTATCAGCTATTAGATGAGGTATTAGCTTATCAGGACCTGGTCTGGTTTTCAGATCAGCTTATCAAGACCTAGTCTGGTTTTTAGATCAGCTTATCAGGACCTGGTCTGGTTTTCAGATCAGCTTATCAGGACCTGGTCTGGTTTTCAGATCAGCTTATCAGGACCTGGTCTGATTTTCAGATCAGCTTATCAGGACCTGGTCTGGTTTTCAGATCAGCTTATCAGGACCTGGTTTGGTTTTCAGATCAGCTTATCAGGTATTAGATGAGGTTATAGCAAATAGATGTATCAAGTTTATAGTTAGATTAATAACTAAAGGTAATTTTTATGAGTAGTCATTAGGAAAAATAATCATGTTTTGCCGTCGGCATTTGAAAAAAATAATCATGCATTGCCGTCGGCATTAGGAAAAATTATCATGCATTGCCGTCGGCATTAGGAAAAATTAATTTTCACTATTTCACCATTGGTATTAGGAAAAATCATCTCATGATTTTCCCGTTGGTATTAGGAAAAATCATTTTCATGATTTTCCCGTCGGCATATATGTATACTTATGAAATCTTAATCTTATGAAACCCCTTAATCCACCCCACAAACATACATACATATAAATTCCCACGGTCATAAAAAGCCTGACTTATTGAACCATCCTCGTATGTATTAATAATAAAAAATTCCTTATGTAAACAAAAAACTCCTTATGTAAACAAAAAATTGGACGGACTTATTGAACCACCCTCGTAGGTATCAAATTTCACATAATTTCCAAAAATTTTAAAATTTGGGTAATTAAAATTTCAAAATTTCACAATTTTAATCGGCGCCAGGACGCAAAATCCCCTACTACTAACGTGTGCGCGGAATATTTTGTGGGAATACATTAAGGGTGTTTATAGGTTTGAAGCTTTTATATGTATATGATTTTCTAATGCCGACGGGATAACATCTTTATTTTTTTTAAATGCCGACGGGAAAACATGTTTATTTTTTTCGAATGCCGACGGGAAAACATGTTTATTTGTTTCAAATGCCGACGGGAAAATCATGGAAATGATTTTTCCTAATGCCGACGGAAAATTTCTGGGTGTGTCTAGCTGTAGGAATTGAAGTCTGGCTGTGATTCGTGGAGGGCGGGGTGTGTCTAGATTGTGAGACGTTAAGGCTGACTGTGATTTAGGTAGGTGAGGGTGTTTTGTAATATGTAACCGTGGGAATTCGGTGACGTTTATGCTTGTTGGAATTGAAGTCTGGCTGGGATTGGTGGAGGGCGGGGTGTGTCTAGATTGTGAGACCTTAAGGGTGACCGTGATTTGGGTAGGTGAGGGTGTTTTGTAATATGTAACCGTGGGAATTCGGTGACGTTTATGCTTGTTGGAATTTAAACCAAGCTGTGCTTGGTAGGGGGCGGGGTGTATTTGAGGTAGATCGACTGGTGGAGGGCGGGTAGTTGTTGTAATATGTATCCGTGGGAATCTGTGTCTATGTATGTTTGTAGGAGTTTAAGGCTGATTGTGATTTGAGGTGGGGGAGGGTGTTGTTGTGATAGATAGATAGAATGTGCGTATGTGTGTGTATGTATGTATGTATATGTAGCAGTTTAAGGCTGTCCTTGATTTGGGGTAGGCGGGAGGTGTTATTGTAATATGTATATATAGGAATTTAGGTGTTTATATGTCTGTAGGAATTTTTTTGCATGTATGTCTGTAGGAATTTAAGGCTGATCGTGATTTTGATTGTTGAGATTGATCGATTGTATGTGACCTTGAGATTTTGTATATATATATCTGTAGGAAAACATTGCATTGGCTTTTAAAAAATTACAAAAGCTTTGAAATGAAACTGATCCAGCAGTCCAGCTTAGGTGATGATACTTTTTTGTTAACCACTTTGCTTCTCTTTCCTTTTTATTGATAAACATTTAAAATCAAATGGTGGTTTTATAATGAAATTGTTATACTCATTATTGTTGAAAACATCCGCTACTTCTTTTTGTAATGAAAGTCATTCGAAACCTTACTCGTCTATTAAAACCATTTTTTCATTCATATTACTTAATTTATAAGATTTTCCGGACTTTCTATTATTCGATCATCAGTAAAAATGCAGTAGCTGAGGTCCTTGCTTGCTGTTTCAAATTAAATTTCTATATCAATTGGCCCGCTATTGAATAAAAGGAGTTTTTTTCTTAAACTCTGAAGCGCTTGAAATTCTTTCATATAGGAGTAGTAACTTTGTGGGAATCTTAGATATATATCATATAAAACTGAATAACGTTCACTTTTAAATTTTATGTTAATATCATCATATGGATATGAAACTGAATTTAAATGTACTTTTAAATTAGTCAAATCACAATAAACAGAGTTATTTTCTTCTTGAAAAGCGATCAACAGAAAACGAAGTTATTTTCTGTGAATTTAGGTCTAGCCTCTCGACGGTTCCTCTAGTATACAAGATGACTTTGCATGTCGAAATTTCTGACTGTCCTTTGTCGGCGTTATGGGTAATTAAATGTTAAAATTTTAATTGCCCAAATTGTGCTTCTTGATAATCTTACTATCTTTACACTAATAGGCTATATGTTTATTTTATGGAGGGTGATCGTCTATCCCTTTTATTTGATGCTCTAGATGATAAATTTTTTTTTCTCATTGTATTAAAGTTAAGCGTATTCTATACATATTTCTGTTATGTTTAAGTATGCTTTGTGTTCATGTCAGACAGGCTGTATATATCAGTTGGTCAGTCAGTCTCTTGTTTTATTTATTTTTTCTTCTAATGTATCACTACTTTTTTTTGATTTTACTACTTGAAATAGAGAACATTAATGAAAATATATACATATGTTAGTGTGTACATATGCAAGTGTATTCATATCTACATACATATATCCGAATATATGTATGTATGTAGACATTAGTTTACATACAAAGAAATATATATTTAATAATCAACTATTATATCAAATCGATCTTCAAAAACTCAGTCACCTCCATCATGAATTCAGCGTAGGTATTTTCATATAGTGTCAGAAACATTAGAATATCTACGTTTGAAAGAAATTTTGCTTCAAATATTTCTACATCAGATTTGCTGGTTGACCCCTTGAAGTTATTGTTGGTGATGTAGCCTGAGTTGTATCGGATTAAGATATTATGATTTCTCACTTAAAAAAGGTCCTCATCACCTTCTATCAGGTTTTTATATTTTTCCAACATACATGTCTTAGCATGCTTTTGTCGATAGTGACGCGAGCGTCAGAGATGTAGTGGTGTTTCAGTTAAAAATCTATACTATTAGAATTTACAATTTCGCTCTTTTGAATCTTTTACAAAGTAGATACAAATTTATGTATTTCATTTCCCACAAAGTCATAAAATTTCTTTGCTTACAAAATTGTATGAAGTGAGGAATTTTCTTAAATTATGCATGCTTCGGCATGCTTCCAATATTTTTTTCTCTAATTTTTTTTTGATACTCATTCAGCTACAGATATAAAGTAAGATCTGTTTAAACTACATTTTACAATTTATGTATGCTTCAGCTTGATTTTAGTTGAAGTCTATATTTTTTAATTTTTATTTTTTTTTCATATATTTATTGATTGTATCTTCAAAAATGAACTAACAATAAGTAATCAAATCTTAAATCTAAATATAATTATTAGGCCCGACCAGTGTCGTACATAAACTTAGTGATAGTTATAAATAATACATAAGTAGTGATAATCAAAAAGGAAAAAAAATAAACGTATTTTCAAGAAGTCCCATCTGGAGTGTTGAGAATAAGAGCCCTTGTGTCCCTCTTTTTTAAGCGGATATGTCCAGTAAAGTGCAAGATATTACGAGCGAGCGGGTTAGGATGTGTCTCGAGTTTTGTTAAATATTTGCCTGCGTATTTTGCAATTTCTTCAGTCACTAGTGGCATATTTAAATCACGATGTATATTTGAATTTTTGATGTACCATGGAGCCGATGTTATCAAACGTAAAATTTTGTTTTGCCTTCGTTAGATTTTCTCAACACCTGAAGCTGAAGCAGTGTCCCATAGCTGAATTCCATAGCACCATATTGGTTTCAAAAGCGACTTGTATATCAAAAGTTTGCAGTCTAGGCTGAGTGTTGAATTTCTACCAATTAACCAATATATTTGAGTTAATTTAAGTTTCATTTGAGTTAACTTAGAGTCAATGTGATATTTCCATCTAAGTCTTCGATCAAGGTGTATGCCAAGGTATTTCACTAGAGAATGTTGAGGAATACTTTGATTGTTGATTCGAATGGGAGAGAAAATATCACTTCTTAGGGTAAACGTTATGTGGACACACTTTTGTTCATTTACATTAAGTCTCCATAAGTTCAACCATATTTCAAGCTGGATAATGTGTTCCTGGAGATTGCGGGATGCCTCATCAGGGTTTTTGTGTATACTCATACAGGCTGTATCATCGGCAAATGTAGAAGTTAGGATGTTATTGCTCACAGGCATATCACAAGTATATATTAGATACAATACTGGCCCCAGAATACTGCCCTGTGGCACACCGGAAGATATAGATTCGGGCACACTCGTGAACTCTCCTTCCACAACAGTGAACTTCCGGGCAAGAATATAACTTTGTAAAATATTAAAAATGTTTATTGGTAGATATGTCTTCAATTTTAAAATTAGGCCTTCATGCCACACTTTATTAAATGCCTGAGAAATATCAATAAAGGGTGTAGAACAATATTATTATATGACCTGCACCTTGTGATGCAAGCAGTAGTCGAAGACGATATACTAACTCATTTGGATCGTCCCAGTATATATAGTTTGGCTTATGGGCGTTAAATTCCATCATTCTATCACCTAAATAACTACCTTTTGGCTTAGATCCTGTTGATTCGGCTAAATTCTTTTGATTTTTCTCGTCAATAAATTTCTTAATAATATGTTTGTATTTATATCCTCTAGTACCCTTAATTTGACCATCAGGTTTATAGTCCCTTCTATATGCATTAGTAGTAATTAAAATCTTTTTATAGATTTCGAGTTCAAATTTATCATAATTTTTTGGTATTTTATGAAACATTAGAGAAAATAGTCCTGGTGTTAGAGCCCATATTTGACCCCCAACTTGTATCTTATCTTCATTAAATTTGAGGCTACTATCACCAAATTTCCATTCATTATTGAAATCTTTATGTGGACCATAGTTTGTATCTAATTCATTTCTTCCGTCAGTATAACTATCTTCTGTATTGGAAATCTGTGAGTAAAAATCATCATCATCATCGTCATCATCATTCTAATTATTAGCATCATTAAACAAGATGGTATTATCGAATATTGTTCCTTCTGCTAGGTTCTTTAGTGTACTTGTCTCTATCTTGACTGATGTTTTTTCAGGTTTAAAACTTGTATTATTTTCAACTTCTGTCTTCATTTTATTTTTTCTTTTATGGGAATTCTTTTAATATTTTTAGAACTATTTATGAATTCTTTGAGTGGTTCTGTTATAGGTTTAAATGTATCTCTTAGTTGTTCACGTGTATCTATTTCACCAGTTTTTATACTACGAAGTTTTTCATTCAAGACATTTCTTGTGGAAACCAACTGTTTTAAAATTTTCTCATCCATGTTTAATAGTAGTAAATAACAGGTATCAGCTATTAGATGAGGTATTAGCTTATCAGGACCTGGTCTGGTTTTCAGATCAGCTTATCAAGACCTAGTCTGGTTTTTAGATCAGCTTATCAGGACCTGGTCTGGTTTTCAGATCAGCTTATCAGGACCTGGTCTGGTTTTCAGATCAGCTTATCAGGACCTGGTCTGATTTTCAGATCAGCTTATCAGGACCTGGTCTGGTTTTCAGATCAGCTTATCAGGACCTGGTTTGGTTTTCAGATCAGCTTATCAGGTATTAGATGAGGTTATAGCAAATAGATGTATCAAGTTTATAGTTAGATTAATAACTAAAGGTAATTTTTATGAGTAGTTGCTTATATAGTTATGAAATAGTCAAATTGCTTTCTGTAGCGACCATCGTTTAATTCGTTATCTTTGCTTATCATCAAAAATCCATATTTATCCTTCCAACATTCTCGACAAATTTCTTGAAACTTTTCATAGCTCATATCGCTGGCAACATGATCCTTATAAACATGCTTCATATTTGTCTCATCTTGCTTAAACATTATAATAACATTTGCATTGTCTCTTATTAAATGCTTGGGAATTCTGGTATAAGTTTGACACAGGTAGAATGAATCAACATCCCTATGTCGTATATTATTCTGCTTTTCACATGCAACATCATCAAATATCATAATTGAATTAGTTTTAGCTTCGTCAGGTGGAATAACTGATTCATTATCGGTGAACGTATAATACCCCATACCTTTAATTGGTGAAATTAGTTTCTTTAGGTACTCATATTTAGGTTGATAGAGAGATTTTGAGTATAAATAGATGTTTTCAAACTTGAGTCCATTAGGACTTTCTAGCAACCCAATCATAACATTAGTCTTTCCACAGTTTGATGGTCCCACTATTAGAGCACGAATAGAATTTGGTAAGAGAGGACTATGCTTTATTTTTGAACTGATGTTCGCTGAATCATCAATATTACGAACTAAAATATTTTTATGTTGTTTTACTAACTGCATTTTTGTAACTAAAAGCATTTCATATATATTACCTCTTATATAGGAAAAATTTGATAATATTGTTATACGATATCAGAAAACTTTTAGTCATAAAAACACCGTCGTTGGAGGAGGTATAGTAGACAAAATAATAAACTCTCTACATGTTGAACTTCATCTTCCTGGATATCAGTACTGTGGACCTGGAACAAAACTACAAAAACGTTGAAATCGAGGTGATAAAGGAATTAATTTATTGGACTCTGTTTGTAAAAATCACGATATTGCTTATTCCAAAAATAAGGATTTAAGCACCAGACATAAAGCTGATAAAATACTTGAAAACTCCGCTTGGGATCGAGTTTTATCAAAAGATAGTAGTCTTGCTGAAAAATCATTTGCATATATGGTTACTAACGTAATGAAAGCCAAGACAAAATTTGGTATGGGTGTGGAGAAAAAGAAAAATGTTAAAAAGAACAAACTAAATGTTAAAACACTATTTAGAACATCAATTAGAGCTGCAACAAAAATACTAAAAAAAGAAAAACCATTAGATATTAACTCAGCTATTAAAATTGCACGAAAAACTATTAACAAGTCATTAAAAGGAAGAAAGTCTTAAATTATAGTACCACGTGTAATACGTGTTCCAAAAATTGGTGTTTTTTTTACCTCTAATACCGATTTTAACTGCTCTGGGTGCAATTGGTAGTCTAACAACTGGAGGTGCTGGCATAGCTAAAGCTGTAAATGCAACAAAGAATGCTAAAAATCAACTTGATGAAGCAACTAGACATAATAGAGCGATGGAATCTATAGCAGTTGGAAAAGGACTTTACTTAAAACCATATAAAAAGGGTTATGGTTTAGTTCATAAAGAGGAATCAAAAAACTCTTAGAGATGCTGCCCAACAGACCACTTTCTGATGTGGACCTAAACAGTTTCTCTATAAATATTCCACATTTTAGAGGAGTTTTCATGTTGAATACTCTACCAAAACGAACAAAGAAAATTGAATGTAGAATAATTAATTTAGATGCATCAACTCTTTAATGTCTTTTTATTCATAATTTAAAAAACCTAATTAATATAATTTATTGCCAGACAGGATATTGAGAATTTTGAATTAGAAATTCACTCAGCTCATTCTCAACGATTAGGTTTTCTTCACCTTCTCTACTTAGGCAATATGATCCGCTCGAGAGATCTTTAATATCGTCATCTGTTAAAGTATTATATCGTTTAGGCAGGAACATTATATGTTTATCCATTTCAACTTTTAGTGTTGCTCCATATTTTGTTGTTACACGTTCCACATTTCGAATAGTATATTTCAAGGACGTGTCAAGCTCCTTTACGTGGATTAAGGTTTTGTTGTTTAGAGAATTAAATTTTGAAATTAGATTTGTTGTGGAGTCCATTTTTTTATTTAGTTCTTCTCACTTTGAATGTTTAACTGGAAATGATCTTAAAAGTAGCGATGATGACTTCAAGAAGGCTAATCGAAAATAATTATGGTGAAATAGTGAATAAGTGGGGGATAGTGATAGAGGGAAAGAGATAGTTATATAGAGAAAAAGGTTAGAGAGAGATAGAGTGCTAAAAAGAAATATGGAATAGAGATGATAGTATAGATATTTGAAAAATTTTAAGAACAAATTAGTCTTAAAAAAACCTTCCAACATTCATCATCATTCATTTATCAGCAAATAAAATGAGCCAAATTAAGCGTACTCTAAACCAATTTATAAGAGATTTTGAAAGCTTCAGGCTTTTTGATCATTGGGAGATGATAAAATTTTTCCAAAATATGCTGGATGAGAACGAAGAATATGGCGTAATAGAAGATGAAGACAACACAGAAGGGCATTTTGGAAACTGCCCATGGTACGATCCGAACTGTGAGGAAGGACCTGATACTTGTAGGTGTACAATATATTTTTTACGGAAAAGTATATTAGAACATCTAATAATTGGATACTATGAAATGTTTCCACCATTATAAATAAAATATTTAAGAAATTAAATTAAATGGTATTATTAACAGAAATAAAATAAAATAAAATAAAATTGTATTATTAAAATATTCCTTGTTTTGTATTATTTTTTCAAAAGGAAAATTAGGAATCATCTGGTCGAATAGAAAATAACAGAAACTTGTATGTAGTGAAAAATATAAGGACTTATCCGATTATCTAAATTTTTGGTCTTTATGAAAATATCTAATGAAATTTAATTTAATGGAATTTCATAATATTGTGAAATTAAATTTTTCTTGTGCAGAACCTCTCAAAGAAAACAAGACTGTGCATGTTTAAGCGATATGAAAACTAGAATTTGCGAATAAGCAAAAATAAAATTTTTTGATCCAACGAAGTAAAGCCAATAAAGAAATAAACACCATTCACATTTTCATTCTTTTTTCAATATTTTATTTAAAATTTTTTCTTAAAAAGTTATTTACATATGTACAATAGTTTTTCTTAATAAATAAATAGGATTTTATTTACAATAATTTTTCTTAATAACTAAGATCTTATGTACAATAATTTTTATAATAAAAGAATTTTTCTTAATAACTAAGATTTTAACAATAATAGAATTTTTCTATTGTTTTACCATACACTGCATTATTGAGTAGTTTGAAAAAGTTTTTTTCAAAAGCATTTTTAGCAGTGGCCCTATGTCTGGTATTTACGTCAATATAGCCTTTTAACCATGGAGATTGTTTAAATGCTAGAATACGATGAGTTTTCTTTAAAACTAAGCCATATTCTAAGCACTATTTCAGAACTTTAAAGTGTATCACGTATGATTGCTTTGTAGATAAATCGGTTATCAACTTGTTATACTTCGCTTGCATAGGTTTCTTATTTTCAGCGCAAAAAGGAAGATCATTACGCAAGTCGTGTAAATGAGAGGGATAATCCAACGTGACCTCATATACATAACCGTCTGTTCCATTATCAGCTATGCTGTGTGGATCCAGATTCAGCTCGTCTTGCGATAACCATCTGAACCCACCATGAGGAAGATATTCCGACATCGCCCAACCATGCAAATTGTTAGCGTCTAAATACACGAGAAATTCTGAGGGCTTCTCTTTATCGAAATCTTCCAAGTATTTGTTATTCGCTTTCGAATATCTTTGGCTACACTGTACGATTCCTCCACGTATACCTTTTTTCATAAAATTGTACATGTCTATGTCTGTCAATAATTCTAATGCAATTTTTGTGTATTTGAGCATTGCATCCCAGGAAAGTCCAGGTGCTGTATAATATTGACATGGATCCAGCTCATAAATACCTTTGCAAACTTTTCTAAAGTTCTCGAAAATATCTGTCAGTAAGAGGACATCTGTTTTTAAGTAAAGTTCCATGTAATCTTTCATAGTTTTGCAACCAAAAGTATTCCATACCTCTACAGCATGTGAGTATTCCTCTAAAGAACACTCTTTATTGTTCAACTTATTAAAGAAATCACTGCGTGAAGGCAGCTGACATTCATCTAATTTTTGGAATGAATTTAGGTACTCATAGGGGAAAATACCTTTTTTCTTAATAAGCTGAAATTCTTTTTCTGACTGAAATAAGGATCTTATAGTGCTGAAATCATTATCCGACAAATTGCAGGCTAATGATTCCAAACTCTCAGCCATAAAGCGTATTGTATCAAGAAATCTTATTTCAAGCTTATGACCGTCGCTCATTTTTGTAAATTGGGAGAGGGATATATAAAGTTCCTTATTGAGAGGGAGTACTTTCAGTTGCATTGAAATTTCACCTAGTTCTTTAATAAAAAGATGTGAGTCATAATTTGAGTAATTGTGAAAGTAAACTGGTATAAACTTGGGGATTTGGTAATTTAAATTACAGTTATTGTGGGCTGCACCTCTAAATTTACCACTAATATGACAATGATCTCTAACGCGATCTTTGCCTAGAAATTTTTGACAAATGTGACAATTCACCGCACTATAAAAATTATAAATATCAGAAGGGGATAAAGTATCCATTTGCCTATTATTTACTAAGTAATTATTATAAATATCCTTACAATCTTTAATTAAATATGTCACGAATTTTTTTGAGGCATCTTTCCCTGTATAAATCCTTAACTTATCTAACTTACTGCTATGGAGACACTTACTATAATAGCTAAATGCACAAGGAGTGTGCTTTTTGATAAGACTGGTTTTACTACTTATACTATCACTAATGTCTTCTAATATACATTCGAAGTCCGCATATACTACGAAGTGCACATCCATTTTTCTCTGATGCCCCTTAAACTGTAGGATAGCATCCGCACCTGATGGCATAGTTGTAACGATTTTGCCGCATTCCCCTTATGATTAGTCATTCCACTCTCCCTATGAGTGTACTGGAGACAGCTATTGCAGAAATGTAGCTTACTTTTGTGCTTTGTAGGTTGGTTAACTAAAAGTCTGTGAATGATAAAAAATAAAAATAGATAAAAATTAATAAAAATGTACATATTTTATAAAATATATAAAACCAATATATGTATCATTAAATTAAAGTGTAGTATAATTTTCTAACTTACTTTGACATGTTCTTTATCAAAATGTATTGATGACATTCACCATTCTCTAAAAGCAGTAAGTTCACATGATTTATTTTCTTATCTTTAGTCACATAATAAGGACCAATGATCTGATTTGCTCCCTCATCATACCCAAATACGTTCACACTTATTGCCGGATTATTCACCTCGAACTCCTTGATTTTGTTTAGTGCTAATGGGTACGTTAAATTTTTGAAATTTAACGCTACACCATTTCGCGTAACAATCGTCTCTGCAGCAATGTCAGGGATATTATACGAACTGCAGCGCCTTGCATCATGATATTTGGTAGTATCCATTGCAGCAATCAGACACCACTTGAAGCAATATGCATCGCTGTTTTCTATGTTGATGAAAGCTTTTCTTCCTTCTAATGTTTGAGGTGTGGATATCCAATTCGAGCCTTTGACGAGCGACGATTTGTTGATGTTGATTTCTGTTCGGACTATGCGTGATAAGGTCCAACCAGAATCTCGCTCTTCAAATTCGGACATTTTGGTTGAAATCTCCACAACCTGTTTACGGAATAACTCTTCTATGTTATCTGCCTTCGTCAGCAAACTCATTTTGGCTACATGTGATATTATGCACAACTCCAATTCTTCTTCAACAATTTTGATGTACTCCGCCACAATACTCACCTGAAATTTAATAATTATATGCTTAGTTAAATTCATTTGAAGCCTCTCAATAAAAATATTTTTGTTTTCCTTAATAAATTCTTCCAAGAGAAGTTGATCTTTTTTATTTAGAATTGCGTATGTGGCGATATGATTTTTGAAGGCTTTCGATATTTTGTAATATCTCACATTCTCGTCGACTTCTTCTGTCCTAGCATGTGAAGTACTCATTGGAGTTGGCAGAGTTTCTTCTCTTCTTTCTTCTACTTCTACTTCTCTATCACTTTCCGGTAAGAGTTAGGCATAACGTATTGCTGATAACTCATTGGTAGTTGATATTGAGGGTATTGTAGAGATGGTTGTGGCTGATGATGATGAAAAGTGTTTAGCTGCTGCTGCTGATTTTGACGAGATGTGCCCTCGCTTACCAGCCCTTGATTCAGCACACTATGGGTCTTAAGATGATCGAAAAAGGATTTTTGATATTTGTAAACTTTGTTACATTTATTACACATATAACCTGAAGAACTCGTTTTTAATTAGTTTATTATTATTATTTAACTTTAAGACAACTGATGATGCTGCTAAATACAATAAAGTACTGATGTGTTGATGAGAAAAGTTGGCGTATTTATACGAAAATTAGTAGCAGTAGCTCTGCTTACTTGCAAATTTCTACTTTTTGATTCTCTGCTGATGACTGTACTTAGTTGAAAATCCACTGCTTTAAAATAATCGTAGACAAAGAAAATGATTACGTTGCAAAATATAAATGAGTAGTATGGGATTCCTAGTACGGCCCCAATTAAAATTGTTAAATTGTGGCTGAAATTGTTAAATTGTGGGCTGAAATTGTTAAATTGTGGCTGAAATTTTAAAATTCTTGGAAATTTGTGAAATTTGATACGTACGTGTGTATGTGTGTGTGTGTGTGTGTGTTTTCGGCGGCGCTTTGATGTTTTTGTTTACATAAGGAGTTTTTTGTTTACATTAACCCTTGTGTGAACGGGTGATTTTTTTTGTGGTGACATTAATTGTGTGAACGGGTGATTTTTTTGTGGCGGGAGGATTAAGGAGTTTCATAAGATTAAGATTTTATAAGTATATACATATAGATATGCCGACGGGAAAATCATGAAATGATTTTTCCTAATACCAATAGGGAAATTGTGAAAATTATTTTTCCTAATGCCGAAGGCAATACATGATTATTTTTTTCAAATGCCGACGGCAAAACATGATTATTATTTTTTTCAAATGCCGACGGCAATACATGATTATTATTTTTTTTCAAATGCCGACGAGAAAACATGTTTATTTTTTTCAAATGCCGACGGGAAAATCTTGGAAATGATTTTTTCTAATGCCGACGGAAAATTTGTGGGTGTGTCTAGCTGTAGGAATTGAAGTCTGGCTGTGCTTGGTGGAGGGCGGGGTGTGTCTAGATTGTGAGACCTTAAGGCTGACCGTGATTTGGGTAGGTGAGGGTGTTTTGTAATATGTAACCATGAGAATTCGGTGACGTATATGCTTGTTGGAATTTAAACCAATGTATGGGATGTATTTGAGGTAGATCGACTGGTGGAGGGTGGGGAGTTGTTGTAATACGTATATGGGAATCTGTGTATATGTATGTTCTTAGGAGTTTAAGGCTGATTGTGATTTGAGGTGGAGGAGGGTCTTGTTGTGATAGATAGATAGAATGTGCCTATGTGTGTATGTGTATGTATGTATGTATATGTAGCAGTTTAAGTCTATCCTTGATTTGAGGTAGGCGGGGGGGTGTTATTGTAATATGTATCTATAGGAATTTGGGAGTTTATATGTTTGTAGAAATTTTTGTGCATGTATGTCAGTAGAAGTTTAAGGCTGATCGTGATTTGGATTATTGAGATTGATCGATTGTATGTGACCTTGAGAATTTGTGTATGTATATCTGTAGAAAATTTAAGGCTTATCGTGATTTATGAGGGGCGAAGTGTTCATTAAATATATCATGATTAATGAGAGGTGAGGTGAAGGTGTTCATGTATATGTATACGTATTTGTGTGTATGTATGTCTATATGAGTTTTAAGGCTGATCGTGATTTAGGTTGTGAGATTGATAGATTGTATGTTACCTTGAGATTTTGTGTATGTATATCTGTAAGAACTTTAGGCTGACTGTGATTTGTGAGGGGAGGGGCGTTGTTGAAATAGGTGTAATTTTTCGTAGATGAATTTTAGTATGTGTGTGTGTATGTGATTTTCTCACCATAGTATTTATATGTACGTAGAAATAAATTGTTTCTCATATGAACATTTTTTGCTAGAAAATATTATCATATATCTGAACTTTCCTAATCCTAGTATGTTTTTCATATTGGAGGATGAGATTGCTTTATATTTTATCAAGCTTAAATTTGTTCAGTGTTAAAGTCTGTCGGTCAGAAATTTGTTTATATTTGTATAAATATTAATTTCAGATTTTGCAAAATTCTTGTGTACGATGGTGGTGATTTTTGTGTGTGTGTATGTGTGTATGCGCGATAGAGTTTGATTGGTCTGTGATAAGTTTGTTTATTTAAGTACATTTGTCTTCTTCGACTTTCGTCTTCAAGCGTCAATAGCTTGGAGAACGGTTTGTATGTTTTCATGATATAGATATGTAAGTGTGATTGTTAAAATCCAATAAATACTTAAGCATGGGTAAGAAATTTGATAATATGTGCACATATGTACATATGGATCTACAAATTGATTTTATGTATTTATGTATGTACATACAAATAAGTCTGGGGCTCACTGTTTAAATAATTTTTTTTTGCCATGTGCTGTTGTTGCTGTTGTAAATATTCGCCAGCTCTTTTGTGTATAGATGTGAAATATCTCCATAGTTTTTTTATTTGAAATTAAAAAAACGTTTTTAATTTTTAGATGTATTTACTTAAAAGTTTGTGAGGAGTTTCTGCTTTAAGTAAAATTGAATTCCTCTCTAGTTGTAGTAACTATAGTATAAATATTTAATATTTTTTATTTCCATTTGTTTAAAGTTGATGTAGCCTATATAGTCAACGTTAGAAATTTTTCGGTATAAAATTTTTTCCAACTATCATCTTTTTTCTTCACCTTTTTCATATATTTAAACATCTTGCATTGGCTTTAAAAAATGACAAACGCTTTGAAATGAAACTGATCCAGCAGTCCAGCTTAGGTGATGATAGTTTTTTGTTAACCACTTTGCTTCTCTTTCCTTTTTTATTGATAAGCATTTAAAATCAAATGGCGGTTTTATAATGAAATTGTTATACTCATTATTGTTAAAAACATCCGCAACTTCTTTTTGTAATGAAAATCATTCGAAACCTTACTCGTCTATTAAAATCATTTTTTCATTCATATTACTTAATTTATAAGACTTTCAGGACTTTCTATTATTCGATCATCAGTAAAAATGCAGTAGCTGAGGTCCTTGCTTACTGTTTCATATTAAATTTCTATATCAATTGGTCCGCTATTGAATAAAAGGAACTTTTATCTTAAACTTTAGTGCATTTGGAAGTGCTTGAGATTCTTTCATATAATAGCTTTGTTGGAATCTTAGATACGAGTACATATAATATAGAATTGCATAACGTTTATTTTTAATTTTTATGTTAAGATCATTATCATTTGGATATGTACTTTTAAATTAGTTAAATCATAATGAGGAAACTTCTTTTCTTCTTGAATAGCGATCAACAGAAAACGAAATCGTTTTCTTACAATTTAGGTCTGGTCTCTCAACTTCTACTTCATACTGATAATATGTTTTCATTAATAAGGTATATGTTTATATTATGAAGGTTACTCGCCTATGGCTTTTATTTGATGTTCTAGATGATTTTTTCTCTCATTTTATTAAAGTTCAGCGTATTGTGCATATATTTGTCATATTTTTAAGCGCGCTTTATTTACCTGTCAGACAAAGTGTACGTATCAGTTGATCACTCAGTCTCTCTTTTTAATAATTTTTTTCTTTTAATATGCCACTACTATTTTTTCAGATTTTACTACTTGAAAAAGAGAATATTTATGTAATTTTTAAATGTATTCATATATACATATAGGTAAATATATGTATATATGTATAGAGAAATTACTTTATCTGCAAAGAAATACATGTTTAATAATCAACTATTCTAGAAAATCGATCTCAAATAACGCAGTTACCTCCACCATCAATTCACCGTCGGTGTTTTTATAGTGTCAGAAACACTAGAATATCTATGTTTGAGAGAATTTTTACATCGAGTTTTTCTACATGAGGTTTGCTGGTTGACATCCTTGAAGTTATTGTTGACGTAGGCTGGGTTGTATCACATTCAGATGTAATCATTTCCTTAAAAAAGGTCCTCATTACTATCAACTATATCTGTATACATTTCATTCATGAGTTGGGTTGATCCAGATACAATTGCTGTCTACAGATTAATGATTAGAAACAAGTTTCTCATCACCTTCTAACAGATTTATATATTTTGCTAGCATGCATGCCTTAGCATGCTTCTATCGATAGTGACGCGAGAGTCCGACATGTAGTGGTGTTTCAATTAAAAATCTATACTATTAGATTTTACGATTTCGCTCTTTTTATTCTTTTACAAAGTAGATACATATTTATGTATTTCATTTAGCACAGAGTCATAAAATTTCTTTGCTTACAAAATTGTGTGACATTCTTTTAAATTTGCATGCTTAGGCATGCTTCCAATATTTTTTCTGTAAATTTATTTGATACTCATACAGATACAGATATAAAGTAAGATCTGCTTACATTGCATTTTACAATTTATGTATGCTTCAGCATGATTCCAGTTGAAGTCCATATTTATTCAGTAAGTTTATTTGATACTAATTCATACACATATACATTCTTAAAGATTGGAAATCTAAGTCCAATTTATGTAGTTTATCTATATTTTCTAAAGATTTGATAGCTATAGAAATTAATAGAGTAAAGATCTATTATAATAGCCCATATATTTTAAAATTTCGCTTGCTAGAGCTTTCGAAATGGAAAATGTACAATTTTCACTATAAAAAGTGATAATATTAGGTGTTACTGAATATTACACTGTGTTGTAATTTATTTTGATCACTTAAGTTTTCACAATATTTCATACAGGCCAACAAGTTTAGAGAATTTCCAGTATATTAAGTTAATTATCTTTCTTAAGACCTATCATTCCTTCAAAAATACAAACCAAACTAGATTTTTCCTGTTTAATTTTATTTTTTACTTTCATTAAATTTCAACATTTTGTTCATCTTCAAATTATTATATTTAGCAGCTTTTTCTCATTTGTTGAGTTAACTTTAATCGGAAACATTTAAATAGTGAGATGAACTTTTATATTGTATACGAGTACATTAAGTAATTCTTGGTATAATTTGAAATTTATTTGCTGGAGGTCAATAATAAATTTCTTAAATTCTTGGTATATTTCATTTATATGAACCATCATCACATAATTCCTTTGGATGATCTATTAAATCATTCTACTATTGATGCTTTCATATTAAGTAATGTTTAATATTCTACATATGCATGAATTTTCCAGTGTCTATTAAAAAATTCTTTACAATCATCCATTTGTAAGCTTTTTGGTACTCATAACATTTCAAAAATATTTTCCACAGCCTAGGTTTTTTCGAATGCAACTTTTATTTTTAACGGTATTGACCATAGAAACTTTGTGAATGAATCATTTACAGTCTACAATAATCAATAATTTCTATTTTCTGTAGAATAGTTTCCCATTTCACCTAAATCAGCTCCATAAAAGATCAACTATTCCTTTCATTACATATCTACAATGCACAAAAAATTTTTCGAGATTTATTATAGAGTTCGTCTACTAAATTTCTTTTTAAAGACATTGAGTTATTTTAAAGATTTTTTGGAGAGTGTTGTGATCTACTTGATGCACTTTTAGCTATTTATACTATCATGTAGTTCATTTTCCAATCTATAAATTTTATCGTTCAGCTGTTCAATTTGTTTTTTCAAAAGACGATTTGATTTTTAGTATGTATTTTATCAATTTTATAACTATCTTCTATCTCTAATTGTATTTCACGTTGTACTCTATCAATTTGCATTTTAATATATTCTTGAATTATATTAATTCCTTAAGCTATATTATTAATTTGTCCTATAGTTTATCGTTTGGAGTTTCCAGAAACAATTTACTGATAACATCATTCTCTGTCAGTGAATGATGATGATGATTAGTAGAAATTATATATTTTATATAGTTTTCAACATCAAATTTCTCATAGTATTTCCAGGTTTTATTATCAATCATTAAAGAAAATAAAGCTACTATTAGGGCCTATATTTGACCATCAACTTGTATTTTATCTTCATTTAGTTTTAGGTTACTATCACCAAACTTTCATTCATTCATTATTCAAATCTTGATGTGGGCCATAGTTTGTATCTAATTCAATTCTTCCTTCCAAGACTGATAAATGAGTATAAGTGTCTTCAGAATTGGAAGTCTATGAGTAAAAATCATCTTCATCATCCTTATCATCATTCTCAGTATTAGCATCATTAAATAAGATGATAATATCATCAAATATTGTTCCTTCTGAAAGTTTCTTCGGTGTACTTGTCTCTATATTGACTGATGGCTTTAAACTTGTATTATTTTCAGCTTCTATCTTGATTTTACTTTCTTCTTTCTTGCGAATTCTTTCAATATTTCTAGAACTATTTATGAATTTTTTGAGAGGTTCTGTTATAGGTTTAAATGTATCTTTTATTGCTCACATGTATCTATTTCACCAGTTTTTATACTACGAAGCTTTTTCTTCAAGACATTTCTTGTCAACACCAACTGTTTTAAAATTTTCTCATCCATGTTTAATAATAGTAAATAACAGGTATCAGCTATTAGATCAGGTATCAGCTATTAGATCAGGTTATCAGGTAACTGGTCTGGTTTTCAGATCAGCTTATCAGGACCTGGTCTGTTTTTCAGATCAGCTTATCATGACCTGGTCTGGTTTTCAGATCAGCTTATCAGAACCTGATCTGGTTTTCAGATCAGCTTAATAGGACCTGGTCTGGTTTTCAGATCAGCTTATCAGGACCTGGTCTGGTTTTCAGATGTGCTTTTCAGGACCTGGTCTGGTTTTCAGATCAGCTTAATAGGACCTGGTCTGGTTTTCAGATCAGCTTATCAGGACCTGGTCTGGTTTTCACATCAGCTTTTCAGCACCTGGTCTGGTTTTCAGATCAGCTTATCAGGACCTGGTATGGTTTTCAGATCAGCTTATCTGATTCAGATTGGGTTATCAGTTTACAAGTAGATGCCCATTTATAACATTTAGATGAATGCAGTTTAAGGTCAGATGAAAAACGAAAAAGTAAACTTTTATGTAGTCAAATTCTCTTTTTTTCTATAACGATCATCGTTCAATTCAATATCGTTGCTTATAATCAAAATCCATATTTATCCTTCCAACATGCTTTATATTTGTCTCATCTTACTTAAAAATTATAATTACATTATGATTATCTAGTATCAAATGTTTGGTGATTCTGGTATAAGTTTGACATCAGCAGAATGCATCAACATTCTTATCTCACTCCATACAAAAATATGTTTCTCACATCTAACATCGTTAAATATCATATCGGAATTACTTTTAGCTTTGTTAGGAGAAATAACAGATTCAGTATCTGTAAATGTGTATTATCCCATTCCTTTAATTATGAAATTATGTAATATCTTTAAGTATCCATATTTGGGTTGATAGAGAGATTTGAGTATTAATATGTAGATGTTTTAAAATTTTAGTTCGTTAAGACTTTTTAGCAAGCCAATCATATCATATTATTTTTTATTTTATTTTTTTTTACAATTTGACAGACCAACTATTTTTGCGCAAATAAAATTTGATAGAGGGGGAACTATAACTTGTTTTTGAACTAACGTTTGATGAATCATCAAAATTTTGTACCATACTATTTTTACATTACATAAATATTCTCTTTTTCAAGTAGTAAAATCTGAAAAAATAGTAGTGGCATATTAAAAGAAAAAAATTATTAAAAAGAGAGACTGAGTGATCAACTGATACGTACACTTTGTCTGACAGGTAAATAAAGCGCGCTTAAAAATATGAGAAATATATGCACAATACGCTGAACTTTAATAAAATGAGAAAAAAAAATCATCTAGAACATCAAATAAAAGCCATAGGCGAGTAACCTTCATAATATAAATATATACCTTATTAATGAAAACATATTATCAGTATGAAGTAACACAATTTGAGGAGTTAAAATTTTAACATTTAATTGTCCCTTAACGCTGACAAAGAGTAGAGAGATATGTTGACATAGAAAGTCATCTTATATACTAGAGGAACCGTTGAGAGACCATACCTAAATTGTAAGAAAACAATTTCGTTTTCTGTTGATCGCTATTCAAGAAAAAAAGAAGTTTCCTCATTATGATTTAACTAATTTAAAAGTACATATCCAAATGATAATGATCTTAACATAAAAATTAAAAATAAACGTTATGCAATTCTATATTATATGTACTCGTATCTAAGATTCCAACAAAGCTATTATATGAAAGAATCTCAAGCACTTCCAAATGCACTAAAGTTTAAGATAAAAGTTCCTTTTATTCAATAGCGGACCAATTGATATAGAAATTTAATATGAAACAGTAAGCAAGGACCTCAGCTACTGCATTTTTACTGATGATCGAATAATAGAAAGTCCTGAAAGTCTTATAAATTAAGTAATATGAATGAAAAAATGGTTTTAATAGACGAGTAAGGTTTCGAATGATTTTCATTACAAAAAGAAGTAGCGGATGTTTTTAACAATAATGAGTATAACAATTTCATTATAAAACCGCCATTTGATTTTAAATGCTTATCAATAAAAAAGGAAAGAGAAGCAAAGTGGTTAACAAAAAACTATCATCACCTAAGCTGGACTGCTGGATCAGTTTCATTTCAAAGCGTTTGTCATTTTTTAAAGCCAATGCAAGATGTTTAAATATATGAAAAAGGTGAAGAAAAAAGATGATAGTTGGAAAAAATTTTATACCGAAAAATTTCTAACGTTGACTATATAGGCTACATCAACTTTAAACAAATGGAAATAAAAAATATTAAATATTTATACTATAGTTACTACAACTAGAGAGGAATTCAATTTTACTTAAAGCAGAAACTCCTCACAAACTTTTAAGTAAATACATCTAAAAATTAAAAACGTTTTTTTAATTTCAAATAAAAAAACTATGGAGATATTTCACATCTATACACAAAAGAGCTGGCGAATATTTACAACAGCAACAACAGCACATGGCAAAAAAAAATTATTTAAACAGGGAGCCCCAGACTTATTTGTATGTACATACATACATACATAAAATCAATTTGTAGATCCATATGTACATATGTGCACATATTATCAAATTTCTTACCCATGCTCAAGTATTTATTGGATTTTAACAATCACACTTACATATCTATATCATGAAAACATACAAACCGTTCTCCAAGCTATTGACGCTTGAAGACGAAAGTCGAAGAAGACAAATGTACTTAAATAAACAAACTTATCACAGAGCAATCAAACTCTATCGCGCATACACACATACACACACAAAAAAATCACCACGATCGTACACAAGAATTTTGCAAAATCTGAAATTAATATTTATACAAATATAAACAAATTTCTGACCGACAGACTTTAACACTGAACAAATTTAAGCTTGATAAAATATAAAGCAATCTCATCCTCCAATATGAAAAACATACTAGGATTAGGAAAGTTCAGATATATGATAATATTTTCTAGCAAAAAATGTTCATATGAGAAACAATTTATTTCTACGTACATATAAATACTATGGTGAGAAAATCACATACACACACACATACTAAAATTCATCTACGAAAAATTACACCTATTTCAACAACGCCCCTCCCCTCACAAATCACAGTCAGCCTAAAGTTCTTACAGATATACATACACAAAATCTCAAGGTAACATACAATCTATCAATCTCACAACCTAAATCACGATCAGCCTTAAAACTCATATAGACATACATACACACAAATACGTATACATATACATGAACACCTTCACATCACCTCTCATTAATCATGATATATTTAATGAACACTTCGCCCCTCATAAATCACGATAAGCCTTAAATTTTCTACAGATATACATACACAAATTCTCCAGGTCACATACAATCGATCAATCTCAATAATCCAAATCACGATCAGCCTTAAACTTCTACTGACATACATGCACAAAAATTTCTACAAACATATAAACTCCCAAATTCCTATAGATACATATTACAATAACACCCCCCCGCCTACCTCAAATCAAGGATAGACTTAAACTGCTACATATACATACATACATACACATACACACATAGGCACATTCTATCTATCTATCACAACAAGACCCTCCTCCACCTCAAATCACAATCAGCCTTAAACTCCTAAGAACATACATATACACAGATTCCCACGGATACGTATTACAACAACTCCCCACCCTCCACCAGTCGATCTACCTCCAATACATCCCATACATTGGCTTAAATTCCAACAAGCATATACGTCACCGAATTCTCATGGTTACATATTACAAAACACCCTCACCTACCCAAATCACGGTCAGCCTTAAGGTCTCACAATCTAGACACACCCCGCCCTCCACCAAGCACAGCCAGACTTCAATTCCTACAGCTAGACACACCCACAAATTTTCCGTCGGCATTAGAAAAAATCATTTCCAAGATTTTCCCGTCGGCATTTGAAAAAAATAAACATGTTTTCCCGTCGGCATTTGAAAAGAAATAATAATCATGTATTGCCGTCGGCATTTGAAAAAAATAATAATCATGTTTTGCCGTCGGCATTTGAAAAAAATAATCATGTATTGCCTTCGGCATTAGGAAAAATAATCATGTATTGCCGTCGGCATTAGGAAAAATAATCAAGCATTGCCGTCGGCATTAGGAAAAATCATTTCATGATTTTCCCGTAGGCATTAGGAAAAATAATTTTCACAATTTCCCTATTGGTATTAGGAAAAATCATTTCATGATTTTCCCGTCGGCATATCTATATGTATATACTTATAAAATCTTAATCTTATGAAACTCCTTAATCCTCCCGCCACAAAAAAATCACCCGTTCACACAATTAATGTCACCACAAAAAAAATCACCCGTTCACACAAGGGTTAATGTAAACAAAAAACTCCTTATGTAAACAAAAACATCAAAGCGCCGCCGAAAACACACACACACACATACACACGTACGTATCAAATTTCACAAATTTCCAAGAATTTTAAAATTTCAGCCACAATTTAACAATTTCAGCCCACAATTTAACAATTTCAGCCACAATTTAACAATTTTAATTGGGGCCGTACTGGGAATCCCATACTACTTAAATGTATTCAATAAAATATTCCACGCACAAGTTCTCACGATCGCACAAATGTACATACATACATATGTAAGTACATAAATACATACATACACATTCAAGAATTTCATAATGTTATGAAATAAATATTTATTAAACAAATAAACACAATATACAATTACCAGCGACAATCAAGCTGGACCACCCACAAACAAGCATTAGGGTGTTCACATACATGAGCACATTTTATAAATAAATAAATAAAATAATTAAATAAATTAAATTAGTTTAATTAAATTAATTAAATAAATTAAATTAATTTATTTAATTATTTTATTTATAAACAATTTATTTTATTTATAAACAATTTATAGCGTTAGGAAATCATACAAACACATTCCCACGATTCATATGAGAATCGCCTAGTAGTCATCAAATCTATTTTCTCTGATACTACTGATATAATATTACGATAACAAATTTCTACAGTCTGGCAACACCGGCAATCTTCCCTTTTGTATTAGGAAATAATAATCATGTTTTGCCGTCGGCATTCGAAAATAATATTCATGTTTTGCCGTAGGCATTAGGAAAAATAATCATGTTTTGCCGTCGGCATTTGAAAAAAATAATCATGCATTGCCGTCGGCATTAGGAAAAATTATTATGCATTGCCGTCGGCATTAGGAAAAATTAATTTTCACTATTTCACCATTGGTATTAGGAAAAATCATCTCATGATTTTCCCGCTGGTATTAGGAAAAATCATTTTCATGATTTTTCCCGTCGGTATATATGTATACTTATGAAATCTTAATCTTATGAAACCCCTTAATCCACCCCACAAACATACATACATATAAATTCCCACGGTCATAAAAAACCTGACTTATTGAACCGCCCTCGTATGTAGTAATTAAAAAAAACTCCTTATATAAACAAAAAACAGTTAATGTAAACAAAAAAACTCCTAATGTAAACAAAAAATTGGACGGACTTATTGAACCACCCTCGAGGTATCAAATTTCACACATTTCCAAGAATTTTAAGATTTGGGTAATTAAAATTTCAAAATTTCACAATTTTAATTGCGGCAGGACCCCCAGTTCCCTACTACTTATATATTAGATACAAGACTGGCCCCAGAATACTGCCCTGTGGCACACCGGAAGATATAGATTCGGGCACACTCGTGAACTCTCCTTCCACAACAGTGAACTTCCTATCAATAATATAACTTTCCAAAAGCTTTTGTATGTTTATTGGTAGGTACGTCTTCAATTTTAAAACTAGGCCTTCGTGCCACACTTTATCAAATGCCTGAGAAACATCAATAAAGAGAGCAGAACAATACTTCTTTTCTTCAAATGTTCTTCTTACAACTTGGACCAATCTATGCGTTTGTTCAATGGTGCTATGCTGACTTCTAAAACCAAATTTATGGTCCGGGATGCACCCATTATCAGCTAAAATTTTGGACAATTTAGTCATGAGCAGCTTTTCGAAAAGCTTTGAGATTGTTGATAGTAAGCTTATAGGCCTATATGACTCAGCCTTGGTAAGATCTTTGCCCGGCTTTGGAATCATTTTTATTTTGGCAAGTTTCCAGTTATTTGGAAAATACTGCATTCGTAAAATAGCATTAAAAATAAATAGCAAGATTCTTATTGCAATATGAGGCAAGTTCATCAGCATCTTGTTACTAATGCCATCAATACCTGGAGCTTTCTTCGGGTCGAGTTCAGCAATTATTTTTTGTAGTTCACGTAACTTAAACCTTAAGGGACGAGGGGGTAGAGAATCTACACTCGGTAATTCGGCAACACCCGTACATGAATTGAGAGTAAATACAGATTTTAAATGCTCAGAAAATAAATAACCTTTCTCGCTATCGCTTCTCGCCCAGCCTCCGTTCGAAGTACGCAGTGGTGATTTAAGGTCAACGGGTCTTTTAAGATTTCTAGTAGCGCGCCATAAAGAGTAATTAGATGCTGACGATACATCAAGACCTTCTAAATAATTTTCCAGTAATGAGGTTTTTTCCGACGATATCAGCTCTTTGAGTCGTTTAGTACATTCTTTAAATCTGATTTTATTTAGGGGTGATCTGTGTTGTTGCCATTCTCTTCTAGCTCTTCTTTTTTCACATACAAGACGTTCAATTTCCGTAGAATAAATTCTATTAAAGCCAGTCTGCGGATAGGAGGTAGTGGCATGTTCAGCAGCCTGTTTAATATTTTCGTTAAGATTGGCAATGTTAAATTCAATATCAGCAGATGATCTTAGCTGAATGTTTTCTACGCAGTGACTACTAAGATATTTTTTGAATCCTAGCCAGTTGACCCCATTAATCATTTTCACATATGAGTTAGTTAAATCACTCCTTAGTGGGTTGAAAATTGTAACTATTGTGGGAGAGTGATCGGAGGACAGATCTAGAGAGGCCTCTACGTGAATTAAGTCTCTATGAATATTTTTCGTAACGCCAAAATCTATAACATCTGGAATTTTTCTTACGTCAGTAGGCCAGTAAGTAGGCTCCCCGCTCGAAATGACATCTAAGCCCATTTTTGAAATTGTATTAAACAACGCTCGACCTCTAGGTGTAACAAGACGCGAGCCCCAGTACGTATGTTTTGCATTGTAGTCACCAGCTGCCAGGAAACAAGATCCAAGCGATTTGTAGAACTTCTCATACTGATCTTCTGTAACTGCAAATCTGGGAGGTGAGTAAATATATTCTTCAGTAACGTTGTCAAGGACATGGAGCTTGAGTCTTGACTTAATTAGAATTGCTGATCCACCGCATGCTTTCCCTCTAGGGTCCTTTGTATCATATAAAGTGTAACCATTTATTTTAAATAAGCTTCTTGAGGTCAAATGAGTATCAGAAACCAACATTATATCAATATTTTTTCCATGAGGAAGTGCTCAAGTTCATTTTTATGTTGGCGAATGCCGTTTGCGTTCCGGAAACATATTTTTAACGTGTTCATGGTTTGTTAACTAATGCTTGAAGCAGTTTATTCTGCATTCGCAGCATTTCTTGCATCATATTAGTCATATTTGTAGTAAAGTTGTTTATAGTTAGCACCAGATTCTCAATAGTAGCTTCAAGGCGACTAAAGTTAAAGCTTGAGTTTGCATTCGTTGAATTATTTGGCTGTGGAACATTTTTTGTGCGAATAGAACTAGTCTTAGCAGCATCAGCATACGATGCACTTGAAGTAACTTGTTGGCTCATTTGAGCAAAAGTGGCGGAGTTCGCGTTTACTGGTTGAGCTGGAGTTAATTTGGGTTTTTGACCCATAGCCTGCTTAACGAAAGAATGTACAGGGCATCCTCACTGCATTTTGTTTCTGATTGATCTTTTGGCTTAGTACAGCTAGCAGTACCATGCAATTCACCGCAGATAACACAAACTGTAGGTAATTTACAGTAAGTTTTTGTATGGCCATATTCTTTGCAATTATGGCACTGTACGGGACCTGAACGCTTACGTGGCTCTTCAACTGTGATTTTTCGATGTAAGAGATACTTTACGCTATAAATTGGATGGGTTTCATTTTTTTTCAATTGTATGTCATTCGGCTCCAGTTCGACCCGAAATAGGGGTTGGGAGACCTTTTCTCTGTTAATTATGTTGGTAACATTTTTTATCTTAAATCCTTGGTCGAAAAGTGCACATTTTACTTCTTCGGGCTCAACATATGAATCTATGCCCTTTAATACTATCTGTAGGCCTTTAGCACTCTTAAGTTGGTATGTGTAAAAATTTGTTTTATTTTTTTCGAATTCACTAACAATTTTTCGAAAATCTTTTTCATCATATATTTGGATTTTAGTTTCATCAATATTACCTCCTTTAATTGGAAAGATGTGAAAAGTATTTTCTCCAATGGTCGACAGTAATTTTTTTAGAAGCGCGTTAGAATTTTTTTCTCTCAAACAAATAGGTGGTGGCTTAAAAGACTTTTGGGATGATGTAGCGGGCTTCGCGTTGTTGTCTTGCAATAATGAAAAACGATTTTGACGATTGGTAGAAGATGCACTGTTATCCCTAGACATCTTTGGAGCTGATGAAATTTTAGAAGAATTTGGGCTTCGCCCACTCTTTACCACGGTTATATATATATCTGTCCATTCCTACTTGTACCTTTGGTTTTGAGTTACTGTTATCTGTAGTGATAACTTGGTTTAGTGATGAACACGAGCCCGGAGCGGATGATATCGCTGACTTGAATGAAGAAGTACTAGGCAATTGTAATGTTAACGAATCACTAGTTGGCATTTAACAAAGCGAAGTTGATCGCTCACGAAAAAGTGGCTTTGCCGTTAGAAAAAGACTATCATCAGATTTTTATTTTTATTGTTAACATTGAGAGCTTCAGAACTCACAGTAAAATATGCATTTCTGCCGTTTGAACTCACTTCACAATTTTTTGTTTTTGAGGTACTCATGTAGAGTATTCCTCAAGGGCACTTTGTTTTTTTTGTTTTTTTTGTTTTTTGTTTCTAGCTATGTAAAAATAATATCAGCAATAGTTCCTTTGCTTATTTATCAAAGTTAATAAGTATGTATTACTGTTATTATATATTACGAATATTTTTTTATGATTTTTTGTTCGTTTAATATGTATATGAAAAAAAAACTCCGCTAAGACGTCTGTTCACTATGAAGGTTCAGCGAGAACTCAATATTTATATTTATTCAGTAAGTTTGTTTGATACCCATTCATACACTTGTACATTCTTAAAGATTGGATATCAAAGTCCAATTTGCTTAGTTTATCTACATATATTTTCTAAAGATCTGATAGCTATAGAAATGAACAGAGTGAAGATCTATTATAATAAGCCCAGATTAACATTTTTAAATTTTGTGTGCTACTGCTTTCGAAATGAAAAATGTACAACTTTTACTATAAAAAGTGATAATACAATGTGTTTCTGAATATTGCACTGTGTTAAACTTTATTTTGAACGCTAACGTTTTCACAATATTTCATACAGACCAACAAGTTTAGAGAATTCCAGTACATTCATTAAGTTAATTATCTTTCCTAAGACCTAACATTCGTAATCAATCCTTCAAAAAAAAAAAAAACCATGACAAACTAGATTTTTCTTTTTTAATTTTTTTTATATTGTCATTAAATTTCAATATTTTCTACAACTTCAAATTACTGTATACTGTATTTTCCACCTTTTCCTCATTTGTTGAGTTAACTTTAATTGCAAACATTTTAATTGTGAGATGAGCTTTTCTATTTTAAGCACTAAGTAAATCTTTATAGATATACAGTTTGTAAAAAAAATCTTTGCACATAAGGAAAAATAAAAAAACTTCAAAAGATGCATTGATTTCTAGTAAAAATAAACATTTGTTTTTATTTTTTTTGAACAGAATTTTATTAACATATGATTTGGTAATATAATATATAAAAAACTTTTACGACAATGAAAAAATTCTTATGTAGAACATTAAAAAATAACAATAGTTCCACTTGTTTACTGTAAAAAAAACTGTTTCCACACTTGATGAAACTTTAAGTCTGATGTAAATTTTTGAATTTTTGTTTCTAATATTTTGTGTGTCCACCTCAAGCATATATTACCGCATGTAGACGTGTTCGCATCGATTGAATTAGCTTCGGAATATTATATTCTAACGGTATTTTTTCTCACTCTTCTTTAATGAACCGTATCAACTCGTTTTTGTTACCTTTTTCTTTAGACGAACCCACAAATTTTCGATAGGGTTTATATCCGGACTTTGGGCAGGAGTATCAATAACTTCGGTACAGTTATATAGTAACCAGGACCTACATAAATAAGATTTATGCTTGGGATCATTATCCATTACGGACAGTTTTCCAAACTTTACTGTAGGAATAATATTTTTATTTTCTAGCGCAGTTAGGGGCTTTCACCAAACTCTTTGCGGTCCGTCATGATAGTAAAGCATAATTTTTGTTTCGTCTGAGAAAATAACATTGTCCCAGTACTCTGAAGGAAGTGAAACGTGTTCGGTGCCAAATCTTAATCTCTTTTCAATATATTGAGCTGAGACCAGGGGTTTTTTCGTGGCCACTCTTGACGAATATTTGTGCTTTTGAAGAACATTTCTGATGGTTACATGGGAAACACGTAACTCAAAATCTTTTTCCACCTGATGAGCTAATTTTCTCGTGCTGGATTGGGGGTTATCATAAACTGTTCTTATTATTTGTCTTTCAACTCGCTCCGTTACCTTTTTCGGCCTGCATGTGCATCCTTTTAAGTCTAGTCGTCCTTCTTTTTCCGCACGGGATATGATATTGTATACACTTCTAATTTTCAGGGAAAATATATCTGCGATTTCCTTGGCAGATTTGCCTTTGTAGTGATTGAAATAGACCAATTGTACAATATTTTTTGAAACTCGTTTTTCTGGCATTCTTTATATTCAAATATGCGGTCACTTGTTGCATTAAGAATGATCACTTTATTACTAAATCTTTCTTTGACTCTTTCACATTCCATTCTTATGAAAAAACCCAAATGCACAAAATTTTTGCAAAATAACGGCATTTTTGTGCTCTTTTAATTGTCTTCATTCAATATGCAAAGATTTTTTTTTACACTTTTTATACTGAATAAATTTCTTTTGTTGTTGTTCTTGTTGTTGTAATGTGTAGGTCTATTTGAAAAGTATTGGCGCCTTATAGTCCCAAACAAGTACCATAATGGGATGTGTGCAAAACAACAACAGTACTCAAATGTTTTTTTGTTGAAATTCTTCAATGAAGATAATATTTTAAATGTTTTTATCCTGTGCAAAGATATTTTTTACAAACTGTATATATCATTCCACTTATATGAACCATTAATGCTAAATTCTTAACACATAATTCCTTTGGATGATCTAGTAAATCATTCTACTATTGATGCTTTCATATTATTTAATGTTTAATCTTCTACTTTATTTATGAATTTTCCAGTGTCTATTAAAAAATTCTTTACAATCATCCATTTGTAAGTTTTTTGGTACTCGTAACATTTCAAAAATATTTTCCACAGCCTAGATTTTTTCGAGTGCAACTTTTATTTTCAACGGTATTGACCATAGAAACTTTGAGAGTGAATCACTTACAGTCTACAATAATCAATAATTTCTATTTTCTGTAGAATAGTTTCCCATTTCGCCTAAATCAGCTCCATAAAAGATCAACTATTCCTTTCATTACATACATATCTACAATGCACAAACAATTTTCGAGATTTATTATAGAGTTCGTTTGCTAAATTTCTCTTTAACGACATTGAGTTTTTGTAAAGATTTTTTGGAGAGTGTTCTGATCTACTTGATGCACTTTCAGCTATTTATACTATCATGTAGTTAATTTTCCAATCTATAAATTTTATCGTTCAGCTGTTCAATTTGTTTTCTTAAAAGATGATTTAATTTTTAGTATGTGTTTTTCAATTTTATAACTATCTTCTATCTCTAATTCTATTTCACGTTGTACTTCATCAATTTGCATTTTAACAGACAGACCAACTATTTTTGCGCAAATAGAATTTGGTAGAAGGGAACTATAACTTGTTTTTGAACTAACGTTTGATGAATTATCAAAATTTCGTAACATCTTATATTTAGGTTGTTTTGAGTATGCACCAATATTTATGAAATGTGTTCGATAAATATTGTCTCTTATTAAGAAAAAATAAAATAATACAGCTATACGACACCAGAAAATATTTTCTGGTGTCGTATAGCTATATTATTTTATTTTTCCTATGTAAGAGATAATGGTCCCTACTCATAGCCAAAACAAAGTATATTTTAAGAGTTTAAAACAAGTATTATCATAAAAAATACTGATTTTAAACTCTTAAAGTCTTATTTATAAAACTATGGAGTGAGATAAGAATGTTGATGCATTCTGCTGATGTCAAACTTATACCAGAATCACCAAACATTTGATACTAAATAATCATAATGTAATTATAATGTTTAAGTAAGATAAGACAAATATAAAGCATGTTGGAAGGATAAATATGGATTTTGATTATAAGTAACGATATTGAATTAAACGATGATCGGTATAGAAAAAAAAGAGAATTTGACTACATAAAAGTTTACTTTTTCGTTTTTGACCTGACCTTAAACTGCATTCATATAAATGTTATAAATGGCCAGCTTCTTGTAAACTGATAACCGAATCTGAATCAGATAAGCTGATCTGAAAACCGGACCAGGTCATGATAAGCTGATCTGAAAACCAGACCAGGTCCTGATAAGCTGATCTGAAAACCAGAGCAGGTCCTGATAAGCTGATCTGAAAACCAGAACAGCTACCTGATAACCTGATCTGATAGCTGATCTAATAGCTGATACATCTTATTTGCTAAACAGTGATGAGAAAATTTTAGAACTGTTGATGTTGACAAGAAATGTCTTGAAGTAAAAGCTTCGTAGTATAAAAACTGGTGAAATTGATACATGTGAGCATCAAAAGATACATTTAAACCTATAACAGAACCTCCCAAAGAATTCATAAATAGTTCTAGAAATATTGAACAAATTCACAAGAAAGAAGAAAGTAAAATCAAGATATAAGCTGAAAATAATACAAGTTTAAAGCCATCAGTCAATATAAAGACAAGTACACCAAAGAAACTTTCAGAAGGAACAATATTTGATGATATGATCTTATTTAATGATGCTAATATTGAGAATGATGATGAGGATGATAAAGATGATTTTTACTCATAGAGTTCCAATTCTGAAGACACTTATACTCATTTATAAGTCTTGGAAGGAAGAATTGAATTAGATACAAACTATGGCCCATATCAAGATTTGAATAATGAATGAAAGTTTGGTGATAGTAATCTAAAACTAAATGAAGGTAAAATACAAGTTGATGGTAAAATATAGGCTCTAATAGTAGCTTTATTTGCTTTAGTAATTGATAATAAAACATGGAAATACTATGAGAAATTTGATTTTGAAAACTATATAAAATATATAATTTCTACTAATACATGGATAGAGAATTATCATCATTCACTAACGGAGAATGATGTTATCAGTAAATTGTTTCTGGAAACTCAAATCGATAAACTATAAGACAAATTAATAATACAGCTTAAAGAATTAATATAATTCAAGAATATATTAAAATGCAAATTGATGGAGTACAACGTGAAATACAATTAGAGATAGATGATAGTTATAAAACTGAAAAACATATTTGTTAAGAATTGAACATTAATGGTTCATATAAGTGGATTGATATATATATACATATATATATATATATATATATATATATATATATATATATATATATATATATATATAAAGATTTACTTATAAAGATTTACTTAGTGTCTAAAATAGAAAAGCTCAATTAAAGTTAACTCAACAAATGAGGAAAAGGTGGAAAATACAGTATACAGTAATTTGAAGATGTAGAAAATGTTGAAATTTAATGACAATATAAATAAAATAAAAAGGAAAAATCTAGTTTCTCATTGTTTTTTTATTTTTTATTTTTTTGAAGGATTGATTAGGAATGTTAGGTCTTAGGAAAGATAATTAACTTAATGAATGTACTGGAATTCTCTAAACTTGTTGGTCTGTATGAAATATTGTGAAAACGTTAGCGTTCAAAATAAAGTTTAACACAGTGCAATATTCAGAAACACATTGTATTATCACTTTTTATAGTAAAAGTTGTACATTTTTCATTTCGAAAGCAGTAGCACACAAAATTTAAAAATGTTAATCTGGGCTTATTATAATAGATCTTCACTCTGTTCATTTCTATAGCTATCAGATCTTTAGAAAATATAGATAAACTAAGCAAATTGGACTTTGATATCCAATCTTTAAAAATGTACATGTGTATGAATGGGTATCAAACAAACTTACTGAATAAATATAGACTTCAACTAAATTCAAGCTGAAGCATGCATAAATTGTAAAATATAGTTGAAACAGATCTTACTTTATGTCTGTATCTGAATGAGTATATAAAAAAAAAAATTAGAGAAAAAAATATTGGAAGCATGCCGAAGCATGCATAATTTAAGAAAATTCCTCACGTCATACAATTTTGTAAGCAAAGAAATTTTATGACTTTGAGGGAAATGAAATACATAAATATGTATCTACTTTGTAAAAGATTCAAAAGAGCGAAATTGTAAATTCTAATAGTATAGATTTTTAACTGAAACACCACTACATCTCTGACGCTCGCGTCACTATCGACAAAAGCATGCTAAGACATGTATGTTAGAAAAATATAAAAACCTGATAGAAGGTGATGAGGACCTTTTTTAAGTGAGAAATCATAATATCTTAATCCGATACAACTCAGGCTACATCACCAACAATAACTTCAAGGGGTCAACCAGCAAATCTGATGTAGAAATATTTGAAGCAAAATTTCTTTCAAACGTAGATATTCCAATGTTTCTGACACTATATGAAAATACCTACGCTGAATTCATGATGGAGGTGACTGAGTTTTTGAAGATCGATTTGATATAATAGTTGATTATTAAATATATATTTCTTTGTATGTAAACTAATGTCTACATACATACATATATTCGGATATATGTATGTAGATATGAATACACTTGCATATGTACACACTAACATATGTATATATTTTCATTAATGTTCTCTATTTCAAGTAGTAAAATCAAAAAAAAGTAGTGATACATTAGAAGAAAAAATAAATAAAACAAGAGACTGACTGACCAACTGATATATACAGCCTGTCTGACATGAACACAAAGCATACTTAAACATAACAGAAATATGTATAGAATACGCTTAACTTTAATACAATGAGAAAAAAAAAATATATCATCTAGAGCATCAAATAAAAGGGATAGACGATCACCCTCCATAAAATAAACATATAGCCTATTAGTGTAAAGATAGTAAGATTATCAAGAAGCACAATTTGGGCAATTAAAATTTTAACATTTAATTACCCATAACGCCGACAAAGGACAGTCAGAAATTTCGACATGCAAAGTCATCTTGTATACTAGAGGAACCGTCGAGAGGCTAGACCTAAATTCACAGAAAATAACTTCGTTTTCTGTTGATCGCTTTTCAAGAAGAAAATAACTCTGTTTATTGTGATTTGACTAATTTAAAAGTACATTTAAATTCAGTTTCATATCCATATGATGATATTAACATAAAATTTAAAAGTGAACGTTATTCAGTTTTATATGATATATATCTAAGATTCCCACAAAGTTACTACTCCTATATGAAAGAATTTCAAGCGCTTCAGAGTTTAAGAAAAAAACTCCTTTTATTCAATAGCGGGCCAATTGATATAGAAATTTAATTTGAAACAGCAAGCAAGGACCTCAGCTACTGCATTTTTACTGATGATCGAATAATAGAAAGTCCGGAAAATCTTATAAATTAAGTAATATGAATGAAAAAATGGTTTTAATAGACGAGTAAGGTTTCGAATGACTTTCATTACAAAAAGAAGTAGCGGATGTTTTCAACAATAATGAGTATAACAATTTCATTATAAAACCACCATTTGATTTTAAATGTTTATCAATAAAAAGGAAAGAGAAGCAAAATGGTTAACAAAAGAGTATCATCACCTAAGCTGGACTGTTGGATCAGTTTCATTTCAAAGCTTTTGTAATTTTTTAAAAGCCAATGCAAGATGTTCTAAAATATATGTAAAAGGTGAAGAAAAAAGATGATAGTTGGAAAAAATTTTACACCGAAAAATTTCTAACGTTGACTATATGGGCTACATCAACTTTAAACAAATGGAAATAAAATATATTAAATATTTTTACTATAATTGCTACAACTAGAGAGGAATTCAATTTTACTTAAAACAGAAACTCCTCATAAACTTTTAAGTAAATACATCTAAAAATTAAAAGAACGTTTTTTTAATTTCAAATAAAAAAACTATGGAGATATTTTACATCTATACACAAAAGACTAGGAGAATATTTACAACAGCAACAACAAAAGACCGCACATGACAAAAAAATGTATTTAAACAGGGAGCCCCAGACTTATTTGTATGTACATACATACATACATAAATTCAATTTGTAGATCCATATGTAGATATGTACATATATTATCAAGTTTCTTACCCATGCTCAAGTATTTATTGGATTTTAACAATCACACTTACATATCTACATCATGAAAACATACAAACCGTTCTCCAAGCTATTGACGCTTGAAGACGAAAGTCTCAGAAGGCATATGTACGTAAATAAACAAACTTATCACAGACCAATCAAACTCAATCGCGCATACACACATACACACACAAAATCGCCACGATCGTACACAAGAATTTTGCGAAATCTGAAATTAATATTTATACAAATATAAACAAATTTCTGACCGACAGACTTTAACACTGGACAAATTTAAGCTTGATAAAATATAAAGCAATCTCATCCTCCAATATGAAAAACATGCTAGGATTAGGGAAGTTCAGATATATGATAATATTTTCTAGCAAAAAATGTTCATATGAGAAATAATTTATTTCTATGTACATACAAATACTAGGGTGAGAAAATCACATACACAAACACATACTAAAATTCATCTACGAAAAATTAAACCTATTTCAACAACGCCCTCCCCTCACAAATCACAGTCAGCCTAAAGTTCTTACAGATATACGTACACAAAATCTCAAGGTAACATACAATCTATCAATCTCAATAACCTAAATCACGATCAGCCTTAAACTCATAAAGACATACATATACACAAATACGGATACATATACATGAACACCTTCACCTCACCTCTCATTAATCATGATCAGCCTTAAAGTCCTACAGATATACACACAAATTGCGTGGTTATATATTACATGAACACTTCGCCCCTCATAAATCACGATAAGCCTTAAATTTCCTACATATACAATCGATCAATCTCAACAATCAAAATCACGATCAGCCTTAAATTCCTACAGACATACATGCAAAAAAATTCCTACAGACATATAAACACCCAAAATCCTACAGATACATATTACAATAACACCCCCCGCCTACCTCAAATCAAGGACAGCCTTAAACTGTTACATATACATACATACATACACACACACATACGCACATTCTATCTATCTATCACAACAACACCCCCCCCCACCTCAAATCACAATCAGCCTTAAACTCCTAAGAACATACATAGACACAGATTCCCACGGATACATATTACAACAACTACCCGCCCTCCACCAGTCGATCTACCTCAAATACACCCCGCCCCCTACCAAGCACAGCTTGGTTTAAATTCCAACAAGCATAAACGTCACCGAATTCCGACGGTTACATATTACAAAACACCCTCACCTACCCAAATCACGGTCACCCTTAAGGTCTCACAATCTATATACACCCCGCCCTCCACCAATCACAGCCAGACTTCAATTCCTACAGCTAGACACACCCACAAATTTTCCGTCGGCATTAGGAAAAATCATTTCCATGATTTTCCCGTCGGCATTTGAAAAAAATTAACATGTTTTCCCGTCGGCATTTGAAAAAAATAAATATGTTTTGCCGTCGGCATTCGAAAAAAATAAACATGTTTTCCCGTAGGCATTTGAAAAAAATAAAGATGTTATCCCGTCGGCATTAGAAAATCATATACATATAAAAGCTTCAAACCTATAAACCCCCTTAATATATTCCCACACGTTCCCACGGTCATACATACATACATACATACAAACATACATACACTTAATATAAACAAAAAACAGTTAATGTAAACAAAAAACACTTAATGTAAACAAAAAAGACATCAAAGCGCACCGAAAACACTATTTCTCAAATTTCACAAATTTGAACAAAATTTCAGCAAAATTTCAAAGTTTTAATTGATTTAGAATTGGCAGTTCTGCTTCAGGTCTGAACTCGGTGGCCCGAAGAAGCGCCTTATCTCGCCGTCGGAAAAATCGTCGTCGTTCACGAGGACAATCTACCTCCACTACAGTGGATAACAGGAATAATAACAGCCGTTATTCCCGGCCAAGACGGCAAAGTTTGTGTAGCGGAAGTGAGACCCAAGAACGGAACCCTTAAGCGTCCAATCGCAAAACTTGCTATCCTTCTAGTAGATTTAAACCTATGGTCTTCAATGGGGCCGGCATTTTTAGTCATTTACCAAAACTTTAAAAGTTAAACTGTTTATTTTATTGTAGTTTCCAATTCCCTACATCTACCTTACATTTTATTACATTTGAAACAATCATAACCATTTTTTTATGTGTATTATCATGAGTTCTTTAATCAAACATGAATTGTTCAAGCAAAAAAGAAATTTAATGAACTGTATTTGTCAGATCCGTTTTATAAAAATTAATAAAAAATTTTTTCTGTATTATTATATACGACACTAAACTAACCAGTCTCATAAATTCTTCGCAAAAAGGTTTTCTTTTATACTTAAATAAAGTCGCCCTAAAATAAATAAGTTTACTTTGAATAAACACTAATAACACTATTACTTAAATCAAACAAAGTAATATAAAATCCGAAAACATCTCTGATAATGATATTATCACAGAAAATTGAAGCACAAATTCACAAAGAAAATCAGAAGTATTAAAAATTTTAAAGAAAAACTTTCCACAACAATTTAAAACTAATGTAGTAATGTAACGAAACTACATATGTTCAACATAAAGTGATATTTTTGGTTTAGAATCAGAATCAATAACAACTTATAATTTTTATGAACAGAAGTTGAGAGTAAAAGATAAAGAACCAATATATATTAAAAATTATCGTGTACCACATACACATAAAGTAAAAATTGACAAACAAGTGACAAAATTTATAGACTGTAAAATTATTCATTATTATTCTTATTCTGAATACAACAGTCCAATCTTTTTAGTACCAAATAAATCACTTCCTAACTCTGAACAGAAAAGATGGAGACTTGTCATAGACTACAGACAAATAAATTAAAAACTAATTGCAGATAAATTCCCATTGCCCAGAATCGATGATATCCTAGACCAACTTGGTAGAGCAAAATATTTTTCCTGTTTAGAGTTAATGTAAGAGTTTTTTCGACCAACAATGGTGCATACAGATTTACTAGATTACCTTATGGTTTAAAAAAATTTTTTTTTAATACGTATATTTATTTATAGTATCTTCAAAAATGAAATAACAATAAGAATTCAAATCTTAATATAATTATTAGGCCCGAGCAGTGTCGAACATAAACTAGTGATAGTAGTTAATAATACATAAGAGTCGTGCAAAGCAAAAAAAATATTTTCAAGCAGTTTCATCTGGAGTATTAAGTATTAGAGCCCTTGTGTCCCTCATTTTTAAGCGGATGTGTCCAGTGAAGTTCAAGATATTACGAGAAAGCGGATTAGGGTGCGACTCGAGTTTTGCTGACTACGTATTTTGCAATTTCTTCAGTCACTTGTTGCATATTTAAATCACGATGTAAATTTTAATTTTTGATGTACCATTGAGCTGATGTTATCAGCCTTAAAATCTTGTTTTGTCTTCGTTGGATTCTCTCTACATTAGAAGCTGAAGCAGATATTATTATGAAATTAAAAGCTTACAATCTAGACTGAGTGTTGAATTTCTATTAATCAGCCATTTTATCTAAGTTAATTTAAGTTTCATTTATGTTACCTTTGAGTCAATATGGTGTTTCCACGTAAGCCGTCGATCAAGGTGTATACCAATTATTGTATTTTACATGTGAATGTTGAGGAACAACTTGATTGTTGATTCGAATTGGTGAACAAGTGTCTCTTTCCAGTACCCATGTTCTGTAACTCCCGCGTCGAGAAAGTTTCCGCTTGAAATGTGTGAAATGAAACAAAAATGCAATAAATTGAAACAAACAGCTGCTTTTCTCACTAAACTTTATCTGTAACTTTTTTGACGAGTAACAGCTGTCACGTAAAGAAATTCTTCACCAATTTACAGAAAAAGTGGGTCTGTAACACTTTTGCGGCCAAAGTTCTCGCTTTGAATTGTTAAATTCACTCACAAATAAAAACTCGGTGAGAAATTATTTAAAAAATAAAAAATATATTAAAAAAGCCAAATGCGATGGGTAATAACACGGAAAAGGTTAGTATGTTGTTTTTTTAAAGTGATTTTTTCATTGTTAACTATTTTTCTTTTATAATTTTAGAAAACTATGCGATAAGCAACAAAAAAAAAAATTGGTAGAGGACAATTTGGATGGCATTAAATTTTTTTATGTACCACTTCATTAATTTTGTTTTAATAATCACTTAATTACACCACAAAGCTATTTTTATTTTTTGTTTTATTGGAAAATATTTAGTAAACAATAAACATTTAGTTAACAAACACATAACAAATAAACATTAAATTCGCACTATACATTATTTGGTACAGCCGTCTATTATATTTTCGCCGCCATCGTTGAAAATTTTTCAATTTTAGTAAATTTTGGTCGCCGTGCACGACATTTGTGATAACCGTTCACAACGTCTGCGATGTCACGTCGGCTTTTACTATTATATTTTGACATTTCTAACATAATAACGTAATCAATTTTGATAGTTTTCGACATGACTTACAGACACACTTTTTCTCACTTTACGAGAAACGATGGAATGTTTTGTTTCACATCTTTACGACGCGAGAAGTTCTCACAGGGTAAATGTTATTTCAACACACTTTTGTTTTGTTTGGAGTTCTCGCTGAACCTTCATAGTGAACAGACGTCTTAGCGGAGTTTTTTTTTTTTTCATATACATATTAAACAATCAAAAAATCATACAAAAAATATTCGTAATACATAATAACAGTAATACATATTAACTTTGATAAATAAGCAAAGCAAATATTGCTGATATTTTATTTTTGTACATAGCAAGAAACAAAAAAACAAAAACAAACAAAAACCGCAAACAAAGTGCCCTTGAGGAATACTCTACATGAGTACCTCAAAAACAAAAAATTGTGAATTGAGTTCAAACGGCAGAAATGCATATTTTACTATGAGTTCTGAAGCTCTTAATGTTAACAATAAAAATAAAAAATCTGATGATAGTCTTTTTCTAACGGCAAAGCCACTTTTTCGTCAGCGATCAACTTCGCTTTGTCCAATGCCAACTAGTGATTCGTTAACATTACAATTGCCTAGTACTTCTTCATACAAGTCAGCGATATCATCCCCTGCGGGCTCGTATACATCACTTAACAAGGTTATCACTACAGATAACAGTAGCACTAAAGCCAAGGTCCAAGTCGGAATGGATAGGTATATAACTGTGGTAAAGCGTGGGCGAAGCCCAAATTCTTCAAAAATTTCATCTGCTCCAAAGATGTCTAGGGATAACAGCGCATCATCTACTAATCGTCAAAATCGGTTTTCACTATTGCAAGACAATAACGACAAGCCCGCTGCATTATCGCTAAAGTCTTTTAAGCCACCACCTATCTATCTGAGAGAAAAAAACTCTAACGCGCTTTTAAAAAAACTATTGTCGGCCATTGGTGAAAATACTTTTCACATCATTCCAATTAAACGAGGTAATATTGATGAAACTAAGATCCAAATATATGATGAAAAAGATTTCCGGAAAATTATTAGTGAATTTGAAAAAAACAAAACAAATTTTTACACCTATCAACTTAAAAGTGCTAAAGGCCTACAAATAGTATTAAAGGGCATAGATTCATATGTTGACCCCGAAGAAGTAAAATGTGCTCTTATCGACAAAGGATTTAAGATTAAAAATGTTACTAATATAATTAACAGAGAAAAGGTCCCCCAACCCCTATTTCGGGTCGAACTGGAGCCGATTGACACACAATTGAAAAAAAATTAAACCCATCCAATTTATAGCGTAAAGTTTCTCTTGCACCGAAAAATCACAGTTGAAGAGCCACGTAAGCGTGCAGGTCCCGTACAGTGCCACAATTGCCAAGAATATGGCCATACTAAAACTTACTGCAAATTACCTACAGTTTGTGTTATCTGCGGTGAATTGCACGGTTCTGCTAGCTGTACGAAGGCAAAAAATCAAGCTGAAAAAAAATGTAGTAATTGTGGAGGTAATCACACTGCTAACTACAGAGGATGTCCTGTATATTCTTTCGTTAAAAAGACCATGGGACAAAAACCTAAATTAACTCCAGTTCAATCAGCAAATGCTTTCTCCGCCAATTTTCCTCCAATGAGCCAACCAAGTACTTCACGTGTATCATATGCCGATGCTGTTAAGACAAATTCTTTTCCCACGCAGAAAGTGTCTCCACCAAGTAATTCAACAAATGCTAACACAAGCTTTAATTTCAGTCGCCTTGAAGCCACTATTGATAATCTGGTGCAAACTATAAACAACTTTACTACAAATATGACTAGCATGATGCAAGAAATGCTGCGAATGCAGAATACTCTGCTTCAAGCATTAGTTAACAAACCATGAACACGTTAAAAATATGTTTCTGGAACGCAAACGGCATTCGCCAACATAAAAATGAACTTGAGCACTTCCTCACGGAAAAAAATATTGATATAATGTTGGTCTCAGAGACTCATTTGACTTCGAGAAGTCTTTTTAAAATTTCTGGCTACACCTTATATGATTCAAAGGACCCAAGAGAAAGAGCATGCGGTGGATCAGCAATTCTAATAAGGTCAAGACTCAAGCATTATATTATTGACAACATTTCTGAAGAACATCTACAAGCAACGAATATTTGTATTGAAAATTTTTGCACAAATTTTGTAATATCATCAATTTACTCCCCTCCCAGATTCGCAATTACAGAAGATCAATACGAGGATTTCTTCAAATCTCTTGGCCCTTGTTTCGTAGCAGCTGGGGACTATAATGCCAAACATACGTTCTGGGGTTCGCGTCTTATCTCACCCAGAGGTCGAGCGTTGTTCAACACAATTTCAAAAATGGGCTTGGACGTCATTTCGAGTGGGGAGCCTACAGATATACAAAAAATTCCGGATGTTATAGATTTTGGCGTCATGAAAAATATCTCTAGGGATTTAATTCAAGTTGAAGCTTCTCTAGATCTCTCGTCCGACCACTCTCCCACGATCGTTTCAATTTGTAGCCCATTAAGAAGTGACTTACCACATCCTTATGTGAAGATGATAAATCGTGTTAATTGGCTGCGATTCAAAAAATATCTTAGTAGTCATTGCACAGAGAATATTAGGCTAAGAACACCCGATGATATTGAAGCTAACATTACCAACCTTAATGAAAATATTAAACAGGCTGCTGAACATGCCACTACCTCCCATCCGCAGACTGGGTTTAATAGAATTTATTCTACTGATATTGAACGTCTCGTGTGTGAAAAAAGAAGAGCTAGAAGGGAATGGCAACAGCACAGATCACCTCAACATAAAACTAGGTTTAAAGAGTGCACTAAACGACTCCAAGAGTTGCTTGCATTTGAAAAAACTGCATCTCTTAAAAATTATCTGGAAGGTCTTGATGTCACACCAGCATCTAATTACTCTTTGTGGCGCGCTGCTAGAAAGCTTAAAACACCCGTCGAGTTTAAACCACCTCTGCGCACATCTACCGGAGGTTGGGCAAGAAGCGACTCTGAAAAAGGTAAATTATTTGCTGAGCATTTAAAATCCGTATTTACCCCAAACTCATGTTCTGGTGCTGTTGATTTGCCGAGTGTAGTTGCGCTACCCCCTCGACCCATAAAATTTAAGACGCGTGATGTACAAAAACTAATTGCTGAACTCAACCCGAAAAAAGCTCCGGGTATTGATGAAATTAGTAACCAGATGCTGATGAAGTTGCCTCGTATTGCAATTAGAATCCTGTTATTCATTTTTAATGCCATTTTACGTCTGGAGTATTATCCAAACAGCTGGAAGCTTGCCAAGGTTAAAATGATACCAAAGCCGGGCAAAGATCTTACCAAGGCTGAGTCATACAGGCCAATAAGTTTACTGTCAACAATGTCAAAGCTCTTTGAAAAGTTACTCATGATAAAATTGTCCCCAATTCTAACTGATAATGAGTGCATACCGGACCATCAATTTGGTTTTAGAAGTCAGCATAGCACCATTGAACAAACTCATAGATTGGTTCAATTTATACGAAAAACTTTTGAAGAAAAGAAATATTGTTCTGCCCTCTTCATTGATGTTTCTCAGGCATTTGATAAAGTATGGCATGAAGGCCTTATTTTAAAATTGAAATCATATCTACCAATAAATTTTCTGAAGCTATTGGAAAGTTATATTACTACCCGGCAGTTCACGGTTGTTGAAGGAGACTTCATGAGTGTGCCCGAATCTATATCATCCGGTGTGCCACAGGGGAGCATATTGGGGCCAGTGTTGTATTTGATTTATACTTGTGATATGCCTTTGAGCAGCAATATCCATACATCTACATTTGCCGATGATACAGCCTGCCTTAGTATGCACGAAAACCCTCACGAGGCTTCCCGATATCTACAAGAACATATTACACAGCTGGAACTATGGTTAAACTTATGGAGAATTAAAGTTAACGAACAAAAGTGTGTTCAGCTAACATTTACCCTGCGAAGAGATACTTGTTCCCCAATTCGAATCAACAATCAAGTTGTTCCTCAACATTCACATGTAAAATACCTTGGTATACACCTTGATCGACGGCTTACATGGAAACACCATATTGACTCAAAGCTAACACAAATGAAACTTAAATTAAATCAGATACATTGGCTGATTGGTAGAAATTCAACACTCAGTCTAGATTGTAAACTTTTAATATACAAGTCGCTTTTGAAACCCATATGGTGCTACGGAATACAGCTATGGGGCACTGCTTCAGCTTCCAATATAGAGAGAATCCAACGAAGGCAAAATAAGATTTTAAGACTAATAACATCGGCTCCATGGTACATCAAAAATTCAAATTTACATCGTGATTTAAATATGCCACTAGTGACTGAAGAAATTAAAAAATACGCAGGCAAATACTTAACAAAACTCGAATCTCATCCTAATCCACTTGCTCGTAACATCTTGAATTTTACTGGACACATTCGCTTAAAAAAGAGGGACACTATGGCTCTAATACTCAACACTCCAGATGAAACAGCTTGAAAATATTTTTGTGCTTAATACGATATTTATGTATTATTGATTACTATCACTAAGTTTATGCCTGACACTGGTTGGGCCTAATTATTATATCTAGATTTAAGATTTGAAAACTTATTGTTAGTTCATTTTTTGAAGATACAATAAATAAATATACGCATGAAAAAAAAAAAAAAAAAAAAAAAAAAAAACTTTTGTTCGTTTACTTCTATTGTCCATAAGTTTAACAATACTTCCAGCTGTGTATGGATATTGCTGCTCAAAGGCATAGCACAAGTATAAATCATATACAAAACTGACCCCAGTATGCTCCCCTGTGGTACACCGGATGATATAGATTTGGGCACACTCATGAAGTCTCCTTCCACAACCGTGAACTTCCGGGTAGCAAGGTAACTTTCCAATAGCTTCAGAAAATTTATTGGTAGATATAATTTCAATTTTAAAATAAGGCCTTCATGCCACACTTTATCAAATGCCTGAGAAACGTCAATAAATAGCGCAGAACAATACTTATTTTCTTCAATTGTTCTTCTTATAAATTGAACCAATCTATGTGTTTTTATTCAATGGTGCTATGCTGACTTCTAAAACCAAATTCATGGTCCGGGGTGCACCCACTACCAATTATTGGCGACAATTTTGTCATGAGCAGTGTTGACATTGTTGATAGTAGACTTATTGGCCTGTATGATTCAGCCTTGGTTAGATATTTGCCCGGCTTTGGAATCATTTTGATCTTGGCAAGCTTCCAGAGGCATTGGCATTAAGAACAAATAGAAGGATTCTAATTGCAATACGAGGAAAATTCATCAACATCTTGTCATTAATTCCATCAATACCTAGAGCTTTATTCGGGTTGAGTTCAGTAAGTAGTTTCTGTACGTCACGCATCTTAAGCTTTAAGGGTCGAGGGGTAGAGCAAACTATACTCGGTAAATTAACAGCACCAGTACATGTGTTTGAATTAAATACGGATTTTAAATGCTTTGCACACAAGTTACCTTTTTCGGTATCGCTTCTTGCCCAACCTCCGGTAGAAGTGCGCAGAGGTGGTTTGAACTTAACGGATATTTTTTGCAGCGCGCCACAAGGAGTAATTAGATGCTGGTGTAACATCGAGATTTTACAGATAGTTTATACGAGATACAGTATTTTCAGATGCAAGTAACTCTTGGAGTCGTTTAGTGCATGCTTTAAATCTGATTTAATGTTTGGGTAATCTGTATTGTTGCCATTCCCTTCTAGCTCTTCTTTTTTCATGTACGAGACATTCAATATCCTTAGAATAAATTCATGCATGTTCAGCAGCCTGCTTAATATTTTCGTTAAGATTGGCAATGTTAGATTCAACATCATTGTATGTTCTTAGCGTAATGTTTTCCGTACAATGACTGCTAAGATATTTTTTGAATCCCGGACTATTAACACGATTGATCATCTTCACATATGTGTGAGGTAAAACACTTCTTAGTGTGTTACCGACCGCAACGATAGCGGGAAGTGATCGAAGGAGAGATATATAGAACCTTCAACATGAACTAAATACCTAGAAATATTTTTCATAACGCAAAAATTTTTAACATCCAGAATTTTTTGTCAGTAGGCCAGTAAGATGGCTCCCCACATGAAATGACGTCCAATCCCATTTTTTAAATTGTGTTGAACAACGCTCTACCTCTAGGTGTAATAAGGCGCGAACCCAAGAAGGTATGTTTTGCTTTGTAGTCTCCAGCTGCTACGAAACAAGTCTCTAGCGGTTTGTAGAAATCGTCGTATTGATTGATTGAGTATCTGGCAGGGGAGTAAATTGATGATATAACAAAATTTGTACAAAAATTTTCGACACAATTATTAGTTACTTGTAGATGTTCTGCATAAATATTATCAAAGACATAGTGCTCAATTCTTGACTTAATTAGAATTACTGATCCACGGCATGCTCTCCCTTTTGGGTCTTTTCAATCATATAGAGTGTAACCCTTTATTCTAAATAAGCTTCTTGAGGTCAAATGAGTCTCAGAGACCAACATTATATCAATCTTTTTTTCTATAAGGCCGTTTGCGTTCCCGAAACATATATTTAAAGTATTCATGGCTTATTTTTAAGTAAGTATTTTGCATTCGCAGCATTTATTGCATCATGCGACTCATATTTGTAGTAAAGTTGTTTATAGCTTGCACCAGATTATCAATTGTCTCTTCAAGGCGATTAAAATTAAAGCTTGAATTTGTATTTGTGGAATTATTTGGCGGAAAAACTTTTTGGGAAAATAATTTGTCCTAACAGCATCGGCATACGATACACGTGAAGCAATTGGTTGGCTCATTTGAGGACCTCGACCTAATTTAGGCTTTTGATCCATAGCCTGTTTAACGAAAGAATATACAGAGCATCCTCTGTAGTTAGCGGTGTGATTACCACCACAATTACTACATTTTTTTCTGCTTGATCTTTTGGGTCAGTACATCTAGCAACGTGGCTCTTTAATTGTGATTTTTCGGTGTAAGAGAAACTTTACACTTTAAATTTGATGGGTTTAATTTTTTTCAATTGTATGTCATTCGGTTCCAGTTCAAGCCGAAATAGGGGTTGGCAGACTTTTTCTCTGTTAATTATATTAGTAAAATTTTTTTACATGAAAGCCTTTTTCGATAAATGCACATTTTGGTTCTTTGGGGTCAACATATGAATTTATGCCCATTAATACTATCTGTAGGCCTTTAGCACTCTTAAGTTTATTTGTGTAAAAATTTGTTTTATTTTTTTAAAATTCAGTAACAATTTTTCGGAAACCTTTCTCTTCATATATTTGGATTTAAGTTTCATCAATATTACCTTGTTCAATTGCAATGATATGAAAAGAGTTTTCACGAATGGTCTACAGTAGTTTAAGTTAGAAGCGCGTTCGAATTTTTTTCTCTTAGATAGATAGGTGGTGGCTTAAAGGACTTTTGCGATGATGAAGCGTGCTTGTCGTTATTGTCTTGCAATAATGAAAACCGATTTTGACGATTAGTAGTTGATGCGCTGTTATCCCTAGACATCTTTGGATCAGATGAAATTTTAGCAGATTTTGGGCTTCGCCCACGCTTTACCACGGTTATATATCTGTCCATTCTGACTTGGACCTTGGGTTTTGAGCTACTGTTATATATAGTGATAGCTTGGTTAACTGATGAACGCGAGCCCGAAGGGGATGATATCGCTGACTTATATGAAGAAGTACTAGGCAATTGTAATGTTAACAAATCATTAGATGGTATTGGACAAAGCGAAGTTGATCGCTGACGAAAAAGTGGCATCGCTCTAAAAAAATATCATCAGATTTATTTTTTATTTTTATTGTTTTCAGTAAGATCTTCAGAACTCACAGTAAGATAGGCATTTCTGCCGTTAGAACTCCCTTCTCAATTTTTTGTATTTGTGGTACTCATATAGAGTATTCCTCAATATCACTCTGTTTGTGTTTTTTTTGTTGTTGTTATTTCTTGCTAAGGAAAAAAATATTAATGCAAATAAAGCTTATTTATAAAAATCAATAAGTATTACGAATATTTTTTTGTTTGATTTTTGTTTATGTTGTTTTTTGTTTCGTATGTATGTTAAAAAAACTCCGCTGTGACGTCTGATCACTATGAAGTTTCAAGAAGTATATGAACTTCCTAGTTATAATTCTTAATACCGTTTAGGTAGCGATTAGGTAGCCGCAAAAGTGGAAAATGTCCAAACAAATGAAATTAAGAATTATCGGGAAATTTTTCACTTTTGCGGCTACCTAAGCGCTACATAAACGATGTTAAGAACCATTGCTAGGAATTTCATATGTTATGTAGTTTATTGTTTCCTTGAATTTTGAATGGTTTACTACCTTTGGACCTGAACAGGGGAAAAAGGTAAAAAAATATAATCACCTCTATTCTGCGTTTCGATTCGATTCGAAATTTTCTCCGTTTGGCAACTTTGGTATTCTGTTTTCCGTTCTTCGATTTTTCTTCCGATTATATGTATTGTGCATTTCGATCGTAACTACGTTTTTGTAAGTTATTATTTTAGTGTCGGAGAGCCTTTCGATTTTTGTTTGTTTAGCTTCAAAAAGTGATTAATTCAAAAAATAATGTACATAAGTATTAAATGTAATAGATGGTTTAATTAATGATCTACACAATATGTTTTTTTTTTGTACTGAAATGTGATTTTTTTATTTATTACAAGTAGAAATCATCAACAATAGAACAGTATGAAAAGTAAGAAAATGTGATGGCAACGAAAGATGTATTTTTTATACTTTATATTTGTGTTACAATTATGTATAAAAAATTTAAATAACTCATCCGGCGCGACAGGATTCTTCACAGTGGTATATTTTTTCTACAAAATACCTCTTACTTATTTTATTGCTTTTTTGGCCTATCAGTAGTTAACTTGTAATTTTTTTAAATAAAAATGTTCACAATATTTAATTCTTCTTTGTTTTAATTTTTAAATCACTGATTTTTTGCAATAAATTTAACTTTTTGCTTATTATTTCTGTTCAAATTTCACACGTTTCATAGTAAAGCAGCTGGTTTAAACATACTCTTCTCTTCTTCTTTTTCTTTCGATTAGGTTTTTTGGCAGAATACCATTTTTCGATCCGTGTGTAACTGAATGCGGGAACGTAATCGAAACGCAGAATAGGGTTGAATATTTTGAATTTTTTGCGATTCATATTTCACCTTGAAGATGAATTATTTTTGTTCTTTATTACAAGAGCTACAACTTTGCCTCGGTATGTAAGTTATGAGCTTGAGAAAATGCATAAATGACAGCGAGACCCGAAATCTTTGGGAGTCCATAAAAAAGTGCATGACTTGGGGCAAAACTGGGAGTCACGGGTCTTTTTCTTTTTTTCTTTTATCACGTAGTGGTGCCGTATATGATTATATTTCCATGACTTAAAAAATTACACACAGTATAATTAAATAGAGCAATTAAGTATATATAAAGTTTGGGGTTAGACCACTTTTGCGCTGATAGACTCCTTCCAGTGATGCCAACTTTTGAGACTCAAAAAGAGTAAAATTTTTTGGAAAAAGGGGTAAAAAGGGTTAAACTGAAAAAAATATACGTTTAGCGCATGATAAAGTAAAATTTTTGGCAAACGCGCAAAAAGGGGCTAGTTTTAAAATGTTTCTGCTGAAAATCAAAACCATTAACACATTTTTGTAAAGTAATTTATTGTAAAATAAATAACTATCATGCGATGAGCACATAGCTTGATATCTAATATTTTAATATGGTACATATGTATGTATATATATATACATTTTCATTTCAATAAGGTACATACGTACATTTGTTGTAACGACGTTTTCCTTTGCTGGGGTAAACTCACCGGAGTTCACGATCGTGTCATAAATTATTTATTTGTTTTTGGACCTTGAGACAGGATAACACATACACTTTTTCTTTAAGTTATTTTTATTATTAAAATAATAACTCTTATGCCTACTTTAATTCAATTAAATTATATCCTGACGTGAATATTTTACAGTCCCTCCGTGATAAACCACCTTCTAATTCCTACACTGGAATTCTGCTACCATTTATTTGCTACAGGCGGTATAACCTCCGTAGCAAATATCTCCTAATTCCTCACTGGAAATTTTCTATACTAGATTTACTACCGCAGTATAACCACCGTAGTAAATCTCTACTAATAGTTTATCTTAATTAAACATTCAAGAAATTTTTATTCGACATATTGTCATAATTAATAATAAATTTCTTGAATGTTTAATTAAAATTTTACTTTTCATTTTGCCTTCTAAATACTTTGGATTTCTAATTGTATAAAGGTGTAGAAAAATAAAATAGGTTAATATAGAATACAATTTATTTATTTTGTATAAGTTTCTAAGCCCACTACGCTTATTTTGCTCTCGTGATTTTCAAAAATATTATTAATTGGGAATTCTCAAATAGTTCTTGCATAAGATAAAAGGTTTGTGAATATTCAAAATATGTTGTTGAAGTCTACTGACGATTTGTTAAAGCAACAATGAAATGCATATAGACATCGCTTAACCACCAGCAAATAAATTTTACTTATAATATAATTATGACTATATGTCGAATAATTAATTTCTTGAATGTATTACAGTACAAATATATGGTAATATAATAATACAAAAAAATATAGTTGTTGACAACAAAAATTAGCCTCACAGCGATTTTTATCGTCACACTTCCTCCCTTCCTCGGCTACGGGTCAGGCTGCTTCTCAACACGTATTAACCTACTTCTTGCTATTATAATTCGATAGCGCACTCCTTTAAGCAGGTGGAGGAATTAAATGCGCTGACCATCTCTTTTCTCTTCGCGAGCGGCATCTACATATTACCGATGTCACGTGCACCCTGTTGCCGGTAAGGCAGTTGCTCAAGTGGCAACCTTGAGATAACAGCTGTTATAAAAATAGGGGGGGAAGATAAATAGAGAAAAAAAGATTAAAACTGAAAAGAAAGAGAAAGAAATCGGTGGAAGAAAAACGGGATGAACAAGTTGTTTTTTTTATTTGGAAAAAAGGATAGAAAAGATTTTTTTTTTGAAGAAGTTCTGGAATACAACGGAGGTGTCTGATGCTGAAGTGGAAGATAACCGATGATAACGGTGGAAAAATATGACGGTAGCGGGCCTATAAAAAGGAAACGTACGGAAGATTGTGGAGGAGTTTGAAATTAGAATTGAAGAAGTGGAGTTGAAGAGATGCAGCTGGTGGAAAATTAAATAGAGAAAAAAAAAACATTAAAACAAAGTCAAAACCAGTATAAAAAGGTACAAACTAAAAATATATAATTAAAAATCTGGGTTCTACTTAAGCCTAAAGAAAAAATAAGTAAACTAAAATGTATGGAAGCAAAAGAAATATAAATGTTAAACGAAATACAAGAAATATATATATACAATAAATCTAGTCATTAAATTGAAAATAAAGGGGATATTTAGTGCAAATGCCTAAACAAATATCGTGAAAAAAAACAAACTAATTAAAGATATATCAAAAAGTCAAAATTAAATCAAAGTGCTAATGAAAACAAACGAAAGCCAAAACTTAAAACTAGTGAGAACAAAAATTAAAGTCAAAAACTAAAGGGAAAATTCAAAAACTAAAATCAAAACTCAAAAACCCAAAAGTAAAAAAGTCAAAAACTATAACTAAAAGACAGAAACTAAAAATAAAAGTCAAAAGGTAAAAAGACAAGAACTAAAATTAAAAGCGAAAATTTACAACTCAAAAACTGAAAGTAAAAACGAAAAGCAAAATAAAAAGGATTCCACCTGCAACACGCTGCATCCAACGAGGGAGCTGGTTTTCGTCTCCGAACGCCGTGGTCAAGGCGCCAGGTAGCTGTGGAACGAATAAGCAAATTTTATTTTTTTTTTATTATAATTTATATATTTAAATTTTTTTCTATGATTTGAAATTTTTGTATTAAAGTTTTTTTTTTGTAATGCATTAAATTTTATACATATTAATTTTTTTTATACAAATACGTAGGGAAACAATTAAATTCTTCGTATTGAAAATTTTCTTTTAACCCCTTTTTGGGTATATTTTTCCGCCGAAGGTTAGGTTGAGCTCACCCTAGGTCGGTAGGTTACCATTGTTGTTTTAATGGGTAATTGCCCTTAACTCCCGAAGAAAAATATTGTTTTCCTTCAGTTTGAGAATCTAAATTGTAAAAAAAAAAAAAAAACAAAGGGATTTTGGTAAAATACTTTTTATTCATAATTTCATTTAAATTTTTTTTTTTATTATTAAACTTGTTATAATAACATATATATTTATATACTTTGGAATAAAAAGCAAATATGCTTTATAACGTTTTTTGAGAAAAATACACGGTTTTGAATCGCTCAAACAGTATGAGCGGGTAAGAAAGAAGAATGGGCGGTAAGTAAAGGAAAGGGAGGTGCTGCGAAAAGGAGTTAGGGACATGCCAAATGCTTCTGGGCATGTCACGGAGAGGTCTGGAGATCTCTAAGGGGAGGGCAATTTCCTGGTGTTCCAACTACCAGAGTGTTTGGTGACAAGCGAGCGTAGGGATCCGTATATTTGCTTTGGGCCTCATAATTTTATTAAATTTCCTTTTGTGTACAACATCTAACACAACGAAGGCTGGTATTTATTTTTTTTTATTATTATTATTTTATTATTATGTAGCTCATTTAATCCTGTGCAGACTGGCAAGAACCCTACCAAGACGGCGAGCTCTAGCCGGAGCAAAAGCCAGAATACCAGCACCGCCAGCAGTCAGGTAACCCTAGGTACAGTGATGTATACGTAATATTGATGCCACAAATTACATACATAATAATAAATAGTAAATAATAAAATGGCGCCCAACGTGGGGCCCGAAGCAAGTACAAGACAAATTTTTCTTCCATAGCTAAGTATGGCCGTTAAGTGTTTGTCCGGTTAAGTCTTTAAGAGTCCTTAACACGTTGCAACATTTACCGAGTGTAATTAATTTTCCATTATCAACAAAATCTTTTTTCTTTTTTTCAATAGATAATATATTTAACTATCATCCATACGTAAGTCCCGATACACAAGGCCTAGTAGCTTGAATCGCGTTGCGACGTATGTGCCTGTTAGATATTTTTGTTTTAATTTTTTTTACTTCGAGGCTTAAATAATCAAACCATAACTAAGGATTTATAATTTAATTGCTCGAAGGGAAGGAAATACTACAAGTAGTTCAAATAATAGTTACTAAACACACTGATAGCTAGTCTCCACGAGGAATTCAATAGCTTAAATGCCATAAAGTAAAAATATTTCCATTTTTTTTTTCTACTAGTCCTTGAAACACCATTGAGGAAGTCAGGTGTCAAGTTGCAGTATGAAAAAAAAGGGAAAATAATTAGTTAACAGTGCGAATCACTCTTACATAATTTTATTTAGATATGTTTGTCGTGTGGAATCCATATAGTAAACGAAAATATTTTTAACGCGATAAGCTTGTCACCAAACCTAATGAAAATTTTTTTTTGCAGCTATCTTTTCCTGAACTTTACCGCCTATAATTGTATTGAAATAAATATACATATACAAAGAACAAAATTAAAATTTTTCGGAGTAAAACTTATAAACTAATTATACATAAAACAACAAAGTTTTGTGAAGTTGAAAATTACATATTATTAATTATTTAACAGATACAGTCTTATAGGTTTTTTTTTTAATTGAATTTTTCTAGTTATTAATAAAAAAGAAAAAAAAACAGATTTTTTTGTTGGTTGGACAGAAATCAACCACCAACATATTAATAAATACACAATTAACATATAAGGATATATCATAAAATAGAGCTTATGAATTAGAGCTCAGAAATATATATAGATCGATTGGAGTAAATATAGATCTATATATATATATATATATATATATAATTTTTTTTAATTTTTAGTTTTTACTTTCTCTTTAACGTATTATATTCAAATACTACTTATTTATAAATTAGGAATATTCGAAAATTAAAATTATAATTAGAGATACTTATGGTGTTAACTCGTTCTGTACGAAATCAATTAATAGCAGAAGGAATCGACGTCAGCTTTATAATGAACAGGGAAGAAATACCACAGACCACAGGTAACGTAACAATACAGCCTAGTGCCTCTATAAGCGTTATAGCAGATATCAACGCAAATAATAATCAGGCAGAGCCAAATATAACACCGGCCGTACAGCAGAGTGCAGCCATGACACAAAGTATAACAGAACTTACGAACAATGGTAGTAGTAATTCGGCAGGCAGCATCTCTTCCCCAGAATACAGCAATATTACAGCGAGGAATAGACCGGTTGAACAACCCACACAATATGGTTTGAAAAGTAGTGTAGGGGGAAATATTGCGGGATTTATTAGGGAAGAGCTGTCAAGGCAAATGCTGCAGCTCCAAGTGGAAATGCAACAGGGTATAGCACAGGCTGTACGCCAAGCAATAGGCCCGGCTATTAACCAATCTGCAAGTAGACAGGCACCCGTACAAAGCGCTCAAGAGCTATTAGCAGCCACAACGCCACCGTTTAATAGACCAGAAAATCAGGAGTATAATAGTCAAGCAAATTTTTCTAACTTACCCAATTTAAATCAAAGACCAGTACCTGAGTTCAGATCAGTTCCGCCAGCAAGTATGGGGCAACAACAACAACAGCCAACAGGACTGAATGGGCAACCATCGCCTGGACATTGTAATATGTCGTTTAATAGGGCTGGAGGAGTTAATAACCCGTCATATGGAAAGGCTGACTTGTCTAAATGGGGTCTTAAATTCGATGGAACCTCTAAGACGATAAGTGCAGAGGATTTTATTTTTAGGCTAGAAACCTTAAGGGAAGAATACAATGTTTCGATTGTAGAGGTGAAGCGCAGTTTCCATTCACTACTTGAAGGGCAACCGTTAGAGTGGTATTGGAATCTGAAAAAATTAAATCCTTTCCAAACCTGGGACGATTTAGTAAGCGCCTTTCTAAACCAATATAGGCGCTATGAAAATGAATTCCAAATTCAAAAGAAAATTATGAATCGTCGGCAAGGGACGCAAGAGTCTTTTGAAGATTTTCTCAATGCGGTTTTGAGTCTAAGGAACCAACAACGAACGCCTTATACGGAGCAAGAGCTCGTCGAAATAATGAGGGGAAATCTTAAACCTTCTTTGTCCCAACTATTGTTTTCAATGCGAATAGTAAATCTTAATGAGTTCTGTCAACAGGCCAAACGAGCCGAAAGTTTAGTATCTAATCAGAGGATGCAATATCATGCTAGGCAATTCAATGCACCCAGGGTCCACGAGCTAGATTTTGAGGAGATACCTGAAGATACTAGCAACATTGAAGCATTATCGAGCAGTACCAGATATACATGCTGGAATTGTAAAAGAGTAGGTCACGGGTATACCGATTGCCCCTCGCCTACGCGTCGAATTTTTTGCTACAAGTGTGGAAGGGATAACGTAGTAACACCACAATGCCCTAAATGTCAGGGAAACCGAACATCGAACCAGTCCAGCACTGGGACGGCTTGTTCGATTCAAACGCAAACCCAGTGAACAAAACCACACCCACCATCGAGCCTATGAATAACATCATTATTCTAGAAAACCGAAATAGAAAACCGATTGAAGCGGTACAACAAAAGGTTCGATGTATTAAACCCCTACACGTACGGGTTATAGAATATAGGCAAGCAAGGAAAAGAATTTTTGGTGAAGTTTCAAACAAAATTAAAAAGGCTAGACAGCGTTACAAGCGCAGGAAACTGCGCAGAAAAGAAATAGTGGCAGCAGCATTGTATGAAGGGGATGATACGCGGTTGTACGCCAAAATCCACCTGAATGGTACGGAAGTAGAAGGCCTTCTGGATAGTGGGGCTACAGTGACATGCTTAGGGAAAAACTGTATGGAGACAGTGCAGAAGGAAGGTATACAAATACATAAATATTTCTCCTACATTAAGACCGCTGATGGCAGCCCACATAAAATGTTAGGATTTATTAAGGTGAATATCACGTTTAACAAAATAACGCGAGAAGTTGTCTTTTATTTAGTTCCAACACTAAATCGACCACTATTTTTAGGTGTTGATTTTATGCGAGCGTTTGGACTATTCGCTTCAATTAGTAGCTTGTCCAGCAATGGAGTGAATTTAGAGGAGGAAGGAAAAGACGATAACAGCATGGTGGAAACCCATGAACTATCACCTCAAGAGCATCGACAATTAAACGAGGTGGTGTCTGGGTTTCCTTGCTACACAAAGCGAGGTCTAGGTCAAACTCACTTGGAAATCCATTCTATTGATACTCGTGAGGCTACTCCAGTGAAGGATAGACATTATCCGGTCTCACCGGCAGTGCAGAAGTTAATGTACGCGGAGCTGGATAGGATGCTTGACCTTGGGGTCATTGAGGAGAGCGAAAGTCCTTGGAGCCACCCTGTCACTCTCGTCCGAAAAGGCGAGAAAAACAGACTGTGCCTGGATGCTCGTAAACTCAATGCTCTCACGGTCAAGGATGCCTACCCTCTCCCGCACATTGAAGGTCTCCTCAGCCGATTGGGAGACACGTATTTTATCTCCAGCGTCGACTTGAAGGATGCTTTTTGGCAGATACCACTAGAGGCATCCAGTAGAGAAAAAACTGCCTTCACGGTGCCAGGTAGACCACTCTACCATTTTACAGTCATGCCTTTTGGGTTGTGCAACGCAGCTCAAAGGCTATGCCGTTTAATGGATAAAGTGATACCAGCTGCACTTCGTGATAGAGTTTTTGTCTATCTGGATGACCTTTTGGTGGTGTCTCCAGACTTCATGACGCACCTGAAGTTGCTAGAGCTGGTAGCAATACAATTGGAACAAGCGGGTTTGACAATAAACGTATCTAAATCTAAATTTTGTTTTAAAGAACTTAGATACTTAGGCTACATAGTAGGAAAAGGACAACTTAGACCCGACCCTGAAAAGGTGAATACGATTTTAAAATACACCTATCCAAAAACTGCGAAACAGGTGAGAAGTTTTATGGGAGCCACCGGCTGGTATCGTCGATTCATTCCTAACTACGCCACAATTTCTGCTCCAATTTTCAATACGCTGAAAAAGGGAAAAGTTTTCAACTTTACCGAAGAAGCCAAAAATGCATTTGACCACTTAAAAACGGCACTCACTACTAGCCCTGTGCTTACACACCCAGATTTTAACAAACACTTTTTTGTCCAATGCGATGCGTCTGATATAGGTATAGGCGCAGTTCTTTTTCAAAAAGATGACGACGAAGGCGAGCATCCCATAGCTTTCTTCTCTCATAAGCTGACAAACGCTCAAAAGAATTATTCAGTAACTGAGAGGGAATGCTTGGCCGTGGTGCTGGCCATCAAAAAATTCAGGCCTTATATTGAACTTATGCCATTTACTGTGATTACTGACCACAGTAGTCTCAAATGGCTGATGTCTCATAAGGACCTGAGTGGCCGACTTGCTCGCTGGAGTCTTCATTTGCAAGCCTACGCATTTGGAATAGAACATCGTACTGGACCGCAGAATAAAGTACCAGATACTTTATCCAGATACGACATGGAGGAGGTTTCAGCAGATTTTGGTAGTTTGGTTGACATGGAATCGGACGCTTTTAAAACCGATTGCTATGTCGACTTAATTGCCAGGGTTACTGAAAACTCTAACCAATTACCTGACATCAAGGTTATAGACAACCTCGTTTACAAACGAACATTACCGTATGATGGGATTTCTCTCAATGAAGATTTTGCGTGGAAGCTTTGGGTCCCACCCGAGCTCACCGAAGGCATAATAAGAAATGCACATGAGCCACCACAAGTTGCTCATGGAGGTTTCGTCAAGACTCTTAAAAGAATACGAGAATATTTCTATTGGCCCAATCAAAATGCCCAAGTCCGAGCTTTCGTTAAAAACTGTCAGATTTGTAAAGAATCTAAATCGTGCAATACCACTTTACGTCCGCCAATGGGGAATGAAGCGCTAACAGAACGCCCATTTCAACGTTTATATGTAGACTTTTTGGGACCTCACCCACGGTCTAAAGCAGGCAACTGTTATATATTTATTGTGTTAGATCATCTAACTAAATTTGTCTTATTGAAGGCCTTAAATAAAGCCAGTAGCAAACAAATAATAAAGTTTTTAATTGCAGAAGTTTTCCATAAGTTTGGCACACCAGAAACTATAGTTTCTGATAATGGAAAACAATTCATCAGTAAAGATTTCGCAAATACCTTACAACATTTTGGCATAAAGCACATGAAAACGGGATTGTATTCACCCCAAGCCAATGCGTCGGAAAGGGTGAACCAATCTATTTTGTCAGCGATCAGAGCATACGTAAAAGATGACCAATCAAACTGGGATAAATACTTATCCGAAGTCGAATGTTCACTGCGATCGTCTTTACATAACTCGATAGGAGTGACACCATATTTTGCCTTGTTTGGAACAAACATGATAGGCCATGCCAGCGTATACAAGCTTGCGCGAAAATTAGAAATGTTGAACGATCCCGAAATTAATATTTTACCCAAATCCATATATATGGAAAGCGTTCGAGCAAAAATTAGAGAAAGCCTACATAAAGCGTATGAAAAAGGGGCTAAAAGTTACAACACGCGATGTAGACAAGTCAAGTTCATTCCAGGGCAAGAAGTCTATAGACGCAATTTCCAACAAAGCGACTTTAAAGCTGGATATAACGCGAAATTAGGACGAAAGTTTCTGAAATGCAGAATAGTACGTCCAATTGGTAATAGTTTGTACGAGATAGAAAATCTGCAAGGGAAATCGTTGGGGGTATTTCACGCCAAGGACTTAAAGCCATAGGCTCTAATATCCTTGGTGGTTTTAGTCCCAACGTTTCCAAATCGTCCAAGCCAATACGTTTCATTTTAACTTTTTAAAACTTATAAATTTGCTTTTGTATATTATTGACTTTTTAAACAATACCAGTTTGTATTTAATTAATATAAATGTGTACATATATTTATGTATATATTTATGAATGTATATATTTTAGTTCTTTTCGTTAGGCCAACGGGTGAATATTTATCGTACACAACGAATAAATTAACTAATTTGCTTTTAACTGAAACCTACGTTTCTAAGCTGACTACTTAGTGTAATCGTCATTGCTCCATTGGTGCAGCCCCTATAATCACTTTGGAGAACTATGCCATTAAGAGCTAAGAGCTGTTAGTCACCTGGAGCGATAACATACGTCTGAGACCGCTCTTACGGCGAGTTAAAGCAAAAGTTTTCAATTTTAGAAATCGCTGATGGTGAACAATCAGTGATAACTCGTTGGGACAATCTAATTCAATTTATTGGCAATAACAATATAAATTTTTTTTATATACATATTTATTCATTGATACTACAACTGGCACCGAAAAAAAGAGGTTACTCAAGTCTCACATAAACAAAAGCAAAAGATAGTAGTAGCAAGTTTTTCTTAAATTCACCCATGTAACATTTCAATAAGTCTTTTGTATACGTACACAGAGAATTAGCGTAAAAATAATTGCACAACTTCCGCTAAGCTGTAACTAGAAACGCTTGGGGGCCGATAAAAGAATCAAAATCCTTTTAGTTTGAATATTTTAGTGAAGGGGAGGCGCAGTTTGTCTCTCACAACTGAACCATGTTCACTTTGATAAACTCTTGTATCGGACAGTTTAATTAGTTACTATTAATCAAAAGCTTTCATAATTTTTGTTTTTTCGACTGTCACGAAATTAAGAGTCAAACTGAATATGGTCCAGTGGGTACAAACAGTCCCAGGGTTATAAACAATTACGACAAAATTTGTTCTTTTTCAACCGCAAGAGCCATTATTACGCGGACGCACTTTGAAATAAAACCGCCCAAAATAAGAATATATTTTCTAATAATCAATATATGTATAAACTAGAACTCACCAGTGATACCCGGTTTGTGCCCACAGGTACAATTCCAACGCAATATCTGGAAGAAGAAAAACAATCGTATCGATCACGAAACCCTATAACCGTTTAAATGAAGCACTTACCTCTTTCCGTGGAAACACACATTGACCCGAGAACCTCACATCTTTGTTTGGCTATAAATTAAAGAAAAAAAAACTGTTTTTAACTGCCATAAATATATATACATTCATATATAACACAAAACAAAATTTTAAATCAAATTTCACTTCATAGAAACTTCTAGAGGATGCACAAAAAAGGAAACGTTTTCCTTTTGTTGATTAGAAAGTTAAATAAGAAGTAAACTTTTCTAAGTTTCCTTTCATATTTTTTTTTTGTTGTTTAGAGCTTATGAAAGCACTACCAAAGAATTGACTTTTGAAATTAGCCTGCGGTCGTTACATTTAATTTTTTTCTCTTTGAATATAAGAAACAGATTTTTTTTTTTTCACATTCATTAATCGCAGCCTACAAGGGCCACCCTCGTAGAATAACACAAGACCAGCCGACAAGAGTAATTGGCGGCGGTGATAACTTGGCCAGCGGCAGGCACAAGAACGCACGGAATCCGAACAAGAACAAAAAGGAAGTTCACTCTTCTTACCTGTCTCCATGTTCCAAAGCGGTATGTCGTTAGCGGCCAACGCCCATGAAAAGACACCTGAAAAAAAAGGAACAAAAACACAAGTTGAAAACAATGTCTCATGAATTTATAACTTTAATTTTTACTTACCTTTTCCGATTGTCTTGATAGCCCATGATCACGTTTATGTACCTGTATATACAAAAGAACATTAGCAACTCAACGCCACACACATACTCATAAACATACAAACAATACATGCATTTATCTGAGCGTTTACAACTTACCTTCTTTTTTAATAACACGCACACACTTGCTTTTCCCCAAACTTTTAGTAAAATTTAAATATAAAAATTAACAAAATCTATCTTTACTCATAAAAAAAAATAAAATAAATGGCACCATGCGGCCATGAGAAATGAATAAAATAAAATAACACAAGCCTTCGTCAGGTTTCGTTAAGTGTCGAAACGCCCGTAACATATGGTCAAAAACGTTAAAATAGGGTTGAATAAGGCAGGTACACGAATTGTCACACGACGTATAAAGAAAGTGCACCAGTCAAAATCTTACAAGCTTTTGACAACCTGGGTATCGGTAGGTGAGATCACCACTGACAAAAAGACCAGGGTTGATTTTCCAACATTATGCTACTACTTCGAACACATGAGTGACGCGACAATCAGAGTTACCAGGGTTTCTGTTACACAATTCCCATATAGTTACACGAAAAAACCCAAAATTTAGTTTTTTAGGCTGCAGCTCGCCCTCCCATTTCAGATCCATGGAAGGACCATGAAATGGTTGGGTTTATGTCACGTGCACCCTGTTGCCGGTAAGGCAGTTGCTCAAGTGGCAACCTTGAGATAACAGCTGTTATAAAAATATGGGGGGAAGATAAATAGAGAAAAAAAGATTAAAACTGAAAAGAAAGAGAAAGAAATCGGTGGAAGAAAAACGGGATGAACAAGTTGTTTTTTTTATTTGGAAAAAAGGATAGAAAAGATTTTTTTTTTGAAGAAGTTCTGGAATACAACGGAGGTGTCTGATGCTGAAGTGGAAGATAACCGTTGATAACGGTGGAAAAATATGACGGTAGCGGGCCTATAAAAAGTAAACGTACGGAAGATTGTGGAGGAGTTTGAAATTAGAATTGAAGAAGTGGAGTTGAAGAGATGCAGCTGGTGGAAAATTAAATAGAGAAAAAAAAAACATTAAAACAAAGTCAAAACCAGTATAAAAAGGTACAAACTAAAAATATATAATTAAAAATCTGGGTTCTACTTAAGCCTAAAGAAAAAATAAGTAAACTAAAATGTATGGAAGCAAAAGAAATATAAATGTTAAACGAAATACAAGAAATATATATATACAATAAATCTAGTCATTAAATTGAAAATAAAGGGGATATTTAGTGCAAATGCCTAAACAAATATCGTGAAAAAAAAACAAACTAATTAAAGATATATCAAAAAGTCAAAATTAAATCAAAGTGCTAATGAAAACAAACGAAAGCCAAAACTTAAAACTAGTGAGAACAAAAATTAAAGTCAAAAACTAAAGGGAAAATTCAAAAACTAAAATCAAAACTCAAAAACCCAAAAGTAAAAAAGTCAAAAACTATAACTAAAAGACAGAAACTAAAAATAAAAGTCAAAAGGTAAAAAGACAAGAACTAAAATTAAAAGCGAAAATTTACAACTCAAAAACTGAAAGTAAAAACGAAAAGCAAAATAAAAAGGATTCCACCTGCAACACGCTGCATCCAACGAGGGAGCTGGTTTTCGTCTCCGAACGCCGTGGTCAAGGCGCCAGGTAGCTGTGGAACGAATAAGCAAATTTTATTTTTTTTTTATTATAATTTATATATTTAAATTTTTTTCTATGATTTGAAATTTTTGTATTAAAGTTTTTTTTTGTAATGCATTAAATTTTATACATATTAATTTTTTTTATACAAATACGTAGGGAAACAATTAAATTCTTCGTATTGAAAATTTTCTTTTAACCCCTTTTTGGGTATATTTTTCCGCCGAAGGTTAGGTTGAGCTCACCCTAGGTCGGTAGGTTACCATTGTTGTTTTAATGGGTAATTGCCCTTAACTCCCGAAGAAAAATATTGTTTTCCTTCAGTTTGAGAATCTAAATTGTAAAAAAAAAAAAAAACAAAGGGATTTTGGTAAAATACTTTTTATTCATAATTTCATTTAAAATTTTTTTTTTTATTATTAAACTTGTTATAATAACATATATATTTATATACTTTGGAATAAAAAGCAAATATGCTTTATAACGTTTTTTGAGAAAAATACACGGTTTTGAATCGCTCAAACAGTATGAGCGGGTAAGAAAGAAGAATGGGCGGTAAGTAAAGGAAAGGGAGGTGCTGCGAAAAGGAGTTAGGGACATGCCAAATGCTTCTGGGCATGTCACGGAGAGGTCTGGAGATCTCTAAGGGGAGGGCAATTTCCTGGTGTTCCAACTACCAGAGTGTTTGGTGACAAGCGAGCGTAGGGATCCGTATATTTGCTTTGGGCCTCATAATTTTATTAAATTTCCTTTTGTGTACAACATCTAACACAACGAAGGCTGGTATTTATTTTTTTTTATTATTATTATTTTATTATTATGTAGCTCATTTAATCCTGTGCAGACTGGCAAGAACCCTACCAAGACGGCGAGCTCTAGCCGGAGCAAAAGCCAGAATACCAGCACCGCCAGCAGTCAGGTAACCCTAGGTACAGTGATGTATACGTAATATTGATGCCACAAATTACATACATAATAATAAATAGTAAATAATACCGATTGTAATTCGGCAGGCCATTCCCTACCTTTTTCCTTCATGAACTGTACAATGGGCACACTTACGGCCGACCCATGCGTTTCTTTTAAAGGCTCTGCTGCATACAACTTCTCATCCTGTGCGTCCCAGCATGACAAGTTTACTGACACCAAGGATATAGAGAATGCATGCAGGGATATACACGGTTTGGTTCACTATATATATCCCGGACGACTACTCTGCCGAGCCGGGCATTTAGATGCATAGTGACCAATATAACCACAATGGTAACACAGTCTTTTTTGACTATTAGAAATATTATGTTGACGCGGAACTTGGTTCCTGACTTGAACAGTGGAATACTTTCCAAGTCTTCTGCCAATCGAATTAATTCTGCCAACGTTTTAAAATCATTTCTTTTAATGTAGTGTAGGTAGCCTGACTGTACATTTTGAAGAATTCGCTGAAGTTTTTGATCTTCATTATAAGTAGAGTGTCTCATCAAAGTCTGGATTGCTAGGACGTAATCTTTGAAGAATTTGCTTGGACGTTGAACTCTGGTTTTTATTTCATCTTCTACTTTTTCTAAGTACTTGGAAGATAGATTTAAAATCTACCCACTGTTGCCACTGTCCATTGTTTTTTCTGAACCAGATTATTGTTCGTTGTCTTAGAAACTCCGTCATTACTCTAGGTAACTGGTATACCAGTATTTCGTAAATATCTGCCAGTTCTTCTATTCGTTCAATTAATGATAGGTGATCACATCCGCCATCATATGAAAGCCCCCTTTTTCTAACGTGGTCGATAATCTTCGCTTTCTTTTCGATATCGGTACCCACTGCCTTACTTACTTCCTTCGTTGCATTATATGTTTCCATTTTTGCCAGGGAGGTGAGACAAACATCCTTGGCTGCAGTCACGATTAATGACCTCGATGCTTCATACTTATCCTGGAGCACAAGCAGGCGTGTAGTAACATTTTCATCGTGCTCAAGTCCAATAAACTTCGCTAATCTCCGCTGGTATTTATGGTAAATTCGTTCAGATGGAACTGAATTTCGTTTTTTTTAGTGAATACACCCAGCTGCTTCTTAACATTTTTGTTGTCTATGTTTTTAACTAAAGTCAGAACATCTACGTTGATACTTTCTTTAATACTAAAAATTCGGTGTGCAGTGACATAATAAAAATATCGACGTTTAACAAAAAAAAATATTTATCTATTTTTATTTTAAAAAATTTAAAAAAAACTATTCGTATGAAGAAATTATTATAAAAACAATTTACAATTAAAATTATAGTTAGGTATATTGTTTTTACTGGTGACAAGTTCTTATTTTTTTCAATTTTTTTTTACCTTGGTCCCTTTTCTAAATTTCTTCACCTTAAACAAATGTTAAAAATTTGTTTTTATTTTAGAACTTATTTCTTCAGATTTCCATTTATATATCTTTTTTTTTAATTTTCTTTTATTGCAAAAAAAATCTTTCACGTTTTTCATAAAATCAAATTCGCCTCTTTTTCCACCCAAAAAAACTATTTACCTATTTTTGTTGTTTTTTTACAAAATGTTTTTTCCAGTTTTTTCTTACTTCCTTCTTTTCAAAAAACATTATTCCTTAGTTACGTTACAACTTTCTTCTTTTTTACTTTTTACTTTATTTATTTCGTTAAACAGACTATGGGACAAAAACCTGAATTAGCTGCAGCTCAATCAGCCAACGCTTACTCCACCACTTTTCCTCAAATGAGCCAACCAATTACTTCACGAGTACCGTATGCCGATGCTGTTAACACAAATTCTATTCCCGCACAAAAAGTGTCACCGCCATATAATTCGACAAATACAAATTCTAGCTTTAATTTTAATCGCCTTAAGGCCACAATTGATAATCTGGTGCAAACTATAAACAACTTTACAACAAATATGAGTAGCATGATGGAAAAAATGCTGGAAAGGCAGAATACATCACTTCAAGCATTAGTTAGTAAGCCATGAACACGTTAATATGTTCCTGAAACGCAAACGGCTTTCGCCAATATAAAAATGAACTTGCGCACTTTCTCATGAAAAAAATATTGATATAATATTGGTTTCTGAGACTCATTAGACTTCGAGAAGCCTTTTCAAAATCAATGGCTACAACTTTAGGATTCAAAGGACCGGAGAATAAGAGCATGCAGTGGATCAGCAATTCTAGTAAAGTCGAGGCTCAAGCACTATATTCTTGACAACATTTATGAAGAACACCTACAAGCAACAAATATCTGCATTGAACATTTTTGTACAAATTTCGTGATATCATCAATTTACTCCCCTCCCAGATTTTCAATCACTGACGATCAATACGAGAAGACAAGTCTCTTGGGGCTTGTTTCGTAGCAGCTGCCGACTACAATGCAAAAGATACGTTCTGGGGTTCGCGTCTTATTACGCCTAGAGGTCGGGCGTTGTTCAACACAATTTCAAAAATGGGACGTAATTTAGAGTGGGGAGCCCACTTACTGGCCTACGGATATACCGAAAATTCCGGATGTTATAGATTTGGCGTTATGAAAATATCTCTAGGAATTTAATTCATGTTGAGGCTTCCCTAGATCTCTCCTCCGATCACCGTCCCAATGTTTATTTTATGTATTATTATATAATACACAAATGCAGAATTATGGAGGTTGGTCTGTTAAGTGTGTTTATTTAGTTGAAGGAGATTAGGCTTACATTCTCGTAAATTTCTGCGATGGTGATGCGAGAACTTCTCGAGGGGGATTACCTGGTTCTATTAGAAATAAAAAAACACCAAATATTTTCTTCAAACCAATTTACATGAATAAGTATGTGTATCGAAATGTAATGTGAGATCTTCCCAAGTTCTCGCTGAACCTTCATAGTGAACAGACGTCTTAGCGGAGTTTTTTTTTTCATATACATATTAAACAAACAAAAAATCATACAAAAAATATTCGTAATACATAATAACAGTAATACATATTAACTTTGATAAATAAGCAAAGCAAATATTGCTGATATTTTTTTACATAGCAAGAAACAAAAAACAAAAACAAACAAAAACCGCAAACAAAGTGCCCTTGAGGAATAATCTACATGAGTACCTCAAAAACAAAAAATTTTGAAGTGAGTTCAAACGGCAGAAATGCATATTTTACTGTGAGTTCTGAAGCTCTTAATGATAACAATAAAAATAAAAAATCTGATGATAGTCTTTTTCTAACGGCAAAGCCACTTTTTCGTCAGCGATCAACTTCGCTTTGTCCAATGCCAACTAGTGATTCGTTAACATTACAATTGCCAAGTACTTCTTCATATAAGTCAGTGATATCATCCCCTTCGGGCTCGTATACATCACTTAACAAGGTTATCACTACAGATAACAGTAGCACTAAGCCCAAGGTCCAAGTCGGAATGGATAGGTATATAACTGTGGTAAAGCGTGGGCGAAGCCCAAATTCTTCATAAATTTCATCTGCTCCAAAGATATCTAGGGATAACAAAATCGGTTTTCACTATTGCAAGACAATAACGACAAGCCCGCTGCATTATCGCTAAAGTCTTTTAAGCCACCACCTATCTATCTGAGAGAAAAAACTCTAACGCGCTTTTAAATAAACTATTGTCGGCCATTGGTGAAAATACTTTTCACATCATTCCAATTAAACGAGGTAATATTGATGAAACTAAGATCCAAATATATGATGAAAAAGATTTCCGGAAAATTATTAGTGAATTTGAAAAAAACAAAACAAATTTTTACACCTATCAACTTAAAAGTGCTAAGGGCCTACAAGTAGTATTAAAGAGCATAGATTCATATGTTGACCCCGAAGAAGTAAAATATGCTGTTATCGACAAAGGATTTAAGGTTAAAAATGTTACTAATGTAATTAACAGAGAAAAGGTCCCCCAACCCCTATTTCGGGTCGAACTGGAGCCTAATGACATACAATTGAAAAAAAATCCACCGAAAAATCACAGTTGAAGAGCCACGTAAGCGTTCAGGTCCCGTACAGTGCCACAATTGCCAAGAATATGGCCACACAAAAACTTACTGCAAATTACCTACAGTTTGTGTTATCTGCGGTGAATTGCACGGTTCTGCTAGCTGTACGAAGCCAAAAGATCAAGCTGAAAAAAATGTAGTATTTGTGGAGATAATCACACTGCTAACTACAGAGGATGTTCTGTATATTCTTTCGTTAAACAGACTATGGGACAAAAACCCAAATTAGCTCCAGCTCAATCAGCAAACGCTATCTCCGCCAATTTTGCTCCAATGAGCCAACCAAGTACGTCACGTGTATCCTATGCCGATGCTATTAACACAAATTCTTTTCCCACGCAGAAAGTGTCCCCACCAAGTAATTCAACAAATGCTAACCCTAGCTTTAATTTCAGTCGCCTTGAAGCCACTATTGATAATCTGGTGCGAACTATAAACAACTTTACTACAATTATGACTAGCATGATGCAAGAAATACTGCGAATGCATAATACTCTACTTCAAGCATTAACTAACAAGCCATGAACATGTTAAAAATATGTTTCTAGAACGCAAACGGCATTCGACAACACAAAAATGAGCTCGAGCACTTCCTTTCGGAAAAAAATATTGATGTAATGTTAGTTTCTGAGACTAATTTGAATTCAAGAAGCTTATTTAAAATGAATGACTACATGTTATATGATACTAAGGACCCTAGAGGAAGAGCATGCGGTGGATCAGCAATTTTAATAAAGTCAAGACTCAAGCACTATATTCTTGATAACATCTGTGCAGAACATTTACAAGCAACTAATATTTGTGATGAACATTTATGTACAAATTTCGTTATATCATCAGCGCGGTTCGCGGCTTATTACACCTAGAGGAAGAATGTTGTGCAACACTATTTCAAAAATCGGTTTGGACGTCATTTCGAGTGGGGAGCCCACTTACTGCCCTACAGACATACGAAAAATTCCGATTGTTGTAGATTTTGGAGTCATGAAAAATATTTCAAGGGATTTAGTTCATGTCGAAGCTTCCCTAGATCTCTCCTCCGATCACTCTCGCACTGTCGTTACAATTTATAGCCCAGTAGGAAGTGTCTTACCTCACCCATATGTGAATATGATCAATCTTGTTAATTCAAAAAGTATCTCAGTAGCCATTGTACGGAAAACATTAAGCTAAGGACATCCGAAGATATTGACTTTAATGTTGCCAATATTAACGAAAATATTAAACAGGCTGCTGAACATGCCACTACCTCCTAACCACAGACTGGTTTTAATAGAATTTATTCTACGGGTATTGAATATTTTGAAAAAAGAAGAGCTAGAAGAGAATAGCAACAACACAGATCACTCCTAAATAAAGTCACACTCAAAGAATGTACTAAACGGCTCAAAGAGTTGCTATCGCCGGAAAAAACTGCATTACTGGAAAAATATTTAGAAGGTCTCGATGTCACGTCAGCATCTAAGTACTCTTTGTGGCGCACTACTAGAAATCTTAAATCACCACTGCGGACTTATTAACTTATTTGCTGAGCATTTAAATCTGTATTCACTCACTATTCATTTACGGGTGCTGTTAATTTGCCGAGTGTGGTTTCTCTACCCCTTCGGCCCTTAAGGCTTAAGCTGCGTCAAATACAAAAAATAATTGGTGAACTCAACACGAAGAAAGCTCTAGGTATTGATGGAATTAGTAACAAGATGCTGATGAGTTTGCCTCTAATTGTATTAAAATTCATTTAACGAAAGCCGTATTTGCCACATAATTGGAAACTTGCGAAGATCAAAATGATTCCAAAGCCGGGCAAAGATCCTGCCAAGGTTGAGTCATATAGGCCTTATATAGCTTACTATCAACAATGTCAAAGCTTTTCGAAAAGCTGTATATGACTAAATTTTCTAATATTTTACCTGATAATGGGTGCATCCCTGATCATTAATTTGGTTTTAGAAGGCAGCACAATTGAGCAAACGCATAGATTGGTTCAATTTATGAGGAAGACATTTGAAGAAAATCAGTATTGTTCTTCACTCTTCATTGATGTTTCTCAGGCATTTGACAAAGTAGGAGCCTAGTTTTAAAATTGAAGACATATCTGCCAATAAACATACAAAAAAAGTTAAGAAAGTTATATTACTGAAAGGAAGTTCACTGTTGTGGAAGGAGACTTAATGAGTGTGCCCGAGTCTATATCTTCCGGTGTCCCACAGGGTAGTATTTTAGAGCCAGTATTGTATTTAGTATCTACTTGTGATATGCCTGTGAGCAATACTATCCATACCTATACATTTGATGATAAAGCCTGTATGAATATGCATGAAACCCCTTATGTGGCATCCTGAAATCTCCAGGAACATATTATCCAGCTGGAAATATGGTTGAACTTATGGAGAATTAAAGTAAATGAACAAAAGTGTGTCCATATAATCTTTACCTTAAGAAGAGATACTTGTTCCCCCATTCGAATTAACAATCAAAATATTCCTCAACATTCTCAAGTGAAATACCTTGGTATACACCTTGATCGAAGGCTTACATGGAAACATCATATTGCCTCTAAACTAACTCAAATGAAACTGCAACCTGTTAATATACAAAACCTATATGGCGCTAGCTATGGGGCACTGCTTCAGCTTCCAGTATAGAGAGAACCCAACGAAGGCAAAACAAGATTTTAAGACTAATAACATCGGTTCCATGGTACATCAAAAATTCAAATTTACCTCGTGATTTAATTATGCCACTAGTGACTGAAGAAATTAAAAAATACGCAGGCAAATACTTAACAAAACTCGAGTCTCATCCTTATCCCCTTGCTCGTAACATCTTGAATTTTACTGGACACATCCGCTTAAAAAAGAGACACTACGGCTCTAATACTCAACACTCCAGATGAAACTGCTTGAAAATATTTTTCTGCTTAATACGAAATTTATGTATTATTGATTACTATCACTAAGTTTATGCCTGACAATGGTTGTGCCTAATTATTATATCTAGATTTATGATTTGAATACTTTTTTTTAGTACATTTTTTGACGATACAAGAAATAAATATAAGCATGTCAAAAAAATGAGAGGTCTGATCACTTCAAGTGTTGTAAAGCAAGTCACTTTACAATGATTTTCATAGACAAAAATGCCGAATAAATTATCAAAATTAGTACAAAGGTAATTTTCAAGTTACAACAAAAATACTTGGTTTAAGTACCATGTTGACAACAACTAAAATGCAGGGTTAGAAATTTTGGTAATACAAAAGTGCACGAATTAGGCTTTAAGGCGTTTCATTAGAGGAAATATAGGTAAATGAAAAGTATAAAAAAGCTTTTTTAAACATTCTGGCCGCCTTGGCCATTATGGCCAAAATATTACAAGGTCCTTTGAAGGCGTTGCAACGCTCGTAGTGCTCCTAACAATATACGTTTGGGACTTATCGAACGCTTAGTTGACACATCTGTCTAGCGTTTGTAAGACATCTGAATACTGGTGCGTCTCGGACTATGTGGTATGGTTAAGCGATCTTGCACTCGCGCTGATCTTTGACTTTCTGGTGGTTGGCGGTTGACAGATCTTGAGCCACGTGATGTCGTATTGGTAGATGGTCGCTGAACCATTTCCTCGGTTACACGTCGGCTTGACTTATGAAAAAGAGTGTGATGTGCCCAACCACATTTGTGGCAAACCTCAGCTGATGTACATTCGCTGGTTTTGTTCGATCTTGTCAGGCAATTTCGACAATACCCATACATGCGAACTCTACGCTGGCGTTCATCAATGTCCATGTCGGGAAATTTTTTTTGCAGAACCTGAGAGCGTGAAAACGAAGGCACATTTCACACTGGCGTATTTGAGAATTTCTGGATGCCCTGTGTGTTAAAACAGATTATTAGTAATGATATCATGAAGAAAGAAGTTGTTGGATTTGAGATAATTAGTAGGATGGGATGAGAGGTGAGTATTGGGAATGTTAGTTAATAAGTTTTGAGAATAAATAACAAACTTTATAGAGTAAATTGAAAGAATAAGTAAATCTATTTATATATCGTTAGCTATACTTATTACAGGTAGAACATAAATTTTATTTATTGCTCTAGTAACTGTTCTAGTTTGGGTTTTATGTCTGCGACACGAACGAGACCATTGTTTCCAAAATAGACTTTTATGATTCGAGCTAATTTCCACTCGTTGGGAGGAAGGAGATCATCCTTAATCACAACAAGCTGTCCCTCGTGAACATTTTCTTGTAAATTTTGCCACTTGTATCTTTTCTGTAAAAGAGCAAGAAGTGGAGCCCCGCGAAGAAAATGCTATGGAGTGAGAGCGAGCAGTTCGCTGGGGTCATCTGACATTGGGGACAATGGTCTTGAGTTTAGAACAGATTCGATACGGGCTAGGAGAGTAGTGAACTCTTCGGCCAACGAAGTTAGTGCCGTTATCGGACATTACCTTTTTGGGAAGTCCTCGGCGCCCTACGAACCTAGTGAAAGCCCCTTGGAGTGAGCCCGTGGTCAGTGTGAACAGAGCTCGAGATGTATGATTTTCGTTCAAAAACATTCGAAAACGCACACATATCCTTTGTAGAATGGAGCATTTCTCACAGTGGATGTTTTAATAGAAAATGGGCCAGCAAAATCTAAGACGGTAAGCGTGAAGGGTAAAGAGAAGGAACTTCTCTCTAAGGGAAGAGCTCCGATTATTTAATATTTTACCTGCTTCTAGTATCGAATACATGTGATACATTTGCTGATATAAAATCGAAGTGTTGTTCTTAGACGTGGGACGAAATATTCTCCTCTAATAGCTCGCATCATAAGATTAATTTCGGCATGCATAAGGAGATTATACGTGTAACTAATAAATAGTTCGTAGAAACTTGACTTTACTAGGAGAATGATTGGGTGGCGTTCATTAAAGGAAATAGTGGCGTTAGAGAACTTTTTTATGTTTCAGTAGGTCATGAAACTCCTCGTTGTAGTATATGATCTGAATCCGTTTGATGATAGAGTTTATTGACTTTATTGAAGAAGCTCTTTGCATATGAGATGTGTGATGTGATTGAGAATTTGATGGGGTTTTCAACGCTAATTTCATGGCCAAATCGGAGAACGTAAGACATTACCCTTATTGACCTATCCAATTTAGAGAATCGATTCAATATATCTTCATGTTCTTCGTCTTGGTCATCCGCGAATGTGTGAAAAGTTGTTGCAGTTTGTTTTATTTCTAGTGAGTGTTCTTTCAATTGTATAAGCTGTGGCCATTCCGCGGGCGTTTTCTGAAACCAGATTGGGCCATTCCACTATAGAGAGCTCTCCAATAATTGCTGAGTATCACACCTTGGGGAACCCAAATCTGCTGGTTTATCACCTGACCTTACATGTAGCCACTGAACACTTCTAACGTTTCTCATTATCTGTGCCATCCATGCGTTAGGGGCTTTTGATAACCATCCTATGACTATAGAGGAATCTGTTCATAGGAAAGTTCGTAGTTATGGGATGACATTGAATTAAGAACTTGCTTCATTAATTTTGAGAGCAATACTGCTCCACAAAGTTCTAAGCGAGGGAGACTAACTGGTTAATTGTGGTAACTTTTGTTTTTGATACGAATAAATGTGACACAATCTCCGTGTATGTTTCTATTCGGAAGTATATTGCCGCACAGTAGGCCTTCTCCGAAGCATCATAAAATCCGTGGATTTGAATTAGGTGAGAGGGGGCAAAACCAATCCACCGCGGAATTTTTAAATCTGAGATTGCCCGGAGATTTTCGATTTCAAACTTTCTACAGAAGCAGGTTTAACGTTTTTATCCCAACCGGTGCCATCCAACCAGAGCTATTGGAGGATCATCTTTGTTTGAATAAGAATAGGGGAGATCCAGCCCGCCGGGTTGAACAGTTTTGCTACGTTGGACAAATTTGTCTTTTGGTTATGAAGGTACTTAGAGACACAGTTTTAGTAGTGTAGGAAAAGCAATCAGTCAGAGCGTTCCACTGGATTCCTAAAGTTTTGATCGCACTTGTTTCTTTGAATTTTAAAATTTCTCGTCCAATATATCTCCTTTAGGGACTGTGACTAATAGTTCGGGTGAATTGGAGGTAATCTTTTTTAGTGGGAATCCCGCGGAATTCAGTAAGAGAATAATTTGAGATAATGATTCAATAGCGGTTTGTTTGTCATGAGAACCCGATAAGATATCGTCGACTTATGTTTCATTTTGCAAAATATAAGCTGCTTGAGGGTAAATTTCTTGAGAGTCACGGGCAAGTTGAGCATTGTGCGAATGGCTAAATATGGAGCACAATTCACTCCGAATGTCACAGTTTCCAAAACATAATTTAACTCGACTTCTTGGACGCATTAAAAAGTACTCTTACTTTGGTGCTCTTGCTTGAGGGCTTAAGCACTGCGTTATGGGGTAAATAGAAGGATTTGTAACCGTCTGGAGACGTATTTTCTTTTGACACTGTGGGTTTCATGTGATACAATGTTATATATTCCTTTAAGGCGTTCTTATAAGTTTCTGCCAGTTCAGAATCTTTGTAAAGGAACCGTTTCATACTAAAATATTGTGCTTTTGCGGCGGCTCGAGATGATCCGAGTCGTATTTCTTCAGGGAATTCGGGCTTGAATGGAAATTGCACAACATATCGGCCCTCATTATTGCGATAAGTCGTTCGTTGAAACAGGGATTCACAAAACGCATCTTCTTCAGATTCTGGCCTTTGAGCATGGACTTCTTCTTGCTCCCAAAACTTCCTGAGTTGATCAGCTAAGGAATCGTTTGATGTTTCAGTAACATCTATCGAAAACTCAGATGAGTACTCAAAACTAACCGGGCCGCTAATAACCGATCCAAATATAGTAGATTGTGCCATTAACGTTGAAGAAATACTTGTAAATCCCTCGAGAAAAACTTGTGGAAGAACATTCTATTCGATTAGGCATGTGAAAATCTGGATCAGCTATGTCTATATCACTAAAGGAAGCAAAGGGAATATTCGATTGAGAGAGTGAGAAGCTGGGTAACATTTTCGATATTTTTGGAACAACAATAGCTTGTACATTTACGTAGCGATTGTATTTGTCAGAATAAAGTGTCAAACTGCATAGAGCGTTAGAGTGACCCACAATTTAACCACCTATTTCATGAATTTGGTAGGCTTTCATTTCTGTCGGGAGATTGAGTTGCTATTGGACCCTTTTGGAGATAAAGGTTTTTTCTGAATCCTGATCCAAGAAGGCGTGCGCTTTAAAATTTTCTCCCTGATGGGTGATTTTTACAATGGCTGTCGGTAGCAGCGTATTTTCACGTAAATTTTTGTTCTATACTGAAGCTATGTGAGTAATAGTTGAGGTAGCTGCTCTTGCTTTAGCTTGCGCCGATGTTTCGGGCTGCTCATCATAAATAGAATTATGGGTGTATGAAAACTTACTGGGACAATCTTTTCGTAAATGAGAATACGCCAGGCAGTTAAGACATATTTTGTTATTTGACACAAATTGGTTTGTTGCTTGGGGATCGAGATTAAGAAATTGTAAACAGTTTTTTAGTGAATGGTTGGAGTGACTAATTTTACAATTAAATTGGGAATTTTCCTGTTTATGAACGAACGATTTATGGTGAGTACCATTCCTCTTTACATTGGATGAATAGTTTTGATTTCGGAATTCTATCCGTTCGACAACTTCGCATCTATGAGAAAGAAATTTGTCCATTTTACCCCATTTAACAAGCGTTTTGTGTGATTCTAGAGATTGCTCACACAAAGAAAGAGTTTCAATTGGAAGTTTACTAGCACACAGTATAATTATGAAGGGATCCCATTGGTCTGTTGGGACATCCTGAGTTTTTATTGCTGCGAGGCAATCGTTGATGTAATTGGGAAGAATAATTCAGAAGAATTTTGAGTTGATTTTCAACCAAGATGCGCTGGTTTTCGTACCGATCCACACTGGTCGAAATAACTGATCTAGCGGCGCTTAAGTCAAAAACTTAATGTTTAAAATCGATAAATGTTTTGCATTGTATCGATTACTGATACTTTTCTAAGCAAATCTGCGTTCTTACTTTTGTTTTTGTCACCTTTAAGTCAATTGTTTATCAATTTTGAGCCTAAAAGTTGTAATTGAAAAACAAAGGTATGTATTAACAAAAAAAAGAAATATTTGTGGCTTGTGTGTATCTAGTTTAGTAGTAGTGAATTGTAGAAGTTGGCATTTGTGATAGGGTGTTTAAAGTGTTATATGCTATTGTATGATGGAGTGCAACTTTTGGGATTCGATCATGTTCGGTATAATTCTTTTTTTGTTTATTAAATTGAATTATTGTTGTTGTGAATCGTCCAATATGACATGCCAGTTCGCGCAATGTAATTTGTTAATTAATTTTTTAGGCACAACGAATGTTTAAGCCTATTATTTCCAACATAACTGGTCTGGGATGCATCCACTACCAATTAGAATTGGGGACAATTTTGTCATGAGCAGTTTTTCGAAAACTTTTGACATTGTTGATAGTCGACTTATTGGCCTGTATGATTAAGCCTTGGTAAGATCTTTACCTGGCTTTGGAATAATTTTGACCTTAGCAATCTTCCAGTCGTGTGGATAATACTCTAGTCGTAATATGGCATTATAAATAAATAGAAGGATTCTAATTGCAATACGAGGCAAATTCATCACAATCTTGTTACTAATTCCATCAATACCTAAGGTTTCTTTGGGCTGAGTTCAGTAATTAGTTTCGGTACATCAAGCATCTTAAACTTTAAGGTTCGAAGGGGTAGAGCAACTACACTCGGTAAATCAATAGCACCAGTACATGTGTTTGGGGTAAATACGAATTTTAAATGCTTTGCAAGCAAATACTTTCTTCAGTATCACTTCTTGCCCAACCGGTAGACGTGCTCAGACCTGGTTTAAGCTCAACGGCTGTTTTAAGCTTTATCGCAGCGCGCCATAAGGAGTAATTAGATGCTGGAGTGACATTTTCCAGATAATTTTTAAGAGATGCAGTTTTTTCATATACAAGCACCTCCTGGAGTCGTTTAGTACATTCTTTAAGTCTGATTTTATTTAGGGGTGATCTGCGTTGTTGCCATTCTCTTCTAGCTCTCTTTTTTTCACATACAAGACGTTCAATATCCGTAGAATAAATTCTATTAAGCCCAGTCTGCTGTTGGGAGGTAGTGGCATGTTCAGCAGCCTGTTTAATATTTTCGTTAATATTGGTAAAGTTAAATTCAATATCTTCCGATGTTCTTAATTTAATGTTTTCCGTACAATGACTACTGAGATATTTTTTGAATCCCAGCCAATTAACACGATGGATCATCTTCACAAATGGTTGAGGTAAGTCACTTCTTAGTGGGCTACAAATTGTAACGATTGTGGATGTTTAAAAAACCTTTTTTATACTTTTCATTTACCTATATTTCCTCTAATGAATTTTTTTATAAATAATTTGTACAGGGTGTTTTTTTAGAGGTATAGAACTTCGAATTGAAATAAAACACAAGAAAATCGTTTTAATGTCCATCAATTTGGCTTTATTGGAAGGATAATTTTATGCCATTAACGTTTAAATATGATTTCGGGCATGTGGCCGCCGCGGCTGGCTCGAATAAAGCCAATTCTACAGGTCCAATTTTCAACCACTTTTTCGAGTATATGGGGCCGTATGTTGGCAATAACGCCACGAATGTTGGCTTCCAAGTCCCTTAACGTTTCTGGTTTGTTGGCGTAGACGAGGGACTTCACATATCCCCAAAGAAAATAATCCAATGGTGTCAAATCACACGATCTTGGTGGCCAATTAACAGGTCTACTCCGCGAAATTATGCGCTCATCGAATGTTTCCTTCAATAAATCGATTGTGACGTGCGCTGTGTGGCATGTAGCGCCGTCTTGTTGGAACCACAACTCATCCACATTCATGCCATCCTCATGGCTCTATACCGGTCTCCATTAACGGTAACTGACTCTCCAGCATTATTTCGGAAGAAGTATGGCCCAATGACTCCACCAGCCCATAGAGCACACCAAACAGTCAGTTTTTGTGGATGTAATGGCGTCTCAAGGGTCTCATGTGGATTCTCTTCACTCCAAATGCGGCAATTTTGCTTGTTGACGTAGCCATTCAACAAAAAATGAGCTTTAATTCTTGCACAAGCTGGATCTTGTAAGGTCGCAAGCCAAGATCGTTGCGCAAAATCTTCCATAAAGTTGATGGACAAAGCTCCAATTGCTGTGCACGGTGGCGAATCGATTCATTCGGGTCCTCTTCAACACTTTGCTCTACAGCGGCAATTGTTTCTTCGGTGCGCACTGTTCGACGTCTCTGCGGATGCGTATTATCACATAGAGTAAACGTAGTGCGAAATCGATCCATGGTTAACCGAATTAATTGCTCTGATGAACGATTATGTCGACCATAAAATGGACGGAGCTTGCGGTAAACTTCGCGAACTGAACCATTATTTTCGAAATAAATTTGCACGATTTGCAAGCGTTGTTCTTTTGTCAACCTGTTCATGATGAAATGGCAAACCAAACTAAATATTAATCACTTGACAGCTGACAAAATGGCCGCCAGTTAAAAAAGTGATGCCAACTTAAAGTTCTATACCTCAATAAAAAACACCCATTACTTATGCCTTAAAGCCTAATTATTACACTTTTGTATTACCCAAATTTCTAACCCTGCATTTTAATTATTGTGAATAAGTATCTTTTAACGAACATGGTACTTAAACGAAGTATTTTTGTTGTAACTTGAAAATTACCTTTTGTACTAATTTTTATAATTTATTCGGCATTTTTGTCTTTGAAAATCATTGTAAAGCCACTTGCTTTATAACACTTGAAGTGATCGGATCTGACATTTGAAAAAATATAATACGATATACATACTCATGTAAGTTAGTTTGAAGAAAATATTTGGTGTTTTCTTATTTTTAATAGAAGCAAGTAATCCCCCTCCTGAAGTTCTCCCATCCCCATCCCAGAAGTTTACGAGAAGGTAAGCCTAATCTGCTTCAACCAAATAAACCCACTCAACAGACCAACCTCCATAATTCTGCATTTGTGTATTATATGTATAATAATTCACAAAATAAACATGGTCCTTTTTGAACCTTAAATACGAATTACAGCGGTCAAGCTGTGAGGAAAAATAAAATAAAAAACCATACAGCCAAAAAACTCACTCACTCTCTCGTTTAAAAAACTCATGTGTAATTATTCCCTTCACATACATACAAACATACTTATGTAGGTGCGAAGCAGTGAGCCGCATAAAATGGAATTTATTAGTCTGTGGTAAGCTGAACAAGCAAACTCAATAACAATTAAAAAAGTGAAAAGAAATATACAACAGATAAAAAAAGACAATTAAATACACATTACATATGTACATACTTTATAATTGTAGAAAATACATATTTCGAAAAAATCAAAAAAACAAATTCAAAATTAAAACCAGACAAATTTGTAACAATAAAAATAAAAAGTAAAAAACGGTGCAATACAACAAAAATCTTATTTAAAAAAAGTAGCTACATACCTACTTATACATACATACATACATATCCATATTTCAAAATTAACAGGAAGAAAACGGCTTAGTGAATACATACCTACCTACAAACACAAAAATAAAAGTGTTCATAAAAAGTAATTTAAAACAATAAGTTATTTAAAGTTATTCATATGTAACAATAAAATTTGTTATAAAAAAGTAATTTGAAACGAAAAATAGAATCGTGAACGTGTGATATATACATACATATGTATGTAGCGGTTTAAAAATTAACAGTTAAGGTAGAGGTCCATAGCTCGCTTTTTGCGCATTACGCTTTCTATGCATTTGTCAAAAAAGTAGAATCAATGTAATAGTATGTGACAAGTTACATTGCAAAAAGCGCAGAACGCGTAGGCGCGTTCAAAGCAAAAAGTAGGTCTACTTTCTACTTTTGTACGCGTTACAAGCACCATGAAAGAAAGTGAGCTGTTCTTGAATGCTAAAGATGTTAAATAATACTTTATTTCTTACGTTATCGATAAATATTATTTTGCCGTGGATAATTTTTTTCTTTTTTTTTCAATAAAAAAAATTTTCATTAAAGTGATGTATTTTAATTAACTTCTCACCACACTTTTCTCAGTAACAAATTTTGCATATTAGTGTCTTCTCCGCTAAATCTGTATTAAATAGCTGCTTAGAAAAGTTATTGCTTAAGCCAATAATGTGCATACATTTATATGTAATTTTCAATTTACTTACATTAAAGTCACCAACAGCCGACAATCTGCTGGAATAGCCCTGACCGAGTTCTTCTCAAGACTATCTTTTAAAATGCTGAATAAATAGTAAAAGAGATCTGCAGACATTCTTGTCGCGGTTCGAAATTGCTGAGGGTCAGAAGTTTTAATTTTTTAAATGTGGTTTCAAAAAACCCACTTAAATTCCGTTCTAAATACAACGGCCGTATCCATAACCTTTTCTTTTTTGAAATTCATAGGCATTTTTTGCACATAAAATTAAATATATTCTTTATAAGTATTTACTATAAACAAACGCACACAGCTGATCAAAACAAAAATAAAATGGCGCATGAAAAGCAGTGCATGTAACTCAACGCGAACAAAGTATAGAATGAAACAAGAGGATGAAACGCCTGTAAAGCATAACGCGCAAAAAGCGAGCTATGGATCTCTACCTTTAGAATATGGTTTTGTGAATACATATCTACAAATACAAAAATAAAAGTGTTCATAAAAAGTAATTTCAAACAAAAAAAATTAAAGAATTCAACAGTAAAATTAAAATTAACTAAAAATTAATATAAAACGTGTATGTATGTATATACATATGTATAAATGTAAGTAATATATTCCCATATATACATATGTACAGAACATAAATGTGCACAAAGTTTTCTACTATATACATATGTACATACATATACATATGTACATATATTTTTGTAGATAAACGCAAACTCGGTATAAAAACAAACAACACAAAATTTATTAAAAACAAAATTTTTGTCAAAATTATAAAAACAACATACACGAAAATTAAATACATCAATTTTATTGCATTTTGTTAGTGTAAAAAAACCACCACTTTTGGTGAAGAATATTAAAAAAATATTTCTTTAAAGTTAAAATCAATCAATTTCTCTTTGAAAAAAAAATTGCAGCGTATCTCTCTTTAATAGTTCTATAGTCTCTTAAATTTTAACTTATTAATTTTCTTAAATAAAAGCAAAACAAAAGGTAATAAAAATTCTACCGACTACATACGCAAACAGTGAACTCTCCGAAAAATAATTTTTTCTAAATAAAGATACTACATCTACATACAAAGGAATAGAAGAAGCAAAATACATACATAAGTATAATTAGCAAAGTACGGAGTGCAAATTTTACAATGTACGTTAATAATATAAAAATTAATATTTTTCATACATTTACCTCTCATCACATTCCCAAATTCAAGAAAACAAAAAACAAAAACTAGCGAATGTATTTTGGATTTAAAAGATAATAGCCAAATTAAATATTGCTATTTGGACTTTAAAGACATTATTAAAATAAGGTTAAATTTGAAATACCCACTTTAAATTAAAAAATATAATTTTTTTTTTTTTTTTTTTAATACATGTATTTATTTATTGTATCTTCAAATATGAACTAACAATAATTATTCAAATCTTAAATCTAAATATAATTAATTAGGCCCGACCAGTGTCGGACATAAACTTAGTGATAGTTATTAATAATACATAAGTAGTGATAAGCAAAAACAAAAGTATTTACAAGCAGTTTCTTCTGGAGTGTTGAGTATTAGAGCCCTTGTGTCCCTCTTTTTTAAGCGGATGTGACCAGTAAAATTCAAGATATTACGAGCAAGCGGATTAGGATGAGACTCGAGTTTTGTAAGATATTTGCCTGCGTATTTTGCAATTTCTTCAGTTACTTGTGGCATATTCAAATCACGATGTAAATTTGAATTTCTTGTGTACCATGGAGCCGATGTTATTATCCGTAAAATTTTGTTTTGCCTTCGTTGAATTTTTTCTATATTTAAGCTGAAGCAGTACCCTATAGCTGAATTCCGTAGCACCATATAAGTTTTAAAAGCGACTTGTATACCAAAAGTTTACAATCTAGACTGAGGGTTGAATTTCTACCAATCAGCCAATGTATCTGAGTTAGTTTAAGTTTCATTTGCGTTAGCTTAGAGTCAATGTGGTGTTTCCATATAAGCCTTCGATCAAGGTGTATACCAAGGTATTTCACTTGTAAATTTTGAGGAACAATTTGATTATTGATTGTAATGGGGGAACAAGTTTCTTTTCGTAGGGTAAATGTTACCTGAGCACACTTCTGTTCGTTTACCTTTATTCTCCACCTGTTTAACCATAGTTCTAGCTGGGTAATATGTTGCTGAAGATATCGGGAAGCCTCGTGAGGGTTTTCGTGCATACTAAGGCATGCTGTATCATCGGCAAATGTAGATGTGTGAATATTACTGCTCAAAGGCATATCACAAGTATAAATCAAATACAAAACTGGCCCCAGTATACTCCCCTGTGGCACACCGGATGAGATTTTTTCAGGCATACTCATAAAGTCTCCTTCTACAACAGTGAATTTCGGGGCAATAATGTAACTTTCTAAAAGATTTGGAATGTTTATTGGTAAGTAAGTCTTTAATTTTAAAATTAGGCCTTCATGCCACACTTTATCAAATGCCTGAGAAACGTGAATAAACAGCGCAGAGCAATACTTCTTTTCTTCAAAAGTTTTTCGTATAAATTGAACCAATCTATGAGTTTGTTCAATGGTGCTATGCTGACTTCTAAAACCAAATTGATGGTCCGGTATGCACTCATTATCAGTTAGTAACTTTTCAAAGAGCTTTGACATTGTTGACAGTAAACTTATTGGCCTATATGACTCAGCCCTGGTAAGATCTTTGCCCGGCTTTGGAATCATTTTAACCTTGGCAAGCTTCCAGCTGTTTGGATAATATTCCAGACGTAAAATGGCATTAAAAATTAATAACAGGATTCTAATTGCAATACGAGGCAACTTCATCAGTATCTGGTTACTAATTTCATCAATACCCGGAGCTTTTTTCGCGTTGAGTTCAGCAATTAGTTTTTGTACATCACGCGTGTTAAATTTTATGGGTCGAAGGGGTAGCGCAACTACACTCGGCAAATCAACAGCACCAGTACATGAGTTTGGGGTAAATACGGATTTTAAATGCTCAGCAAATAATTTACCTTTTTCACAGTCGCTTCTTGCCCAATCTCCGGTAGATGTGCGCAGAGGTGGTTTAAACTCGACGGGTGTTTTAAGCTTTCTAGCAGCGCGCCACAAAGAGTAATTAGATGCTGGTGTGAGATCCAGACTTTCCATATAATTTTTAAGAGATGCAGTTTTTTCAAATGCAAGCAACTCTTGGAGTCGTTTAGTGCACTCTTTAAACCTAGTTTTATGTTGAGGTGATCTGTGCTGTTGCCATTCCCTTCTAGCTCTTCTTTTTTCACACACAAGACGTTCAATATCAGTAGAATAAATTCTATTAAACCCAGTCTGCGGATGGGAGGTAGTGGCATGTTCAGCAGCCTGTTTAATATTTTCATTAAGGTTGGCAATATTAGATTCAATATCATCGGGTGTTCTTAGCGTAATATTTTCTGTGCAATGACTACTAAGATATTTTTTGAATCGCAGCCAATTAACACGATTTATCATCTTCACATAAGGATGAGGTAAGTCACTTCTTAATGGGCTACAAATTGAAACGATCGTGGGAGAGTGGTCGGACGAGAGATCTAGAGAAGCTTCAACTTGAATTAAATCCCTAGAAATATTTTTCATGACGCCAAAATCTATAACATCCGGAATTTTTTGTATGTCAGTAGGCCAGTAAATGGCCTCTCCACTTGAAATGACGTCCAAGCCCATTTTTGAAATTGTATTGAACAAAGCTCTTCCTCTAGGTGTAATAAGGCGCGAACCCCAGAACGTATGTTTGGCATTATAGTCCCCAGCTGCTACGAAACAAGGGCCAAGAGATTTGAAGAAATCCTCGTATTGATCTTCAGTAATTGCGAATCTGGGAGGGGAGTAAATTGATGATATTACAAAATTAGTGCAAAAATTTTCAATACAAATATTCGTTGCTTGTAGATGTTCTTCAGAAATGTTGTCAATAATATAATGCTTGAGTCTTGACCTTATTAGAATTGCTGATCCACCGCATGCTCTTCCTCTTGGGTCCTTTGAATCATATAAGGTGTAGCCAGAAATTTTAAAAATACTTCTCGAAGTCAAATGAGTCTCTGAGACCAACATTATATCAATATTTTTTTCCGTGAGGAAGTGCTCAAGTTCATTTTTATGTTGGCGAATGCCGTTTGCGTTCCAGAAACATATTTTTAACGTGTTCATGGTTTGTTAACTAATGCTTGAAGCAGTGTATTCTGCATTCGCAGCATTTCTTGCATCATGCTAGTCATATTTGTTGTAAAATTATTTATAGTTTGCACCAGATTATCAATAGTAGCTTCAAGGCGATTGAAATTAAAGCTTGAGTTTGTATTTGTTGAATTATTTGGTGGTGAAACATTTTGAGTAGGAATAAAATTTGTCTTAGCAGCATCGGCATACGATACACGGGAAGTAACTGGTTGGCTCACTTGCGCAATAGAGGCGGATAAAGTTTTTGCTGATTGGGCTGGAGCTAATTTAGGTTTTTGCCCCATAGTCTGTTTGACGAAAGAGTACACACGACAACCTCTGTAGTTAGCGGTGTGATTACCTCCATAATTGCTGCATTTTTTATCACTTTGATTTTTTGGCTTATTGCAACTAGCAGTGCCGTGTAATTCGCCGCACACAACACAAACAGTAGGTAAATTGCAGTAAGTTTTAGTATGGCCATATTCTTGACAATTATGGCACTGTACGGGTCCAGAACGCTTATGTGGTTCTTCAACTGTTATTTTTCGGTATAAAAGATATTTTAGATTATAAATTGGGTGCGTCTCATTTTTTCTCAATTTTATATCATTTGGCTCCAGTTCAACGCGAAATAGAGGTTGGGTGATCTTTTCCCTATTTATTATGTTCGATACATTTTTTACCTTAAATCCCTGGAGGACGAGTGCATCTTTTATTTCTTCGGGAGCGACATAGGAATCTATGCCCTTCAATACGATCTGCAGACCTTTAGCACTCTTGAGCTGATATGTGTAGAAATTTGTTTTACTTTTTTCAAATTCAGAAACCATTGTGCGAAAATCTTTTTCTTCATAAATTTGAATTTTCGTTTCATCAATGCTACAACGTTTTATTGGAATAATGTGAAATTTATTCTCACCAATTACCGAAATTAATTTTTTAATAAGAGCGTTTGAGTTTTTTTCTCTTAAATAGATTGGTGGCGGCTTGGAGCTTTTGTTCGCAGATTCAGCGGGTTTGTCGTTGTCATCTTGCAATATTTTAAAACGGTTTTGGCGATTAGTAGATGATGCGCTGTTATCCCTAGAGATCTTTGGAGCAGATGAAATTTTAGAAGATTTTGGGCTTCGCCCGCGCTTTACTACAGTTATATATCTGTCCATTCCGACTTGGACCTTGGGTTTTTGGCTACTCTTATCTATAGTGAAAACAGGGTTAAGTGATGACCACGAGCCCGAAGCGGATGATATCGCTGAGTTAAATGTAGAGGTACTAGGCAACGGTAATGTTAACGAATCAGTAGTTGGCATTGGACAAAGCGAAGTTGATCGCTGACGAAAATGCGGCTTAGCCGTTAGAGAAAGTCTATCATCAGATTTTTTATTTTTATTGTTTTTATTAAGAGCTTCAGAACTCACAGTAAGTCTATTATCAGATTTGTTATTTTTATTGTTATCATTGAGAGCATCAGAACTCACAGTAAAATAGGCATTTCTGCCGTTATAACTCACTTCACAATTATTTGTTTTTGAGGTACTCATATGGAGTATTCCTCAAGGGTACTTTGTCTGTGTTTTTTTGTTTACGGTTTTTTTTTTGTTTTTGTTATTTCTATATGTAAAAATATTAGCAAAGAAAAAAAACCTTATTTATCAAAGTTAATATGTACTACGAAAATTTTTTTGTATGATTTTTTTTTTGTTTAGTATGTATGTAAGAAAAATTCCGCTATTACGTCTGTTCACTATGAAGGTACAACGAGAACCAAAATATATATATATAAATATAAAAAAAAAATTTTTAAAATAATTGAGTCAGCAAGCGTTTAAGAATAAGAAATAAAATAAAAAATAAACTCCTAGTATAAATACAAATTTTAAACTGCTCAACTCCTAAATTAAACTTCGCAAGTCCTAGCGAACGATCAATAATACAAATTAAATTGTCTATATAAATTCGCAATTCCCCGCGAATATATCATACAAAATAAAAATTTTTAAACTGCTCAACTCCTAAATTAAACTTCACAAATCCCAGCGAACGTTTAATAATACAAATTAAATTGCCTATATAAATTCGCAAATCCTCGCGAATATAACATATAAATAGACAATTTTAAAGTGTTTAACAGCATTAATCAAACTCCTAATTTGAATGTGAAAATCCCCGTGAATCATTAATTTAAAAAGTATTTTAATCCCGAATCCCGATATTCGCCAATCTCAGCACACGATCATACTTTTTTTTTAAGTCGCAAATCCCAGAGAACCTATAATATCATAATAATTTGAAAGTTGTCCCCACATTTTCAAAATTTTAAATTATTCAAATAATCTCAAACCAAAACTACAGCAACTTTATTGAAAATAAAAAGTTCGATATCAGTTTTTTCAACTATGGCTGAAGAATTTACATTCTACTGAGATGATTTCATTAAATTTTGCGCCCTATTTGATGGGGTCCCAATTGATGAACTCACTGACTCAGTTCTTGAAGTTAATCTTCAAGACTTGAACGAAAGATGGGCAAACGTCCTAAAATCGTATAGAACCTTCTGCCTCAATAAAGGAGAAAAGCCTGACAAAGACTTTATAACATCTGTCCAAGGAAAATACTTGGCATGTACAGGAGACTTCCATAAATATAAAGCAAAAATAATAGATTTGCAAAGGTCCTTTATCATTAACTCTCCCATTCAGATTATCGATCCTCCCAAGGAAACCCCATTGCTCACGTAAGCTTTCCCCGCTGTGACACAGATGTATTTTATGGCGGATATGAGGAATGGCCATCCTTCCGTGGCATGTTTACCGAAGTATACAATGATAATCCCCGAATTCCCCTAGTGCAAAAGCTATATCACCTTAGAATAAAAGTTCAAGGGCAAGCCGGTGCAATTATAAGAAAATACAAATTGTGTTCTGATAATTTTTCTCTGGCGTGGGATGGTTTGAAGGATTGCACAGTGGTCGAAAAAGCTCATTTAGCGGCGTTTAATTAATAGCGCTTAGGGAAATTTTTTTTGTTTGTGTAATATTTTTTTTTAGTTAAAACTAGATTAAGCTGCAATGTTAAACAAAAAAATTTTTTTTTTAAATATATTCAATTTTTTTTGTGAAATTTGCAATTTTATATTTACGATATTTTTTATTTCATTCATGAAAACATTATAAAGTTAATATATTTAATGTTTCACATTCTTTTGGGCTAAACAAAAATTTTTATTTATTTCAGTGCTATATATTGTTAATAAAACGACATCCCAGACCATCAATTTGGTTTAAGAAGTCAACATTGCACCATTGAACAAACGCATAGATTGGTTCAATTTATAAGAAGAACATTTGAAGAAAAGAAGTATTGTTCTGGCCTGTTTATTGAAGTTTATCGGGCAATTGATAAAGTGTGTCATGAAGGCCTTATTTTAAAATTCAAATAATATCTACCAATAAATTTCCTGAAGCTATTACACATTAAGCTAGAATTAGCCGAACGTCTCCGTCCCCTAAAGAAACAGCTGATCGTTTTTGTTGATTGAAAACAATGCAAAGGCTTACGGAAATTTACTGTAACGTTGACGGCACGTCTCAACCTACATAAAATAGAATTTCCTAACGTTGTTAAGTGACTTTTGTATACTAGTGATGGCACTATGGTAAGTTCAATGGAATGGGGGTATTTTGGCTCTGTTTTTCGGTACTATTGTTAATAATAATATCTGTGTGAAAAACAGCGTATGCACGTTTTTAAATGTTCTATAAGTGCACAAACGTGCTAACAGTACGGTATGGTACCGTACGGCAGTAGTAGGGAACTAGCGGTTCTAGATCAATTAAAATTGTTAAATTGTGGGCTGAAATTGTTAAATTGTGGCTGAAATTGTTAAATTGTGGCTGAAATTTTAAAATTCTTGGAAATTTGTGAAATTTGATACCTACGTGTGTGTTTCCGTCCGTCCGTCTGTGTTTTTTGTTTACATTAGGAGTTTTTTGTTTATATTAACTTTTTTTATTTATATTAAGTATATGTATGTATGTATGTATGACCGTGGGAACTTGTGCGTGGAATATTTTGTGGGAATACATTAAGGGGTTTATAGCTTTAAGATTTTTATATTTGTATGATTTTTCCTAATGCCGACGGGAAAACATCTTTATTTTTTCTAATGCCGACGGGAAAGTTATGATTGTTGTTAGACTGTGGAAATTTGTTGATGTCCGTGATTTGGGCAGGTGAGGTTTTTGTAACATGTAACCGTGGGAATTTGCGGGTGTATCTTTAAGGCAGCCTGTGTTTGGTGGGGGCGGGTGTTGTTGTAATATGTATCCGTGGGAATTTGTGTGCGGAATATTTTGTAGGAATACATTAAGGGGTTTATAGGTTTGAGGCTTTTATATGTGTATGATTTCCTGATGCCAACGGGAAAACATGTTTATTTTTTTCAAATGCCGACGGGAAAACATGTTTAGTTTTTTCAAATGCCGACGGGAAAATCATGGAAATGATTTTTCCTAATGCCGACGGAAAATTTGAGGGTATGTCTAGCTGTAGGAATTGAAGTCTGGCTGTGATTGGTGCAGGGTGGGGTGTGTCTAGATTGTGAGACCTTAAGGCTGACCGTGATTTGGGTAGGTGAGGGTGTTTTGTAATAGGTAACCATGAGAATTCGGTGACGTATATGCTTGTTGGAATTTAAATCAAGCTGGGCTTCGTGGGTGGCGGGATGTATTTGAGGTAGATCGACTGGTGGAGGGCGGGGAGTTGTTGTAATATGTATCCGTGGGAATCTGTGTACATGTATGTATGTATATATGTACGTCTGTAAGAGTTTAAGGCTGTCTGTGATTTATCAAAGGTGAGGTGAGAGTGTTCATGTAATACGTATCCGTGGGAATCTGTGTATATGTATGTTCGTAGGAGTTTAAGACTGATTGTGATTTGAGGTGGGGGAGGGTCTTGTTGTGATAGATAGATAGAATGTGCCTATGTGTGTATGTGTATGTATGTATTTATATATAGCAGTTTAAGTCTGTCCTTGATTTGAGGTAGGCGGGGGGTGTTATTGTAATATGTATCTATAGGAATTTGGGAGTTTATATGTTTGTAGAAATTTTTGTGTATGTATGTCTGTAGAAGTTTAAGGCTGATCGTGATTTGGATTGTTCAGATTAACGATTGTATGTCACCTTGAGAATTTGTGTATGTATATCTGTAGGAAATTTAAGGCTTATCGTGATTTATGAGGGGCGAAGTGTTCATGAAATATATAACAGCGCAATTTGTGTGTATATCTGTAGGTAAGGCTGATCATGATTAATGAGAGGTGAGGTGAAGGTGTTCATGTATATGTATACGTATCTGTGTGTATGTATGTCTATATGAGTTTAAGGCTGATCGTGATTTAGGTTGTGAGATTGATAGATTGTATGTTACCTTGAGATTTTGTGTATATATATCTGTAAGAACTTTAGGCTGACTGTGATTTGTGAGGGGAGGGGCGTTGTTGAAATAGGTTTAATTTTTCGTAGATGAATTTTAGTATGTGTGTGTGTATGTGATTTTCTCACCCTAGTATTTATATGTACGTTGAAATAAATTATTTCTCATATGAACATTTTTTGCTAGAAAATATTATCATATATCTGAACTTCCCTAATCCTAGTATGTTTTTCATATTGGAGGATGAGATTGCTTTATATTTTATCAAGCTTAAATTTGTCCAGTGTTAAAGTCTGTCGGTCAGAAATTTGTTTATATTTGTATAAATATTAATTTCAGATTTTGCAAAATTCTTACGTACGATCGTGGTGATTTTGTGTATGTGTATGTGTGTATGCGCGATAGAGTTTGACTGGTCTGTGATAAGTTTGTTTATTTAAGTACATTTGTCTTCTTCGACTTTCGTCTTCAAGCGTCAATAGCTTGGAGAACGGTTTGTATGTTTTCATGATGTAGATATGTAAGTGTGATTGTTAAAATCCAATAAATACTTGAGCATGGGTAAGAAATTTGATAATATGTGTACATATGTACATATGGATCTACAAATTGATTTTATGTATGTATGTATGTACATACAAATAAGTCCTAATCCCTAATCCTAATCCCTAATCCCTATTTAAATAAATTTCTTTTGTCATGTGGTGTTGTTGCTGTTGTAAATATTCGCCTGGTCTTTTGTGTATAGATGTGAAATATCTAGATAGTTTTTTTATTTGAAATTAAAAAAACGTTCTTTTAATTTTTAGATGTATTTACTTAAAAGTTTGTGAGGAGTTTCTGTTTTAAGTAAAATTTAATTCCTCTCTAGTTGTAGTAAATATAGTATAAATATTTAATATATTTTATTTCCATTTGTTTAAAGTTGATGTAGCCTATATAGTCAACGTTAGAAATTTTTCGGTGTAAAATTTTTTCCAACTATCATATTTTTTCTTCACCTTTTTCATATATTTTAGAACATCTTGCATTGGCTTTAAAAAATGATAAACGCTTTGAAATGAAACTGATCCAGCAGTCCAGCTTTTTTTAACCACTTTGCTTCTCTTTCCTTTTTTATTGATAAGCATTTAAAATCAAATGGTGGTTTTATAATGAAATTGTTATACACATTGTTGCTAAAAACATCCGCTACTTTTTTTTTGTAATGAAAATCATTCGAAACCTTACTTAATTTATAAGACTTTCAGGACTTTCTATTATTCGATCATCAGTAAAAATGCAGTAGCTGAGGTCCTTGCTTACTGTTTCATATTAAATTTCTATATCAATTGGGCCGCTATTGAATAAAAGGAACTTTTATCTTAAACTTTAGTGCATTTGGAAGTGCTTGAGATTCTTTCATATAATAGCTTTGTTGGAATCTTAGATACGAGTACATATAATATAGAATTGCATAACGTTTATTTTTAATTTTTATGTTAAGATCATCATCATTTAGATATGAGACTAAATTTAAATGTACTTTTAAATTAGTTAAATCATAATGAGGAAACTTGTTTTCTTCTTGAATAGCGATCAACAGAAAACGAAATCGTTTTCTTACAATTTAGGTCTGGCCTCTCAACGGTTCCTCTAGTATACAAGATGACTTTCTATGTCAACATATCTGTCTACTCTTTGTCAGCGTTAAGGGACAATTAAATGTTAAAATTTTAATTCCTCAAATTGTGTATGAAGTAACACTGATAATATATTTTCATTAATAAGGTATATGTTTATCTTATGAAGGTTACTCGCCTATGGCTTTTATTTGATGTTCTAGATGATTTTTTTCTCATTTTATTAAATTTCAGCGTATTGTGTATATATTTCTGATATTTTTAAGCGCGCTTTATTTACCTGTCAGACAAAGTGTACGTATAAGTTGATCACTCAGTCTCTCTTTTTAATAATTTTTTTCTTTTAATATGCCACTACTATTTTTTCAGATTTTACTACTTGAAAAAGAGAATATTTATGTAATTTTTAAATGTATTCATATATACATATAGGTAAATATATGTGTATATGTATAGAGAAATTACTTTATCTACAAAGAAATACATGTTTAATAATCAACTATTCTAGAAAATCGATCTCAAATAACGCAGTTACCTCCACCATCAATTCACCGTCGGTGTTTTTATAGTGTCAGAAACACTAGAATATCTATGTTTGAGAGAATTTTTACATCGAGTTTTTCTACATGAGGTTTGCTGGTTGACATCCTTGAAGTTATTGTTGACGTAGGCTGGGTTGTATCACATTCAGATGTAATCATTTCCTACTTAAAAAAGGTCCTCATTACTATCAACTATATCTGTATACATTTCATTCATGAGTTGGGTTGATCCAGATACAATTGCTGTCTACAGATTAATGATTAGAAACAAGTTTCTCATCACCTTCTAACAGATTTATATATTTTGCTAGCATGCATGCCTGAGCATGCTTCTATCGATAGTGACGCGAGAGTCCGACATGTAGTGGTGTTTCAATTAAAAATCTATACTATTAGATTTTACGATTTCCCTCTTTTTATTCTTTTACAAAGTAGATACATATTTATGTATTTCATTTAGCACAGAGTCATAAAATTTCTTTGCTTACAAAATTGTGTGACATTCTTTTAAATTTGCATGCTTAGGCATGCTTTCAATATTTTTTCTTTAAATTTATTTGATACTCATACAGATACAGATATAAAGTAAGATCTGCTTACATTGCATTTTACAATTTATGTATGCTTCAGCATGATTCCAGTTGAAGTCTATATTTATTCAGTAAGTTTGTTTGATACTAATTCATACACATATACATTCTTAAAGATTGGAAATCTAAGTCCAATTTATGTAGTTTATCTATATTTTCTAAAGATTTGATAGCTATAGAAATTAATAGAGCAAAGATCTATTATAATAGCCCATGGGTATAATTTAAAATTTCGCTTGCTAGAGCTTTCGAAATGGAAAATGTACAATTTTCACTATAAAAAGTGATAATATTAGGTGTTACTGAATATTACACTGTGTTGTAATTTATTTTGAACACTTAAGTTTTCACAGTATTTCATACAGGCCAACAAGTTTAGAGAATTTCCAGTATATTAAGTTAATTATCTTTCTTAAGACCTATCATTCCTTCAAAAATACAAACCAAACTAGATTTTTCCTGTTTAATTTTATTTTTTACTTTCATTAAATTTCAACATTTTGTTCATCTTCAAATTATTATATTTAGCAGCTTTTTCTCATTTGTTGAGTTAACTTTAATCGGAAACATTTAAATAGTGAGATGAACTTTTATATTGTATGCGAGTACATTAAGTAATTCTTTGTATATTTCATTTATATGAACCATCATCACATAATTCCTTTGGATGATTTATTAAATCATTCTACTATTGATGCTTTCATATTAAGTAATGTTTAATATTCTACATATGCATGAATTTTCCAGTGTCTATTAAAAAATTCTTTACAATCATCCATTTGTAAGCTTTTTGGTACTCATAACATTTCAAAAATATTTTCCACAGCCTAGGTTTTTTCGAATGCAACTTTTATTTTCAACGGTATTGACCATAGAAACTTTGTGAATGAATCATTTACAGTCTACAATAATCAATAATTTCTATTTTCTGTAGAATAGTTTCCCATTTCACCTAAATCAGCTCCATAAAAGATCAACTATTCCTTTCATTACATATCTACAATGCACAAAAAATTTTCGAGATTTATTATAGAGTTCGTTTGCTAAATTTCTTTTTAAAGACATTGAGTTATTTTAAAGATTTTTTGGAGAGTGTTGTGATCTACTTGATGCACTTTCAGCGATTTATACTATCATGTAGTTCATTTTCCAATCTATAAATTTTATCGTTCAGCTGTTCAATTTGTTTTTTCAAAAGATGATTTGATTTTTAGTATGTATTTTATCAATTTTATAACTATCTTCTATCTCTAATTGTATTTCACGTTGTACTCTATCAATTTGCATTTTAATATATTCTTGAATTATATTAATTCCTTAAGCTATATTATTAATTTGTCCTATAGTTTATCGTTTGGAGTTTCCAGAAACAATTTACTGATAACATCATTCTCTGTCAGTGAATGATGATGATTAGTAGAAATTATATATTTTATATAGTTTTCAACATCAAATTTTTCATATTATTTCCATGTTTTATTATCAATCATTAAAGAAAATAAAGCTACTATTAGGGCCATCAACTTGTATTTTATCTTCATTTAGTTTTAGGTTACTATCACTAAACTTTCATTCATTATTCAAATCTCGATGTGGGCCATAGTTTGTATCTAATTCAATTCTTCCTTCCAAGACTGATAAATGAGTATAAGTGTCTTCAGAATTGGAAGTCTATGAGTAAAAATCATCTTCATCATCCTTATCATCATTCTCAGTATAAGCATCATTAAATAAGATGATGATATCATCTAATATTGTTCCTTCTGAAAGTTTCTTTGGTGTACTTGTCTCTATATTGACTGATTGCTTTAAACTTGTATTATTTTCAGCTTCTATCTTGATTTTACTTTCTTCTTTCTTGCGAATTCTTTCAATATTTCTAGAACTATTTATGAATTCTTTGAGAGGTTCTGTTATAGGTTTAAATGTATCTTTTATTGCTCACATGTATCTATATATCTATAGTTCTCGTTGTACCTTCATAGTGAACAGACGTAATAGCGGAATTTTTCTTACTTGCATACTAAACAAAAAAAAAATCATACAAAAAAATATTCGTAGTACATATTAACTTTGATAAATAAGCTTTTTTTTGCTTTGCTAATATTTTTACATATAGAAATAACAAAAACAAAAAAAAAAACCGTAAACAAAAAAACACAGACAAAGTACCCTTGAGGAATACTCTTTATGAGTACCTCAAATACAAATAATTGCGAAGTGAGTTATAACGGCAGAAATGCCTATTTTACTGTGAGTTCTGATGCTCTCAATGATAACAATAAAAATAACAAATCTGATGATAGACTTACTGTGAGTTCTGAAGCTCTTAATAAAAACAATAAAAATAAAAAATCTGATGTTAGACTTTCTCTAACGGCAAAGCCGCATTTTCGTCAGCGATCAACTTCGCTTTGTCCAATGCCATCTAGTGATTCGTTAACATTACCGTTGCCCAGTACCTCTACATTTAACTCAGCAATATCATCCGCTTCGGGCTCGTGGTCATCACTTAACCCTGTTTTCACTATAGGTAAGAGTAGCCAAAAACCCAAGGTCCAAGTCGGAATGGACAGATATATAACTGTGGTAAAGCGCGGGCGAAGCCCAAAATCTTCTAAAATTTCATCTGCTCCAAAGATCTCTAGGGATAACAGCGCATCGTCTACTAATCGCCAAAACCGTTTTAAAATATTGCAAGACGACAACGACAAACCCGCTGAATCTGCGAACAAAGCCTCCAAGCCGCCACCAATCTATTTAAGAGAAAAAACTCAAACGCTCTTATTAAAAAATTAATTTCGGTAATTGGTGAGAATAAATTTCACATTGTTCCAATAAAACGTGGTAGCATTGATGAAACGAAAATTCAAATTTATGAAGAAAAAGATTTTCGCACAATGGTTTCGGAATTTGAAAAAAGTAAAACAAATTTCTACACATACCAGCTCAAGAGTGCTAAAGGTCTGCAGATCGTATTGAAGGGCATAGATTCCTATGTCGCTCCCGAAGAAATAAAAGATGCACTCGTCCTCCAGGGATTTAAGGTAAAAAATGTATCGAATATAATAAATAGGGAAAAGATCCCCCAACCTCTATTTCGCGTTGAACTGGAGCCAAATGATATAAAATTGAGAAAAAATGAGACGCACCCAATTTATAATCTAAAATATCTTTTATACCGAAAAATAACAGTTGAAGAACCACATAAGCGTTCTGGACCCGTACAGTGCCATAATTGTCAAGAATATGGCCATACTAAAACTTACTGCAATTTACCTACTGTTTGTGTTGTGTGCGGCGAATTACACGGCACTGCTAGTTGCAATAAGCCAAAAAATCAAAGTGATAAAAAATGCAGCAATTGTGGAGGTAATCACACCGCTAACTACAGAGGTTGTCCTGTGTACTCTTTCGTCAAACAGACTATGGGGCAAAAACCTAAATTAGCTCCAGCCCAATTAGCAAACGCTTTAAGTAGTAGGGAACTGCCAGTACGGGGGCAATTAAACTTGTTAAATTGTGGGCTGAAATTGTTAAATTGTGGCTGAAATTGTTAAATTTGGGTAATTAAAATTTGAAAATTTTAAAATTCTTGGAAATTTGATACCTACGAGGGTGGTTCAATAAGTCCGTCCGATTTTTTGTTTACATAAGGAGTTTTTTGTTTACATAAGGAGTTTTTTTATTATTACTACATACGAGGGCGGTTCAATAAGTCAGGTTTTTTATGACCGTGGGAATTTATATGTATGTATGTTTGTGGGGTGGATTAAGGGGTTTCATAAGAATAATATTTCATAAGTATACATGTATGCCGACGGGAAAATCATGAAATGATTTTTCCTAATACCAATAGGGAAATCATGAGATGATTTTTCCTAATTAATTAATTAATTTTTCCTAATACCAATAGGGAAATCATGAGATGATTTTTCCTAATTAATTAAATAATTTTTCCTAATACCAATAGGGAAATCATGAGATGATTTTTCCTAATTAATTAATTAATTTTTCCTAATACCAATAGGGAAATCATGAGATGATTTTTCCTAATACCAACGGGAAAATCATGAGATGATTTTTCCTAATACCAATGGAGGGAGTTGTGAAACTTAATTTTTCCTAATGCCTACGGCAATGCATGATAATTTTTCCTAATGCCGACGGCAATGCATGATTATTTTTCCTAATGCCGACGGCAATGCATGATTATTTTTTTCAAATGCCGACGGCAAAACATTATTATTTTTTTCAAATGCCGACGGCAATGCATGATTACTATATTTCGTAATGCCGACGGGAAAATGATTTTTCCAAAGGGAAAATTGCCAGTGTTGCCAGACTGTATAAATTTGTTATCGTAATACTATATCAGTAATATCAGAGAAAATATATTTGATGACTACTACGCGATTCTCATATGAATCGTGGGAACGTGTATGTGTGATTTCCTCACGCTAATAAATTGTTTATAAATAAAATAAATTGTTTATAAATAAAATAATTAAATAAATTAAATTAATTTATTCAATTATTTATAAAATGTTCTCATGTATGTGAACACCCTAAAATGTTCTCATGTATGTGAACACCCTAATGCTTGTGTGTGGGTGGTCCAGCTTGATTGTCGATGGTAATTGTATATTGTGTTTATTTGTTTAATAAATATATTTGTATGTATGTATGTATGTATGTATGTATGAATGTATAAATGTATGTATGCATGTATGAATGTATAAATGAATGTATGAATGTATAAATGTGCGATCGTGGGAACTTGTGCGTGGAATATTTTGTGCTTGTGTAGAATACATTTATATTTTGCAACGTAGTCAGTTTCTTTGTCTTCAATTCTTTTAAAGCAGAGGATTTTCAACTAAGTACAGTCATCAGCAGAGAAACAAAAAGTAAAAATTATGAATGTCGCAAAGCTACTGCTACTAATTTTTGTATAAATACGCCAACTTTTATAACCAACACATCAGTACTTTATTGTATTTACAAGTAGTATCATCAGCAATTGTGTTAAATTCAAATATAAATTCTATAAACTAATTAAAAATGAGTTCTTCTGGATATATGTGTAATAGATGTCATAAGGTATATAAATACCAAAAGTCCTTTTTGGACCATGTTAAAAATCATAGTGTGCAGGATCAAGAGATCGTAAGCCGGGACAGAAATCAAGAGCAACCGCAGTCATCTCTTCAAAATCATCAACAGCAGCTAAATACATTTCATCATCATCAGCAACAACCCTCTTTACAGTACCCCCAATATCAACTACCAATGAATCATCAACAATACGGTATGCCTAACTGTTACCCTACATCAATGTCATGGAATAATCAGTTTTTGGGATCAGGAGTACCAATGCAATATGAGTATCCAAGTTACAATTATAATCCCGTCACAACAGATAATCAAATGCAGCAGTATTCCAATTTCATGCAATGGCAACCACATACTTATCATCAACAAGAGCAGCAGCAGCAGCAGCAACAACAACAACAACAACAAGCTCAACAACAAGGTGTGGATATCCTTGGAGGGACCTTATACAACGATGCTATGGACATAACTTTACCGGAAAGTGATGGAGAAGTAGATGTAGAAGAAATAGGAGAAGAAACTCTGCCAACTCCAATGAGTACTCCCCATGTCAGGACAGAAGAAAATAATGTGAGATATTATAAAATATCGAAAGCCTTCAAAAATCATATCGCCACATATGCAATTCTAAATAAAAAAGACCAACTTCTCTTGGAAGAGTTTATTAAGGAAAACAAAAATATTTTTATGGAGAGACTTCAACTGAATTTAGCTAAACATACAATAATTAAATTTCATGTGAGTATTGTGGCGGAGTATATAAAAATTGTGGGAGAGGAATTGGAGTTGTGCATAATATCACATGTAGCCAAAATGAGTTTACTGACAAAGGCAGACAATATAGAAGAAATGTTACGTAAACAGGTTGAGGAGATTTCAACCAAAATGTCCGAATTTGAAGAGCGAGATTCTGGTTGGACTTTGTCACGCATAGTCCGAGCAGAAATCAACATCAACAAATCATCGCTCGTCAAAGGCTCGAATTGGATATCCACTCCTGAAAAACTTGTAAGAAGATTTGCCTGCATAAATATTGAAAATAATGATGAATATTGCTTCAAGTGGTGTCTGATTGCTGCCATGGATACCACGAAATACGATGATGCAAGACGTTGCAGTTCGTATAATATTCAGAACATTGCTGCAGAGACGATTGTTACGCGAAATGGTGTAGCGTTAAATTTCAAAAATTTAAGCTACCCATTACCACTAAACAAAATCAAAGAGTTTGAGGCAAACAATCCGACTTTAAGTGTGAACGTATTTGGGTATGATGAGGGAGCAGATCAGATCATTGGTCCTTATTATGTGACCAAGGACGAGAAAGTGAACCACGTCAACTTACTACTTTTAGATAATGCTGCAGGTCATCACTACATATTGATAAAGAATATATCAAGGTAAGTTAAAAAAATATACAACTTTTTTTATTTTAAGGATACAAATACTTGTTTATATACTTTATACTATGTACATTTAACTTATAAACTTTTATTTATTTTTTATCATTCACAGACTTTTACAAAAACAGATAACAAAGAACGGACACGAACTACATTTCTGCAACAGCTGTCTCCAGTACACCCACATCGAAAATGGTATGACAAATCATAAGGCGGAGTGTGGTAAAATTGTTACAACTATGCCATCAGGTCCGGATGCAATTCTGAGCTTCAAGGGACATCAAAGAAAAATGGATGTTCCCTTCGTGGTATATGCGGACTTCGAATGCATCTTGGAAGAAGTTAGTAATAGTGTAAGTAATAAAACTAGTCTAGTCAAAAAGCACACTCCTTGTGCATTTAGCTATTATATTAAGTGTCTCCATAGCAATAAGTTAGATAAATTAAGGATATACACAGGAAAAGATGCCTCAAAAAAATTTGTATCATATTTAATTAAAGACTGTGAGGATATATACAATAGTCACTTAGTAAATAATAGACAAATGGATACTTTATCCCCTTCTGATATTTATAATTTTTATAGTGCGGTGAATTGTCATATTTGTCAAAAATTTCTAGGTAAAGATCGCGTTAGAGATCATTGTCACATTAGTGGTAAATATAGAGGTGCAGCCCACAATAACTGTAATTTAAATTACCAAATCCCCAAGTTTATACCAGTTTACTTTCACAACTACTCAAATTATGACTCACATCTTTTTATTAAAGATCTAGGTGAAATTTCAATGCAACTGAAAGTACTCCCTCTCAATAAGGAACTTTATATATCCCTCTCCCAATTTACAGAAATGAGTGATGGCCATAAGCTTGAAATAAGATTTCTTGATACAATACGCTTTATGGCTGAGAGTTTGGAATCATTAGCCTGCAATTTGTCGGATAATGATTTCAGAACTATAAGGTCCTTATTTCAGTCAGAAAAAGAATTTCAGCTTATTAAGAAAAAAGGTATTTTCCCGTATGAGTACCTAAATTCATTCCAAAAATTAGATGAGTGTCAGCTGCCTTCACGCAGTGATTTCTTTAATAAGTTGAACAATAAAGAGTGTTCTTTAGAGGAATACTCACATGCTGAAGAGGTATGGAATACTTTTGGTTGCAAAACTATGAAAGATTACATGGAACTTTACTTAAAAACAGATGTCCTCTTACTGACAGATATTTTCGAGAACTTTAGAAAAGTTTGTAAAGGTATTTATGAGCTCGATCCATGCCAATATTATACAGCACCTGGCCTTTCCTGGGATGCAATGCTCAAATACACAAAAATTGAACTAGAATTATTGACAGACATAGACATGTACAATTTTATGAAAAAAGGTATACGTGGAGGGATCGTACAGTGTAGTCAAAGATATTCAAAAGCGAATAACAAATATTTGGAAGATTTCGATAAAGAGAAGCCCTCAGAATTTCTCGTCTATTTAGACGCTAACAATTTGTATGGTTGGGCGATGTCGGAATATCTTCCTCATGGTGGGTTCAGATGGTTATCGCAAGACGAGCTGAATCTGGACCCAAACAGCATAGCTGACAATGGAACAGACGGTTATGTATATGAGGTCACGTTGGATTATCCCTCTCATTTACACGACTTGCATAATGACCTTCCTTTTTGCGCTGAAAATAAAAAAGTTATGCAAGCGAAGTATAGCAAGTTGATAACCGATTTCTCTACAAAGCAATCATACGTGATACACTTTAGAGTTCTGAAACAGTGCTTAGAATATGGCTTAGTTTTAAAGAAAACTCATCGTATTCTAGCATTTAAACAATCTCCATGGTTAAAAGGCTATATTGACCTAAATACCAGACATAGGGCCACTGCTAAAAATGCTTTTGAAAAAAATTTTTTCAAACTACTTAATAATGCAGTGTATGGTAAAACCATGGAAAATGTGGATAAGAGGAGAGATGTTAAAATTGTTAATAGTTGGGAGAGAACGAATTGTAATCGTTTGGGGGCCCAAGATTGGATATCAAAACCAAATTTTCATAGTTTATCTATATTTTCCGAAGATCTAGTAGCAATCGAAATGACTAGAGTCAAAACCTGCTACAATAAACCAATTTACTTAGGATTTTGTGTACTCGAGCTGTCCAAATGGAAAATGTATAATTTCCATTACGGGTACATGCAACCTAAGTTTAAGACAAAACTCTCATTGAACTATATGGACACGGACTCTTTTATATATTCAATAAAAACGGACGACTTTTACGCTGACATCAAAAATGACATACAAGAACAATTTGATACATCGGACTATCCTACAGACAATATTTATAATTTTCCACTAGTAAATAAAAAAGTCATTGGTATGATGAAGGATGAAAATTGCGGTAAAATAATGACAGAATTTGTTGGGCTGCGATCAAAAATGTACTCATTCAGTGTACAAAATCAAAATGACGTTAAAAAATCGAAGGGGTAAAGAGAGCCATATTAGATAAATATAGTTTAGCTACTTATAAAAATTTTTTATTTAATAAGACTAATGTGTATGATAATATGTTAACATTTAAATCTAAGCTACATCAGATATATACTAGTCAACTAAATAAGGTAGTCTTAAGTTATGGAGACGATAAGAGAAAAATTAGATCAAATAACATTAATACATATGCATGGTATCATTTTCGTATTAAGGAAACTAACCCTGAATACGAACTTGATATGTTGCTAGATGAGATTGCTAGAATGCAAGAAAATTGTTAAAATTAATTAATTTTTAGTTAATTTTTAAATTGTAAATAAAATCATATTCATTAAGAAAAATTGTTGTATATAAAATCCTATTCATTAAGAAAAATTGTTGTATATAAAATCATATTTATTAAATAAGAAAAATTATTGTAAATAAAATCCTATTTATTTTTTAAGAAAAATTATTGTACATATCTATATGAATTTTTAAGAAAAAATTTGAAATAAAATATTGAAAAAAGAATGAAATGGTGTTTATTTCTTTATTGGCTTTACTTCGTTGGATCAAACAGTTTTTGTTTTTGCTTATATGTAAATTCTTGTTTTCATATTGCTTAAACATGCACAGTCTTGTCTTCACATAAATTAAACATGCACAATCATATTGTCTAAGTAGAGAAGGTGAAGAAAACCTAATCGTTGCGAATAAGCTGAGTGAATTTCTAATTCAAAATTCCCAATATCCTGTCTGGCAATAAATTATATTAATTACGTTTATTAAATTATGAATAAAAAGACATTAAAGAGTTTTGTAAAATATAAATGTTTGGGTTTTTATTTAATATTTTCAGTTATTTCATAAAGAAATTTAAGACATAAATGTCCACAGGTAAATGTATTAAAATTCTGATGTTGATTATAGTTGTATTTTATATTTGTACCAAGATATTTGACTACTTCTGAAGGAGGTTGTAAGTTTCCAAAGCTGTCGAAATATTCTTTTTCATTGATGTTTTTATAATATGCTACCCAATGTGTACCAGGTCCTGTTGATACATCTAAATTGATTATTCCACATTCAATTTTCTTTGTTCGTTTTGGTAGAGTATTCAACATGAAAACACCTCTAAAATATGGAATATTTATAGAGAAACGTCTTAGGTCCACATCAGAAAGTGGTCTGTTGGGCAGCATCTCTAAGAGTTTTTTGATTCCTCTTTATGAACTAAACCATAACCCTTTTTATATGGTTTTAAGTAAAGTCCTTTTCCAACTGCTATAGATTCCATCGCTCTATTATGTCTAGTTGCTTCATCAAGTTGATTTTTAGCATTCTTTGTTGCATTTACAGCTTTAGCTATGGCAGCACCTCCAGTTTTTAGACTACCAATTGCACCCAGAGCAGTTAAAATCGGTATTAGAGGTAAAAAACCACCAATTTTTGGGACACGTATCACACGTGGTACTATAATTTGAGACTTTCTTCCTTTTAATGACTTGTTAATAGTTTTTCGTGCAATTTTAATAGCTGTGTTAATATCTAATGGTTTTTCTTTTTTTAGTATTTTTGATGCAGCTCTAACTGATGTTCTAAATAGTGTTTTAACATTTAGTTTGTTCTTTTTTTCATTTTTCTTTTTCTCCACACCCATACCAAATTTTGTTTTGGCTTTCATTGCGTTAGTAACCATATATGCAAATGATTTTTCAGCAAGACTACTATCTTTTGATAAAACTCGATCCCAAGCGGAGTTTTCAAGTATTTTATCAGCTTTATGTCTGGTACTTAAATCCTTATTTTTGGAATAAGCAATATCGTGATTTTTACACGCAGAGTCCAATAAATTAATTCCTTTATCACCTCGATTTAAACGTTTTTGTAGTTTTGTTCCAGGTCCACAGTACTGATATCCAGGTAGATGCAGTTCAACAGGTAGAGAGTTTATTATTTTGTCTACTAGACCTCCTCCAACGACGGTGTTTTTATGACTAAAAGTTTTCTGATATCGTATAACCATATTATCTAATTTTTCCTATATAAGAGGTAATATATATGAAATGCATTTAGTTACAAAAATGCAGTTAGTAAAACAACATAAAAATATTTTAGTTCGTAATATTGATGATTCAGCGAACATCAGTTCAAAAATAAAGCATAGTCCTCTCTTACCAAATTCTATTCGTGCTCTAATAGTGGGACCATCAAATTGTGGAAAGACTAATGTTATGATTGGCTTGCTAAAAAGTCTTAATGAACTAAAATTTTAAAACATCTACATATTAATACTCAAAATCTCTCTATCAACCCAAATATGGATACTTAAAGATTACATAATTTCATTAATTAAGGGCATGGGATATTACACATTTACAGATACTGAATCTGTTATATCCCCTAACAAAGCTAAAAGTAATTCAATTATGATATTTGATGATGTTGCATGTGAAAAGCAGAATAATATACGTACATATTTTTGTATGGGGCGACATAGGGATGTTGATTCATTCTACCTGTGTCAAACATATACCAGAATTCCCAAGCATTTAATAAGAGACAATGCAAATGTTATTTTAATGTTTAAGCAAGATGAGACAAATATGAAGCATGTTTATAAGGATCATGTTGCCAGCGATATGAGCTATGAAAAGTTTCAAGAAATTTGTCGAGAATGTTGGAAGGATCAATATGGATTTTTGATGATAAGCAAAGATAACGAATTAAACGATGGTCGCTACAGAAAGCAATTTGAATATTTCATAACTATATAAGCAACTACTCATAAAAATTACCTCTAGTTATTAATCTAACTTTAAACTTGATACATCTATTTGATATAACCTCATCTGATACCTGATAAGCTGATCTGAAAACCAGACCAGGTCCTGATAAGCTGATCTGAAAACCAGACCAGGTCCTAATAAGCTGATCTGAAAACCAGATCAGGTCCTGATAAGCTGATCTGAAAACCAGACCAGGTCCTGATAAGCTGATCTGAAAACCAGACCAGGTCCTAATAAGCTGATCTGAAAACCAGATCAGGTCCTGATAAGCTGATCTGAAAACCAGACCAGGTCCTGATAAGCTGATCTGAAAACCAGATCAGGTCCTGATAAGCTGATCTGAAAACCAGACCAGGTCCTAATAAGCTGATCTGAAAACCAGACCAGGTCCTGATAAGCTGATCTGAAAACCAGACCAGGTCCTAATAAGCTGATCTGAAAACCAGACCAGGTCCTGATAAGCTGATCTGAAAACCAGACCAGGTCCTGATAAGCTGATACCTGATCTAATAGCTGATACCTCTTATTTGCTAAACATGGATGAGAAAATTTTAAAACAGTTGGTGTTGACAAGAAATGTCTTGAAGAAAAAGCTTCGTAGTATAAAAACTGGTGAAATAGATACACGTGAACAACTAAGAGATACATTTAAACCTATAACAGAACCACTCAAAGAATTCATAAATAGTTCTAAAAATATTAAAAGAATTCCCATAAAAGAAGAAAGTAAAATGAAGACAGAAGTTGAAAATAATACAAGTTTTAAACCTGAAAAAACATCAGTCAAGATAGAGACAAGTACACCAAAGAAACTAGCAGAAGGAACAATATTCGATAATACCATCTTATTTAATGATGCTAATACTGTGAATGATGACGATGATGAAGATGATTTTTACTCACAGACTTCCAATACAGAAGATACTTATACTGACTTATCAGCCTTGGAAGGAAGAAATGAATTAGATACAAACTATGGTCCACATAAAGATTTCAATAATGAATGGAAATTTGGTGATAGTAACCTCAAACTTAATGAAGATAAAATACAAGTTGGTGGTCAAATATGGGCTCTAACACCAGGACTATTTTCTCTAATGTTTCATAAAATACCAAAAAATTATGATAAATTTGAACTCGAAATCTATAAAAAGATTTTAATTACTACTAATGCATATAGAAGGGACTATAAACCTGATGGTCAAATTAAGGGTACTAGAGGATATAAATACAAACATATTATTAAGAAATTTATTGACGAGAAAAACCAGAAGAATTTAAACGAATCAACAGGATCTAAGTCAAAAGGTAGTTATTTAGGTGATGGAATGATGGAATTTAACGTTCATAAGCCAAACTATATATACTGGGACGATCCAAATGAGTTAGTAGATCGTCTTCGACTACTGCTTGCATCACAAGGTGCAGGTCATACTAATCACAATAACGAGATTGTATCAATTATTGAAGAACTACGTGAAGCAAATATAATACATTAACTTTAATAAAGTATATAAAGCATGTCTGTTGATAAATTTGGACACTATTTAAACGATACTAGCAGCATAATTTCTTTGAAAAATGCACCTAAACTGCTGGGGTTCTTTATGGATACGAACAACAACATTGATGTCCAAAACAAAAGAATCAAAAATGTTGCAAAAGCTCTGGAGGAAAACGATGTTATCAATAAATTGTTTCTGCAAACTCAAATCGAAAAATTAGAAGAGAAATTATTAACATACTTTAAGGAAGATAATACTATAATTCGAGAAGATATTCAAATGCAAATTGAGGAGCTACAACGCGATATAAAATTAGATATAGAAGAAAATTATAAAATTCAAAAAGACATTCTACAAATTAAAACATCCTTTGAAGAACAAATTGAACAGCTTAATGAGAAAATTTATAGATTGGAAAATTACATGTTTGTATCAATAGCTGAAAGTGCGTCAAGTAGATCACAACACTCTCCAAAAAATCTGTAAAACAACTTAATGTCTTCAAAAAGAAATTTAGTAAACGAACTGCATAAGCAAGCTCGAAAAGTTTTTATGCGTCGGAGAGTTGTAATGAAAGGAATAGATGATCTTTGGCAAGCTGATTTAGTTGAAATGGGGATCTATTCTAGAGAAAACAGAAATTATCGATTTTTGTTAACTGTAATTGACACATTTTCAAAATTTGCATGGGTAGTACCACTAAAAACTAAAACTGCACTCGAAACAACCAAGGCGATGGAAAATATTTTTGAATTAGGACGAGTACCAAAAAACTTGCAAACAGATGATGGTAAAGAATTTTTCAACAAACACTTTGGAAAATTAATGGATAAATACAACATTAATCACTACTCAACATATAGCAGTATGAAAGCATCAATAGTAGAACGATTTAACAGAACATTGAAAGGAATGATGTGGAAAGAATTTAGCTTTAATGGTTCATATAAGTGGATTGATATATATAAAGATTTACTTAATGCATACAATAGAAAAGTTCACCGTACCATCAAAATGTCTCCGATTAAAGTCAACTCAACAAATGAGCAAAAGCTACTAAATACAGTATACAGTCATTTGAAGATGTACAAAATGTCGAAATTTAATGTTGGAGATCATGTACGCATAAGCAAATATAAGCATACATTTGAAAAAGGTTATACTCCAAATTGGACTACAGAAATTTTCACAATTACAAGAGTTCAAAATACAAATCCTACAACATTCATATTAGAAGATTATCTTGGTAATCCTATTAAAGGTGGATTCTATACTGAAGAAATTTCGAAAACTAGATATCCAAATACATATCTAGTTGAAAAGGTTCTTAAAACTAAAGGAAAGGAGGCATACGTTAAATGGTTGGGATTTTCTAATCAACACAATTCTTGGATAAGTAAGAACGAAATATTATAGCTGAATACCATCATCAACAACAATAGCAGTAATATTAAGAAACTAATGTTAATTTTAAAATAAGAAAATGAAATAAATATGTAAATCATGCTTATAAACCATATGTTGTACTAAACTTTATTTAATTGTAATCAGACAGTTATAATGTCAATAACACTTACTCTGAGCTCTAACTCATCAGAATTATCTGCTAGTTACTTTCCTCCTATTGAATTACATGGTGCATATGAGTGTGCTCTAACTGATTTTCATTCATACAACAGCATTCCAAATGTAGACACCTACAACAATATGTTTCATATAGGGGAACATACAATTGAAATACCAATTGGATCTTACGAATTGAATGATATTGTAGATTTTATACAAGAGCAATACAGAAGACTCTGTCCAGAAAATAAGATTTTTATTGAAGCCAATAACAATACAATGCAAGTTAAAGTTAATAGTTCCAAAGATCCTGTATATTTTAATAAAGACAACACAATTGGAAAACTTTTAGGATTCAATAGCAAAATCCTAACACCAAACAAATATTATTACTCAGATCTTCCAGTTAATATTTTTAAAGTGAATCTCTTGCGAGTTGAAAGTAGTATCGCTATTAACACATATATGAATAACTCCAAATCGCATACACTTCATGAATTTCCGATTAATGTGCCTCCAGGCTATAAAATAGATGAGGTTCCAAGAAATCTCATCTATTTACCTGTGAACACCAGAGAGATAAGTTCACTAACGCTGCGAGTAGTTGATCAACACGGTGATTTAATTAATTTTCGAGGAGAGGAAATTACAATACGAATACATTTGAGGTCAACTAAATAATGCTAATATACAACACAAATACATTGAAAAATAAAGCAGTAACAACAACAAGAACATTAAAGCGACCACTTCAACAGAAAGCACTAACAACATCAAATAAAAATTTTCTAAAGTCCTTGAATTTTAAATTGAAGACAAAATGAGTTCAATAATAGATGTCTTAGATAAACCTTTCTCTGATGAGAATATAATCAAAAAGGATTATCATACATATGTACCATACTTACAATCTTACAACAATAATGATGAAATTAGAATTTCAATACAAAATCAAGATTTATACGTGCTACCCAGTGAGAGCTACATTTATGTAGAGGGGTTTGTTGCCGATGATAATGCCCCTAAATCTTCTTCTTCAGAGAACTTTAAATTAAAAAACAACTTTGTAGCATATCTATTTGATGAAATTCGCTATGAGCTCAATGGAATTGAAATTGATCATACAAGATATTTAGGAGCCACGAGCACCATAAAGAACTTGGTTTCTCTATCACCAAACGAAAGCAATGTGATGCAAAATGCTGGATGGAACAAAATTGACGATGTCACTCTTGCAAATGGATTTTTCAATTTCTATGTACCTCTAAAAATGTTTCTAGGATTCGCTGAAGACTACAACAAAGTTATATTAAATGGAAAACATGAACTGATACTCTTGCGCAATAAGAACGACGAAGATCTTGTACGCTCGAGTGTTTCTACTGAAAAAGCTAAACTTACAATTTCACTCATCTCATGGAGAATACCTCATGTTCAATTATCTGACCTTAGCAAATTGAATATGATTAAAATTATTAACAATGGTGCTTCTATACCCATGGCATTTCGCAGTTGGGATTGTCATATTAATCCACAATTAAACACAGGAACTAGCCATATTTGGAATGTTAAACTGGCTGCAAATAGAGAACGCCCCCGTTTTGTGTTGATTGCTTTTCAACAAGAAAATAAATTTGTTCATTGTGATTTGACTAATTTAAAAGTACATTTAAATTCAGTCTCATACCCGTATGATGATCTTAACATAAAGTTCAAAAATGAACGTTATGCAATTCTATATGATATGTATCTAAGATTCCAACAAAGCTACTATATGAAAGAATCTCAACCGCTTCTAACTGCATCAGAGTTTAAGACAAAAGCTCCTATTATTGTAGTAGATGTCAGTCATCAGAATGAATCACTCAATAATGGACCGATTGATATAAAAATAGAATTTGAAACAGCAACTAATATTGCACCAAAGACATCAGCTTACTGCATTCTTATTCATGATCGTATAATAGAATATATACCCATCAAAGGACAAGTTCGAAAAGTGTTATAAATTGAATAACATGGAAAATAACATAATTTTTATAGACGTACAAGGTTTCCAAACTAATTCAAACGATTTCATCGCAAAAGAAGTAGCGATTGTTTTCAACAATTATGAATATAACAACTTCATTATAAAACCACCATTTGATTTTAAATGCTTATCAATAAAAAAGCAAAGAGAAGCAAAGTGGCTAACAAAAAACTATCATCACCTAAGCTGGACGGCTGGATCAGTTTCATTTCATAGCGTTTGCAATTTTTTAAAAGCCAACGTAAGATGTTCTAAAATTTACGTAAAAGGTGAAGAAAAAAGACTATGGTTGGAAAAAATTTTACACCGAAAAATTTCTAACGTTGAGGATATAGGCTGCATCAACTTTAAACAAATGGAAATCAAGTATCCAGAATATTTTTATTGTAATTATCATAATTTTGGTGTTTGCGCATTAAGAAATGCTATTTTACTCTCCAAAGAAATATCTTGTTTTAAATGAACTTTTTCACTTTTTAAAATATTAATGTAAGTATTATTATAAAATTTAAAAAAAATTTTAACAATAAATGTATACAAAATAAAAGAATGTACAAGTGTTTTCTTATTTCAAATACAAACTACATAAAGGGAATAGAAGGAGGTGGGGAGGAGGAGAAGTTAACTTTTTTGCTTACTTGCAAATGTTTGCTTTTTGTTTCTCTGTTCCTCTGCTTTAAAAGAATTGTAGACAAAGAAAATGACTACGTTGCAAAATATAAATGTATTCTACACAAGCACAAAATATTCCACGCACAAGTTCCCACGATCGCACATTTATACATTCATACATTCATTTATACATTCATACATGCATACATACATTTATACATTCATACATACATACATACATACATACATACAAATATATTTATTAAACAAATAAACACAATATACAATTACCATCGACAATCAAGCTGGACCACCCACACACAAGCATTAGGGTGTTCACATACATGAGAACATTTTAGGGTGTTCACATACATGAGAACATTTTATAAATAAATAAATAAAATAATTAAATAAATTAAATTAATTTATTTAATTATTTTATTTATAAACAATTTATTTTATTTATAAACAATTTATTTTATTTATAAACAATTTATTAGCGTGAGGAAATCACACATACACATTCCCACGATTCATGTGACAATCGCCTAGTAGTCATCAAATATATTTTCTCTGATATTACTGATATAGTATTACGATAACAAATTTATACAGTCTGGCAACACTGGCAATTTTCCCTTTGGAAAAATCATTTTCCCGTCGGCATTACGAAATATAGTAATCATGCATTGCCGTCGGCATTTGAAAAAAATAATAATGTTTTGCCGTCGGCATTTGAAAAAAATAATCATGCATTGCCGTCGGCATTAGGAAAAATAATCATGCATTGCCGTCGGCATTAGGAAAAATTATCATGCATTGCCGTAGGCATTAGGAAAAATTAAGTTTCACAACTCCCTCCATTGGTATTAGGAAAAATCATCTCATGATTTTCCCGTTGGTATTAGGAAAAATCATCTCATGATTTCCCTATTGGTATTAGGAAAAATTAATTAATTAATTAGGAAAAATCATCTCATGATTTCCCTATTGGTATTAGGAAAAATTAATTAATTAATTAGGAAAAATCATCTCATGATTTCCCTATTGGTATTAGGAAAAATCATTTCATGATTTTCCCGTCGGCATACATGTATACTTATGAAATATTATTCTTATGAAACCCCTTAATCCACCCCACAAACATACATACATATAAATTCCCACGGTCATAAAAAACCTGACTTATTGAACCGCCCTCGTATGTAGTAATAATAAAAAAACTCCTTATGTAAACAAAAAATCGGACGGACTTATTGAACCACCCTCGTAGGTATCAAATTTCCAAGAATTTTAAAATTTTCAAATTTTAATTACCCAAATTTAACAATTTCAGCCACAATTTAACAATTTCAGCCCACAATTTAACAAGTTTAATTGCCCCCGTACTGGCAGTTCCCTACTACTGCTTTATCCGCCACTATTGCGCAAGTGAGCCAACCAGTTACTTCCCGTGTATCGTATGCCGATGCTGCTAAGACAAATTTTATTCCTACTCAAAATGTTTCACCACCAAATAATTCAACAAATACAAACTCAAGCTTTAATTTCAATCGCCTTGAAGCTACTATTGATAATCTGGTGCAAACTATAAATAATTTTACAACAAATATGACTAGCATGATGCAAGAAATGCTGCGAATGCAGAATACACTGCTTCAAGCATTAGTTAAAAAACCATGAACACGTTAAAAATATGTTTCTGGAACGCAAACGGCATTCGCCAACATAAAAATGAACTTGAGCACTTCCTCACGGAAAAAAATATTGATATAATGTTGGTCTCAGAGACTCATTTGACTTCGAGAAGTATTTTTAAAATTTCTGGCTACACCTTATATGATTCAAAGGACCCAAGAGTAAGAGCATGCGGTGGATCAGCAATTCTAATAAGGTCAAGACTCAAGCATTATATTATTGACAACATTTCTGAAGAACATCTACAAGCAACGAATATTTGTATTGAAAATTTTTGCACTAATTTTGTAATATCATCAATTTACTCCCCTCCCAGATTCGCAATTACTGAAGATCAATACAAGGATTTCTTCAAATCTCTTGGCCCTTGTTTCGTAGCAGCTGGGGACTATAATGCCAAACATACTTTCTGGGGTTCGCGTCTTATCACACCCAGAGGTCGAGCGTTGTTCAACACAATTTCAAAAATGGGCTTGGACGTCATTTCGAGTGGGGAGCCCACTTACTGGCGTACTGACATACAAAAAATTCCGGATGTTATAGATTTTGGCGTCATGAAAAATATTTCTAGGGATTTAATTCAAGTTGAAGCTTCTCTAGATCGCTCGTCCGACCACTCTCCCACGATCGTTTCAATTTGTAGCCCATTAAGAAGTGACTTACCTCATCCTTATGTGAAGATGATAAATCGTGTTAATTGGCTGGGATTCAAAAAATATCTTAGTACTCATTGCACAGATAATATTACGCTAAGAACACCCGATGATATTGAATCTAACATTGCGAATCTTAATGAAAATATTAAGCAGGCTGCTGAACATGCCACTACCTCCCATCCGCAGACTGGGTTTAAAAGAATTTATTCTACTGATATTGAACGTCTCGTGTGTGAAAAAAGAAGAGCTAGAAGGGAATGGCAACAGCACAGATCACCTCAACATAAAACTAGGTTTAAAGAGTGCACTAAACGACTCCAAGAGTTGCTTGCATTTGAAAAACTGCATCTCTTAAAAATTATCTCGAAGGTCTTGATGTCACACCAGCATCTAATTACTCTTTGTGGCGCGCTGCTAGAAAGCTTAAAACACCCGTCGAGTTTAAACCACCTCTGCGCACATCTACCGGAGATTGGGCAAGAAGCGACTGTGAAAAAGGTAAATTATTTGCTGAGCATTTAAAATCCGTATTTACCCCAAACACATGTATTAGTGTTGCTGATTTGCCATGTGTAGTTGCTCTACCCCCTCGTCCCTTAAAGTTTAAGATGCGTGATGTACAAAAACTAATTGCTGAACTCAACCCGAAAAAAGCTCCGGGTATTGATCAAATTAGTAACCAGATGCTGATGAAGTTGCCTCGTATTGCAATTAGAATCCTGTTATTCATTTTTAATGCCATTTTACGTCTGGAATATTATCCAAACAGCTGGAAGCTTGCTAAGGTTAAAATGATTCCAAAGCCGGGCAAAGATCTTACCAAGGCCGAGTCATATAGGCCAATAAGTTTACTGTCAACAATGTCAAAGCTCTTTGAAAAGTTACTAACTGATAATGAGTGCATACCGGACCATCAATTTGGTTTTAGAAGTCAGCATAGCACCATTGAACAAACTCATAGATTGGTTCAATTTATACGAAAAACTTTTGAAGAAAAAAAGTATTGCTCTGCGCTGTTTATTGACGTTTCTCAGGCATTTGATAAAGTGTGGCATGAAGGCCTAATTTTAAAATTAAAGACTTACTTACCGATAAACATTCTAAATCTTTTGGAAAGTTACATTATTGCAAGGAAATTCACTGTTGTAGAAGGAGACTTTATGAGTATGCCTGAAACAATCTCATCCGGTGTGCCACAGGGGAGTATACTGGGGCCAGTTTTGTATTTGATTTATACTTGTGATATGCCTTTGAGCAGTAATATTCACACATCTACATTTGCCGATGATACAGCCTGCCTTAGTATGCACGAAAACCCTCACGAGGCTTCCCGATATCTTCAGCAACATATTACCCAGCTAGAACTATGGTTAAACAGGTGGAGAATAAAGGTAAACGAACAGAAGTGTGCTCAGGTAACATTTACCCTACGAAAAGAAACTTGTTCCCCCATTACAATCAATAATCAAATTGTTCCTCAAAATTTACAAGTGAAATACCTTGGTATACACCTTGATCGAAGGCTTACATGGAAACACCACATTGACTCTAAGCTAACGCAAATGAAACTTAAACTAACTCAGATACATTGGCTGATTGGTAGAAATTCAACCCTCAGTCTAGATTGTAAACTTTTGATATACAAGTCGCTTTTAAAACCTATATGGTGCTACGGAATTCAGCTATGGGGTACTGCTTCAGCTTCAAATATAGAAAAAATTCAACGAAGGCAAAACAAAATTTTATGGATAATAACATCGGCTCCATGGTACATAAGAAATTCAAATTTACATCGTGATTTGAATATGCCACAAGTAACTGAAGAAATTGCTAAATACGCAGGCAAATATCTTACAAAACTCGAGTCTCATCCTAATCCGCTTGCTCGTAATATCTTGAATTTTACTGGTCACATCCGCTTAAAAAAGAGGGACACAAGGGCTCTAATACTCAACACTCCAGAAGAAACTGCTTGAAAATACTTTTGTTTTTGCTTATCACTACTTATGTATTATTAATAACTATCACTAAGTTTATGTCCGACACTGGTCGGGCCTAATTAATTATATTTAGATTTAAGATTTGAATAATTATTGTTAGTTCATATTTGAAGATACAATAAATAAATATATGTACTAAAAAAAAAAAAAAAAAAAACATGTATCTATTTCACCAGTTTTTATACTACGAAGATTTTTCTTCAAGACATTTCTTGTCAACATAAACTGTTTTAAAATTTTCTCATCCATGTTTAATAATAGTAAATAACAGGTATCAGCTATTAGATCAGGTATCAGCTATCAGATCAGGTTATCAGGTAACTGGTCTGGTTTTCAGATCAGCTTATCAGGACCTGGTCTGTTTTTCAGATCAGCTTATCATGACCTGGTCTGGTTTTCAGATCAGCTTATAAGGACCTGATCTGGTTTTCAGATCAGCTTAATAGGACCTGGTCTGGTTTTCAGATCAGCTTATCAGGACCTGGTCTGGTTTTCAGATCAGCTTTTCAGGACCTGGTCTGGTTTTCAGATCAGCTTAATAGGACCTGGTCTGGTTTTCAGATCAGCTTATCAGGACCTGGTCTGGTTTTCAGATCAGCTTTTCAGGACCTGGTCTGGTTTTCAGATCAGCTTATCAGGACCTGGTATGGTTTTCAGATCAGCTTATCTGATTCAGATTGGGTTATCAGTTTACAAGTAGCTGCCCATTTATAACATTTAGATGAATGCAGTTTAAGGTCAGATGAAAAACGAAAAAGTAAACTTTTATGTAGTCAAATTCTCTTTTTTTCTATAACGATCATCGTTCAATTCAACATCGTTGCTTATAATCAAAATCCATATTTATCCTTCCAACATGCTTTATATTTGTCTCATCTTACTTAAAAATTATAATTACATTATGATTATCTAGTATCAAATGTTTGGTGATTCTGGTATAAGTTTGACATCAGCAGAATGCATCAACATTCTTATCTCACTCCATACAAAAATATGTTTCTCACATCTAACATCGTTAAATATCATATCGGAATTAATTTTAGCTTTGTTAGGAGAAATAACAGATTCAGTATCTGTAAATGTGTATTATACCATTCCTTTAATTAATGAAATTATGTAATATCTTTAAGTATCCATATTTGGGTTGATAGAGAGATTTTGAGTATTAATATGTAGATGTTTTAAAATTTTAGTTCATTAAGACTTTTTAGCAAGCCAATCATAACATATTATTTTTTATTTTATTTTTTTTACAATTTGACAGACCAACTATTTTTGCGCAAATAAAATTTGGTAGAAGGGAACTATAACTTGTTTTTGAACTAACGTTTGATGAATCATCAAAAATTTTGTACCATCCCATCGAAAGCTCTAGCAAGCGAAATTTTAAAATATGCCCATGGGCTATTATAATAGATCTTTACTCTATTAATTTCTATAGCTATCAAATCTTTAGAAAATATAGATAAACTACATAAATTGGACTTAGATTTCCAATCTTTAAGAATGTATATGTGTATGAATTAGTATCAAACAAACTTACTGAATAAATATGGACTTCAACTGGAATCATGCTGAAGCATACATAAATTGTAAAATGCAATGTAAGCAGATCTTACTTTATATCTGTAACTGTATGAGTATCAAATAAATTTACAGAAAAAATATTGAAAGCATGCCTAAGCATGCAAATTTAAAAGAATGTCACACAAATGAAATACATAAATATGTATCTACTTTGTAAAAGAATAAAAAGAGCGAAATTGTAAATTCTAATAGTATAGATTTTTAACTGAAACACCACTACATCTCGGACGCTTGCGTCACTAAGGACAAAAGCATGCTAAGACATGCATGTTAGAAAAATATAAAAACCTGATAGAAGGTGATGAGAACCTTTTTTAAGTGAGAAATGATTACATCTGAATGTGATACAACCCAGCCTACGTCAACAATAACTTCAAGGGGTCAACCAGCAAACCTCATGTAGAAAAACTCGATGTAAATATTCTCTCAAACATAGTTATTCTAATGTTTCTGACACTATGAAAACACAGACGGTGAATTTATGGTGGAGGTAACTGAATTATTTGAGATAGATTTTCTAGAATAGTTGATTATTAAACATGTATTTCTTTGTAGATAAAGTAATTTCTCTATACATACATACATATATTTACCTATATGTATAAATGAATACGTTTAAAAATTATATAAATATTCTCTTTTTCAAGTAGTAAAATCTGATAAAATAGTAGTGATACATTAAAAGAAGAAAAAAAAATATTAAAAAGAGAGACTGAGTATCACACTTTGTCTGACAGGTAAATAAAGCGCACTTAAAAATATCAGAAATATATGCACAATACGCTGAACTTTAATAAAATGAGAAAAAAAATCATCTAGAACATCAAATAAAAGCCATAGGCGAGTAACCTTCATAAGATAAACATATACCTTATTAATGAAAACATTTTATCAGAATGAGGTAACACAATTTGAGGACTTAAAATTTTAAAATTTAATTGTCCCTTAACGCTGACAAAGAGTAGACAGATATGTTGACATAGAAAGTCATCTTGTATACTAGAGGAACCGTTGAGAGGCCAGACCTAAATTGTAAGAAAACGATTTCGTTTTCTGTTGATCGCTATTCAAGAAGAAAACAAGTTTCCTCATTATGATTTAACTAATTTAAAAGTACATTTAAATTTAGTCTCATATCTAAATGATGATGATCTTAACATAAAAATTAAAAATAAACGTTATGCAATTCTATATTATATGTACTCGTATCTAAGATTCCAACAAAGCTATTATATGAAAGAATCTCAAGCACTTCCAAATGCACTAAAGTTTAAGATAAAAGTTCCTTTTATTCAATAGCGGCCCAATTGATATAGAAATTTAATATGAAACAGTAAGCAAGGACCTCAGCTACTGCATTTTTACTGATGATCGAATAATAGAAAGTCCTGAAAGTCTTATAAATTAAGTAAGGTTTCGAATGATTTTCATTACAAAAAAAAAAGTAGCGGATGTTTTTAGCAATAATGTGTATAACAATTTCATTATAAAACCACCATTTGATTTTAAATGTTTATCAATAAAAAAGGAAAAAGAAGCAAAGTGGTTAAAAAAAGCTGGACTGCTGGATCAGTTTCATTTCAAAGCGTTTATCATTTTTTAAAGCCAATGCAAGATGTTCTAAAATATATGAAAAAGGTGAAGAAAAAATATGATAGTTGGAAAAAATTTTATACCGAAAAATTTCTAACGTTGACTATATAGGTTACATCAACTTTAAACAAATGGAAATAAAATATATTAAATATTTATACTATATTTACTACAACTAGAGAGGAATTAAATTTTACTTAAAACAGAAACTCCTCACAAACTTTTAAGTAAATACATCTAAAAATTAAAAGAACGTTTTTTTAATTTCAAATAAAAAAACTATCTAGATATTTCACATCTATACACAAAAGACCAGGCGAATATTTACAACAGCAACAACAGCACATGACAAAAAAAATGTATTTAAACAGGGAGCCCCAGACTTATTTGTATGTACATACATACATACATAAAATCAATTTGTAGATCCATATGTACATATGTACACATATTATCAAATTTCTTACCCATGCTCAAGTATTTATTGGATTTTAACAATCACACTTACATATCTACATCATGAAAACATACAAACCGTTCTCCAAGCTATTGACGCTTGAAGACGAAAGTCGAAGAAGACAAATGTACTTAAATAAACAAACTTATCACAGACCAGTCAAACTCTATCGCGCATACACACATACACACACAAAAAAATCACCACGATCGTACAGAAGAATTTTGCAAAATCTGAAATTAATATTTATACAAATATAAACAAATTTCTGACCGACAGACTTTAACACTGGACAAATTTAAGCTTGATAAAATATAAAGCAATCTCATCCTCCAATATGAAAAACATACTAGGATTAGGGAAGTTCAGATATATGATAATATTTTCTAGCAAAAAATGCTCATATGAGAAATAATTTATTTCAACGTACATATAAATACTAGGGTGAGAAAATCACATACACACACACATACTAAAATTCATCTACGAAAAATTAAACCTATTTCAACAACGCCCCTCCCCTCACAAATCACAGTCAGCCTAAAGTTCTTACAGATATATATACACAAAATCTCAAGGTAACATACAATCTATCAATCTCACAACCTAAATCACGATCAGCCTTAAACTCATATAGACATACATACACACAGATACGTATACATATACATGAACACCTTCACCTCACCTCTCATTAATCATGATCAGCCTTACCTACAGATATACACACAAATTGCGCTGTTATATATTTCATGAACACTTCGCCCCTCATAAATCACGATAAGCCTTAAATTTCCTACAGATATACATACACAAATTCTCAAGGTGACATACAATCGTTAATCTGAACAATCCAAATCACGATCAGCCTTAAACTTCTACAGACATACATACACAAAAATTTCTACAAACATATAAACTCCCAAATTCCTATAGATACATATTACAATAACACCCCCCGCCTACCTCAAATCAAGGACAGACTTAAACTGCTATATATAAATACATACATACACATACACACATAGGCACATTCTATCTATCTATCACAACAAGACCCTCCCCCACCTCAAATCACAATCAGTCTTAAACTCCTACGAACATACATATACACAGATTCCCACGGATACGTATTACATGAACACTCTCACCTCACCTTTGATAAATCACAGACAGCCTTAAACTCTTACAGACATACATATATACATACATACATGTACACAGATTCCCACGGATACATATTACAACAACTCCCCGCCCTCCACCAGTCGATCTACCTCAAATACATCCCGCCCCCCACGAAGCCCAGCTTGATTTAAATTCCAACAAGCATATACGTCACCGAATTCTCATGGTTACATATTACAAAACACCCTCACCTACCCAAATCACGGTCAGCCTTAAGGTCTCACAATCTAGACACACCCCACCCTCCACCAATCACAGCCAGACTTCAATTCCTACAGCTAGACATACCCTCAAATTTTCCGTCGGCATTAGGAAAAATCATTTCCATGATTTTCCCGTCGGCATTTGAAAAAACTAAACATGTTTTCCCGTCGGCATTTGAAAAAAATAAACATGTTTTCCCGTTGGCATCAGGAAATCATACACATATAAAAGCCTCAAACCTATAAACCCCTTAATGTATTCCTACAAAATATTCCGCACACAAATTCCCACGGATACATATTACAACAACACCCGCCCCCACCAAACACAGGCTGCCTTAAAGATACACCCGCAAATTCCCACGGTTACATGTTACAAAAACCTCACCTGCCCAAATCACGGACATCAACAAATTTCCACAGTCTAACAACAATCATAACTTTCCCGTCGGCATTAGAAAAAATAAAGATGTTTTCCCGTCGGCATTAGGAAAAATCATACAAATATAAAAATCTTAAAGCTATAAACCCCCTTAATGTATTCCCACAAAATATTCCACGCACAAGTTCCCACGGTCATACATACATACATACATACATACTTATACTTAATATAAATAAAAAAAGTTAATATAAACAAAAAACTCCTAATGTAAACAAAAAACACAGACGGACGGACGGACACACACACGTAGGTATCAAATTTCACAAATTTCCAAGAATTTTAAAATTTCAGCCAAAATTTAACAATTTCAGCCACAATTTAACAATTTCAGCCCACAATTTAACAATTTCAGCCACAATTTAACAATTTCAGCCCACAATTTAACAATTTTAATTGATCTAGAACCGCTAGTTCCCTACTACTTACGGCAACAGCAACGTTCGGCTAAATATGAAAACACATAACAATATCGATCAGCTGTTTCCTACCGTTGCAGTTGCATTCCATTATAGTCGGCTAACTGCGGCTTAACCCAATCTTTACATTACTACCCGGAAGTTCACGATTGTTGAAGGAGACTTCATGAGTGTGCCCGAATCTATATCATCCGGTGCATCACAGGGGAGCATACTGTTGCCAGTTTTGTATTTGATTTATAATTCTGATATGCATTTGAGCAGCAATATCCATACATCTTCATTTGCCCATGATACAGCTTGCATTAGTATGCACGAAAACCCTCACGAATCTTCCCGATATCTATATGAGAATTAAAGTAAACGAACAAAAGTGTGTTCAGGGCCCTATTGCACTAACGACTAACCACTTTACAATTTGTGGATAAGACTTATTTTTGAAAAGTGAAGTTGTAAGTGTTCCACTTAAACTTATCAAACAAAATTATCATCTTATCAAAAAATGAGAGTTCTTTTCCAATAATGTGCTTAGCTAAAATGATTACTATTTCTCAATGCAAAACGTAGGCTTTGCAAAACCATGTGTGTTTTGATAAGCATTTGCAGTTTACGTCTTGTGTTAGGTCCACAAACCATCATTGCATTTATTGTATGATTTCCGTGCCGATTGACAAAATGCTCCTCATTATCCGTAGGAGCATCTATGTTTATCATTGTTCCATCATTGTGGGAATCCACCAATGTTGAAAAACTGTGTGGTTATATTATGCGTAAGTTCCGGCCAACGAATACTTTCATCCATTAATTCGTTTATAACGGTATTTGCCACTCGATGGATAACTCTACAAACCGTTGATTTATAAACTCCATGCATTTTACCAACTCCATGGTATTGGCTACCATTACCTAACCAGTGCAAAGTCGTTAATAATTGCTGAAGGGGGCTTAAGCAATTATTACGCTCACTGTTATTTTTAGTAAGATATTTTCAATTTGGCAACGAGATAGTCGAAAATTTTCTATGACACCTATGTCTAAATTGTAGTTCAATCTTTCGATTGTAACACGCCTTATGTGAGAACTTTCCTCTTCTAATAAATTTAATAGTTCGAATCGAAAATTTTTTTTATAAATATTTTACCGAAACACGTGTTAAAGCACCGGTTATTTCATTCAGACTGAATAGTTGCTACTTTTCATTGATATGATAGGTGATATTTTTTTAGCAAAAGAATGCTAAAATTAGCAATAATAAATATAATAAGTAATAAGTAAGTAATAAGTTGATCCAACGAAATGCCAATATATTTTAATAATTTGCATTACTTGTCACTTATCTGCTAAGATCTTTTCCCTTAGCATTTTAAAGTTTGGTGCTACGCTTATCGATGCCTTTGAGTGATATTTCACTTATCAATACTCAGGAAACACATAACTTTGCCTAATTTCGATAACTTGCTTAAATGGTAATGATAAGTCGTTTGTGCAATAGGGCCCAGGTAACATTTTCCCTGCGAAGAGATACTTGTTCCCCAATTCGAATTAACAATCAAGTTGTTCCTCAACATTCACATGTAAAATACCTTGGTATACACCTTGATCGACAGCTTACATGGAAACACCATTTTGACTCAAAGCTAACACAAATGAAACTTAAATTAACTCAGATACATTGGCTGATTGGTAGAAAATCAACACTCAGGCTAGATTGTAAACTTTTGATATACAATTCGCTTTTGAAACCCATATGGTGCTACGGAATACAGCTATGGGGCAATGGGGCACTGCTTCAGCTTCCAATATAGAGAGAATCCAACGAAGGCAAAATAAGATTTTAAGACTAATAACATCGGCTCCATGGTACATCAAAAATTCAAATTTAATAAAAAAAATACGCAGGCAAATACTTAACAAAACTCGAGTCTCATCCTAATCCCCTTGCTCGTAACATCTTGAATTTTACTAGACACATCCGCTTAAAAAAGAGGGACACTACTGCTCTAATACTCAACACTCCAGATGAAACTGCTTGAAAATATGTTTGTGCTTAATACGACATTTATGTATTATTGATTACTATCACTAAGTTTATGCCTGAAACTGGTTGGGCCTAATTATTATATCTAGATTTCAGATTTGAATACTTATTTTTAGTTAATTTTTTGAAGATACAATAAATAAATATAAGCATGTAAAAAAAAAACTTTATTTATTAAGTTTAATATCCATAAATTATTTTCTTTAAATTCCTTACTTGTTTTAAAACAATACTTTTTAATTCTACAAAGTTTTTGTTAAATTTTTTTTCCAAACTAATATTTTTTTATTTTGTTTTTAAACTTATTTAAAATTTTTTAAGGTTCTGTTCTTTTATTTTGTGTCATTATTTTTAATTATGTGTTACTTTTTACTTATTTTAGTATTTATTAAATTTAACAAAAAGAAATATGTTTTAAAGAAAAGTCACTACGTATTTTATATCAATTCAAAATTTTCTTTTACCGCAGGATTTTAATTTTTTTTACAAAATATCTCTTTAATGTTCTTTATTCTTTTAATGTCTTATTCTTTTCAGTCCTTATTAAGTTTAACCAAATTAATATTTAAAAAAAGTCACCGCGTATTTTTATGAATTTTATTTATTATTGTTTTTTTATAAATTTTTTTTTACAGAACTTCACCCTTATTTTTTTAGTTATCCTTTTTACTTGGGCCCTGCTCGGGTGCCGTTGTAACGACATTTTCTTTTGCTGGGGTAAACTCATCGGTGTCCAGGATCGAGTGACAAATTATTTCTTTGTTTTTGGACCTTGAGAAAGGATAACAGACACACTTTTTCTTTTAGGTATTTTTATTATTAAAATAATAACTCTTATGCCTACTTAAATTTAATTAAATTATATCCTGTAGTAAGACAGCCTACTTTTCTCAAAGCCACAAACTCTACTCAGCTTGCTCTTACTTCCAACATTTGTGTACTATCACATTATAACCACCGTAGTAAACATCTACCAGTTCCTCGCTAGAACTTTCCTCCAATAGATTTACTAATAGCTTATCACCGTGGTATAACCTTCATGATAAACCACCCTCTAATTCCTACACTGGAATTCTCCTACCATTTATTTGCTACCGCGGTATAACCACCGTAGTAAATCTCTACTAATATTTTATCACCGTGGTATAACCTCCGTAATAAACTACCTTACCCAAACACGGCTCGCATCAAACAAGCCTTTCTTTCATGTACGAGAACTCAATGGATACTATTTATTGGCTGCGCTGCTTTAGTGTACCATTCGTTGATCTCTCTGCTTAGTGATGACGTTTTAGTTAAAAACAGATGTTAGCTATGTTAAGCGAGTGATGTTTAGTGGATGTACTGTCAATTAATGTTGTTATTGCTCACTAGGGGGTTTTTAAACTAAAATCATAAAATCAAATTGCTATTCTATTATTCTGTGGTACTAATGAAAGTAAATAAATGCAATCCATAATTACAAAAACATGCTTATCCTAGCTTATAATTAATTTAATTAATTAATTTCAAAAGGCAGTATGTACAATAATAATGTATAATAGTACGAATATATGGCAATATAGTTGTTGATAACAAAAATGAGCCTCACGGCGATTTTTGTCGTCACAATGTATACGTAAGTACATTTGAAATTGGTCGTTATTAAATAAAATTTTTATTTCTTGGTCTGCCACGTTATTTCATAAGTCGATATTGCTAGATAAAAGAAAGAAAAAGTTCGCAAATATTAAAATGTAGCAACACCGAGGAAAAAGTAAAAAGTGCTGTAAGATAATTGTAAAAAGTGCTAGATTTGGGTTTTTTTAGTTTGGGGCCAAAATTGGTTTTGCCTGTTTAGTGACTGCAAACGGGCTAAATCTAGGCATCACTTGTGGTAACCTCATAAATTCAGTCGCAGTAAGGAATAGTGATTTTTAAATCACTGTGAAAAAGTAACAAGTATGGAAATGTCACTCATCTTTAATATAATAAATCTATGTATATAAAATCGAATGTGTTTATTGGTTTGTTTGTTTGTTTGTACATTATAGGAGACCATACCGTTGTACCGATCTTCCTGAAGTTTCCACAAGATTTGACTGGGACTTTGGAATGAATTATAGGCTACCTTTTCTTTCAACCACGCCCACTTTTTAAATTATGTTACTCCTTTCACAAAGTTTTTAACAGATTATATTATCGTCGGTTTGTTATTGGTTTGCCGCAGTCATTTTTAATATACTGTGCGGCAAACCAGTAACCACCCGAAGTTATATTAACGAGCAATTTTCGAAAATCCTTTTGCATATGAAAAGGTCCACAATTTTTTTTTTATTGTGAAGGGTGTCGCAAATTACCCGCCTCAATAATTGACAATCAAATAACTTCGTCATTTGTCGACGAATTTTCAAAATGCTTTTTGCATATGGAAAAGGAAATTGGGGGAGGGGTAGCAGAGCACACCGGGTTAAGCTAGTATTTATATATTTTTGATACCATACCATTTATTTGCAGGGGTTAAAGTGTGTAAGTGTATGTCGCCGTATCCATCATAACATTAATTGTTTTTTTATGCGATAAAATTTAATGATAAAAAACTAATTTAACGTAAAAGCAACATTGTTTGAGTTGGTTATCAAAAATAAATGGACTTTGCACTAGAAGCATTTACGTGTTTCATTAACAAGGACTATCTAGAACAATAGTAAATACATTTTGTTATAAAATACATTCAAGGAGTTAATTGGTTTTGAAAAGTTATCGCCATAAATTGAAATTTTAAGAAAAATTTAAAGTGTGTAGTGTATTTTAAATGGAGCAGATAAGTGAAAAATCATCACCCGTACGACATAGACGTAGAAACGCTAATACTACATTCATAAACAACTTGAACAATTGCGAACCAAATAGATGTTTTAGTGATGTAAGCAGTATTGCTTTCATAATGAAGATAACGGGATTATTGCCCATATATCAAACAATGCCCAATAAAGAGTTGGGTCCGCCAACAAAAATGTGGCAAATCTATTCTATTGTTGCCAATGTATTAGTTCATTCGGCAACCATTTGTAATATGTGTATTCTATACAAGTATGATTCTTCTCCAGTCTTTTACTCGTATAGTAAAACTGACAATGCAAATCATTGGATTGAAGTTCTACTGTGTATTCTTACATATACAACAACAGTCGTTGTATGTTTTATAAATTCTAAGTCTTTGTTAAAAATTTTAAATGATATACCGAAGATAGATCAGGAAATAAGTCAAAAGATTGCTACAAAAATTAGTAATGACTGTGGGTTTTCCACTGAGTATCTTGTATTTATAGTTTTAATTCATTGGTATATAACAGTTTTAAAAATATTTGGAACGGATGAACCCGTAACAATTTCTTTTTACATTCTGATCGGATTTTATTCATTGCAAAACGGTTTATCGTCAGTATATATTGTGTATTCATCTGTTCTCTTACGTATTGTAACAGTACGTTTTGCATGTTTGAATTTTACTATAAATGGGTACACTTATCGGGAACAGCAGAGCAAAGGAAATCGAATTCGTCGCTCAAGCAATGTACAATCATCTGAAAGTAATTTATCCCATGTACCACTCATGGAAACCTTTCCAGATGATTCTTTATTCGCCTTTCGTGTGTACAATAAATTACTGCATGTTTTTAATGCTATTAATGACAGCTGTAGTCCAATACTTGTCATTTATATGGGATATGCTTTCTTTTCGGTTACCACCACTATATATTATCTGTTCGTGCAGATTACAACACAGCGTTATATGTCACCAGTTCCCCTACAAATATGTTTCGCTTTGGTTATACTTCACGTCTCAATGCTGGTGTTATTATCACGATGTTGTGGACAAGTAACGAATCAGGTAAGAACTTTATATGTAAACTTTGATCCTCATAAAAACATAAATGTGAAAAAAGCCAAGTTCCTTTCCAAAACTTCCGCCATCAAAAGTAGTGAGATAAAAATTTTGACCAAGTTCTTGTTTGACACAAAACCTGTCACTGAAATATGCTATGCATTATATAACTTTTAATCGTAAGGGTGTCATATATTCCTGAGTAGCAGCTCAGCTATTCCTTCTCGTGTACGAAAGCGGTATCTTTAATATTATTTGAAGGGCTCTCAAACGTTGATAAACAATCCACTGCCAAGAAATATGCAAATTTTACGACCAAAGGAACTAGCTCTACGTCTTATTCTTCGAGTTAGGCTTGGCTATAATAGCGTGTATGAAAGTTTTATTTAGTTTTTGTAAAATTAAATTAAGAAATCCTTGTCTTCGGTGTGTGCCGGTCAAGAAGAAAAATAGAATAAATTACTGGTATTTTTTTCTGTAATTCAGAGTAAACTGATTGTGGGACGTAAATTGTAAGACAAACAAAAAACAAAATCTCAGCGCTGTATTTTTTGTTCAAATGTAGTAGAAAAGAAAACTAAGAATAAGTTAATGAGAAAATAAATGAAAAAGTATAGCTGCCTGATTTTAATGAGAACCTGTGGAAGGGAAAACCAGCAAAGGTGAATAAGGAAAATGATTAAGTAAAAAATTGCTTAATAAATTTAGACACATCATTACATATAAGTCCATATAAAGAAATTTAAAAAAAGAAAAAAATTGATATGATGTATATTAAAATAAAACAGTTACCAATAATATAAGAATTTTAGCTAATTTTAATTATTATCGCTTTGTAAGCCAAATTACATGTGATAATTATTAATGAAAGATAGTTATAAATATTCTGACAAACATATAGTTGAACGGAACAACTAGCTGTTTTCGAAGGCCACTAAACTTTCATCATCAGCGTTCTTTTCTGTTTGGTCCACTGTGTGTGGTGTCAGCTGATGTAGATTTCTGCTTTATATACCCAACTTTTATTGCAAATGGAATATGTGAATTATTTTGATTCATCGTATTACAATTTGCTGAAAGCTTTTTTGTAATGAAAGCTCATTTTTACCATCTATAAATTTACAACAGTCTTGCCATTGTTGTTTGTTCTTTACTAATTATGCACATGTTAGTTAATTTGCTTATTTTGTGTTCTACTTAAGACAAACTTTTTTGGTTTGATAATATAAGTATATTTTTATTATTTTGAATTTTTGCCACTGGCTCATAACTATTAATTTTTAGCTAATTTTAATTATTATTCTTCGAACTTCATTTGTTTCTATATTTATGAGTTGATCAGGCTAAAGTTCGTATCGTTTTGTAAGCCAAATTACATGTTATAATTATTAATGAACAAATAACACCAAAGTTAGTTGTAAATATGCTGATAAACACATAAATAGTTGAATGGAACAACTAGCTGTTTTCGAAGGCCACTAAACCTTCATCACCAGCGTTCTTTTGTGTTTGGTGCACTGTGTGTGGTGTCAGTTGATGTAGATTTCTGCTTTATATACTCAACTTTTATTGCAAATGGAATATGTGAATTGTTCTGATTCATCGTATTACAATTTGCTGAAAGCATTTGTTTCTATATTTATGATTTGATCAGGCTAAAGTTCGTATCGTCAAAAGTTATTTGAAGTGTCAGTTTCGCAAAGTTTAAAAACATTATTTTTAAAACAAAACTTTTCATATAAAATAAAAAAAGGAAGGAAAAAACTTTGATGTTTCTAATTGAGTCATTGATTCAGCTAAAAGTCAAGGAGGAATGAATTATTTGATAAGAAAAGAAAAGGATTAAAGAAAAAAGTAAGACTCACGGAAAAAAATGTAATGGTTAGAAATGCGTGTAACTAAAAATGCAATTGTTTTTAAATATAACAGCTAAGTTGTGTCAGAAAACGAATGGGATCAGCAAACAGACCCAGAGGAAGACCAAATAAAAGTATACCGGAGAGAAAATTCGAAAGATTTTAAAAATAAAACCTTGAACAGTTAACTCTGTAAATTGGCCAAAATTAAACACGAGGTCTGATCAAAAAATAACCGTTATTTTCAAATGTCGTGAGTTACGTATGTTCGATTTTCGCATTTTGTTTTTCTGTTATGTTTGTACACATGTCTGTTATATGTATTGGCAATATCAGCCATTTTGGGTTGTCAGTTGGTTTTTGACAGATAAAAAAGTTAGTCGTGTTTTGGTGTGCTCTTCGATTTTATACTATTCGAAAAAATGGATCAAAGAAACTGTATTAAGTTTTGTGTAAAAAATTAAATTAAATGCGCAAGAACATTTGAAATGTTGACTGTGACGTTTGGCGAGTCAACTATGAGCAGAACATAAGTTCAATTGTGGTATAACCGGTTTAAGGAAGGCCGAGAAGATATCAATGACGGTGCTCGTCCTGGTCGTCAAGTTCTGTCAAATGTGAAGGTTTTGCTCACTGTTTTCTTCGACTGCAATGGCGTGGTGCATCATAAATTCTTGCCACAAGGTCGTACGGTCAATAAGGAATACTACCTTGAAGTTATGCGCCGTTTGCGCGAAGCAATTCGTCAGAAACGCACAGAATTGTGGAAAAAACAATCATGGATTTTGCACCATGATAACGCACCAGGTCATACATCGATGCTTATACGTTAGTTTTTGGCCAAAAACAAAACGTTTATCATGCTTCAACCACCGTATTCACCGGACTTGGACCCCGCTGACTTTTTCCTCTTCCCAAAACTGAAGACACCGATGAAAGGAAAGAGTTTTGCTACGATTGAGGAGATAAAAGAAAAATCGAAACAGTAGCTGTTGGCAATACAAAAAAAGCGCGTTTCAGAAGTGTGTCGAGGATTGGAAAAAACGCTGGCATAAGTGTATTATATCTGAGGGGGATTACTTTGAAGGGGACAAGATAGTTATTGATGAATAAAAAAATACTTTTTGAAAAAATTTAAAATAACGGTTATTTTTTGATCAGACCTCGTATATAGGAAAACAAAAATAGAGCCACCTGTGGAGTTATTAAAGGTTTATTTGACAAAGTTCCCATAGAAATCAAATAAGCGCTTAATAAACCTGAAATATCTTTTATGAATAAGGCGTATAGAATCCACAGCAAATTGTTTATACAGCGGAGTTACAAACCAAAAATTTCCTATAAAGCTATAAATTATAATCCTGTCGAGAAAACATATAGTAAGGTGGCCCTAAGCAATACAGTAGATGGAAATTTTAAAAAGGAATTTTGTCAATAGAAAAATATTAAATAATGCACCAAATTAAAGGAACGTATAAGAAAAGGGTTGTTGGATAAGGTATATTGGTATTTTATTTAAGTATGTTACGTATAAGCGTGTGAAATTTTAAAGATTGTTCTCGTTAGACGGTAAGAAAAAAAGTTAGGCCTACACTACACGGCATGTAGAAAACCACATGTACATGTGGTTCTGCCGTAATTTTGACGTAATCACGAAACTACATTTGCTACATGCCGTGTACTAGTAACATATGTACATGTAGATATTCACATGCTTACAAATGTGCTGCCTCAGAAAATGTGTTCGATTTGGCTACATGTGTCATACTTGTATTTTGGAGCAAAAGTGCTATCAAAATTTTAAGGCCTTTAACCACTACTAGTAATTTTAAAAAATGCAACCAACATGCTGAAAATTCCTGTGACGTCATCGCCACATATGAATGTTTCTTTTTTACATGCCGTGTACTGTAGGCTTTAGTGTCTAAAAGTTAAACTAAGGATTAGAAAATTTTTGTATTTGCAGATCAGTTTTTTTAAGTACAAGAATTTCCAAACATTTCTTCGTGATTGAATTTGTGTTGAGAAATATATGAAATTTGTATTTTTGCCCCAGTTATTAGAAGGGATATACGAACCGCCTAAGAGAGATAGTTTAGGTAGGGAAATACAGCAAAAGTAAAAGGAAAGTAAAAGGTTCTTAGCTGATTAACTCTACAAAGTCAATTTGAAGAAGGACAAATTCGGAAATAATGGTTGGGGTACACTAGAAAGAAAAGTGCAAATTTTTATTGTAAATTTATTTCGTATTTTGATGATTTAGGCAATAGCAAATATAGAAGCAAAGCCTTTTTGTAATAAGTAGTAGGTTTATATTCGCCTAAGAAAAAAATATAATTTAAACCAAAATACAACCCTTAATTGTAATAAGTTTTAGCATTTTTTTGTGATTTTCTTGTTGGGCTGTTATAACAAATAAGTTTTAAGTACTATCCTCCTCAGTTCTCGCTGAACCTTCATAGTGAACAGACGTCTTAGCGGAGTTTTTTTTTCATATACATATGAAACAAACAAAAAATCATACAAAAAATATTCGTAATACATAATAACAGTAATACATATTAACTTTGATAAATAAGCAAAGCAAATATTGCTGACATTTTTTTTACATAGCAAGAAACAAAAAACAATAACAAACAAAAACCGCAAACAAAGTCCCCTTGAGGAATAATCTACATGAGTACCTCAAAAACAAAATATTGTGAAGTGAGTTCAAACGGCAGAAATGCATATTTTACTGTGAGTTCTGAAGCTCTTAATGATAACAATAAAAATAAAAAATCTGATGATAGTCTTTTTCTAACGGCAAAGCCACTTTTTCGTCAGCGATCAACTTCGCTTTGTCCAATGCCAACTAGTGATTCGTTAACATTACAATTGCCTAGTACTTCTTCATATAAGTCAGTGATATCATCCCCTTCGGGCTCGTATACATCACTTAACAAGGTTATCACTACAGATAACAGTAGCACTAAGCCCAAGGTCCAAGTCGGAATGGATAGGTATATAACTGTGGTAAAGCGAGGGCGAAGTCCAAATTCTTCATAAATTTCATCTGCTCCAAAGATATCTAGGATAACAGCGCATCATCTACTAATCGTCAAAATCGGTTTTCACTATTGCAAGACAATAACGACAAGCCCGCTGCATCATCGCTAAAGTCTTTTAAGCCACCACCTATCTATCTGAGAGAAAAAAACTCTAACGCGCTTTTAAAAAAACTATTGTCGGCCATTGGTGAAAATACTTTTCACATCATTCCAATTAAACGAGGTAATATTGATGAAACTAAGATCCAAATATATGATGATAAAGATTTCCGGAAAATTATTAGTGAATTTGAAAAAAAACAAAACAAATTTTTACACCTATCAACTTAAAAGTGCTAAGGGCCTACAAGAAGTATTAAAGAGCATAGATTCATATGTTGACCCCGAAGAAGTAAAATATGCTCTTATCGACAAAGGATTTAAGGTTAAAAATGTTACTAATATAATTAACAGAGAAAAGGTCCCCCAACCCCTATTTTGGGTCGAATTGGAGCCTAATGACATACAATTGAAAAAAAATGAAACCCATCTAATTTATAGCGTAAAGTTTCTCTTGCACCGAAAAATCACAGTTGAAGAGCCACGTAAGCGTTCAGGTCCCGTACAGTGCCACAATTGCCAAGAATATGGCCATACAAAAACTTACTGTAAATTACCTACAGTTTGTGTTATCTGCGGTGAATTGCGCGGTTCTGCTAGCTGTACGAAGCCAAAAGATCAAGCTGAAAAAAATGTAGTATTTGTGGAGGTAATCACACTGCTAACTACAGAGGATGTTCTGTATATTCGTTCGTTAAACAGACTATGGGACAAAAACCTAAATTAGCTCCAGCTCAATCAGCAAACGCTTTCTCCGCCAATTTTCACCGAGGAAAAAGTAAAAAGTGCTGTAAGATAATTGTAAAAAGTGCTAGATTTGGGTTTTTTTAGTTTGGGGCCAAAATTGGTTTTGCCTGTTTAGTGACTGCAAACGGGCTAAATCTAGGCATCACTTGTGGTAACCTCATAAATTCAGTCGCAGTAAGGAATAGTGATTTTTAAATCACTGTGAAAAAGTAACAAGTATGGAAATGTCACTCATCTTTAATATAATAAATCTATGTATATAAAATCGAATGTGTTTATTGGTTTGTTTGTTTGTTTGTACATTATAGGAGACCATACCGTTGTACCGATCTTCCTGAAGTTTCCACAAGATTTGACTGGGACTTTGGAATGAATTATAGGCTACCTTTTCTTTCAACCACGCCCACTTTTTAAATTATGTTACTCCTTTCACAAAGTTTTTAACAGATTATATTATCGTCGGTTTGTTATTGGTTTGCCGCAGTCATTTTTAATATACTGTGCGGCAAACCAGTAACCACCCGAAGTTATATTAACGAGCAATTTTCGAAAATCCTTTTGCATATGAAAAGGTCCACAATTTTTTTTTTTATTGTGAAGGGTGTCGCAAATTACCCGCCTCAATAATTGACAATCAAATAACTTCGTCATTTGTCGACGAATTTTCAAAATGCTTTTTGCATATGGAAAAGGAAATTGGGGGAGGGGTAGCAGAGCACACCGGGTTAAGCTAGTATTTATATATTTTTGATACCATACCATTTATTTGCAGGGGTTAAAGTGTGTAAGTGTATGTCGCCGTATCCATCATAACATTAATTGTTTTTTTATGCGATAAAATTTAATGATAAAAAACTAATTTAACGTAAAAGCAACATTGTTTGAGTTGGTTATCAAAAATAAATGGACTTTGCACTAGAAGCATTTACGTGTTTCATTAACAAGGACTATCTAGAACAATAGTAAATACATTTTGTTATAAAATACATTCAAGGAGTTAATTGGTTTTGAAAAGTTATCGCCATAAATTGAAATTTTAAGAAAAATTTAAAGTGTGTAGTGTATTTTAAATGGAGCAGATAAGTGAAAAATCATCACCCGTACGACATAGACGTAGAAACGCTAATACTACATTCATAAACAACTTGAACAATTGCGAACCAAATAGATGTTTTAGTGATGTAAGCAGTATTGCTTTCATAATGAAGATAACGGGATTATTGCCCATATATCAAACAATGCCCAATAAAGAGTTGGGTCCGCCAACAAAAATGTGGCAAATCTATTCTATTGTTGCCAATGTATTAGTTCATTCGGCAACCATTTGTAATATGTGTATTCTATACAAGTATGATTCTTCTCCAGTCTTTTACTCGTATAGTAAAACTGACAATGCAAATCATTGGATTGAAGTTCTACTGTGTATTCTTACATATACAACAACAGTCGTTGTATGTTTTATAAATTCTAAGTCTTTGTTAAAAATTTTAAATGATATACCGAAGATAGATCAGGAAATAAGTCAAAAGATTGCTACAAAAATTAGTAATGACTGTGGGTTTTCCACTGAGTATCTTGTATTTATAGTTTTAATTCATTGGTATATAACAGTTTTAAAAATATTTGGAACGGATGAACCCGTAACAATTTCTTTTTACATTCTGATCGGATTTTATTCATTGCAAAACGGTTTATCGTCAGTATATATTGTGTATTCATCTGTTCTCTTACGTATTGTAACAGTACGTTTTGCATGTTTGAATTTTACTATAAATGGGTACACTTATCGGGAACAGCAGAGCAAAGGAAATCGAATTCGTCGCTCAAGCAATGTACAATCATCTGAAAGTAATTTATCCCATGTACCACTCATGGAAACCTTTCCAGATGATTCTTTATTCGCCTTTCGTGTGTACAATAAATTACTGCATGTTTTTAATGCTATTAATGACAGCTGTAGTCCAATACTTGTCATTTATATGGGATATGCTTTCTTTTCGGTTACCACCACTATATATTATCTGTTCGTGCAGATTACAACACAGCGTTATATGTCACCAGTTCCCCTACAAATATGTTTCGCTTTGGTTATACTTCACGTCTCAATGCTGGTGTTATTATCACGATGTTGTGGACAAGTAACGAATCAGGTAAGAACTTTATATGTAAACTTTGATCCTCATAAAAACATAAATGTGAAAAAAGCCAAGTTCCTTTCCAAAACTTCCGCCATCAAAAGTAGTGAGATAAAAATTTTGACCAAGTTCTTGTTTGACACAAAACCTGTCACTGAAATATGCTATGCATTATATAACTTTTAATCGTAAGGGTGTCATATATTCCTGAGTAGCAGCTCAGCTATTCCTTCTCGTGTACGAAAGCGGTATCTTTAATATTATTTGAAGGGCTCTCAAACGTTGATAAACAATCCACTGCCAAGAAATATGCAAATTTTACGACCAAAGGAACTAGCTCTACGTCTTATTCTTCGAGTTAGGCTTGGCTATAATAGCGTGTATGAAAGTTTTATTTAGTTTTTGTAAAATTAAATTAAGAAATCCTTGTCTTCGGTGTGTGCCGGTCAAGAAGAAAAATAGAATAAATTACTGGTATTTTTTTCTGTAATTCAGAGTAAACTGATTGTGGGACGTAAATTGTAAGACAAACAAAAAACAAAATCTCAGCGCTGTATTTTTTGTTCAAATGTAGTAGAAAAGAAAACTAAGAATAAGTTAATGAGAAAATAAATGAAAAAGTATAGCTGCCTGATTTTAATGAGAACCTGTGGAAGGGAAAACCAGCAAAGGTGAATAAGGAAAATGATTAAGTAAAAAATTGCTTAATAAATTTAGACACATCATTACATATAAGTCCATATAAAGAAATTTAAAAAAAGAAAAAAATTGATATGATGTATATTAAAATAAAACAGTTACCAATAATATAAGAATTTTAGCTAATTTTAATTATTATCGCTTTGTAAGCCAAATTACATGTGATAATTATTAATGAAAGATAGTTATAAATATTCTGACAAACATATAGTTGAACGGAACAACTAGCTGTTTTCGAAGGCCACTAAACTTTCATCATCAGCGTTCTTTTCTGTTTGGTCCACTGTGTGTGGTGTCAGCTGATGTAGATTTCTGCTTTATATACCCAACTTTTATTGCAAATGGAATATGTGAATTATTTTGATTCATCGTATTACAATTTGCTGAAAGCTTTTTTGTAATGAAAGCTCATTTTTACCATCTATAAATTTACAACAGTCTTGCCATTGTTGTTTGTTCTTTACTAATTATGCACATGTTAGTTAATTTGCTTATTTTGTGTTCTACTTAAGACAAACTTTTTTGGTTTGATAATATAAGTATATTTTTATTATTTTGAATTTTTGCCACTGGCTCATAACTATTAATTTTTAGCTAATTTTAATTATTATTCTTCGAACTTCATTTGTTTCTATATTTATGAGTTGATCAGGCTAAAGTTCGTATCGTTTTGTAAGCCAAATTACATGTTATAATTATTAATGAACAAATAACACCAAAGTTAGTTGTAAATATGCTGATAAACACATAAATAGTTGAATGGAACAACTAGCTGTTTTCGAAGGCCACTAAACCTTCATCACCAGCGTTCTTTTGTGTTTGGTGCACTGTGTGTGGTGTCAGTTGATGTAGATTTCTGCTTTATATACTCAACTTTTATTGCAAATGGAATATGTGAATTGTTCTGATTCATCGTATTACAATTTGCTGAAAGCATTTGTTTCTATATTTATGATTTGATCAGGCTAAAGTTCGTATCGTCAAAAGTTATTTGAAGTGTCAGTTTCGCAAAGTTTAAAAACATTATTTTTAAAACAAAACTTTTCATATAAAATAAAAAAAGGAAGGAAAAAACTTTGATGTTTCTAATTGAGTCATTGATTCAGCTAAAAGTCAAGGAGGAATGAATTATTTGATAAGAAAAGAAAAGGATTAAAGAAAAAAGTAAGACTCACGGAAAAAAATGTAATGGTTAGAAATGCGTGTAACTAAAAATGCAATTGTTTTTAAATATAACAGCTAAGTTGTGTCAGAAAACGAATGGGATCAGCAAACAGACCCAGAGGAAGACCAAATAAAAGTATACCGGAGAGAAAATTCGAAAGATTTTAAAAATAAAACCTTGAACAGTTAACTCTGTAAATTGGCCAAAATTAAACACGAGGTCTGATCAAAAAATAACCGTTATTTTCAAATGTCGTGAGTTACGTATGTTCGATTTTCGCATTTTGTTTTTCTGTTATGTTTGTACACATGTCTGTTATATGTATTGGCAATATCAGCCATTTTGGGTTGTCAGTTGGTTTTTGACAGATAAAAAAGTTAGTCGTGTTTTGGTGTGCTCTTCGATTTTATACTATTCGAAAAAATGGATCAAAGAAACTGTATTAAGTTTTGTGTAAAAAATTAAATTAAATGCGCAAGAACATTTGAAATGTTGACTGTGACGTTTGGCGAGTCAACTATGAGCAGAACATAAGTTCAATTGTGGTATAACCGGTTTAAGGAAGGCCGAGAAGATATCAATGACGGTGCTCGTCCTGGTCGTCAAGTTCTGTCAAATGTGAAGGTTTTGCTCACTGTTTTCTTCGACTGCAATGGCGTGGTGCATCATAAATTCTTGCCACAAGGTCGTACGGTCAATAAGGAATACTACCTTGAAGTTATGCGCCGTTTGCGCGAAGCAATTCGTCAGAAACGCACAGAATTGTGGAAAAAACAATCATGGATTTTGCACCATGATAACGCACCAGGTCATACATCGATGCTTATACGTTAGTTTTTGGCCAAAAACAAAACGTTTATCATGCTTCAACCACCGTATTCACCGGACTTGGACCCCGCTGACTTTTTCCTCTTCCCAAAACTGAAGACACCGATGAAAGGAAAGAGTTTTGCTACGATTGAGGAGATAAAAGAAAAATCGAAACAGTAGCTGTTGGCAATACAAAAAAAGCGCGTTTCAGAAGTGTGTCGAGGATTGGAAAAAACGCTGGCATAAGTGTATTATATCTGAGGGGGATTACTTTGAAGGGGACAAGATAGTTATTGATGAATAAAAAAATACTTTTTGAAAAAATTTAAAATAACGGTTATTTTTTGATCAGACCTCGTATATAGGAAAACAAAAATAGAGCCACCTGTGGAGTTATTAAAGGTTTATTTGACAAAGTTCCCATAGAAATATGTCAAATAAGCGCTTAATAAACCTGAAATATCTTTTATGAATAAGGCGTATAGAATCCACAGCAAATTGTTTATACAGCGGAGTTACAAACCAAAAATTTCCTATAAAGCTATAAATTATAATCCTGTCGAGAAAACATATAGTAAGGTGGCCCTAAGCAATACAGTAGATGGAAATTTTAAAAAGGAATTTTGTCAATAGAAAAATATTAAATAATGCACCAAATTAAAGGAACGTATAAGAAAAGGGTTGTTGGATAAGGTATATTGGTATTTTATTTAAGTATGTTACGTATAAGCGTGTGAAATTTTAAAGATTGTTCTCGTTAGACGGTAAGAAAAAAAGTTAGGCCTACACTACACGGCATGTAAAAAACCACATGTACATGTGGTTCTGCCGTAATTTTGACGTAATCACGAAACTACATTTGCTACATGCCGTGTACTAGTAACATATGTACATGTAGATATTCACATGCTTACAAATGTGCTGCCTCAGAAAATGTGTTCGATTTGGCTACATGTGTCATACTTGTATTTTGGAGCAAAAGTGCTATCAAAATTTTAAGGCCTTTAACCACTACTAGTAATTTTAAAAAATGCAACCAACATGCTGAAAATTCCTGTGACGTCATCGCCACATATGAATGTTTCTTTTTTACATGCCGTGTACTGTAGGCTTTAGTGTCTAAAAGTTAAACTAAGGATTAGAAAATTTTTGTATTTGCAGATCAGTTTTTTTAAGTACAAGAATTTCCAAACATTTCTTCGTGATTGAATTTGTGTTGAGAAATATATGAAATTTGTATTTTTGCCCCAGTTATTAGAAGGGATATACGAACCGCCTAAGAGAGATAGTTTAGGTAGGGAAATACAGCAAAAGTAAAAGGAAAGTAAAAGGTTCTTAGCTGATTAACTCTACAAAGTCAATTTGAAGAAGGACAAATTCGGAAATAATGGTTGGGGTACACTAGAAAGAAAAGTGCAAATTTTTATTGTAAATTTATTTCGTATTTTGATGATTTAGGCAATAGCAAATATAGAAGCAAAGCCTTTTTGTAATAAGTAGTAGGTTTATATTCGCCTAAGAAAAAAATATAATTTAAACCAAAATACAACCCTTAATTGTAATAAGTTTTAGCATTTTTTTGTGATTTTCTTGTTGGGCTGTTATAACAAATAAGTTTTAAGTACTATCCTCCTCAGTTCTCGCTGAACCTTCATAGTGAACAGACGTCTTAGCGGAGTTTTTTTTTCATATACATATGAAACAAACAAAAAATCATACAAAAAATATTCGTAATACATAATAACAGTAATACATATTAACTTTGATAAATAAGCAAAGCAAATATTGCTGACATTTTTTTTACATAGCAAGAAACAAAAAACAATAACAAACAAAAACCGCAAACAAAGTGCCCTTGAGGAATAATCTACATGAGTACCTCAAAAACAAAATATTGTGAAGTGAGTTCAAACGGCAGAAATGCATATTTTACTGTGAGTTCTGAAGCTCTTAATGATAACAATAAAAATAAAAAATCTGATGATAGTCTTTTTCTAACGGCAAAGCCACTTTTTCGTCAGCGATCAACTTCGCTTTGTCCAATGCCAACTAGTGATTCGTTAACATTACAATTGCCTAGTACTTCTTCATATAAGTCAGTGATATCATCCCCTTCGGGCTCGTATACATCACTTAACAAGGTTATCACTACAGATAACAGTAGCACTAAGCCCAAGGTCCAAGTCGGAATGGATAGGTATATAACTGTGGTAAAGCGAGGGCGAAGTCCAAATTCTTCATAAATTTCATCTGCTCCAAAGATATCTAGGATAACAGCGCATCATCTACTAATCGTCAAAATCGGTTTTCACTATTGCAAGACAATAACGACAAGCCCGCTGCATCATCGCTAAAGTCTTTTAAGCCACCACCTATCTATCTGAGAGAAAAAAACTCTAACGCGCTTTTAAAAAAACTATTGTCGGCCATTGGTGAAAATACTTTTCACATCATTCCAATTAAACGAGGTAATATTGATGAAACTAAGATCCAAATATATGATGATAAAGATTTCCGGAAAATTATTAGTGAATTTGAAAAAAACAAAACAAATTTTTACACCTATCAACTTAAAAGTGCTAAGGGCCTACAAGAAGTATTAAAGAGCATAGATTCATATGTTGACCCCGAAGAAGTAAAATATGCTCTTATCGACAAAGGATTTAAGGTTAAAAATGTTACTAATATAATTAACAGAGAAAAGGTCCCCCAACCCCTATTTTGGGTCGAATTGGAGCCTAATGACATACAATTGAAAAAAAATGAAACCCATCTAATTTATAGCGTAAAGTTTCTCTTGCACCGAAAAATCACAGTTGAAGAGCCACGTAAGCGTTCAGGTCCCGTACAGTGCCACAATTGCCAAGAATATGGCCATACAAAAACTTACTGTAAATTACCTACAGTTTGTGTTATCTGCGGTGAATTGCGCGGTTCTGCTAGCTGTACGAAGCCAAAAGATCAAGCTGAAAAAAATGTAGTATTTGTGGAGGTAATCACACTGCTAACTACAGAGGATGTTCTGTATATTCGTTCGTTAAACAGACTATGGGACAAAAACCTAAATTAGCTCCAGCTCAATCAGCAAACGCTTTCTCCGCCAATTTTCCTACAATGAGCCAACCAAGTATTTCACGTGTATCATATGCCGATGCTGTTAAGACTAATTCTTTTCCCACGCAGAAAGTGTCCCCACCAAGTAATTTAACAAATGCTAACACAAGCTTTAAATTCAGTCGCCTTGAAGCCACTATTAATAATTTGATGCAAACTATAAACAACTTTACTACAAATATGACTAGCATGATGCAAGAAATGCTGCGAATGCAGAATACTCTGCTTCAAGCATTAATTAACAAGCCATGAATACGTTAAAAATATGTTTCTGGAACGCAAACGGCATTCGAGAACACAAAAATGAGCTTGAGCACTTCCTTTCGGAAAAAATATTGATGTAATGTTAGTTTCTGAGACTCATTTGACTTCGACAAGCCTTTTTAAAATGAATGGCTACACCTTATATGATACTAAGGACCCGAGAGGAAGAGCAAGCGGTGGATCAGCAATTTTAATAAAGTCGCGACTCAAGCACTATTTTCTTGATAACATCTATGGAGAACATTTACAAGCAACTAATATTTGTGTTGAAAATGTTTGTAGAAATTTCGTTATATCATCAACTTACTCCCCTCCAAGATTCTCAATCACTGAGGATGAATACGAGGATTTCTACAAATCTCTTGGTCCTTGTTTCGTAGCAGCTGGAGACTACAATGCAAAACATACGTTCTGGGGTTCACGCCTTATTACACCTAGAGGAAGAGCGTTTTTCAATACAATTTCATAAATGGGCTTGGACGTCATTTCAAGTGGAGAGCCCATTTACTGGCCTACAGACATACAAAAAATTCCGGATGTTATAGATTTTGGAGTCATGAAAAATATTTCTAGAGATTTAGTTCATGTCGAAGCTTCCTTAGATCTCTCCTCTGATCACTCTCCCACTATCGTTACAATCTGTAACCCACTAAGAAGTGATTTACCTCACCCATATGTGAAGATGATCAATCGTGTTAATTGGCTGAGATTCAACAAATATCTTAGTAGTCATTGCACGGAATTCATAATGCTAAGAACATCCGATGATATTGAATCTAACATTGCGAATCTTAACGAAAATATAAAGCAGGCTGCTGAACATGCTTCTACCTCCCACCCGCAGACTGGGTTCAATATAATTTATTCTACGGATATTGAACGTCTCGTATGTGAAAAAAGAAGAGCTAGACGTGAATGGCAACGGCGCAGATCGCCCCAGCATAAAATCAGATTAAAAGAGTGCACTAAACGACTCCAAGAGTTGCTTGCATATGAAAAAACTGCATCTCTTAAAAATTATCTGGAAAATCTCGATGTCACACCAGCATCTAATTGCTCTTTGTGGCGCGCTGCGAAAAAGCTTAAAACACCCGTTGAGTTTAAACCACCTCTGCGCACTTCTACCGGAGGTTGTGCAAGAAGTGATACGGAAAAAGGTAACTTGTTTGCAAAGCATTTAAAATCAGTATTTACCCCAAACAGATGTACTGCTGCTATTGATTTACCGAGTGTAGTTGCTCTACCCCCTCGACCCTTAAAGTTTAAGATGCGTGACGTACAGAAACTAATTGCTGATCTCAACTCGAAGAAAGCTCCAGGTATTGATGGAATTAGTAACAAGATGCTGATGAATTTGCCACGTATTGCAATTAGAATGCTTCTATTTATTTTAAATGCCATATTAAGATTAGAGTATTATCCAAGGTCAAAATGATTCCAAAGCCGGGCAAAGACTTTACCAAGGCTGAATCGTATAGGCCAATAAGTCTACTATCAACAATGTCTAAACTTTTCGAAAAACTACTCATGATAAAATTGTCCCCAATTCTAATTGGTAGTGGGTGCATACCAGACCATCAGTTTGGTTTTAGGAGTCAGCATAGCACCATTGAACAAACGCATAGATTGGTTCAATTTATAAGAAGAACATTTGAAGAAAAGAAATATTGTTCTGCCGTCTTCATTGATGTTTCTCAGGTATTTGATAACGTATGGCATGAAGGCCTTATTTTAAAATTGAAATCATATCTACCAATAAATTTTCTGAAGCTATTGGATAGTTATATTACTACCCGGAAGTTCACGGTTGTTGAAGGAGACTTCATGAGTGTGCCTGAATCTATATCATCCGGTGTGCCACAGGGGAGCATATTGGGGCCAGTTTTGTATTTGATTTATACTTGTGATATGCCTTTGAGCAGCAATATCTATACATCTACATTTGCCGATGATACAGCCTGCCTTAGTATGCACACAAGGCTTTCCGATATCTACAAGAACATGGAACTGGAACTATGGTTAAACTTATGGAGAATTAAAGTTAATGAACAAAAGTGTGTTCAGCTAACATTTACCCTGCGAAGAGATACTTGTTCCCCTATTCGAATCAACAATCAAGTTGTTCCTCAACATTCACATATAAAATACCTTGGTATACACCTTGATCGAGGGCTTACATGGAAACACCATATTGACTCAAAGCTAACACAAATGAAACTTAAATTAACTCAGATACATTGGCTGATTGGTAGAAATTCAACACTCAGTCTAGATTGTAAACTTTTAATATACAAGTCGTTTTTGGAACCCATATGGTGCTACGGAATACAGCTATGGGGTATTGCTTCAGCTTCCAATATAGAGAGAATCCAACGAAGGCAAAATAAGATTTTAAGACTAATAACATCGGCTCCATGGCATATCAAAAATTCAAATTTACATCGTGATTTAAATATGCCACTAGTGACTGAAGAAATTAAAAAATACGCAGGCAAATACTTAACAAAACTCGAGTCTTATCCTAATCCACTTGCTCGTAACATCTTGAATTTTACTGGACACATCCGCTTAAAAAAGAGGGACACTATGGCTCTAATACTCAACACTCCAGATGAAACAGCTTGAAAATATTTTTGTGCTTAATACGATATTTATGTATTATTGATTACTATCACTAAGTTTATGCCTGACACTGGTTGGGCCTAATTATTATATCTAGATTTAAGATTTGAAAACTTATTGTTAGTTCATTTTTTGAAGATATAATAAATAAATAAACGCATGAAAAAAAAAAGTACTATCCTCCAACCAGAATTGTGAGGCGAGTGTGTTTAACGTTGGGGGACTGTAAAAAAATATTAGGAGCATCCATGTCCCAGGTAGGGGGGGACAGTAGAGAACGAAGACTTTGTTCCCTCTCCGAACTGTTTACCGCTTGATAAGTTATTTTTGTCTTAGTTAATTTTTTTTTTATCAATTTCGATTGTTCGGATCTCGGCGGTAGTTGTAGGTTGAGATATACCCTGCGGATGCGACGGTGAGGTAGCTAACATCACAACTACTTCAAAAAGAGATGATGTAACAATACAATGAAATTTTTTATTTAGATGGTGAAAAACTCACAGTAAATAATTTTTACACGCAACATATACAGACAACGGACTTTACACCTGTATACACAAGACCTTATACGCTACCAGAGATGCAAATAAAAGAAATAGATGAACAAGTAGAAAAACTATTGTTTAAAGGCATTATTGAACAATCGGTAAGCCCGTATAACTCACCATTATTACACTCAGGGAAAAGCTGCAAACTAAAAATTAGAACGCGTCACACTAATTCAATAATTTTCAATATTATAGAAAATGTATATAGAAACACTTAAAAATAAATAAATAAGTGAGACAATTTTAAATTTTAAAATTTTTAAATTATTTTAGTTAAACTATAGTGAATTTTAATCAGAAATAATTTCTTAGTCGGGCTTAAGTTCACTATAGCTCAACTAAAAATTTAAAATTGTCTCACGTCAATCATCATGGGCACGTGACAATCACAGTTTCATATACTGGAAAGTAAAATCAACTGTAGAAAGCAAAAACAATGTAACATAATATCCACTACCATAATACTTACATGTATGTACCGACGGTACATCGAATAAGTAAAAATAATTAATGATTATCGTAAAAGATAAGCAAGAATAGTTAAACATACTTGGGTAGAGTGATATAACTTCGTGCTAACCTGAATAGAAAATGAACAAAAAAATAATAATTTATTTACCAAAGGTAAATCAATAATTGTATACACAACATTTCTCATATTCCATTTCATTGAAAATGTGCGTTAATTACATAGCTGATGATAATAACAATCTCTACCCCACTAGATAGACTGTGGTGCTGATAAAGTGCGTGGCTGCACAGAAAAATATCGGTATTTCCCCCAGCTAATAAAGACTAATTTAATTTTTCTTCTCTTCTTTAGAAAGTTACATTAATTCATAAAAATATTTCATTCAACAAAAATTTAAATTACTGAACTTAAGCCCGACTTAGAAATTATTTCTGATTAATAAATAAGTACTGTAAATTAATATTTTTCCATATTGAAATAAGAAATTTCAACATTACTAGACTTTCGTTAATGTTTCTTATTAATTCAATATGGTTTTTATTGATTTTAAGCTGTTTTTCTAGGGTGTAGTTGTACCGAAGAAATCCGCAGACGATAAACGTAAATGGCGATTAGTAGTGGATTTTCGAAAGCTAAATAAAAAAAATTGTTAACGACAAATTCCCTTTAACAAGGATAGAAGATGTTTTGGATAAACCAGGAAGGGCTAAATATATATTTTTCCACGTTGGACATGACTAGTTCATTTCACCAAATTAATTGGAACAGGATTTTTCAACTAGAAATTGCTATTTTCATTTTAAGCGGTTACCTTTTGGATTAAAAACATCGTCCAATAGTTTTCAACGTATGCTGGCTATAGCATTAAGCGGTGTGAGTTCTGAAGCATTCTAGTACGTGGATGACATTATAGTATATGGATATAGCGTAAAACATCACCATGATAATTTAGCGAAAGTGTTTAAGAAATTGAAACAATATAATTTGAAGTTAAGCACTAGTAAATGCAGTTTCTTGAAAACTGAAGTAGCATAGACCCCAACAAGCACAGTGTCATAGAAAATTATCCAGTACCGAATAAAGCTGATGAAGTAAGAAGATTCATAGCATTCTGTAGCTACTACAGACGATTTGTTAAAGATTTTGCACAAATAGCAAGACATCTAAGCGAACTACTAAAGAAAAATAAAACATTTATGTGGAAGATTGTCAAAAATAATTTGAAACACTAAAATTTAAATTAATAAACCCTCCCATTTTACAATATCCCGATTTCCACAAACCTTTTATCTTGACAAAAGATGCGTCTAATTTTGCATTAGGAGCAGTATTATCACAAGGAGAGATAGGCTCGGACCTACCCATATCGTACGCAAGCAAAACTTTGTCAAAACATGACTTAAACAAATCTGTTATTGAAAAGTGTATGGGCGATAAATTTTATCCGTCCATACCTATACGGTAGAAAATTTTATGTAATAACGGACCATAGACCAAGAGTCGACCTATGCGACTATGATTTTGAGATATCGTATAAAAAGGGCAAAATCAATACGAACGCCGACGCATTATCAAGAATAATAATAAATAGTGATACTCTAAAAGCAATGATTGCCACTGGAAAAGAACAAGAAACAAAAAAGTTACTAACTGTTGCACGAAGTATGACGAAGAGTTCGAACTTTAAGAACAATGACATTACTGTTAAAAAGCCTGATCAACTTTTTATTACAATGTGCATCAATTTCGGACATCAAAAACGTACGGAAATTGCGAGTTGAAATAGGGTCTCAAATAGTAATTACTAAGTTAGAGGTATCAATCAGGAGTGGCAATAGTCCGAAGGACACACAGTTGTTGTTGGAGAACCTATTACCAAAAATGAAATCCCTCAAGATACAAGGACTTGCTTTAAATTATAACGATGAAATATTTGGAATCGTACCTATTAAGCAATTCATAAATGTTTATAATAACTTGAAACGAAAGGACGGCGAAGATTCGACAATTTTATTATTCACAGAGCCCACACGCATCACAGATAAAGATGAACAAAATAACAATTTATGAGTATCACAACTCACCGTTAGGAGGCCACTTGGGCATAGGAAAAGCAACTTGAGGGTAAAACAGAAATTTATATGGAAAAACATGGGAAAAATTATAAAAAGACACGTATTAAATTGTAAAGAATTCAAAATAAATAAACAAACTACACATATGAAAGAAAAACTAGTAGTAACGGACACACCAGGAAGTAGTTTTGAGGTAATCTCAATAGACACAGTAGGACCACTTAGGTACTCAAATCAGTTCAGGTACATATTGACCATACAAGACGATCTGACAAAATATATTATAGCTTGTCCAATCGAATCAAAAAATGCGAATACCATTGCAAAAGCAATAGTTAGAGAAGTATTTTTAGTTTATCGAAGTTTCAAGGTGCTCAAGTTATGTTATATGAAGTATGATGTATGTAATTTTTTTTAAATTCTAGCAGGTTTTTAGTACACCCTACCATTATCAAACGCTTGGTTCTATAGAAAGGAACCACAGAGTCTAAAATGAATTTCTTTTAAATTTCTGCACAGATGACGAATGAGACACATGAATCCCATACTTTTGTTTCGCTTACAACACAACACCTCATGTAGATACGGGATATACACCGTTCGAACTAATTTCAGGTCTTTTAACCACCCTAAGAAAAAAACGCATAAACAATACATTTATTTAAAAGTGTAATAAATACTAAACATTAAACTGGCGACCCCGTTAAAAATTTTATTACTATGCTGCAAATTTGCGATCATTTTCTTAATTACAAGAAGTCGCCATTATGTACAACAATCATCTCGATAGAAGACAGCAAACGTCCTAATACAAGCGCCAACGACGATAACATTCCGCCGGAGCCAACAGCTGCCAGCGTTTCTGCAGTATATGTCCGTTTGCTTGTGCCACAAATGTCTAGCACCAACATCGAAACGTGGTTCATTACGATGAATTTTTGGTTCACGGCATCAGGAATCAACGCCGACAAACAAAAAACTGCCAAAATACTGGCAGCATTAGATCCCAACTTAATGTAACAATTGCCGGATGTGATTGCCACGTTACCGCAAGTGGACAGGAATGAGTACGTGAAATCAAAAATCATTAAGCATTTTGCCGTCAGCGAACAGCGCCGCACAGTCGCACATTTGAAGAGATGGCGGTTAAAACTCTTAAAAACAATTTTTTTTGTGACACCGATTTAATTTTTTTTTTATATAAAAGTAAACACATTGGAACCTCGAAATCCAGAAATTTAAGTTTTTATTTCGATTATTTCTCTTCGAATAGGGTTGAAATTCAAAATATTTTAGAAAATTTTTGAAGTTCAAGTGGGCATAACTTATTGGTTTTATATATTTTTGGAAAAAATTTTTTTCTTCACACAATATCATTTCTTAACTTATAAAATAGTTTAAAAAAATCGTGCCTTACTTTGCTCGAGTCCCAGATTTGGGCATTACAATAAAGGTCTAAAATATACCCAAATCTCGATGTTCAGTGGAACGCAACTTTTTTTCTGCGAAAAACTTCTTAAAATGACTTATAACGTGTTATAGTACGTACTTTAAGCTTATTTTTTAAATTTATATTTGCGTCTCTAGGAACTACAATGATTTTACTGCTTGCATGTCGGATATTTTAGGTATGGGAGTGCGGTATACATGTGTTTGTGTGTGTATTGTGTGTGTTTTTCTTTTTTTTTCGAAGAAGTTTTATTAATGAAAAGGGTATAATAAAAGACTGTTATTACAATGCATTAAATGCATTTTTGTAATTTAGGCCATTAAAAAATGTATAGTTACATATAAGCGGGGGTAGGTACATGAGTTGTTGTATTTTTGGACTGATATATTCGACCTTTTGTTATAACTTTATTGTGTACACAGGTAGCTGCTGCTCATATAAAGGTTAAAATACGATAGACACATCAGGTTTTCTTGAAATAACAAAAGAGAATTGAAGTAACTTCTTCTTTCCTCTCTCTCTCGTTTAAACACATACCTGCTTCAAGAAAATTTGATGTGTATAAAAACAGACAAAATTAATAAAGACTATCAGTATTATCAAAACGATGGCTAAGTTCAGTTATAACGATCTTGCTAAAATTTATTTTGAACAAAAAAACAAAAACGATGTTATATTACATATTTTAAAAGACCCTTATTTTGAGTTGTGCGACCATTTAAAAAAAAATTATAATTTTTTAACGCGATTAAATAAACGGTATAATGAATGTCAGAAATAAGGAAAAAATGTTTAACTGCAACAAACAATGGCTTACAAGCGAACTTGTATTTGAAAGCCTACCAAAACCAGCTAATGTGGGCCGACCTGCCAGACCAGTTGAGGAGTGTAGTGAAAGGTCCCGAAGACGAAAGCTGCAAAGCATTAATGAAGAAATTTCTCAAGAAATAATTAAAGATACGTTTTTCCATCAACTAGGACCAACAAAAAATAAAACTAAAAAAATTGATATAATAGAAAATGTAATGAGCGAGCGAGCGAAAGTTAAGACTAAAAACAAATAACATTAATTTTGAGCCATCTACTAGCAAAGAAACCGATATTGACATATGGAAAAACGAAATACCTTCCTCAAAAAAATATTGCAGACCAATTAAATTTGATTTTAAGAAGGAAACGAAGGATGTAATATTAGAAGAAGTATCTAAACTTAAACAACAAATAGATAAACTTCAACCGATAACTTTGTTACTTAACGATCAAGAGATTCAAATAAACTATCAAATGTTACTTACAATGATTGATGGAAAAGTTGCACAGGCCATAACAGAAACAAAATCATCTTCGAGCTGTGTTATTTGCAAAAGAAACTGCAAGCCAATTAAGTCAACTTCCAACAGAAGACACTACTTTCCAAGAAGCCTATGAGTTTGGCTTGTCCCCACTCCATGCTAAAATTCAATTTATGAAACACATATTAAAGCTAAGCTGTGATTTAAATTTTAAAGGATCAGTACGAAATAATGACGAAAATAAAGCCAAAAGAGAGGGAAAAAAGAAACACGTACAAGACAAATATTTAGAATTGGGTTTACTGATCGATCAGCCAAAGCAAGGAGAATGAAACACAAATGATGGTAAAACAGCAAGAAAATTTTTTTCTGATCCTGAAACTGCTGCAGCTATTACAGGAGTAGATTTTTAATTAATAAAACGCTACAAAATCATACTGCAAGTAATATCATGCAATAAAAAAGTAAATGCAAGAAAATTTGGTCAGTATGCTAATGAAACAGCGAAACTATACAACGAAAAATATGATTGGAGGAATATGCCATCGACAGTCCATAAAATACTATATCATGGGGAAAACATTATTCAACACAATATGCTGCCGATTGGAGATCTTTCTGAAGAAGCGCAAGAAAAAAGGAACAAAGATTTTAGATATTTTCGCGAGCACAATACAAGAAAGATATCTAGATATAGTACCAATGAAGACCTCTTTAATATTTTACTGTGCACTTCTGATCCATATATCTCCAGCATTCGACAAAAATGGAATTCCACCCCCATGGAATTGGACAAAGACGCCAAGCAGCTCATTAAAGATGAACAGGAGACATACTTAGATGAAATTTTCACTAAGACAGTTAAATAAAAAATGTATTCTATGCAAATTAACATAAAAATTAGAGCAAAAAAGCACAATAAATATTGAAAATTTATAAAAGAAATTTTATTTTATTTGGAATAAAAAGATTTTCTTAGAATTTATGGTAAAACCTTTTTTCGAATATGGATCTCCTACATATCTGTTATGGATTCACGTTTAAAATATATTTAAATTGTTCATATAATGATAACATTTAAAGCTGTCGAGCTTACATTTGTTAGTGAATTATGATCACCAAATAAATATTACATCAGTATTAATATATTTAAAACAATTAAGAGCTTCAAACCCGTATTCTAAGTGGTCCATTGGAGAAGAAGGCTAAAGGTCAAAATAAAATGGAACCGGGTGGATGGCTTAGTTAAGTATGTAATTTTTTATTTCAGTTAACGTTACTTTTTATAAAATGCAATGTTAAATCACTACATTCACAAATTTATTTTTTAAGGCCGATAATACCTATATTTTTAAAAGTAATTTTTCAATCATATATAAGTGTACTTTAATAATGCCCGATTTTAAAGTTAATATATACATTAAATTGAAGCACAAGATGTCTTCTATTCAACGAAAAAATTTCATTAAAAATTTTCAACCCAGTCAAAAGTTATAGAATTTTGACCGCCAACTCACAAAATGTGCCACTGTGCGCCGTCTAAATCGGCTTTTATCCAAGCTGCCACTCGGTGACAATAAACCATGCGAATTAGATTTCGAGATGAAAAGATTGGCCGGAAATACAGTAGGGCATGCAGCTTTAACAAGATTGTGGGTCAAACGTTTGCCAGATTTTGCACAACCAGTAGTAGCAGCTTCTTCAGGTACAGCTGCAGAGTATACAAACATTTTCGATTCCGTAATAGATGCTGTGGCCCTAAATTACGTTAGTCAGGTGTAAACCATAAGAGCAAACGAAATCAGAAATTATGAACTGCCGTCATCGAACTAGGCAAAAAGCTTGACCAGTTTACAATGCGCTCACGTTCGCGATCAACCCGTAGGTCAACAGCACCACGTGGCAGATCACAAAGCCGATCTAATTTTCCCAACAACTCAACAGACAAATGTTGGTATCACAAAAAATATGCCCGCAATACAAAAAAAAAAAAATTTTGCAGCCGGTGCAGGCATAGAATACGTAATGCTCACGCGGTCACCTCGACCAGAGTGTCAACGCCGCAGCAACTTGAAGGGCAAGTGAAGTCTCCCAGCGAAGATTCTTCAACCGGACGCCAAATTTTTGGCCTATAGTGTTGCGTGGTCGTTTGTGTGGGTACATAAAAACAGGGAGTTATGTTGTTGTCTTGCTCAAAATAATCAGACGATGGTGAGCACAGTTACCGTGAGAACGGATAGATAATCGGTAGTGAAAGGCAAGACCCCCTTGATCACCTAAGAAAATGAGGACTGGCTGGCCGAAGTCTGCTTAGATTATACAGGTATATTAGGAAATCATCGGCGGGAACATAAGACATTAAGAACTGTCCGGCCGAGACTTAATTAACTTAAAGGTTTTGTAGTTGCGAGGCGAGATATTCCAAAACCCCAAAGTTCATAGGCAAGACAAGAAATATCACCAAAACCTGTAAAAGAACCATGCGATATTAGTCATTGGATCTAGACAGTAGGGAACGACAATTTATATAGTTGCCCGTAAATGATACTCGACAAAGAACTAGTTCATCCATTATATCCCCTGTAAAATAAGATGAAATAAATATCAAAATATTAGACGTAAATTACCTCGTGTCCTGGTTGTTGGATGTCTATATAATAAATACATGTAATCGATTGTTTTCTTTTTACCCAGCTGTTAATTTATGCATATAAGTGTTACCAAATTCGATGAACAATAGTAGCATCGAACATGTTGGAAAAAAAGATAACAAACGGCAAGTGGGAAATGTTAACAGAAAACATAACTGTTGGGAAAGACAAGAAGGGGGAAATGCGATGGTTGGATGTTAAAATAGGGGTGGGGGAATCAGAATTCAAGAATGCAAGGAATAACAATAAGTAATGTGTTTATTGGAAGGCGGGAGTAGAAAAAGGAAGAATTATATAGTCATTGGAACAAGAGGTTAGTTTTGTTTCATGTCTGGTGATGTTAACCTGTGTGAACTGTATAAAGCCATTTTGTGGATCAGATTCAGAAAAACCACCGGCCAGCACAGAATTACATATTGTTCCAAACAGAAATTTTAAGTATTGTGTAAGGCTTTCAAGGAAGCCATTTTAATAGTGGAAAAAAAGTAATAAAGTTAGCTTCATGGATAATTTCAACAAACAAAAATAAAAGGGAATAAATTGAGAATACTTACATCCTCCCCGAGAAAGTTTTTTTTTAATTAATTGAAATTCGGGATCTTAGAGATTTGGAGGATAAACTAAATTCTCTGGCAGCCTTTTAATTTGTGTTCTGGGTAAATACTAAAGTCGTGAGGCAACAAGGAATAGAGCTCCAAAGCCGATTAATTTTTTTGGGAGCAAGATAAGTGCGGCCGGAAAAATGATTGGTGAAAAACAGCTAAGTAAAAAAAATTAAATAAATTTATTTAACTAAATACACATATCGATTCAAAAATGTGGTAAATACGCACCGTTCATGACAAAAACATAAGTCCCAGATGACACCATTTTTTATTTCTTTTTTTTATATAAAACAATAATATATAAAACGTTTTGTAAGAATTGAAGTGTTCGAGTGTACGTCTTTTGTGTTAGGTTATAATTTAGTATTGGTTATTTTAGTAAGTAAAACAGTGGAAACAAAGGTATTTGCATACATTTTGAGATTGGTGTTAAAAAAAATAAATAAAAGGAAGAAAAGAAAAAGAGTTCACAATAGCAATCGTCGTAGCCGATTTGATTTTGTTTAGGTGTGGTGAAGTTCATACACACTAACTACAGTTGATTGAGCTCACTCAGGTGTAGGATAATACTTACCATTAGACTAGTTTTTATATCCCGGAAATAGACGACATTGTGGATTAAAATTAATTTGATTTTTTCCATAGCCGTGTGAAGATTTGTGTGGCATTCCGTTAATGTACTTGCATACTTTGTTTCTAGCTAAGTAGCATAAGTCAGTGTTAGATAGGTTTAAGTATTTATTTTTAATAGCGATAAGCTTTGTACTTGAGAAAAATCTAACTGAAAAGAGAAAAGTAAAGAAATATTAATTTTTAACAATTCTGAAAAAAAGATAAAAATCCTCCTGGAAACAGGGTTCGCTTAATATAATTTTTAATAATTCCCAAACTTTGATAGACGACAACAAAAGAGAGAAATCATTAGAGAATAAGGAAACAAAACTAAATTTAGATATAAGTAAGTTTAAGAATAAATTTAAAATAAATACTTATGTGAATGTTTAAGTAGAAAATATGATGGCTTAAGAAATTAATATGGATTTCTGGTGATTGATAAGTGCGACTGAAGAGGCAGTGTAAGGGGTCATAAGAGACATATACAAGTAGGATGATTAGTTGACCATGGAAGGGCGGGGCGGTTGGAGGTTTACATCTTCTTCCCATTTCCAGACATGTTGTGTTGTAAGTAGTGTAAATTTTTTTTTGCTGTAGTAATTTAATTGTCTACGTCTCATGGGCTAAAATGAGCGAGGGATCACACCAGAGAAGTAGCCGTATTGAGCTAGTCGGCAATTCATTTTAGCGCCAAAATTTGGTCACGTAACAATGTGGCGCTCAATCGAAAGGCTTCTGCGTTTCACGCCAAAAAATTATATAGAAGCTTATGTGTGTATGTAATCAAAACACAGTGTCATAGAATATTAGGGAAGCGCAATAGACTAAATAAGTTGATAATTTGTGGAGAAGTATTTATAGTTTCCTTGTCGTAGCCGTTTGTGTCTAAAGCAAATACAAATGTTGTACGGAAATGGGACTTTGAACTTAAACTCTTAAATTGTAACTGCCCCAGTACATTGGGTATAATTGTAGTCCATAGAAATATCTTTTCATAATTCCATCTGTTCTGATTTGTCTCCAAAATAGTTTTGTTTTAGTTTTTCTTTGAAGTTAGGAATAGCGTGACAGCACAATACTTGAACGATATCCGCTTTAAACGTAGTTTAAAGGTCGTAGTATCGGAGGGTTGAAGCTAGTTTGCGAGGATATTCACAGGCATACGATGTGAAAATTTCCACCTAAGCATTTTGAAGTATTCCTGATTGTCTTCAAATTTATTTGCAGCGTGTCAATGGAACTGCTTTTGTATAAAACAACCAGATCAAAAATAATCGCTTCACGCCAAGCATCAGCAATCCTTGAAAGACCAAAGAACAATTTAATAGAAGAAAACATTTATAATTTATTTAAAGAAAACATTTTTTTTTTTTAATACATATATTTATTTATTGTATCTTCAAATATGAACTAACAATAATTATTCAAATCTTAAATCTAAATATAATTAATTAGGCCCGACCAGTGTCGGACATAAACTTAGTGATAGTTATTAATAATACATAAGTAGTGATAAGCAAAAACAAAAGTATTTTCAAGCAGTTTCTTCTGGAGTGTTGAGTATTAGAGCCCTTGTGTCCCTCTTTTTTAAGCGGATGTGACCAGTAAAATTCAAGATATTACGAGCAAGCGGATTAGGATGAGACTCGAGTTTTGTAAGATATTTGCCTGCGTATTTTGCAATTTCTTCAGTTACTTGTGGCATATTCAAATCACGATGTAAATTTGAATTTCTTATGTACCATGGAGCCGATGTTATTATCCGTAAAATTTTGTTTTGCCTTTGTTGAATTTTTTCTATATTTGAAGCTGAAGCAGTACCCCATAGCTGAATTCCGTAGCACTATATAGGTTTTAAAAGCGACTTGTATATCAAAAGTTTACAATCTAGACTGAGGGTTGAATTTCTACCAATCAGCCAATGTATCTGAGTTAGTTTAAGTTTCATCTGCGTTAGCTTAGAGTCAATGTGGTGTTTCCATGTAAGCCTTCGATCAAGGTGTATACCAAGGTATTTCACTTGTAAATTTTGAGGAACAATTTGATTATTGATTGTAATGGGGGAACAAGTTTCTTTTCGTAGGGTAAATGTTACCTGAGCACACTTCTGTTCGTTTACCTTTATTCTCCACCTGTTTAACCATAGTTCTAGCTGGGTAATATGTTTTGCTGAAGATATCGGGAAGCCTCGTGAGGGTTTTCGTGCATACTAAGGCATGCTGTATCATCGGCAAATGTAGATGTGTGAATATTATTGCTCAAAGGCATATCACAAGTATAAATCAAATACAAAACTGGCCCCAGTATACTCCCCTGTGGCACACCGGATGAGATTTTTTCAGGCATACTCATAATGTCTCCTACCACAACAGTGAATTTCCGGGCAATAATGTAACTTTCCAAAAGATTTAGAATGTTTATTGGTAAGTAAGTCTTTAATTTTAAAATTAGGCCTTCATGCCACACTTTATCAAATGCCTGAGAAACGTCAATAAACAGCGCAGATCAATACTTCTTTTCTTCAAAAGTTTTTCGTATAAATTGAACCAATCTATGAGTTTGTTCAATGGTGCTATGCTGACTTCTAAAACCAAATTGATGGTCCGGTATGCACTCATTATCAGTTAGAATTGGGGACAATTTTATCATGAGTAACTTTTCAAAGAGCTTTGACATTGTTGATAGTAAACTTATTGGCGTGTATGACTCAGCCTTGGTAAGATCTTTGCCTGACTTTGGAATCATTTTGACCTTGGCAAGCTTCCAGAGGTGTGGATAATACTCCAGTTGTAAAATGGCATTAAAAATGAATAACAGGATGCTAATTGCAATACGAGGCAACTTCATCAACATCTGATTACTAATTTCATCAATACCTGGAGCTTTCTTTGGGTTGAGTTCAGCAATAAGTTTTTGTACCTCGTGCATCTTAAATTTTAAGGTGGATGCTGGTGTGACATCGAGGTTTTCCAGATAATTTTTAAGAGATGCAGTTCTTTCAGATGCAAGCAAGTCTTGGGGTCGTTTAGTGCCCTCTTTAAACCTGATTTTATGTTGTGTTGATCTGTGTTGTTGCCATTCCCTTCTAGATCTTCTTTTTTCACATACGAGACGTTCAATATCCGTACAATAAATTATATTAAACCCAGTCTGCGGATGGGAGGTAGTGGCATGTTCAGCAGCCTGTTTAATATTTACATTAAGGTTGGCAATATTAGATTCAATATCATCGGGTGTTCTTAGCGTAATATTTTCTGTGCAATGAGTACTAAGATATTTTTTGAATCCCAGCCAATTAACACGATTTATCATCTTCAAATAAGGATGAGGTAAGTCACTTCTTAATGGGCTACAAATTGAAACGATCGTGGGAGAGTGGTCGGACAAGAGATCTAGAGAAGCTTCAACTTGAATTAAATCCCTAGAAATATTTTTCATGACGCCAAAATCTATAACATCCGGAATTTTTTGTATGTCAGTAGGCCAGTAAGTGGGGTCTCCACTTGAAATGACGTCCAAGCCCATTTTTGAAATTGTATTGAACAAAGCTCTTCCTCTAGGTGTAATAAGGCGCGAACCCCAGAACGTATGTTTGGCATTATAGTCCCCAGCTGCTACGAAACAAGGGCCAAGAGATTTGAAGAAATCCTCGTATTGATCTTCAGTAATTGGGAGTAAATTGATGATATTACAAAATTAGTGCAAAAATTTTCAATACAAATATTCGTTGCATGTAGATGTTCTTCAGAAATGTTGGCAATAATATAATGCTTGAGTCTTGACCTTAGTAGAATTGCTGATCCACCGCATGCTCTTCCTCTTGGGTCCTTTGAATCATATAAGGTGTAGCCAGAAATTTTAAAAATACTTCTCGAAGTCAAATGAGTCTCTGAGACCAACATTATGAGGAAGTGCTCAAGTTCATTTTTATGTTGGCGAATGCCGTTTGCGTTCCAGAAACATATTTTTAACGTGTTCATGGTTTGTTAACTAATGCTTGAAGCAGTGTATGCTGCATTCGCAGCATTTCTTGCATCATGCTAGTGATATTTGTTGTAAAATTATTTATAGTTTGCACCAGATTATCAATAGTAGCTTCAAGGCGATTGAAATTAAAGCTTGAGTTTGTATTTGTTGAATTATTTGGTGGTGAAACATTTTGAGTAGGAATAAAATTTGTCTTAGCAGCATCGGCATACGATACACGGGAAGTAACTGGTTGGCTCACTTGCGCAATAGAGGCGGATAAAGTTTTTGCTGATTGGGCTGGAGCTAATTTAGGTTTTTGCCCCATAGTCTGTTTGACGAAAGAGTACACAGGACAACCTCTGTAGTTAGCGGTGTGATTACCTCCATAATTGCTGCATTTTTTATCACTTTGATTTTTTGGCTTATTGCAACTAGCAGTGCCGTGTAATTCGCCGCACACAACACAAACAGTAGGTAAATTGCAGTAAGTTTTAGTATGGCCATATTCTTGACAATTATGGCACTGTACGGGTCCAGAACGCTTATGTGGTTCTTCAACTGTTATTTTTCGGTATAAAAGATATTTTAGATTATAAATTGGGTGCGTCTCATTTTTTCTCAATTTTATATCATTTGGCTCCAGTTCAACGCGAAATAGAGGTTGGGGGATCTTTTCCCTATTTATTATGTTCGATACATTTTTTACCTTAAATCCCTGGAGGACGAGTGCATCTTTTATTTCTTCGGGAGCGACATAGGAATCTATGCCCTTCAATACGATCTGCAGACCTTTAGCACTCTTGAGCTGATATGTGTAGAAATTTGTTTTACTTTTTTCAAATTCAGAAACCATTGTGCGAAAATCTTTTTCTTCATAAGTTTGAATTTTCGTTTCATCAATGCTACAACGTTTTATTGGAATAATGTGAAATTTATTCTCACCAATTACCGAAATTAATTTTTTAATAAGAGCGTTTGAGTTTTTTTCTCTTAAATAGATTGGTGGCGGCTTGGAGCTTTTGTTCGCAGATTCAGCGGGTTTGTCGTTGTCATCTTGCAATATTTTAAAACGGTTTTGGCGATTAGTAGATGATGCGCTGTTATCCCTAGAGATCTTTGGAGCAGATGAAATTTTAGAAGATTTTGGGCTTCGCCCGCGCTTTACTACAGTTATATATCTGTCCATTCCGACTTGGACCTTGGGTTTTTGGCTACTCTTATCTATAGTGAAAACAGGGTTAAGTGATGACCACGAGCCCGAAGCGGATGATATCGCTGAGTTAAATGTAGAGGTACTAGGCAACGGTAATGTTAACGAATCAGTAGTTGGCATTGGACAAAGCGAAGTTGATCGCTGACGAAAATGCGGCTTAGCCGTTAGAGAAAGTCTATCATCAGATTTTTTATTTTTATTGTTTTTATTAAGAGCTTCAGAACTCACAGTAAGTCTATTATCAGATTTGTTATTTTTATTGTTATCATTGAGAGCATCAGAACTCACAGTAAAATAGGCATTTCTGCCGTTATAACTCACTTCACAATTATTTGTTTTTGAGGTACTCATATAGAGTATTCCTCAAGGATACTTTGTCTGTGTTTTTTTGTTTACGGTTTTTTTTTGTTTTTGTTATTTCTATATGTAAAAAAATTAGCAAAGCAAAAAAAAAAAGCTTATTTATCAAAGTTAATATCTACTAAGAATATTTTTTTGTATGATTTTTTTTTTGTTTAGTATGTATGTAAGAAAAATTCCGCTATTACGTCTGTTCACTATGAAGGTACAACGAGGAAAGAAAATATTTAAAAAAATTTTTTTTTGTCTTTTGTTAGTTGAACGTATATATTTAGTTAGTCAGATATAACAATATATTATTTTTTTACGTGCTTAGTTTTATAATTAGTGCTTTTATTGATTTTATTTAACCGATTCTTTTAATTTTTTTTTTTGCATGTGTATTTAGCGTTTGTATATTAGTCATTTGTGATCATTAATCATTTATTTTATTTATTAGAATATTGCGTATAGTCCAACGATTTAAGCTTTTAATTATACGATTTTTTTGGTTTTTTTTATTTTGTGATCAGAGACCCTTTTGTGTGTGGAGACCCTTTTGTAGTCTTGTGGTGGTTAATATTCCTGTTTTTGGTGTTGTGTACTTACTGACGTGAATATCGGATTTGTCATAATAGGAATTCTAACGGCTAGAAGATTATGAATAGAGAGACTAGATCTAAACCAGCCAACAGAAAAAGAACCATGCAACCACAGTTTAATATAAGCAAATCCTTAACTCATGCTTCACCCAAAAGAGCAAAAATTAGTCAACAAAAAGTCAGGATGAGACAGAGCGTAGAAAACGTAGACTTCAAAGTATTTGATCTATCTAATTATATAAATGTAGGTGCACGGGGAATGATATCTGTTGAAAATATAACACCTCAAGTTAGAGATATGGTAGTTGATGAGGCAATGCAGGTACAAAGAGCATTAGAAGATAAAGTGAGAACAATGGTTCAGAATAAAATGTCAGAGATGAGAAAATATATATCAGGCTTGAACGATCACATAATGAATTTGACAAGAATGGTACAGAACTAACAAACTCGTGTTTTACAGGATTCATCAGAAAATGCACCAACAAATATCCGACCAGTAGTCGAAGCTAGGGTTAGCAGGCGAATGCCATCTGAAAACTAGTCCGATGGCAGTGGTGGGATGAATACCGCCTGCCATGTAATTAACTCCGGTGTTAGAGATTTATTACCAGCTCCGCTTTCACATAATATTGAACAGATTCGCATACGAATGGATAAATTAGGTATCGGTTTTGATAAAATTTCGGGACATATAAGTGTGGATGATTTCATATTCCATTTGGAACACCTGCAAAGGCATTACTAGATCCTGTGGGACGAGATTTTGCGCGATTTTCACCTTTTAGTTTCTGGATCTGCTAGAGAATGGTACTGGCTCTTTATAAAAATACAAGGGGCTTTAGACTGGCCAGGACTGCGTCATGCATTAATAATTCAATTTCAATGCACGAGGTCGAATTTTGAAATTATGAGAGACCTTGTAGAACGTAAACAGCAGCCTAGTGAAACTATAGACAATTACTTCCACATCATGAACCAAATACCATCCAAACTTGTTCCAGCAATATCAGAATATAGTATGATAAAGATCATGAAAAGAAATATTAAAGAAAGTCTCGGTCAATAATTTACCCTATATCAGTCTCATCAGTGGAGCAACTTCGGACAGAATGCCATGAAGCAGAGCGATACTTCCCCCGAAGAGAAGTTAAAAATATACCACTACCACGTAACCAACGCTACATCAATGAAATATATGAGGAGCAGTGTGAATCAGCAGACGAGTCAGACACGAACGTAGATGAAGTCGCGTCAGCAGAGTCGCAAGGGAAACAACTTGTTTTGTGTTCGAACTGTAGAAGTCCCCGTCATATATTTATTGCCTGTCCAGTCACGGAACGAAGTATATTTTGTTACAGGTGCGGCAAACCTAACGTAATTACGCCGAAATGTCAGTTGGGAAACTGGAATCGCGGCTTGGGATCGAAGGGGAAACCAGGCCAGATAGAAAAATCTGCCTCTTCAAAAAAATAAATAAAGAAAATACGACGGGATCGAATATGGTGGGCAGTCAGACTTTCGTACCTGGGATGAGACATAATCTATCAGTACAAGTCAGGCAAGAGAATTGCGATAGGGTTTGTAATCGAATATTTGGTACAGATGCAAAATCGGAATTTGTTTGAAGGCGAATTAGAAAAGTTAGGGAGAAATTTGCGAAAAAGAAAATGATGAAACCTATAATGGTGGAAACATTGAATAGGGCAACATTTATAAAAAACGACAATCGAGTGTTTGCTAAGGTAAATATAGACGGGATAAAAATTAAAGGATTTTTGGATACTGGAGCTTCAGTTAGCCTTTTAGGCCTAGAAATTTCTCCGATGTGGACCAATGTGAAACTGTCAGTGGTCGGCATCACAGAATATTAGGAACAGTAAATGTATCCATATCCTACAAAGATCAGAAAAAGGATATACTTCTATATCTTTGTTCAGACTTGGAATAAGCCTTATACTTTGGGATAGATTACTGGAGGGGATTTGGTTTGGCACCGGAATTAGTTGGGGTGGAAGAAATAAGTATTAAAAAAATTTAAGAGGATTTCGTTGAAAAAAGAGTGATTACAGAATGAAACCACATAGCTTGACCCAGGAGCAACAACAAGAATTAGAGAACGTTATTACGGGTTGTGATTCATTCGAGGAGAAAGGGCTAGAATTAACAAGTTTAGAAAAACACAGTATAAAATTAGTTAAGGGATCAGTTCCCGTGAAAGATCGGTATTACCCGATATCACCAGCAGTTCAACAGATAACGTATCAGGAAATAGACAAAATCTTAGAGCTCAAAGTAATTGAACCTAGTAATAGCCCCTGAAGCAATCGTACGACCGTAGTTAGAAAGCCAGAAAAAAATCGTTTCTGTCTAGATGCCAGGAAATTAAATAAGTTAACGATTAAGGATGCATATCTGCTACAAAATATTGATGGAATTCTCAGCAGAATCGACGAAACCCATTTTATAAGTAGTGTCGACCTTAAGTATGCTTTTTGGCAGATTGAGTTAGATTACGAAAGCCAACCCTAAACAGCGTTTACTGTGTCTGGTAGGCCATTATATCAATTCCGAGTAATGCCCTTCGGCTTATGTAACGCGGCGCAAAGATTATGTAGGGTGATGGATAAAATCATCCCACAATAACTAAAAGATAACGTATTCAAGTACTTAGACGATCTGTTGAGCATATCCAGCAAATATAAGCAATTAAAGAAATTCGGCTGCCTAAATTTGTGCCGGAAGCTAGAAGTTTCTTAGGAACTACCAGGTGGTATAGGCGGTTCATAAAAAAGTTTGAACTTAAAAAGTCCAAAAAATTTACAATGACCGCTGAGGCTATTGACGCTTTCGAAAAATTAAAAAAAACTTTGACATCCGCCCCGGTACTACGTCACTCTGATCTTTCGAAACGCTTTTATGTGCAGTGCGACGCATCAGATTATGGAGTGGGAGTTTTGTTGTGTCAGCTAAACGCAAAAAACGAAGAACACCCAATAGCGTTTTATTCACAAAAATTGAATCAGTGAATTATACGGTGACAGAGAAAGAATGTCTGTCTGCAGTCTTAGCAGTTCGCAAATTCAGGTCATATATAGAGATGATGCCATTTACCATAGTGACTGATCATGCCAATCTTAAATGGCTAATGGCTTTGAAACACTTGAGCGGCAGACTCGCCTGGTGGTCTTTACAATTACAGGCCTTTGATTTTAGTATTGAGCATCGCAAAGGAACAGAAAATTTAGTGGCAGATATGCTATCGCGAGTGCCGGCAGACAATATAGTACAAGCAGTATATACGGAAGAATTGTTAGATTATGAAACACTGGAGTTTGAAAGTGAGGAGAACATAAGCCTAATAAATGAAATTGTAAGCAATAAGGATATACTACCAGATTTGAAAGTGATTGATGGTAAAATATACAAAAAAAGTACCCGTAGTCATGATGACGTGGAATTGCCGTGTAAACTTTGGATTCCCGCGAATTTGACACACGCTCTGATAGATAGAGCACACACAAAAATAACTTCTGCGCATGGTGGTATAGCGAAAATGCTCGAAAGATTACAAAGATCGTATTATTGGCCTAAAATGGCATATCAAAATGTCAGATTTGCAAGGAAACAAAATCAGCAAATATCAATATGATGCCTGAAATAGGATGGGAGATTGTCACCGAAAGACCTTTCCAAAAGTTGTACGTAGATTTCCTGGGAAAATATCCCTGATCAAAAAACGGGAACTGCTACATCTTCATAGTTGTGAACCATTTTTCGAAATTTGTATTTTTAAAAGCGATGAGAGAGGAAACTACAACGAACGTTGTAAAATTCCTGGTGCAGGAAATTTTTAAAAAATTTGGAGTTCCGGAAATTATCCACACTGATAACGGTTCCCAGTTCATCTCGAAAGGATTTCAATATGTGATAGGATCGTATAGAATAAAGCATTTAAAAACAGCAGCTTATTCACTACATTAATTAGGGCATTTTTAAAAGATGATCAAAGAGATTGGGATTTATATCTCCCTGAAATAGAATGCGTCTTAGGAACGTCAGTGTATTCCGCAGTGGAGTTGACTATAAGTTAGCTAGAAGGCTTGAATCACTAGCCGATCATGAAATAATTCGGTTAGATAGAAAAGATCGATTAGAAATTGTACGCGAAAGCATTAAAAAAAATATGCATGATGCATACCAAAAAAGTGCCAAAAGGTACAATAAAAGGGCAGGAGATATAATGTTAAGACCTGGACAAGAAGTATATCGTAGTAATACTGTATTAAGCGACTTTGGGAAAAATATAAATGAAAAATTTTGGCGAAAATTCATTAAATGTCGAGTGCTTAGGCCGATCGGAAATAGCATGTACAAGTTACAGGGTAGACCTATTGGGGCATTTTACTCTAAAGATATAAAATTATAAAAGTACAATGTTTAGATTATACGAACTGTGATACTAGACTTTAGCTGTTATATTAGATTAAACAGCTGTGATATTAGAGTAAGTTTTAGTTATAGTAATTTTACATATCTATTTCTTACGAATTGACCACTGATTATTCTTAAAGTAGCTGATTTTTGTTGTAGTTGTATGATTAAATAGAGCACGTTGCATGTTGTGTCCCTGTAGAGTGATATGTATATGTAGCCCGGCTTTTGGGTTCAGGGTGTGGGAGTTCCCCACGTTGGGCCAGGGAGTGCTATACACACCGTCTTTGCCCAATGTCTATTAGCAATGCCCGAGTTTTGTTGCGTGTCCGTTTGTGAGGGTACATAAAAACAGGGAGTTATGTTGTTGTCTTGCTTAGAATAATCAGTCAATGGTGAGCACAGTGACCGTGAGAATGGACAGACCAATATTTTGATCGGTGAAAGGCAAGACCCCTGTGATCACCTAAGAAAATAAGCACTGACTGGCCGAGGTCTGCATTGATTATACAGGTAGATTAGGAAATCATCGGCGGGCACATAAGACATTAAGAACTGTCCGGTCGAGACCTAATTAACTTTAGAAGGTTTTTGTAGTTACGAGGCGAGCTTTTCCAAAACCCCAAACCTTTCTCCGGCTCATTAGGCAAGACAAAAAATATCACCAAAACCTGTAAAAGAACCATGCGATATTAGTCATTGGATCTAGACAGTAGGGAACGACACTTTATATAGTTGCCCGTAAATGATACTCGACAAAGAACTAGTTCATCCATTATATCCCCTGTAAAATAAGATGAAATAAATATCAAAATATTAGACGTAAATATCCTTGTGTTCTGGTTGTTGAATGTCTATATAATAAATACATGTAATCGATTGTTTTCTTTTTACCCAGCTGTCAATTTATGCATGTAAGTGTTACCAAATTCGATGAACAGTAGTAGCGTTTTAATTTGTGTTCTGGGTAAATACTAAAGTCGTGAGGCAACAAGGAATAGAGCTCCAAAGCCGATTAATTTTTTTAGGAGCAAGATAAGTGCGGCCGGAAAAATGATTGGTGAAAAACAGCTAAGTAAAAAAAATTAAATAAATTTATTTAACTAAATACACATATCGATTCAAAAAGGTGGTAAATACGCACCGTTCATGACAAAAACATAAGTCCGAGATGACACCATTTTTTTATTTCTTTTCTTATATAAAATAGTAATATATATAAAGTTTTGTAAGAATTGAAGTGTTCGACTGTAGGTCTTTTGTGTTAGGTTATAATTTAGTATTGGTTATTTAAGTAAGTAAAACAGTGGAAACAAAGGTATTTTGCATACATTTTGAGATTGGTGTTAAAAAAAATAAATAAATAAGAGGAAGAAAAGAAAAAGGGTTCACAATAGGAATCGTCGGAGCCGGTTTGATTTTGTTTAGGTGTGTAAGTACTTGAATACTTTGTTTCTAGCTAATTATTAATAGCGATAAGTTTTGTACTTGAAAAAAATCTAACAGAAAAGAGAAAAGTAAAGAAATATTAATTTTTAACAATTCTGAAAAAAAGATAAAAATCCTCCTGGAAACAGGGTTCGCTTAACATAATTTTTAATAATTCCCAAACTTTGATAGACGACAACAAAAGAGAGAAATCATAAGAGAATAAGGAATGAAAAATAAATTTAAAATAAATAGTTATGTGAATGTTTAAGTAGAAAATATGATGGCTTAAGAATTTAATATGGATTTCTGGTGATTGATTAGTGCGACTGAAGAGGCGGTGTAAGGGGTCATCAGAGACATATGCAAATAAGATGATTAGGTGGCGGATAATAAATCGTAATGCTTAATGAAATCGGAGCCGATGATTGTTAACGTCAAGTCTGCCACTACGAACGTCCAATAAAATTCTCGGCGTAAAACAAGGTCAAGTTTAATTCCTTTTTCCCCACAAACCTTAATGGGAAATCCGTTTACGGCAAATAATGCAATGGTAGTTGGAATAATGTCAAAAGATTTTGGAGTTAGCGGCAACACGGAAACATCAGCACCACTGTCGACCCAAAAAATCTTTTTGTGCACTTGTCTTTTACCTGTTGCTATGTGACCGGATTTTGGCGCTAAAATGAATTGCCGACTAGCTCAATACGGCTACTTCTCGGGTGTGATCCCTCGCTCATTTTGGCTCACGGGACGTAGACAATTAAATTACTACAGAAAAAAAAATTACATTACTTACAACACAACATGTCTGGAAATCGGACGAAGATGTAAACCTCCAACCTTCATTGCTTCATTGACAGTAAATTTTTCTTTGTTAAAAAATAAATAATAAATAAACAAATTCAAGAAATTTATTATTCGACATATTGTCATTATTATATTGTAAGTGAAATTTATTTGCTGGAAGTTTGTGCATAAGATAAGAGGTTTGTGACTGTTTAAAATGTGTGGTTGAAGTCTACTGACGATTTGTTAAAGCAACAATGAAATGCATATAGACATCGCTTAGCCACCAGCAAATAAATTTCACTTACAATATAATTATGACAATATGTCGAATAATAAAATAATAATAAAATAATAAAAATAATAAAAATGAAATAGATTCATATTGAATAAAAATTATTTGCTGGGTTTTGTACGAGTTTCTGAGCCTTCTACGCTTATTTTGTTTTGTGATTTTCAAAAATATTATTATTTGTGAATTCTCAAATAGTTTTTGGAAGTTTGTGCATAAGATAAGAGGTTTGTGACTGTTCAAAATGTGTGGTTGAAGTCTACTGACGATTTGGTAAAGCAACAATGAAATGCATATAGACATCGCTTAACCACCAGCAAATAAATTTCACTTGACGTCCCAGACGACTTTTCCCATAAAAGCCAGCTATCGCTAAGCTAGAATTCGAGTTTCTTTTAAAAACAGGCATATGCCAGGCCTCTAAGAGCAACTGGTCGAGCACATTCTAAAAAAATTTACGGATCCAGGAGGACGTGCGGGGTCTATCGTGCCCTCACTGCACAAACTTTGCCAGATTGGTATCCTAAGTTTACCATACGTCCTTTTTTTAGAGGACAATCATCTATTTTAACTTGCTGTCATTTATAAAATTTGTGTCCTCTTTTCGTCATCTTTTTATTATCAGTTATCTTTTGACTTCTTTAATATTAAAGGAATGCTATATATATATATATATCGATGAAACAATGTATCCTCACTTTCGTTTGCATTTTCTAACTATCAACCAAGCTCCATATATGAATTTTTTTTTGTTTATTTTAGTTTTATAAGGAGGTTGACAGCTGCCTTATGGGCTTATAGCCATTTTACACTTACTCATATCTTTCATTTTTCGTGAATTTGGCAAGATGATAACATCTTCCCATATAAAATGCATAGAGAAAAAATTCAACATCTTTGCAAGATGTTCCTAACTCATTTTGTTCCACTCAACATCTTTCGACAGCTTGAAGTTAAGTGTGTATGCATGTCGACCCTTTGCTACACAATAGAGTCATAAAAAGTAATTTAATTCTAGGTAGTAATGCAGAATTAATCGTGAAATCGTTTTTCATGTTGTGCTAGAGTTCAATATACAATGTACATGAAAAACGATTTAACGATTAAGTCTACATTACTACCTGTATACATTGTATATTGAACTCTAGCACAACATGAAAAACGATTTAACGATTAATTCTGCATTACTATTTCTAGTTTTTCTATCTGAAACGAAATGACCGTCCTTTGAATCTCCAATTCATCCTATTCAGTCTGATTATTAATTGTCACATATTCGAAATAAAAATTTTTGTTTACCATATCGTATATTTTAGACAATTTAGTCAATTGTTCATCAAAACGTTAATTTATTTGAACCTGACCATTGGATTGTTCAATTACACTATGTGCATTACCTTTCACCATATCTAATCTTCTTCTTTTTATTTCTTGCCTGTCTTCATCGTCCATTGTTCCAGACAAATATTTCAGTCCCGTTCCTAAAATTTTAAAAAGTCCTGGTCTCTGTCTGTGTGGAATAAGTGTTTTCAGTGATGTCTTCAAATGCTGCAATTCTTGATTTATATAGTCGTCATCAATTGTATTATTTTCCAAGTTTTCTATGTAGTCTTCATACCTTGTAATATTAAATATATGTACAATGCTGTGATATTCTCTAATAAGGTGTTTTCTACCCAAAGCTACCACAGTGAATCCGTTTCCTACGCTGAGGTCCGTAAACTCAATCTTCTGAGCTTGTGTCGTCATTAGTGCAATTAGCAAAGTTAAGCAGATCATCCTCTTCAAGTGTGTCAGCAACATTGTCCTCAGCACGGTCAACCAAATCATGCAAAGAGCTGAAAGTATTCTTAGCTCGAATTAACTGATCTCTGTAAACGTTCTGATTTTTATTTCTATATCTTTTGTCAGTAATCTTCTTCAAAGCAACCCTTTCGTTTCTAGCTTCTGTCTTATGTGCTCTAAAATCACTTCTAAAATTCTCATTCACCTTCTGATCTTTTCTATATCTATTAAGGTATGTTAAAGTTTTCGTTTTTCTTGAGTCAATTGCATAATTAACTTTTTCATTTTCCATTGTATTATCCTGAAAATGAATTTCTATTAGTTTCTTACGAGTTGTCAAATGAAAGTTCGCTTGCACTGGCAAATCTATATTATAAACCATGCCAGATGTTTCTTCTCTCTTTTTTAAGATCCTGATATTCTTATTCAGGCTACTATAAAATCGCTCAACATCCGAATTGCCTGTGTGACGGTAAGGAGTAGTAAAATGGTATTCTACATTATTTTTTTCTAGGAAATCCGAGTGCCGAATTAAAACCGGGCTCATTATCCATAATTATTTTTTTTGGAGTTCTCATCAAATTAAAAAGCATAGTAAAGTGCTTAATGAAATTAAGTGGAGTACTCTCTTCAATCTTTTGTATAAGGGAATATTTCGAGAATTTATCTATCATCGTTATATATGGGTCTTTTGCGTCCAAAAACTATATATCGGCATGGTATATTCTGTAAGGTGCAGTAGGGGTTTCTGTCTTCTCAAAAAGAAGTTTAACAGGATTTCTTTTTATTTTATAATTGCAAATTTCACAATTATTTATAACTCTAGTTATTTCTTTTCTCATGTTTGGGTAATAATATTTTCTTTTCAATTCATAATATGTTTTATCAATTCCAGGGTGATTATTCTCATACTTACGATGTCTGATAATAATTTCTAACAATTTCTCTTTCTCTACATTCTGTAGTAGTGTATAAGTTCTATATATCCTCAACTTTTTTTATATTCCTTAATCCAATAACCCGATTCTGAATGATATCGTATAATTCTTCAATATCACAATATATCACTAAATCTTCTTCCTTTTCAATTACCGTGATTATTTCTTTCAAAACCATTCTGTAGTCTTTTGCATTGACTCCGAATTTATATAATTTTTTACCGAATTGAAGTTTTTCTTCAAACGAATCCTTTTTCTGCCTTTCAATTAAGATTTGTCTATTTGCAAACTGTAAAGGTATTTCTGTTACCCCAATATGATCTAATCCATCATCTTGAGAGCTGTGTGCTATTGGTACCGGAGAATTTTGTATTTTTTCTCTTTTTGTCTTTGCGGTTCTAAGTTGATCAGTATCCGTATCCACAATTTTAAAATCCAGTTTTTCTTTTTTGTGTATTCTTTGGAAATGTCTCTTTAAACCTATCTTAATCTCAAAATTACCATTGCAAAGTTGGCACTGAAAAATTTGTGTACCATGCTTTTGCTTTACGTGATTATTCAAAACTTCTTTTCTTTTATAAGTTTTGTTGCATGTGTCACATTCAAACATATTCAATTCTGCACATTTCTTCACCTTTGACAACGCACCCGAGACTTTATTTTCTTTTCCCTGTACGTGGTGTATATCAAACTCATATTCGTTGAGCATGATTTTCCACCGAATCATCTTTGAATTTCGTACTTTCAAACTGGACAACCAAATTAATGGTTTATGATCTGTATGCAATTTAAACTTTCTTCAACACACATAATGTCTGTATTTACCGCAAGTCCAAACAATAGCCAGCAGTTCTTTTTCTATTACACTGTAATTGATTTCGTGCTTATTAAGAGTTCTCGAAGCAAAGGCTATAGGACCATTTTGCTGAGACAGCACAGCACCCAATGCAAAGTTGCTTCCGTCTGTTGCAAGCGTAAAATCCTCTTGAAAATCAGGATACCTCAATACCATTTCTGATGTCAATATCCTTCGCAATTTCTCAAAAGACTTTCTATAATCAGTGTCATTTTCGTTGATCTGCCCGTCTTTTTTTAGTCTCAGAGTTAAAGGTTTTGCTATTATAGTCCGGGATAAACTTCCTGTAATATCCGCTCAATCCCAGAAATGTGTGGAGTTGTTTCAATGTCCTCGGGATAGGAAAATTTTTTGTACAATCTATTTTTTAGGGTCCGCCTTTATTCCATCTGATGTCACAATGTGACCCCAGAAAATTTGTTTCCGATTTCAAAAACTCGCTTTTATTTAGTGACACTTTTAAATTAGCTTCTATCAATGTTTGGAACACCTTTGTCAAATTATCTATATGCTCCTGAAGGGAAGTACCGAAAATCAATATATCATCCATGTTGATGACACATGTTTTGTTAATATATTTTCTAAGTACATTATTCATCATTCTCTGGAATGATGCTGGGGCATTCTTTAGTCTAGGCATACGCCTAAATTCGTAGTGACCATCGTTAGTAGAAAATGCAGTTTTTTCTTGATATTTTTCATCCACCTCTATCTGGTAGAATCACTTGGTTAAGTTGAATGTAGTAAAGTAATTCGCTCGTCCCAATCTATCCAACACATCACACAAGATTGTCAAAAGATTCAGCTTTCTATAATCTATTACTATTCTCCAATCTTTTTGTCCTGTTTTGTCCTCTTTCTTTGGTACCACCCAAATTGGGGAATTATAGGGTGAATCACTTGGAGTGATTATACCCTGTTCCAACATTTCATTTATCTGTCTCTTAACTTCCTCTCTATGAACCTCTGGATACCGATACGATTTTGTGTAAACCGGTCTATAATTATTAGTAGAGATCCTGTGTTTCACTTCATTTGTGAAAGTTAGGTTTTCACCCTTTCTATAAAATATATCTGAAAACTCATTCACTACTCTCTTGACCGTCATTGTTTCCTCCCTATTCAAATGTTCCAGTCGCAATTATTCTTCCACACCCAATTCATCAAGATGATGTAATTCGAGCAAATTTTTTATAACTTTCAAATCAAAGGCAATTTTCTCGTTATAATTTTCTTCACTTTCTCCTTCAAAATACAAAGGAAATTTCTGTTTTTTTATTATTATAATTTTATTTTCATAATCTATTATGGAACTATTATCATTCAATAACCTTGATCCCAATATTCCATCGAACACGGGATGAAAATTAGATATTCTAAATATTACATCGTCTTTAAGACGCACCTGTAGGCCGTTCTTCGAAACCATAGCCTCCTTCTCTATAATCAAAAACCCTGCTGCCGTTTTTGTCTTCATTGTTTGTGCCAATGAATATATCAAATTTCTTGGACAATGACTTTCTGTAATCAGATTGTCAGTAGAACATGTATCGATTAAGATTCTAGTTGCATTGGCCCCTCGCCTAAATAGAACATAGGGCAGTCCATATTCGGTGGATCCCCCATGGTGGAGGCCGTTTGCTGAAAATTTTGAGGATTTTGTTTTTTATTCATATAATGATTCTGTCTTCGTGTTGTCCGCTAACCTCCATCGGTTCCGGCCTCGGATAATCGCTCCGTCCGAAATACTTATTCTCAGTGGGGTAAAAACCATTGTGTCCATAATTCTTTTTCTGATTGTAATTTTGCTGATAATTTTGTTTTTGATTATAAGTCTTCTGATAATTTTGTGTTTGATTGTTTTTTGGGATTTGGGAATCAGAATTACTAAAGGATTTAAAATTTCTATTTTGACTATTATATTTAAATTTTTCTTTAATATTAATCTTCTCAAGAAGATTTGCCTGTCTAAGTTCATGGAGGGCAACCTCCAAAGAAGTTGGTTTAAGGGCACAAAGCACTGTTTTCAAGTTCAAAGGCAATTTATTTATAAACACTTTTAATGCCACTTTATTATTATGCTATACCTCTAACAAATTACTATCTAATTTTTGTCTTTGATTAAGCAAAGAAAATTTTGTTTGTACAAAATTGTAGAATTGTAACACGTCCCCTCTGTATTGGGCACCTCTCAGCTCGTCATACAACAGTTCTGGTGAGGTTAAACCCCCGAAATTTAATTCCAACTGGTCTTTTATTTCCGCCCATCTTGAAAGATGCGGATGTATTTCTAAAACTATCTTAGTCTTACCTCGTATCTTGCCTTTTATCGCAGAGAAGATCATTCAGTGCTTGCTGCTGTAGTTGTACCTGTTATTGTTGAAGTTGCTCCTGTAATTTCTGTTGTAACTGTTGCCGCTCTTGTTGCAATTGCTGCTGTAGCTCCTGTTGTAGCTGTTGATCCATCTTCGGAATTCTTCTCTTGTCGTCAAACAATATACCTCTTCTTCGTCTGGTTTCCACTTTTGGGCTGCTTAAGCAAAATTCGTTGCCTGATAACACAAAATATATAATACGATGTTAAATAGCCGTCAAGTAAATTTAGGCTTCACAATGTCGTTTTTTACAGACAACTTTTTATATTTATTTTTATTTTGTTGTTTTTATTATTCCTTTTTTTTATTTTTTAATTATTATTGTTTCCTTTTTTACGGGAAATTTAATTTTTTTATTTTTATCCTTTTACGTAGGATGTTTCTATTTTTTTTACTTTTTCGTAGGATTTATTTTTAACCTTTTACCTAGTTTTTTTTTATTCTTTTTCATAGGATTTATTTTTATCCTTTTACGTAGGATGTTTTTATTTTTTTATCCTTTTTAGTAGGATATCTTCACCGACTAGGCCAATTTTAAAGACGTGAACGTCTTCGTTTATTAAAGTAAAAAATAATGCTTAAATTCTAAACTTACATTATAGTTTTATATTCTAATTGAAGCAATCGATCACAAATAATTTCTCTTAAAACTATGAATTTTGAAAATAATGTTCTTTCTCTTAAATTAAAGATTCAGATTACATGATGATGATAAGATTCATATTACAACTGTTTATTATAAGATTCATATTGCATGAACCGAATTGGTAAATATGTTTAAATTTGATAAGATTCATACTACAACGGGACACTTAGTCATAGTTATATGTATATGATTTTTCCTAATGTCGTCGGGAAAACATGAAACTTAATTTTTCCTACTGCCGAAGGGAAAATTGTGAAAATGATATTTTCTGATGCAGGCGGGAAAGTTCTGAGTGTTGCCAGACTCAGGATATTTTGTGAATGTCCGTGATTTGGAGTGGGTGGGGGTGTTGTCGTAATACCATCAGAGAAATTAGATTTGGTGACTACTACGTGATTCTCATATGAAGCGTGGGAATTTGTGTATATATATTTATATGTATATGTGTGTATATATGTACATATGTATGTATATAGGTATGTATGTATATATGTATGTATGTATATAGGTATGTATGTATATATGTATGTATGTATGTATGATTTCCTCACGCTAATAAATTATTTATCATGCCAACATTTTTTGGTATAAAATGTTCTCGTATATGTGTGGGGGGTCGAGTTTGTTTGTCCCTGATAAGTTTATATTTTGTTTATCTGTTTAAGAAATATTTATTTCAAAATAATATGAACTTCTTGAATGTGTATGTATGTACATACATATGCATGTGTGCCCGGGGGGATTTTTGTGGGTCTGTAGAATACAGGCGTAATATTTATATACATTTATATTTTGCAACGCAGACATTTCTTTGACTACGATTATTTTAAAGCAGAGGATTTTCAAATAAGTACAGTCATCAGCAGAGAAACAAAAAGTAGAAATTTGCAATTAATCAAAAAAGTTAACTTCGTCTCCTCCCCACTTCCTTCTACTCCCTTACATTCATAAATTTATAAGTATAAATATTTTAAAAAGTGAAAAAGTTCATTTAAAGCAAGATATTTCTTTTGTGAGTAAAGTCGCATTTCTTAATGCGGAAACACAAAAATTATGATAATTACAATAAAAATATTCTGAATACTTAACTTCCATTTGTTTAAAGTTGATGTAAAATTTTCTTCAACCTTTTTTCTATACCTTTTACACATATTTTAGAACATCTTGCATTGGCTTTTAAAAAATGAAAAACGATTTGAAATGAAACTTAGGTGATGATAGTTTTTTGTTAACCACTTTGCTTCTCTGTGCTATTCTCGCTGAACCTTCATAGTGAACAGACGTCTTAGCGGAGTTTTTTTTTCATATACATATTAAACCAAACAAAAAATCATAAAAAATATTCGTAATACATAATAACCGTAATACATACATATTAACTTTGATAAATAAGCAAAGCAAATATTGCTGATATTATTTTTAAATAGCAAGAAACAAAAAACAAAAACAAACAAAAACCGCAAACAAAGTGCCCTTGAGGAATACTCTACATGAGTACCTCAAAAACAAAAAATTGTGAAGTGAGTTCAAACGGCAGAAATGCATATTTTACTGTGAGTTCTGAAGCTCTCAATGTTAACAATAAAAATAAAAAATCTGATGATAGTCTTTTTCTAACGGCAAAGCCACTTTTTCGTCAGCGATCAACTTCGCTTTGTCCAATGCCAACAAGTGATTCGTTAACATTACAGTTGCCTAGTACATCTTCATATAAGTCAGCGATATCATCCCCTTCGGGCTCGTGTTCATCACTTAACAAAGTTATCACTACAGATAATAGCAGTTCAAAACCCAAAGTCCAAGTCGGTATGGACAGATATATAACTGTGGTAAAGCGTGGAGAAAAAAATTCTAACGCGCTTGTAAAAAAACTGCTGTCGGCCATTGGTGAAAATACTTTCCACATCATTCCAATTAAACGAGGTAATATTGATGAAACAAAAATCCAAATTTATGATGAAAAAAATTTTCGAAAAATTGTTAGCGAATTTGAAAAAAACAAAACAAAATTTTACACTTACCAACTTAAGAGTGCTAAAGGCCTACAGATAGTATTAAAGGGCATAGATTCATATGTTGACCCCGAAGAAGTAAAATGTGCACTTCTTGAAAAAGGATTTAAGGTTAAAAATGTTACCAATATAATTAACAGAGAAAAGGTCCCACAACCCCTATTTCGGGTTGAATTGGAGCCGAATGACATGCAGTTGAAAAAAAATGAAACGCATCCTATTTATAATGTAAAGTTTCTATTACACCGAAAAATCACAGTTGAAGAGCCACGTAAGCGTTCAGGTCCCGTACAGTGCCATAATTGCCAAGAATATGGCCATACAAAATCCTATTGCAATTTACCTACAGTTTGTGTTATCTGCGGTGAATTGCATGGTACTGCTAGCTGTACTAAGCCAAAAGAACAAGCAGAAATAAAATGTAGTAATTGTGGAGGCAATCACACCGCTAACTACAGAGGAAGCCCTGTGTATTCTTTCGTTAAACTGGCTATGGGTCAAAAACCTAAATTAGTTCCAGCTCAATCAACTAACGCTTACTCTGTCACTTTTCCTCCAATGAGCCAACCTAGTAACTCACGTGTATCGTATGCCGATGCTGTTAAAATAAATTCTATTCCCACGCAGAAAGTGTCCCCACCAAGTAATTCAACAAATGCGAACACAAGTTTTAATTTCAGTCGCCTTGAAGCCACTATTGATAATCTGGTGCAAACTATAAAAAATTTCACAACAAATATGACTAATATGATGCAAGAAATGCTTCGAATGCAGAATACTCTGCTTCAAGCATTAATTAACAAGCCATGAATACGTTAAAAATATGTTTCTGGAACGCAAACGGCATTCGCCAACACAAAAATGAGCTCGAGCACTTCCTTACGGAAAAAGATATTGATATAATGTTGGTCTCTGAGACTCATTTGACTTCGAGAAGCCTTTTCAAAATCAATGGCTACAACTTATATGATACAAAAGACCCTAGAGGAAGAGCATGCGGTGGATCGGCAATTCTAATAAAGTCAAGACTCAAGCACTATATTCTTGACAACGTTTGTGAAGAAAATCTACAAGCTACAAATATTTGCGTCGAAAATTTTTGTACAAATTTCGTTATATCATCAATTTACTCCCCTCCCTGATTTTCAATCACTGAGGATCAATACGAGGATTTCTTCAAATCTCTTGGACCTTGTTTCGTAGCAGCTGGGGACTATAATGCCAAACATACGTTCTGGGGTTCGCGTCTTATTACACCTAGAGGTAGAGCGTTGTTCACCACAATTTCAAAAATGGGTTTGGACGTCATTTCGAGTGGGCAGCCCACTTACTGGCCTACTGACATACAAAAAATTCCGGATGTTATAGATTTTGGCGTCATGAAAAATATTTCTAGAGATTTAGTTCATGTTGAAGCTTCTCTAGATCTCTCCTCCGATCACTCTCCCACTATCGTTACAATCTGTAATCCACTAAGAAGTGACTTACCTCATCCATATGTGAAGATGGTCAATCGTGTTAATTGGCTGAGATTCAAAAAATATCTTAGTAGTCATTGCACAGAAAACATAACGCTAAGTACATCCGATGATATTGAATCTAACATTGCGAATCTTAACGGAAATATTAAACAGGCTGCTGAACATGCTACTACCTCCCACCCGCAGACTGGGTTTAATAGAATTTATTCTACGGATATTGAACGTCTCGTAAGTGAAAAAAGAAGAGCTAGAAGGGAATGGCAGCAACACAGATCACCCCAACATAAAATCAGGTTTAAAGAGTGCACTAAACGACTCCAAGAGTTGCTTGCATCTGAAAAAACTGCATCTCTTAAAAATTGTCTGGAAGGTCTTGATGTTACACCAGCATCTAATTATTCTTTGTGGCGCGCTGCGAGGAAGCTTAAAACACACGTTGAGTTTAAACCACCTCTGCGCACTTCTACCGGAGGTTGGGCAAGAAACGATACTGAAAAAGGTAACATATTTGCTGAGCATTTAAAAACCATATTTACGCCAAACACATGTATGGGTGTTGCTGATTTGCCATGTGTAGTTGCTCTAACCCGTGGTCCCTTAAAGTTTAAGATGCGTGATGTACAAAAACTAATTGCTGAACTCAACCCAAAAAAAGCTCCGGGTATTGATGAAATTAGTAATAAGATGCTGATGAAGTTGCCTCGTATTGCAATTAGAATTCTGCTATTCATTTTTAATGCCATTTTAAGACTAGAGTATTATCCACACAGCTGGAAGCTTGCATAGGTCAAAATGATTCCACAGCCGGGCAAAGATCTTACCAAGGCTGAGTCATTCAGGCCAATAAGTTTACTGCCAACAATGTCAAAGCTCTTCGAAAAGTTACTCAAGATCAAATTGTCCCCAATTCTAACTGATAATGCGTGCATACCGGATCATCAATTTGGTTTTAGAAGTCAGCATAGCACCATTGAACAAACGCATAGATTGGTTCAGTTTATAAGAAGAACACTCGAAGAAAAGAAGTATTGTTCTGCCCTCTTTATTGATGTTTCTCAAGCATTTGATAAAGTGTGGTATAGAGGCCTAATTTTAAAATTGAAGACATATCTACCAATAAACATTGTTAATCTTCTGCAAAGTTATATTCTTGCTCGAAAGTTCACTGTTGTGGAGTGCGTCCGAATCAATCTCATCCGGTGTGCCACAGGGGAGCATACTGGGCCCAGTCTTGTATTTGATTTATACTTGTGATATGCCTTTGAGCAGCAATATCCATACATCTACATTTGCTGATGATACAGCCTGCCTTAGTATGCACGAAAACACTCACGAGGCTTCCCGATACCTACAAGAACATATTACACAGCTGGAATTATGGTTAAACTTATGGAGAATTAAGGTAAACCAACAAAAGTGTGTTCAGGTAACATTTACTCTGCGAAAAGATACCTGTTCACCCATTCGAATCAATAATCAAGTTGTTCCTCAACATTCACATGTAAAATACCTTGGTATACACCTTGACCGACGGATAACATGGAAACACCATATTGACTCTAAGCTAACACAAATGAAACTAAAATTAACTCAGTGACATTGGCTGATTGGTAGAAATTCAACCCTGAGTCTAGATTGCAAACTTTTGATATACAAGTCGCTTTTGAAACCTATATGGTGCTACGGAATTCAGCTATGGGGCACTGCTTCAGCTTCAAATGTAGAGAAAATCCAACGAAAACAAAACAAATTTTTACGGTTAATAACATCGGCTCCATGGTACATAAGAAACTCAAATTTACATCGTGATCTAAATATGCCACAAGTGACTGAAGAAATTGCAAAATACTCAGGCAAATATTTAACTAAACTCGAGTCACACCCTAATCCGCTTGCTCGAAATATCTTGAACTTTACCGGACACATCCGCTTAAAAAAGAGGGACACAAGGGCTCTAATATTTACCACATCAGATGAAACTGTTTGAAATTATTTTTTTATTTTTTGCTTTGCACAACTCTTATGTATTATGAATTACTATCACTAGGTTTATGTCCGACACTGGTCGGGCCTAATAATTATATTTAGATTTAAGATTTGAATACTTATTGTTAGTTCATTTTTGAAGATACAATAAATGTATGCATAAAAAAAAAAAAAATTTTTATTATTATTATATTCATAATTGTTGAAAACAATCGCTACTTCTTTTGCTATGAAATCATTTGAATTAGTTTTGAAACCTTGCACGTCTATAAATATTTTGTTATTTTCCTTATTATTTAATTTACAAGACTTTTCGAACTTGTCCTTTGATGGGTATATATTCTATTATACAATCATGAATAAGAATGCAGTAAGCTGATGTCTTTGCTGCAATATTAGTTGCTGTTACAAATTAAATTTTTATATCAATCGGTCCATTATTGAGGGATTCATTCTGATGACTGACATCTACTACAATAATAGGACCTTTTGTCTTAAACTCTGATGCAGTTAGAAGCGGTTGAGATTCTTTCATATAGTAGCTTTGTTGGAATTTTAGATACATATCATATAGAATTGCATAACGTTAATTTTTAAATGTTTTGCTTAGATCATCCTATGGGTATGAGACTGAATTTAAATGTACTTTCAAATTAGTCAAATCACAATGAACAAACTTATTTTCTTGTTGAAAAGCGATCAACAGAAAGCGGGGGCGTTCTCTATTTCCAGCCAATTTAACATTCCAAATATGGCTACTTCCTGTGTTTAATTGTGGATTAATATGACAATCCCAACTGCGAAATGCCATGGTCATAAAAGCACCATTGTTAATAATTTTAATCATATTCAATTTGCAATATTTAGGATTCAAAAAATATCTTAGTAGTCACTGCGTAGAAAACATTCAGCTAAGATCATCTTAACGAAAATATTAAACAGGCTGCTGAACATGCCACTACCTCCTATTCGCAGACTGGCTTTAATAGAATTTATTCTAATTTATTCTACGGCAATTGAACGTTTTGTATGTGAAAAAAGGAGAGCTAGAAGAGAATGGCAACAACACAGATCACCCCTAAATAAAATCAGACTTAAAGAATGTACTAAACGACTCAACGAGAAAAAAAACTGCATTACTGGAAAAGTATTTAGAAGGTCTAATTACTCTTTATGGCGCGCTACTAGAAATCTTAAAAAACCCGTTGACCTTAAATCACCACTGCGTACTTCGACCGGAGGCTGGGCGAGAAGCGATAGTGAGAAAGGTAACTTATTTTCTGAGCATTTAAAATCTGTATTTACTCCCAATTCATGTAAGGGTGCTGCCGAATTACTGAGTGTAGTTTCTCTACCCCCTCGTCCCTTAAGATTTAAGTTGCGTGAACTACAAAAAATAATTGCTGAACTCGACCCGAAGAAAGCTCCAGGTATTGATGGTATTAGTAACAAGTTGCTGATGAACTTGCCTCATATTGCAATAAGAATCTTGCTATTTATTTTTAATGCTATTTTACGAATGCAGTATTTTCCAAATAACTGGAAAATTGCCAAAATAAAAATGATTCCAAAGCCGGGCAAAGATCTTACCAAAGCTGAGTCATATAGGCCTATAAGCTTACTATCAACAATCTCAAAGCTTTTCGAAAAGCTGCTCATGACTAAATTGTCCAAAATTTTAGCTGATAATGGGTGCATCCCGGACCATCAATTTTGTTTTAGAAGTCAGCATAGCACCATTGAATAAACGCATAGATTGGTCCAAGTTGTAAGAAGAACATTTGAAGAAAAGAAGTATCGTTCTGCTCTCTTTATTGATATTTCTCAGGCATTTGATAAAGTATGGCACGAAGGCCTAGTTTTAAAATTGAAGACATACCTACCAATAAACATACAAAAGCTTTTGGAAAGTTATATTATTGATAGGAAGTTCACTGATGTGGAAGGAGAGTTCACGAGTGTGCCCGAATCTATATCTTCCGGTGAGGCACAGGGCAGTATTCTGGGGCCAGTCTTGTATCTAATATATTTTTGTGATATGCCTGTGAGCAATACCATCCTCACTTCTACATTTGCCGATGATATAGCCTGTATTAGTATACACAAAAACCCTGATGAGGCATCCCGCAATCTCCAAAAACATATTACCCAGCTTAAAATATGGTTGAACTTATGGAGAATTAAAGTAAATGAACAAAAGTGTGTCCACATATCGTTTACCCTAAGAAAAGATACTTGCTCCCCATTCGAATAAACAATCAAAGTATTCCTCAACATTCTCAAGTGAAATACCTTGGCATACACCTTGATCGAAGGCTTACATGGAAATATCACTTTGACTATAAGTTAACTCAAATGAAACTTAAATTAACCCAAATATATTGGTTAATTGGCAGAAATTCAACACTCAGCCTAGACTGCAAACTTTTGATATACAAGTCGCTTTTGAAGCCAATATGGTGCTATGGAATTCAGCTATGGGCCACTGCTTCAGTTTCAAATGTTGAGAAACGAAAGCAAAACAAAATTTTACGTTTGATAACATCGGCTCCATGGTACATCAAAAATTCAAATATATATCGCGATTTAAATATGCAAAATACGCAGGCAAATATTTAACAAAACTCGAGTCACAGCCTAATGCGCTCGCTCGTAATATCTTGAACTTTACTGGACATATCCGTGTAAAAAAGAGGGACACAAGGGCTCTTATTTTCAACACTCCAGATGGGACTTCTTGAAAATACGTTTATTTTTTTTTTCCTTTTTGATTATCACTACATAATATATAATATTATTTATAACTATCACTAAGATTATGTCCGACACTGGTCGGGCCTAATAATTATATTTAGATTTAAGATTTGATTACTTATTGTTAGTTCATTTTTGAAGATACAATAAATAAATATATGAAAAAAAAAATATTCAATTTGCTAAGGTCGGATAATTGTACATGTGGGATTCTTCATGAGATGAGTGAAATTGTAAGTTTAGCTTTTTCAGTAGAAACACTCGAGCGTACAAGATCTTCATCGTTCTTATTGCGGAAGAGTATCAATTCAGGTTTTCCATTTAATATAACTTTGTTGTAGTCTTCAGCGAATCCTAGAAGCCTTTTTAGAGGTACATAGAAATTGAAAAATCCATTTGCAAGAGTGACATCGTCAATTTTGTTCCATCCAGCATTTTGCATCACATTGCTTTCTGTTGGTGATAGAGAAATCAGATTTTGTATGGTGCTCGTGGCTCCTAAATATCTTGTATGATCAATTTCAATTCCATTGAGCTCATAGTGAATTTCATCAAATAGATATGCTACAAAGTTGTTTTTTAAGTTAAAGTTCTCTGAAGAAGAAGATTTAGTGGTATTATCATCGGCAACAAATCCCTCTACATAAATGTAGCTCTCACTGGGTAGCACGTTTAAATCTTGATTTTGTATTGAAATTTTTATTTCATTATTATTGTTGTAAGACTGTAAGCATGGTACATATGTATGATAGTTCTTTTTTAATATATTCTCATCAGACAAGGGTTTATGTAAGACATCTATTATTGAACTCATTTTGTTTTCAATTTAAAATTCAAGGACTTTAGAAAATTTTTATTTGATGTTGTTATAGCGTTTTGTTGAACTGGTCGCTTTAATATTGTTGTTGTTCTTGCTGCTATATTTTTCCATGTATTTGTGTTGTATATTATTATTATTTAGTTGGCCTTATATGTATTCGTGTTTTAATTTCCTCTCCTCGGAAATTTATTAAAGCACCGTGCTGATCAACTACGCGCAGCGCTAGTGAACTTATCTCTCGGGTGTTTACAGGTAAATAGATGAGATTTCTTGGAACCTCATCTATTTTATAGCCTGGAGCCACATTAATCGGAAATTCATGAAGTGTGTGCGATTTGGAGTTATTCATATATGTATTAATAGCAATACTACTTTTAATTCGTAAGAGATTCACTTTAAAAATATTGACTGGAAGATCTGCATAATAATATTTGTTTGGTGTTAGGATTTTGCTATTGAATCCTAAAAGTTTTCCAATTGTATTGTCTTAATTAAAATATACAGGATCCTTGGAACTATTAACTGTAACTTGCATTGTATTGTTAATGGCTTCAATAAAAATCTTCTTTTCTGAACAGAGTCGTTTGTATTGCTCTTCTATAAAATCTACAATATCATTCAATTCATAAGATCAAATTGGTATTTCAATTTTATGTTCCCCTATATGGAACATATTGTTATAGGTGTCTACATTTGGAATACTGTTGTATGAATGAAAATCAGTTAGAGCACACTCATATGCACCATATAATTCAATAGGAGGAAAGTAACTAGCAGATACCTCAGATGCGTTAGAGCTCAGAGTAAGTGTTATTGACATTATAACTATCTGATTACAAATAAATAAAGTTTAGTACAACATATAGTTTATAAGTATGATTTACACATTTATTTAATTTTCTTATTTTAAAAATAACATTAGTTTCTTAATATTACTGCTATTTTTGTTGATGGTGGTGTTCAGCTGTAATATTTTATCCCTACTTATCCAAGAATTGTGTTGATTAGAAAATTCATTTAACGTATTCCTCAATCTGTCACCTAAATTGCTACCTTTAGGCTTAGATCCTGTTGATTCGCATAAATTCTTCTGATATTTCTGGTTAATAAATTTCTTGATAATATGTTTATATTTGTATCCTCTAGTACACTTGATTTGACCATTAGGTTTCTAGTCTCTTCTATATGCATTTGTAGTAGTTAAAATCTTTTATAGATTTCGAGTTCAAATTTATCATAGTTTTTGGGTATTTTATGAAACATTAGAGAAAATAATCCTAGTTGTAGAGCCCATATTTGACCACCAACTTGTATGTTATCTTCATTCAAATTGAGGTCACTTTTGCCAAATTTCGATTCATTATTGGAATCTTTATGTGGACCATAGTTTGTATCTAATTAATTTCTCGCTTCCAGGACTGATAAGTCAGTTTAAGTGTCATCGGTATTGGAATTCTGTGGGTAGAAATCATCTTCATCATCGTCATCATCAGTAGATAGTTAATGGCGGAGGAAGACATGTTTTAGGAATTCAAAACCGGGAAAAACTAAAGAATGTTGGTAGCCCTGTTACAAATGTGGGATTTTGGGGATTTTCATGCTGAGACTTTGTGAGACTAAGTGTGTGTGAGTTTGAGTCTTTGTTTATGTGTATGTATGTGTGTTTGTATATGTGTGTGCATATGTGTGCGTTTTTGTATTTACTTGTATGTTTGCCAGTATCCACTACTTTTATTTCAGTGGCAGACAAACATTATACCCTGTAGGAAATGTCGATGGTGAAAATGTACACTCTATACTTATTCATGCAATGCTTTGTGCTATAGACATAGACATAGTGCCTACTTAGTTCTTATGGGGAAATGGAAACATACCAATGAGACAGTTAGTTACTGGAATATATGCATACAGATGTGTGTATATTGACAAGTTGTTGACAATTCCACCACAAATATGTACGTCATATATGTTTTTTCTCTTTCTTTATACTGACGGATAGAAGAAAACTTATTATACTACAATTGTCACTAGAATTTTAGTGTTGACACAAAGGCACTTGGTCCAAGTCTGACTGCAGGGTAGTGATAAGGAATCTGTTTATTTGTGTGCATGTAGTGATCGTTATTTGTTGTTGTAAGTTGCTGTTGCTATGCGTATGTATGGTTATTGTATGTATACATTTATTATTGGGATCTCTGGGGAAATAATCTAATAGGTGCAGAAAGTGGCAACCCTGATAGCTGTTCAGACTGGAAGTGGAGAGGGAATGTATTTGATAATGTTTGTATGTTGTTTGAGTAATGTACGTGACGAAGGTTACATTATGAAACCTTCGTTTATTTATTTAAGAAATATTGTTTTGTGTTTCATGACAGAGGAATTTTAATTTCATAATATTATGAAATTTCATTATCTGTGTTTGTGTTTGTGTATTACGTCATCTCCTCTGTGTATGTGTGTGTGTATGTATGTCTGTAGGAGTTTAAGGCTGATCGTGATTTGAGCTGGGTGAGGGTGTTGTTGAGATAGATAGATTGTGTGTATGTGATTTTCTGACATCAGTATTTATATATACGTAGAAATAAATTGTTTTGCATATTGACATTTGGTGCTATACTATTATTATCATAGTATGTTAGTATGTTTTTTATATTGGAGGATGAGTTTGCTTTATATTTTGTCAAGCTTAACTTTGTCCAGTATTAAAGTATGTCTGTGATAAGTTTGTTTATTTAAGTACATTCGTCTTCTTTGACTGAATGGATTTTCAAGCGTGGCTTGGTGCACGGTTTGTATATTTTCATGATATATATATGTAAGTGTGATTGTTTAGATCTAATAAATACTTGATCATGGGTAAGCAATTTGATATGTGTACATACATATCTACAAATTGATTTCATGTATGTATATACATACAAATAAGTGTTTGGTTCCCTGTTTGAATACATTCTTTGTCATATGCGGTCTTTTGTTGTTGTTGTAAATATTCGCCTGGTCTTTTGTGTATAGATGTGAAATATCTCCATAGTTTTTTATTTGAAATTAAAAAAAATTGTTTTAATTTGTATGTCTATTTACTTAAAAGATTGTGAGGAGTTTATGTACTAAGTAAAACAGAATATAGAGTTGTATAAATATTATATAGTATAAATATTTAATATATTTTATTTCTATTTTTTTAAAGTTGAAATATTTTGATATAACGTTAGAAATATTTTGATATAATTTTTTTTTCAACCATCGGATTTTTTCTGTACTTTTTACATTTATTTTAGAACATCTTGCATTGAATTTTAAAAAGTTGCCAAACATTTTGAAATTAAACTGATCTAGCAGTCTATCTTAGGTGATGATAGTTTTTTTTGTGTTAGCCAGTTTGCTTCTTTTGATTTTTTTAATTTTTTTTTATCGATAAACATTTAAACCCAAAAGGGAGTTTTATGATGAAATTGTTATAGTCGTTATTTATGAAAACGGCTACTTCTTTTGCGATGAAATCATTCGAATTAATTTTGAAACCTTGCACGTCTATTAAAAACCATTTTTTCATCCATATTACTTAATTTACAAGACTTTCCGGACTTTTTATTATTCGATCATCAGTAAAAATGCAGTAGCTGCGGTCTTTGCTTGCTATTTCCTATTGAATTATAGGAGATTTTATCTTAAACTCTGATGCAGTTAGAAGCGCTTGAGATTCTTTCATAAAGTAGTTTTGTTGGAATCTTAGATAAATACCATATAGAACTGTAGAACATTCATTGTTAATTTTTATGTTAAGATCATCATATAGATATGAGACTGAATTTAAATGTACTTTTAAATTAGTCAAATCACAATGAACAAACTTATTTTCTTCTTGAAAAGCAATCAATTGAAAATGAAGTCGGCGTTATGGGCAATTAAATGTTAAAATTTAAATTAGCCAAATTATGAGTAGATTAGTAATGGGGACCTGAGTCCAAGTTTGGGAATTCAAAACCGGGAAAAATTAAAAACGATGGCAACCCTGTTACAAATTGGGGATTTTGGGTATTTTTATACTGAGATTTCGTTAGGCTGGTTGTGTGTGTGTGTCACTTTGATTCTTTCTATGTATGTATGTATGTGTGTATGTATGTATGTACTTGTGTGTACAGCCTTTGTCATTGTAGAGAAACGTTGTGCTTACAGTAGATGCATCTGTGAGTGTTTGTATTGTGTATGTATGTGTGAGTGCATATGCATATGCGTTTTTGTATTTACTTGTATGTTTGCCAGTATCCACTACTTTTGTTGTAGTTAGAGACGAACATTATACCCTGTAGGAAATGTTGATGTTGAAAATATACTGACTCCCTTTTGACTTTGTAACCAGTACTACTCTTTAATTATTCCTCATGCAATGCTTCGTGCTATAGACATAGACTAGACACTGTGACTACTTAGTTCTTATAGAAAAACGGAGACATACCAACCAGACAGTTAGTTACTGGTACATTTCTATAATTTAGGTACATACAAATGTATGCATATTGACAAGTTGTTGACAATTCCACCACAAACACTTCATACCTGTTTCATCTCTTTCTTTCATACTGACGGATAGAAGAAAACTTATTTTACTACAATTGTCACTAGAATTTTAGTGTTGACACAAAGGCACTTGGTCCCAGTCTGACTGCAGGGTACTAACAAGGGATCTGTGTGTTCGTGTGTATATAGTGATCGTTATTTGATTGACTTTGGTTTGCTCCTCTGAGTTTTCGTTGCTTTGCGTATATATGATTATTATTGTATGTATACATTTATTTTTGAGGTCTCTGGGGAAATAATATAAAAGCTGTAGGTAGTGGCAACCCTGATAGATGTTTGGAATGGAGGGGGATAGGGAATGCATTTGGTAATGTATGTATGCATGTTTATGTTGTTGGATTAATGTATGTGATCGCATCTATTTTTGCTTTGAAGAATATCATTGCTTGTGTGAATTACGTCAACACTTCTTCATACATATTTACATATAAGTGTTTATATGTTTTCTACGCTATTGGCATTGCTATTCTTATGCAGATAGAAAAATATTGTGTTGGCATAGGATTTATATGTACAAGTACATTTCAGATATTAAATATTTTAAGTCCCATCAGGTTGACAAGCAGAGTTTTATGAATAGGGGTAAATATATTTTTATTTTAGTATATTTTACTTTAGCAAAAACTTATAGAAGGACCTGCACACACGTGTTTCGATTCTCATATGAATTGTGGGGATGTGTGTTTGTGTGTGTGTTTGTGGGTGTATACGAATTTCATCATATGTCGTAATACCATCAGAGAAATTAAATTTGATGACTACTACGCGATTCTCATGTAACGTATATAAGTAGAAAAAATAATGTAGATTGTCATCAGTTACTTTTATATATCAATAAGTCACAACCTATTTTCCAAACCAAATTTTTAAAGTGTTTGAAAACAATAAAAAAAACTACAAAAGTGTTAAAACTAACTATTGTTTGATAAACAAGTTTATAGTGTATAAAAAAAAATAATAATAATTAAATAAATTGTTTATAAATAAAATAATTAAATAAATTGTTTATAAATAAAATAATTAAATAAATTATAAACAAATAAATAAATAATAAAAATAATTAAATAAAATGAATACCGCAAGTTGTCCCATCTGTAATAAAGTCTTTATGACTCAAACAAAAGTAAATAAGCATATAGAAACGCACATCTATGCTAGCCAGTCGAAGGCTATGTTGGGAACTAGTAAGCTCAATATTAAAAACAAATATTGTGAGGATTGTGATGAGATGATTCCAACAAATGGTTGTATGGCTCACGTCAGAACCATAAAGCACAAAAACAGCAGTCAGCAAGAACAGATTAACGATTTTCTCACTAGAAGAATAAGTAACTTCAATGGGAGGATCGAGACATATATCCTCCTCAACAAAAATGTGGGCGGATGGACCTTTATTTCAATAAATTCCCTTGAAGTTAATATAAACAAGGCGTCCATAATAAGAGGATCGAATTGTATCCCTCTCCCAAAAAATATTGCAGCCAAGCATGCATGCATAAATATCGAGAACTCTGATGTTTATTGCTTTAAATGGTGTCTCACTGCGGCTTTGTAGAAAAATAGCGGTCTGAATCCTAAACAACGGAAAAACTTTAAAAACTATAATATAACAAAAATTTCTGATGAGAATATTAAATTGCCTAGAGTTTCCACTCCTATTGAAGCAGATAAAACAATTCGAAAATCAAAATGATCTGAGCATCAATGTATTTGGCCATAATGGCACATCGCTTATAGGACTATACTACATAACAAAAGGAGAAAAACACATTCATATTAATCTCTTATTGCTCCAGTCCAACGAAAACTTCCACTATGTACTCATCAAGGATATATCAAAGTAAGTTTCATTTGTGCATTTATGAAAAATCTGCTTTCATCTCTATTTAAAAAGTTACTTCTTATTGTTATATTTATTTATATCGTATTGGTATTTTCTATATTTTATTCAGACTCCTTCGTTCCAGCATAACATCACACAGAAGTAAGATCATGATATGCAACACCTGCATACATCATACACATTATGATTATGTGTATAACCATCATAAAATTGTTTGCGGGAAAAAGTCATCAGAATGCCAGAAGATGAATCTATTATAAAGTTTAAGAACTACTACAAACAGTTAGATGTACCATTTGTAATCTACGCGGACTTTGAGTCTATTTTAGAAAAAGTAATAATGATGTAAGTAAAAGCACCACAAATGTACAGAAACATCATGCTTTTGCATTCGGTTATTTTATTAATTGTAGTTTCAAGAGAGAAAATAATTTATATAGACATTATTTTGGTGAAGATTCGGCGAATATATTTATCAAAAAAATTTTTGAAGATTGTACAGATATTTATTTAAATTGTTTACTTAAAGTTAAGAAAATGTTCATAACCCCAATAGAAATAGCTCAATATAATAATGCAAAAAATTTTCATATATATAAGAAAATATTAAATAACGATAAAGTTAGAGATCATTGTCATCTTACAGGCAATTATCGTGGGGCAGCTCATAGCGAACGTAATTTCAATTATAAAACACCTCAGTTTATACCAGTTATCTTGCATAATCTTTCCGCATATGATATACACCTATTTTTCAAAGAACTTTCTTCAATAAAATATTTTACAATAAAAGTGATTCCCCAGAACATAGAGAGTTATATTTCTCTTTCAATTTTCATCAGATTAGATGAAAAATATGGATTCGAAATAAGATTTATAGACTCGTTTAGATTTACGGCTTCAAGTTTAGATACGTTAGCGAAAAATCTTGATAGCAATGAATTTAATACTATTCGGTCATGTTTCGTTGATGAAGCTCATTTCAACCTGATTAGAAGAAACGGTGTATTTCCGTATTCTTACATGGATTCCATGACTAAGTTTAAGGAAATTAAACTCCCTAGTAGGGAAGAGTTCTTCAATATTCTAACGAATGAAGAATGTGATGTAGTCCAGTATGAACATGCTCAAAATATATGGAGAGAGTTTAACTGTAAAACCCTCCTTGACTATACTGAATTCTACTTAAAGACAGACATTCTTCTTCTAATCGACGTGTTTGTAAATTTTAGAAAAATTTTGTAGAGATATATACGATTTGGGCCCTGCCACTATTATACAGCACCAGGCTTATCTTGGGATGCAATGTTGAAAACCACAGAAGTTTCACTGGAACAGTTCACTGATTCCGAAATCTATATGTTTATGCAAACGAAATTAGAGGTGGACTAGTTCAATGCTCGCAAAAATATTCGAAGGCGAATAACAAATATTTGGAAGATTTTGATGCATCAAAACCATCAGAATTTCTTGTATATTTAGACGCTAACAACTTGTATGGTTGGGCGATGTCGGAATATCTTCCTTGGGTTGAATTTGAGTGGGTATGTGATACTGATTTTGATGTTAAAAAAATTTCTGATACTGCGGAGTATGGGTACATTTTGGAAGTGGATATAGATTATCCCGATTCAGTGCATGATCTACATAATGATTTGCCATTTTGCCCTCAAAACAAGCACGTGGGGGGATCCAAAATCAAAAAATTAGTTGCAGACTTACACTCAAAAACAAATTACACCATACACTATAGAGTTTTAAAACAAGCCATTTCAAATGGCCTCATTTTAAAACATATCCATAGAATACTCAGATTTAAGCAATCCCCATGGTTTAAAAAATATATTGGCTTAAACACATTTCATAGGACAAATGCTAAAAATAATTCTGAAAAAGATTTCTTCAAACTTTTAAACAATGCTGTTTACGGGAAGGCAATGGAAAACATTGAAAAACGTAGGCACATTAGAATTACGTCATCTTGGGAAACAACAAACAGAAATCATGTAGGTCTCAGTGCATTAATTGCGAAACCAAATTTTAAGCAGTTGACAAAATTTTCTGATGATATGTATGCGGTAGAGTTAGAAAAAGTGGAACCACTATATGATAAACCCATATATGTTGGTTTCACAGTACTGGAGTTATCGAAGTGGAGAATGTATGACTTCCATTATGACTTCATGAAGCCTAAATTTGGAGAGAACATTTCTCTCAACTATATGGATACTGACTAATTTATTTATTCAATTAAAACTGATGATTTTTACGCTGACATCCGTAATGATATTAGTTTGAATTTTGATACGTCAGAATATCCTATAGATAAACAATTTCGTTTGCCGCTACTCAATAAGAAGGTTTTGGGAATAATGAAATATGAAAACAATGGGGATATAATGACAGAGTTTGTTGGTTTAAGAGCAAAAATGTATTCTCTGTCGAATCTTCGCTCGGAAGCTGTTAAAAAATCAAAAGGGGTCAAAAAGTCTGTAATTAAAAAGTTGTCCATTAATGATTACAAAAGTTGCTTATTCGAATCCAAAATTATCTCGGATGAAATGTTTTTGTTTAGATCTAAAACACATCAACTATATACCCAAAAACTACATAAAATAGCACTTAGCTTTTCTGATGATAAAAGAAATATAATGAAAGATAAAATAAAAACGCGCGCTTGGGGACATTACATAGACCGAAACAATGGATGTAGAATAAAATGATTCCTACTAAATTGCATGTAAGATGACAACGAGAATTTAATTTTTTACTAATTGTATTTATTTATTAATGTATTTATTTTTATTTTATTTTTATATTTTTATTTTCCCGTGGTTGTCCTCGTCGCGCGAAAAATTTGCGTATTGCCATAATGCAAGAGCTCGTGTTGAGCGAATAAACAATTTCGACATGGATGGCGCGTATTGTCAAACATGTGAATAACGCACCATATCTTTTTTCTGTATGCCGATTCACAGTGACAATCATAGGGCCAAAAAAATCGAGGCCTGTGTATGTGAATGGTGAAAGATATGAACCCAGTCTAGCGCGTGGCAGTTTTGCCATTTGCGGAAACGCTGGCAACGCAGTTTTAATTTTGCATAGCTGACACTGTTTAATGACGGACTTACAAACCGTTCGCAACTTCGGAATGTAAAACCGTTGTCGTAGTTCATTAACTACGGTTTCATGGCTACTATGACGATATAAGTTATGGTAATGCCATATTAAGAGTGTTGCTAGCCGGCATTGTTTCGGCAAAACAGCCGGATGCTTTAGTTCCTCAGGGACGTTGGCATAATCAAGTCGTCCACCTACTCTCAAAACTCCCTCATCGTCCAAGTAGGGTGACAATTTATACAAGAAATTTGTTTTGCTTAATTTATTATTTCGTAATAAACAATTAATTTCATGTTGTAAGTATATACTCTGAGTATCTTTAATTATAGTTGTTTCTGCTTTACGTAACTCAGTTTGGGTGAGTGCTTCCTCACTAAAAGATTTGGTTTTATTTCTAAGGCGATAACAAAATCGGATAACAAATGCTGTTGATCTCAATGCTCTGCACCATCGAGAAAACCTTTGGAGGTTTATAAGTGGTTCTATACTCTCTGCAACAAAATTGCACTCTTTTAATTCGAGCTTTGACTCCTGAAAATTTTCATCCATGATTGGCCATTCATTCTCTGGCAGTCTTAAAAATTCTGGGCCATTAAACCAGCGCCCTGTTTGGGATAAATCAGGTTTAGTTAAGCATTTCGTTGCTTCATCAGCCACATTTGATTTTCCTGGTATCCAGAACCACTCGTTCATCTCTGAACTATCTAAAATTTCACTCACACGAACAGCGACGAACTGGTGATATTTTCTGTGGTCTGACTGAACGAATCCAACTTATAACTGTCCGTGAATCCGACCAGAACATTTTGAGGCTAATTTTCACGGTATGATTGTCTGCAATATAGTTAGCGTATCGAGCCCCAATAACGGCAGCCATCAGCTCTAGATGAGGAATTGATACAACCTTTAGTGGTGCTACTCTGGTTTTGGATCCCAGTAAAGAAATGGTAACTTCCTCTCCACAGCGAATTCTGAAATATGACACAGCAGCATAACCGCTTTCGCTCGCATCCACAAATGTGTGCAATTGTACGTCTAGACTGTTATAATTTTTGAAATTTTTTAAATAGCATCGAGGTATATTTACTTCACTTAAATTTGGTAGAAAAGTTAACCAGTTTTTCCACTTTACTTGCTGTTTTTCCAAAATGGGCTGGTCCTAGTCGACACCGCTGCGCCAAATTTCTTGCAGTACTATCTTTAGGTACATAAGGAAATTTCCTACGAGCCCTAAAGGGTCATATATGCTCATTAGAATTTTTAAAATTTCGCGCTGGGTCGGAGTTTTTCCGCCTAAGAGGAGTTCGGTGTCTAAGACAGACTTTGACAGTTTAAATGTTATATTGTCTTGTGCTGGATTCCAAAATATACCAAGTACCTTTTCCGTTTCTACGCCTGCACTAACATTAAGGCAAATATTGTTCGAAGGGTTGGAAAAACTCAATTCTTTCAAAACGTAATCGCTATTCGAACACCAGTTCCTAATTTTGAAGCCACCTTGACTATGAACAAACCGCACACTTTTGGCAAGCTCAGTGGCTTCTTGAGGTGTGTCTGTTGAAGCGAGAAAATCATCAACGTAGTGGTTATCTCTTATAGCAGCTGCGGCTAGAGGGTATTTACCTTCAAACTTTGTCGCCTTAAGATTTTTCACAAATTGCGATATACAGGGGGCACAGGAGGCACCGAATATCATTACCCTCATAACATATATATCGGGCACCCGGGCTATCGTCACAGCTACGCCATAAAAACCTTTGAAAATGGCAATCTTCATCCCGTATGTAGATCTGGTGGAACATTTGTTCTATATCACCACAAATCGCGATTTTTCTTTGACGAAAACGGAAAAGAATGGTCGCAAGAGATGACAGCAAATCTGGCCCCTTAAGCAGCATAGAGTTGAGTGATATGCCATTCACCTTCGCTGCCGCATCCCAGACTATGCGGGTTTTATTTGGCTTATTTTTATTAAATACTGGAAACATCGGCAAATACCACACGTTGTGTTTATTAATTTGATTATCGTCAATTTTAGCTATGTAATTTTTCTGTAAATATTCTGATATGGTTTTCTCAAAATGATCAAGTAAGCTTTTATTGTTTCTTAATGATTTTTCAAGACAAATCAGTCTCCTTTTCGCCATTTCGTAGCTTGGTGGCATTGTAATGTCGTCGTACCGCCACAATAAAGCTGTCTCGTAATGGCCATCATGTTTTTGTTTCGTGTATTTTTCTAATAATTTTACAGTCTTCTGATCATTTGTGCCCAGAGCTGGGGTGTAATTACTTATCCCAGTTGATTCAATTGTATAAAACTGTTTGACTAAGCGGGTAAGAATTTGGTCATTTTCTCCTTGACATTCACACAAATGAAAATTATATTGGGCTTGAACTCTTTTCCCAACACTGGAGCCACCACATATAAGCCAGCCGAGGCGAGTTCGTATAGCAACGGGCTCGTTTTTTTCACCCTCTTTAATACTAGTTGAAATACATATCTTTAAGTTATTTAGACCAAGCAGTACATCCGGTACAGCGTTCTTAAAATCATTGATAGGTATGCCTTTAAGATGCGGAAACTTTGCGCTTAAATGTTTGTAATTGAGGCTTTGGCTCGGAAGCGATAGTTGCTTAACCGTGCGGACAGATATTTTAAATTTTGTTTTATTTGTACCAGAAACTTGCATTGAGATTTTTTTTGAGTCTTCTTCTTGACGACCTATTTCCCCCGTCCATTTCAGACATAAAGGTTCTAATTCACCAGTTAAATCTAATTTATTAATAATTTGTTCATTTATTAAACTTACCGACGAACCTTCATCTATAAATGCGAAGGTTTTTAAAATTTTATCATTATTTCCATATAATGTAATGGGTATAATTTTAAACAACATTTGATTGCTTTCATTCCCATTGTGCGCTGCATGCAGATTTTCTGTTTTTATTTTATCTTTGTTTTCATTTGTTATGTTTTTTTCTCTTTCATCAGCTGTTGGCTTATGTAGCAATGTATTATGTTTTATTTGACAATCTTTTTCTCTGCATAAATTATATTTTCGCAGCAAATTCCATCTTTCGCTTCTTGTTGCAGTCAAGAATTTTGTACATTTCTCAACACTATCGCAGTTGCCAAAACATACTACGCATGTTCTTCTGCTTCTTTCATCGTGCGCGTTGATATAGGCATCTTTTGTTTTACGCTGAAATGCCGATTTCGTAAATCCAATTTGAGAAATCTGACAGATTTACCCTTTTGTTTTGTTTTGCTAGTCTTATTTTGTGCTCACCCCAGTTAAGCTGAAAATTGGATGGCATTTTTATTATTAACTCGTGTAATAAAGATGAATTATTCAACTCATCTACTAAACCGCAGGCTTTAATCGTAGTTTCCAAGCCTTTAACTTCAACAGCAAAAGAGGTAATTGTTTGTAATTTATTTGCATTAAGAGCTGGTAATGTTTTTATTTTATTTTTAAGCGAGTTTAGTATTTTCTCTTGTTGGCCGAAAAGCAGCTTCAGTGTTGATAAAGCACACGGTACACCAGATGGATGTATCAAAATATGCTTTACGGAGCGTAATGCTTCGCCTTTTAGAGCCTTTTGAAGCCTGACAAGATTTTCAGCGTCAGTAAAACCACAGACTGCTGTTGACCAGTCGTATGTGGCGCTAAACAATGGCCATTCTTCAGGTATGCCGGTAAAAATGGGTAATTCTTTGGGTTTGACGGATGCATGGAGAACGTTGAATCCATATAGCCAAATTGGATTGGTGTTTCTAATCCGTGATTGTCAACATTTGTGTCATTTAAATTGTTATTTATGTTTGCAGCTGCTGAGTGCTGACAAATTGTTGTTGGATTATTAATAAATGAAGACATATTATGCGCAAATGACGTTGTTGTACATGTAGGTGGCGCTATTGTTGTTGTTGTATAAATTAAATTGTTACTTACATTTTGCCCATATGTGGCTGTTGAGCTAGATGTTTGTTGCATTGTCACTGCGTGTGGTGCAAATACATGACGGGACGATTCATGTTGGGATACTTTGGGCGCTGTGCTGAGTCTAACTGACTTAGGCACTTGTATACCGGCAGCTTGCTTATCTAACCATTCGTGCACTGATCTGTTAGATGGTTGTTTATGCGCTGATTGCGTATCATTGAAATCGTCAATTTCTTGTTCAAGAATCTGGTATTTCTTTTTTATAAAGTCCCTTTCTAGTTGCGTTTCCTCATGCAAGCGTTGCAGCTCCAGAGCTTGTCGACGAGCGGCAACCGAGGAGGCACTATGAATGGAGGAGACTGAGTCGATAGCTATTTGTTGTTGCAACGAACAGTTTTGGCAATCCCAAGTTGGTGATTGTTGGTTGCAATCAAGGTTGGCACACGCTAAATGGAAATTAAAGCGGCATTTGTGACATCTAGTAGAATTTACGCTGTCTGCAGATTTGTTGCAGATGTGACAATTATTCGCTGTAGAATTCAACTCAGTTTCTTGTTGGCAATTTGGTAGTTGACCCTGTAAGGAGGTAGAAGATTCCATATTGTTAGGACTTACGTATTAGCAGCCGTAGTAGTTTCTTCAAATATCCAGTGGGGTGACCAATGAAAAGAATTTTAATGTGGACGGGTGAAGCTGCCCAAGCTCTTTGTAACCAAATTGTAGATTATAAACACGAGTATAAGGATTTTAGAATACAATTATTATTTATTGCCTTGTACTTCAATGTTAAAATTCCTAGAATATAATTCACAACTATTATAAAGAAAACTTATATACTATGAATGTGGATACTGACTTTTCATGTATGGCTACTCGGAGCAAAACTTCTCGATCTTATCAATTCGGATGATTAGGCTATAAGAATAAAATATGACTTTTTCGTAAAAAAATATGGCTCGCTATTTAAACCGCGTGGAATGATAAAAGAAAAATTGCATTTGACAGTTTAATCGATAATAATAAATAGCGATAAAAATGATGCACTTGCAGCGATTTCTTAGTGGCGGTAACAAGAAATATAACTCTCTGTGTTCTGGGGAATCACTTTTATTGTAGAATATTTTATAGAAGTATAATAACGTACTCTTTTCACTGTACTTTATTGACTGACTTTAAAGCTCTTAATATTAATGTTCTTAAACTATTTAAAGGTTTAGGTGCATCGAAAACAAAAACAAGAAACAAAGAACAAAACACTGCTGAAATAGAAATATTTAGGTCACTTGAATTTGGCAAGTTAACATATTGGTAAAGTAGAAATAATAAAATTATAAGAAGATCTAATTTCGAGAGCAATGACCAAAAAGTCAACGATAAGAAACAAGTAAATATAGCTGATTTCAATATGCTGACTAATTTCTAATATGGCTTAATTGTAATCGTTGTTTCAAGTGTACCAACAAAGCATGAATCACAAATTCATACTTTGTTCAAATTTATCACATGACACCTTCCCCTTCAAAGGAACGATCTTACAATTTATTTAAATTGAACGATCTTACAATTTATTTTAAATTGTATGATCGTTTATTAAACTAATACATTTTTATTTATATGCATATCTATCGTATATATATATATATATATATATTTTATTCTAAATATTAATTTTTAATTTATGTTGGGCGCCCGTTTTAATTTTCTTATTACTATAAAATTTTTTTATTTACTGTTAAAGTAGTGTATTAAATATTAGGTATTACGTTGCTAATTTTAATCTATTCTTATGAATTACAATATGTTTACTTTTCTTGGATAATAAAGTACAATTGTTATGATCTATTTTTATGATTTTATATGGTCCTTTATAAACATTGGCAAGTTTATGACCTGGTCTTTTACCGAACACAAGTTCAAATGGGCAATAATTGTGAGTTGTTGATGGTGTAGTATTGTAACAGTAAGTAAAGTAAGGAGTCCATTGGTCCCAGTCATCGAGTTTTTGAGAAATATAAGATCGAATATATTCATTGAATGTTCTATGCGATCGTTCCACGGTTCCCAAAGTTTGATGGTGATACGGAGTGGAATGTGATAATTTTATATTTAATAATCCTGACAGTTCTTTGAGGATCTCATTTCTATATTCAGTACCCATATCTGTTAGAATTTGCTTCACTGGACCATAGATTAAAATCAAATTTTCAAAGATCGCCTTTGCAATTGATATGGCAGATTTATTGCGAATAGGAACTGAAATTAAGTATTTCGTCAAATCGCAAATCATAGTAACTACATATTGATTAGGATTTTTTGAAACAGGAAGTGGTCCTATAGTATCAATTACCACTGTATCAAATGGTTTGCTAGGTGTTGGGGTTATACTTAATTTTTCTTTTGAATGTTTTGTGGTTTTATTCATTTTGCAATCAATACAATTTTTGACATACCTTGATACATCTTTTGTCATGTTGTTCCAAAAATAAAATCTGATTTTGTTCAACATGCGAGTAATTCCTGGGTGTCCACCAAGTAGGAGATCATAGTGAAATTTTCTTAAAATATTTTGTCTTTCATTTTCATTAAAAACTGTTATAACAGCAGGTGTTAGGACAATATTAATATTTTTTAAAACATTATTACCTATCTCTTTAAATTCTTGTATTTTAAATTCTTTAAATATGACGTCATTTAATTGCATTTGGAATTTTCTTAATCTCATTTGACAGGCTTGTTTTTCAAGCTCTAAGAAAAATTTACCTAAGTCTATGTTTCTTTTTGTCAAATATTTGGTTTTACCAATGTTGAGAATTATCTTTCCTCCCTTTAACAAGTAAAAACCTCGGTTGTGTGTTAAAATTTTGGGAAGTTTTTTGTATTGACTTGTTGTAATGCCTTCAAAGATTTTAAGTTCAGTAGTAGTTTGTTTTTTAAGTTGCGTTCTAGTTTGTACCTTGAATACTTTGCACGCCTGTATATCCTCAAAGGTGATTCTTGATAGGGCATCCGCTGTCACATTTTCTTTTCCTTTCACATATTCTATTTCAAAGTCATACTCTTCGAGATCCAAACGGACCCTAGTAAGTTTTGATGAAGGATTCTTCATAGAAAATAGATAAGTGAGTGGCCTATGATCTGTTTTTATTATAAACTTTTTCCCATAGACATATGGCCTAAAATAATTTATGGCCCAATGAATAGCTAAAAGCTCCTGTTCTATGGTTGCCTTATTCGACTCACCTTTAGTAAATGATGTGGAAGCATATGCTACTGGTAGTAACATATCCTCGTGTTTTTGACTTAAAACAGCACCACATGCTAGCTTGCTGGCATCCGTTGCTATATAGAACGTTTTAGTAAAGTCTGGATATTTCAATATACTTGGCTTTATAAGTGCCTTTTTTAAATAATCAAATGAACGCTGACATTCATTAGTCCAATTGAACGTTACCTTTTTCTTTGATAAATTTGTCAGAGGCTTGCTATAACTTGCAAAATTTGGAATAAATTTTCTGTAGTAGTTACAGAAAGCTACAAAGCGTTTTGTTTCATCACCATTTTTGGGTATGGGACAGTCTTTAATAGTGTCATACTTAGAACTGTCTGGCAAAATACCTTCATTCGTGCATTTATGACCCAAAAATGTAACCTCATGGCGAAAGAATCTACATTTGTCTGGATGTAACTTGAGGTTGTATTTCCTACAAGTCTGAAAAACCTCTATCAAATTTTTTATCATATGATTTTTTGAACAGCCAATGACAATAAGATCATCCATGTATAAAAATGCTGTGGATGGTCTTAAACCGGAAAAAGCCAACGTCATCATGCGCTGGAAAGAATTTGGGGAAATTTTTAATCCAAAAGGGAGTCTTTTAAACCTGAACGACCCCTTAGTTGTTGAGAAAAAAGTTATGTCTCTTGAATTTTCCTCTAGTTCAATTTGATGAAACCCTGACATAAGGTCCAGAGTTGAAAAATATTTCGCTCTTCCTAGTTGATCCAACACATCGTCAATGCGTGGAAGTGGGAACTTATCAGATAACAACTTTTTGTTAACCTGACGGTAATCAACTACGAGACGCCATCTTTTGGCCTGACTACCCTCTAATGATTTTTTCGGCACTAATAAAACTGGACTGTTATAAGGTGAAAAGGAAGGTTCCACTAAATCATCTTCAATCAGTTTGTTAACCTGCTTCTCAATTTCTTCTTTCTGCGTTTCTGGAACTCTATAATTTTTTATATACACTGGCAAATCATTATTTAGCCTTAATTTTTGTTTGTAAAAATTGTTTGAAGTGATCGGTTCGATTTCCAATCCAAATACATCCGAAAATTCCTGGCATTATGTTAGCAACTCAACCTTCGCGATTTCTGGAACATGTGTTTGCAATTTTTCCAGAATGATTTCTGAGCGGTTTATAGAATTACACTTGAGTTTATTAATTAAATTATAAGAAGATCAAATTTCAAGAGCAATGACAAAAAAGTCAACGATAAGAAACAAGTAAATATATCTTATTTCAATATGCTGACTAATTTCTAGTATGGCTTAATTGTAATCGTTGTTTCAAGTGTACCAACAAAGCATGAATCACAAATTCATACTTTGTTCAAAGTTATCACATGACAGAAGAAAGTTCTTTGAAAAATAGGTGTATATCATATGCGGAAAGATTATGCAAGATAACTGGTATAAACTGAGTTGTTTTATAATTGAAATTACATTCGCTATGAGCTGCCCCACGATAATTACCTGTAAGATGACAATGATCTCTAACTTTATCGTTATTTAATATTTTCTTACATATATGACAATTTTTTGCATTATTATATTGAGCTATGTCTATTGGGGTTATAAACATTTTCTTAACTTTAAGTTGTAGTGTAGCATCGTCTGAACGCACCTTTTGTCCTCTTTTATTTTCTTTCGTTTATTTTGCTTTTTAAAAGAAAAAACAAACGGAACAAAACGATCCATTTTCATTGATCGTACTGACACACTAACTTTTATTAATAAACTAACAAATACTTTGTAGCTTGAATATTTGGCAATTGCAATAAACTGCTGAATTAGTGAAAAGGGTTTTTGATGAATTAAATGTATGATTATGTAGGTTACTAGTTGTGTAAGAATATTTTTGTAAAATAGTATTTAAGGCAGTATAAGTCAAAAATAAAGATAGAATTATTTCATGCCTTAAATCGGCACATTGTTTTATTAAAATAAAGGATTCTGCATATAAACCTGCGAATCCTGGCCAGCGGCGCCTTAGCGCCGGCCATATAATATAACCAAATAAAACAAAATATAAAATCAGTATAAAGTAAACAATTTAAATAAATATCTGTACAATCTTCAAAAATTTTTTTGATAAATATATTCGCCGAATCTTCACCAAAATAATGTCTATATAAATTATTTTCTCTCTTGAAACTACTATAACCATTAAAAAAATTAACTTCAATTTAGTTGCAGTTTTATTAGTTGCAGCTCTAGGCCGCAGTAATTTCCAGATTAAAATTAACTTACCATAGCTTATATACTACTTATGAGAATAAATCTTAACCCTACATATACACATACTTATGTTGAAACATATGAACATGTATACACAAAAATAAAGTGAAATTAAATCTATTATTTACTGAAAATTAGTGTGGAATCTGGCCGTAATATGATGCTTGTTTAAAATACAAATTCATTCTCACGATCGCGAGTGCTTTTGTGTAGCAGGTATGTGTGGCTGTTCAGGTGCCAACAATAAAAAACTCTTTCTTAAATTTGCCGTCGATGCACATTTGTACTTGACCTTGAATAGTTGTCACTAGTACGACTTCAACATTAGTGAAATATTAGAATCTTTTAATTGTACGTGCAGACGTTTAAAGTAATGCAAACATTAAATTAGATACTGCTACACCTCCACTTTACGCAAGAATGTTCATATAACGTTAGTTCCATGGACATTCTTTTACAAATATGTTTAAACAAGAATTAGAATTTATTTTAGTTTTATAAGTATAATATATGTATTATTATTTTATTTATTACATACTCCGGAGTATCAATATTTATTTATTTATATTGTTCCTCTTTTTTTTTTGTTTCTATTACTTATGATACAACTTAATTCTATTTTTGTGAACTATTTGTTCTTTATTAGTTTTCTTATCTACTATTGTTACATTATTTCTTATATCTATGTTTTTAATTTCGTATGGACCTTTATAGTTTGGCTCCACCTTATGCCCTGCTTCATTCTTGAATAAAACTAAATCTCCTATATTTAAATTGTAATCCTTAACATTGTTATAGTAATTTTCTTTTTGCTTAATTTTATTCTTATCTAGTAATTGTTGGGCCCTCTTATATGCTATTACTAACCTAAATTTTGCCTCTTTGGCGTAGTCATCTATATTATATAAAGGAGAAATTCTATCCACTTCAGTGAATTGATGAAATTTATTCGGAAGTTTTGAAAAAACTAATTCATAAGGACAGTAATTATGAACTGTTGAAGGTGTTGTATTAAAGCAATATGTAAAATATTTTAACCATTTGTCCCAGTCAGTTTTGTCTACTGAAATGTAAGAGCGCACGTATTCGTTAAAGGTTCTATGGCTTCTTTCTATTGTTCCTAATGTTTGATGGTGGTAAGCTGTTGAGTTTAGTTTTTCAATTTTCATCAAATTACAAATTCCTGTTAAAATAGAATTCTTATACTCTGTTCCCATGTTCGAAATGAACGTCTTCATCGGACCATAGGTGAGTATGAAATTTTCAAAAATTGCTCTAGCAATTGTTTTGGCACTTTTGTCTCTAATCGGTATTGTTACCAAATACTTAGTTAAATCACATATTAATGTGATCGCATATTCGTTTTCTTTCAATGATTTTGGAAATGGTCCAATAGTATCCACATAAACCGTATCAAAGGCCTTATCAAGTGTCTGTGTGATAATCATTGGACTTTTTATGTGTTTTGTTGTTTTGGAAGTTTGGCAATTATGACATGATTTTACGTATTTAGATATGTCTTTTGACATATTTTTCCAATAATAATATCTCTTAATTTTTCTATTGTTCTATATATTCCGCAATGTCCTCCTTCTATGGGATCATCGTGATATTTCAGCATAAGTTCGAGAATTGCCTTGGCATTCTTACTATCAATTTGGGTCACCTCATTTAGTAGCGCTATTTTAATTTTATTCAATATTTTATTGCCCATAACTTCAAATTCATTAATAGAGATAAATTCGAAAATTTTCTCACTAGGTGCCACTTGTAATTTATTAATATTATGTTTACTGGCCACATATTCGAGCCTAGAGAAAAATTGTCCTAAGTCAAAGTTCCCTTTAGTAAACAAATCATTAATTTGTATATATGTTACTATAGATTTTCCTCGTTTGATAGAACATCTTCTGGGGAAATCTTTAGTTTATTATATTTTCTGACATCAGTGTTATTTAATGGTACATATATACTGGGCTTATAATCATTATTATTTCTATTAATATTATGCTGTTTGGTATGTGAATTACTATTTAATTCTTTTTCCTTCTTATTGGTCATTGATCTGGTCGTGACTCTTAATATAGAACAAATTTTAATATTCATGTCTTTTAGGTCATTTATGGTTATTCTTGATAAAGCGTCTGCAACATAATTATCTTTTCCCCTAAGGTACTCAACTGTAAAATTATATTCTTCAAGATCAAGTCTCATTCTTGTTAATTTGGGGCTTGGATTTTTCATTGAAAATAAATAAGATAGTGGTCTATGGTCGGTTCGGACAAGAAAATGTTTTCCATATATGTATGGTCGGAAGTGTGTTATAGCCCAATGTATGGCGGTTAATTCTTGCTCAATTGTTGATTTATTACTTTCACCTTTATTAAATGTTTTTGAAGCATACGCTATTGGTAAATGTTTACCTTCGTGTTCTTGTGTTAAAACTGCTCCACAAACGTATTTACTTGCATATGTGGTTATGCAAAATTCTTTATTAAAATCGGGGTATTGTAGCAATGTGGGGTTTATTAACGCTTTCTTTAGGTATTTAAATGCAAATTCACAATCTTTTGTCCATTCGAATGGAACATTTTTCTTGGTTAGTTTTGTTAAATGTCTTGAATATTCAGAAAAGTTTTTAATAAATCTCCTGTAATAGTTGCAAAAAGCTACAAATCTTCTTGCACTATCAGCATCTTGTGGTGTTGGATAATTTTCAATTATCGAGTATTTACTATCATCTGGCAAAATTCCTTTGTCTGTACATTTATGACAAAGATATGTTACTTCTTGTCACTAGTACGACTTCAACATTAGTGAAATATTAGAATCTTTTAATTGTACGTGCAGACGTTCAAAGTAATGCAAACATTAAATTAGATACTGCTACACTACAATTAATAAAATAACCGAATGTGTTTAAAGTTAAACTTCATATTTAAATAACAAAATTGTTTCGCTATTTAAAACTATTTTATTGAATTGTTTTTAAATCTTACATAATTTAAAAGTCCAAATTTATATCATATTTGAAATTTATACGATAGTTATCCGTTTTTTTTTTGCTATATTTTAATTATTCAAAGTAAGCTTACTTTATTTTCAACCATGCGCTTTCAATTGTGAATTGTTCATTTTTTCGTCAAGTAATTTTAAAGAACCGTATGGTCAAGTCAAAAATATAGATAAGCTTTTTCTTTGATTTACTTCCATTTTTGAACTCAAATAAAACACACTGAGACTCCTCAATTATAACCGTGTATACATATTGTAAATCTTCTCAAGGACAAATTTGAATTTAAATAAAAAAAACTGGATTAAATATCCTCACAGTGTAAATACTTTAATTTCGGATTATTTATTCCTCCAAAATTAAACATGGTCCTTTTTAGCCAATCATTTGTTTCACTGGCAACACTTCAACATACAGTGCAACAAAAAACAAAAAAAAAATAATCTCTCGTTCTCTTTATACACCGACACACTATAATAAAACCATATGCAAACTTTGCATTGCAAAGTTAAAATTTGTTCGTCACAATCAGTGTGTTCTTGAACAGTGAAAAGAAAAGTAACAAAAAAAAACCAAAGGAAAGACAAACAAACAAAAAAAAAACCTAAAGTGTATATATTTAAATAAAAGAAAAGTGAATAATGATCTTAAAACCAAAAATAAATGAAATAGAACCACAAATCTATTAAATTATAAAAAATATCATTTAAAAATTGTGAAAATATAAAAACTAAATTCATTAAAAGGTGCAAAGAAACAAAGAAGAACAAAAACCAAATAAAAAATAAAAAAAAAACAGTGAAAGGAAGTATTTGATATTAATGGTTAATGGTGTTAATAAATTTATAATAAAAAATAAAAAAAAAAAAAAACACCTAAAAGAAAGAGTCAATGCTGACAAAATTCAAATCATAAGTGTTTTCAACTTACAAATCAAAACTCCCGTTTCTTATGATAAGGTCATATAAACGACACGTCTATATGTACATACACATTTACTGTACAGAAAACTCCCGTTTCTTATGATATGATATATATTATATTATTATGATATAAAAGACACGTCTATATGTACATACATACATACATATTTACTGTACAGCAAACTCCCGTTTCTTATGATTAGGTCATATAAAAGACACGTCTATATATTACATATGTAAATATATATAGTATTAACATATGTATATACATAAAACTTTACATACATACATACATATGTAAATATACAAATATCTCCTTAATACATACTTATGTATGTACATAACTAAATACTAATGTAACGGTGTACACATTAAAACAAAAAACCAACTATACATACATATAAAATTTCTCAAAGTTAAAAATTTGGAAAAAATAAAGAAAAACCCAAAAGCAGTGTATCTATTGAATCAACAAGTAGCAAAAGTTAAAAAATAAATAAAGGAAACACGAAAACAAAAAAAACAAAAAATTAATTGGAATAAAACTCAGTGTTTTGAAGGTAATTAGCAAGCAAGTAAAACCTAGTTTCCTCTGGTCAGGATCCCAAAGCGACGTCGATACCCTACGTTCACCTAACGACATTGAGAAAAGAAAGATAACCAAATTTATAGAAGCGGCGCTTTGTCAGAATTACGAAAGGGAAAACGTAGTGAAGGAAATAATCCAAAATGTCAGGAAAACCGTAAGTTTAAAACGAAAAAAAATTAAAACTCAAAACCATATACACACATCCCGCCATAAATAGTCACCATCATACATATATACATACATACCACATAAAAAAAAAACCCTTTCACATTTATCAATTTTCCCTTTTTTACCAAAAAATTACTGGCATACGTGTACATACATTTATATACATACATACCTATGTACATATGTACACCCAAAGTATTTGCATATACATTCACACACTTACATATACATATATGTTTACAGACTCATACACACATCTAAGTACCTACATAAGTAGATATTACAGACATACATATGTATGTCCACATATTGTACAGTTTTAAAAGTTGCCAAAATCTTAAAACTTACTCCAATTTCTAGCAACAAAATACAGAAAAAAAACCGCAATTGTAATATAATTTGTTTTTGTTAAAATAAAACAACCACTTGTTTTGAAAAAAGTAAGAGAATAGTTGCTTTTGTTCCCCACAAATTAATCTCTTACAAATACTTTCAATTCTCTTAAAAACAAAAAATAAAAAATTAAGATCCACTTAATAATATTACGATGAGATGCCACATAATGAAAAAATAAAATCACTCGTAATAAAATTAAAATCCCCAAAGTTTATGCGGTCATATATAATTATCTGAAAATTATAAAACTCGCAAATCCCGCGAATAATAATAAAAAAAAAATTTTTAAGTGATTAACTCACTAATCACACATCGCTATCCCCAGCGAACATTTACAATTAAAATCCTTAATTCTTTTTTCAAATTCGCAAATCCCGCGAATAATAAAAAAATTTTTAATTGATTAACTCACTAATCACACATCGCTATCCCCAGCGAACATTTACAATTAAAATCCTTAATTCTTTTTCCAAATTCGCAAATCCCGCGAATAATAAAAAAAAAAATAAAAATTTAAGTGATTAACTCACTAATCACACATCGCTATCCCCAGCGAACATTTACAATTAAAATCCTTAATTCTTTTTTCAAATTCGCAAATCCCGCGAATAATAAAAAAAATTTTTAAGTGATTAACTCACTAATCACACATCGCTATCCCCAGCGAACATTTACCATTAAAATCCTTAATTCTTTTTTCAAATTCGCAAATCCCGCGAATATTAAAATTTTTTTTTAAGTAATTAACTCCCTAATACACGTCGCTATTCCCAGCGAACATTTAAAATTAAAACTTTAATTCCTTTTAATTCGCAAATCTCGCGTATATTTACAAAACTTTAAGTAATAATTCCCCAATCAAACGTCGTTAACCCCAGCGAACATTTGACTTACAAACATTTAATTCTATTTTAAGTGCTTAAATAATTAAAAGGTCAGCACAATCATTAAATAGTTAAACTAATACTATCTGCTTATACAATCCCTATCATTTTAGTTATCGAAACTCATTTTCCTTTTTCATAAATTCTAAAAATTAGATTATAGAAGGGTGGTAGATTATAACCCCTAAATTGGTTTATTATAACTAGACACTTCAGCATTTAATCAAAATTGTAAAAACTAGAGCCCAAACTCTCCCCAAAATGGTTGATGAATTCTTATTTGATTCAGACGATTTTGTCGCGTTTTGTTCTGAGGTTAATAATATTCCCATTGATGACCTAACAGACTCACTCCTCGAAGTGTACCTTCAAGATCTGAACGATCGCTGGACGAATGTGCAAGCATCCTACCGATCCCTCCGCATCAGCAAGGATGCTAAACTTGAAAAGTCAGTCTTAGAGTCAGTCGCAGGAAAATACTCAACTTGTACCAAAAACTTTCACCAAGTCAAGGCAAAAATCTTGGATGTACAGAAAGCATTGGTAACAAATGCCCCAATTCAAATCCCTGAAACGACCCTGAATGAAAACACCATTTCAAATTTTAGTGTCCCTCCATGTGATACCGATATTTTCTACGGGGGCTATGAAGAATGGCCATCCTTCCGAGACATGTTCACGGCAGTATATATCGATAATCCGCGGATCCCACAAGTACAAAAGTTATATCATCTCCGCTTAAAGGTGCAAGGACAGGCAGGAGCGATTATAAAGAAATATAAGTTATGCTCTGATAACTTCACCCTAGCCTGGGAAGCACTAAAGGATCGATATGAAAATCAAAGAATACTGGTCGAGAATCAGATCAAGATTCTTCTTAACTTATCCCCAATTGCATTCGAAAGCAGCAAAGCTCTTCAAAAACTCCAGAGTACAATCAATGACTGCTTAGCTGCAATAAAAGCTCAAGACGTCCCAATAGGGAAATGGGATCCATTTATTATTATTCTCTGTGCCAGCAAACTTCCAATGGAAACTCCATCTTTGTGGGAACAATCTCTAGCGTCTCACAGGGAATTAGTTAAATGGGAAAAGCTTGATAAGTTTCTCTCCCACAGATGCGAAGTAGTCGAACGCTTAGAATCTCGAAACCGAGAACAAGACTCCTATAAAAGTAAAATGAAAGTTGTAAACATTAGAACAAACACGCAAAAGCCAGAAATCCCTAAACATCCATGCAAAATGTGCAACTCGGACCACTCGCTAAAAAATTGCTCTAAATTTATAAATTTAAGTCCTCAAAACAGAAATAAATTCGTATCCGAAAACAGAATATGTATCAACTGTCTAGCATATAGTCATCTACGGAATGACTGTCCCAGCAAGTTCTTCTGTTCTCACTGTAAGAAGAATCACCACTCCTTATTGCATTTCACAAGACCTGACATTAACAGTTCCAATCTTCCTGATGATCAGAGGCCTGAAACCTCAGCGCAAGGTAGAGCAAGAGGAGCTCTACCAACCTCTACTCATGTTGCTAGCCTCGACAACAAAAGCACCAACGAAGCAACATTGCTTCCCACAGCAATAGTGAGTATTAACCACCAGGGGGAAAATTTCAAAGCTCGAGCTTTTCTGGATCAAGGATCGGAAAAGACGTTTATCTCTAAAAGACTTCAGCAACAACTTATGCTCCCAACAGAAACACGAGCTTTCCAAATCCATGGCATCGGTGGCCAGATGATAGCTCAATCTAATTCACTCTGTCATATAGTGATATATTCTGAAAAATGTGACCGATATATAAAGATACAAGCAATAATCGTTCCAAAAATTACCCGTATGTTACCCAGTTGTTCGCTCTCTAAGTCCCATATTCCCTTTGATTCTATCAGTGATATTGAGCTTGCAGACCCCGACTTCTACTTGCCTAGTCGTATAGATCTGTTGATTGGTAGTAACATACTCCCGAAAGTTTTCCTAGAAGAAACTAAGAAGGTCTCTCCTTCCCTGATGGCCCAATCCACCATTTTCGGATGGGTTATCAGCGGGCCGATCAGTTTCGAAAACGTTTCAATGTTCTCACTCGAAGTAACTGAAGTCGAATGCGATTCCCTTGCCGACCAGTTAAGAAAGTTTTGGGAGCAAAAAGAAGTCTCCTCCCAACGTCCCGTGTCCGAAGAAGATGCATTTTGTGAAAATTTGTTTCAACACACAACCTATCGTAATAACGAGGGCCGCTATGTAGTGAAACTTCCGTTTAAATCCCACTTCCCAGAGAAAATACAACTAGGTTCTTCTCGCACAGTTGCAAAGGCACAATACTTTAGTATGGAACGTTCCCTTTACAAGAAACCAGAATTGGCCGAAACTTATACTAAAGTATTAAAAGAATACATCACATTAAACCATATGAGACCCACAATATCAACCGAAAATGTGTCTCCACATGGCTATAAATCGTTTTATCTACCTCATCACGCGGTGGTTAAGCCCGAAAGCAAAACTACAAAGGTGAGGGTAGTTTTTAATGCGTCCAAAAAGACAAGCTCCGGATTATCACTCAATGACATTCTCCATGTAGGCCCTACGCTACAAAATGACTTAATGAGTTTGATTTTGAAGTGGAGATTATATGAATTTGTATTTAATGGCGATATAGAGAAAATGTATCGTCAGATCCTCATCGCAAAGGAAGACGCCCCTTTCCAACGAATTCTCTTTCGTCAGAGCCCTAATGAACCTCTCCAAGATTATGCATTAGAAACTGTGACTTTCGGAGTGAATTGTGCCCCATATTTAGCCATACGGACACTTCTCCAATTGTCCCATGATTCACAACAAACGCACCCTCAAGCTGTTTATATTCTGAAAAATGAAACATATGTCGATGATATATTATCAGGCTCTCATGATAAAAAATCGGCTATTGACTCCTTAGCTCAGGTCATTACAGTATTAAAATCCGCGGGATTTCCCCTAAGGAAAATTACCTCTAATTTTCCCGAAATTTTAGCATCTCTTCCTAAAGAAGATATATTGGACGCAGATTTCCTCAAATTTAAGGAAACGAGTGCGACAAAAACATTAGGAATCCAATGGAACGCGTTGACTGATTGTTTTTCGTACACTATTGATACAGTTGCCCCAACTAGCTTTATAACCAAAAGACAGATTCTATCCAATGTGGCGAAATTGTTTGACCCAGCTGGGTGGATTTCCCCTGTCATAATTCAAGCAAAAATAATCCTTCAACAGCTCTGGTTAGATGGCACCGGTTGGGATGAAAACATTAAAACCAACACGCTAGAAAGATGGAATAAGTTTACTAAAAATCTTCCGGTAATATCCACATTGAAGATACCCCGATGGGTCGGGTTCTCTCCCTCTTTAGCAACACAGATCCATGGATTTTGCGACGCATCGGAAAAAGAATATTGTGCGTCTATTTATATCAGAATTCAGTCAGGCTCATCAATTGTATCACACTTACTCGTTTCCAAAACAAAGGTGGCTCCTATTGACCCAGTGAGCCTCCCACGCTTAGAGCTCTGTGGAGCAGTTTTGCTATCTAAGCTAACTAAACAAATTCTGAACTCAATGCCCTTTATCAACCATGATGTCATGCTATGGACAGATTCCTCGATCGTCATAGGATGGCTCGATAAGCCCCCCAATGCATGGAAAACATACGTAGCCAATCGCACGGCATTAATAAGGTCGAATGTTGGAAATATTCCTTGGCGACACGTAAGGTCTGGTGACAATCCAGCAGATCTAGGCTCTCGGGGTTGTGACGCTGATGTACTAGTCGAAAGCTCTCTATGGTGGAATGGACCACATTGGCTTCAAAAAACACCCGAGGAATGGCCAAAGCCCATCTCTGCAAAGGAACATTCCCTAGAAATCAGACAAGGTGTAATTACCTTTCATTTGTGCACACATGGAGGGAAGGAAGACTTCGAAATAAGCGAAGATATTTTAAACAGGTTCTCTAAATGGGATCAAGCAGTGAGAGTTCTGACATACGTGATACGATTTATTAATATCATGAAAAGGGTGGTGCAAAACCCATCCATATCTCAACCATCCCGCATACCCCAGATGCAAAACAGCTTAGCAGCGGAATCGACAGCGAAAATAATAAAACGAATTTCCCTCATTAGCCATAAAGAATTTTCTAACACCAAAAATAAATTAATCCATCTCACTCAGAGACTATATTATCAAGAAGAGTGTCATTCCCTGCTGAAATATAAGAAAGTTCATAAGAAAAGTTCTCTATATCCTTTAAATCCCTATATAGACGAAAATAACGTTATACGTGCAAACGGTAGAATTTCTAATGCCGCTCTTTCCTTCAACGAACGTAACCCAATTATCTTGCCGGTGAACTCGATTTTCTGCAAACTCTTCATTGTTTATACCCATAATCTTCTCATGCATGCCGAAATTAATTTAATGTTGAGAACAATTAGAGGACAGTATTTCGTACCTCGTCTAAGAAGTGCCCTTAGATTCTGTATTAGGACATGCATCACATGCATTCGATACAAGAAGCAGGTAAAATCCCAACTGATGGGGGCTCTTCCTCCAGAAAGAAGTTCGTTCTCATTACCCTTTACTTTCACTGGTATTGATTTTGCCGGCCCATTTTCAATTAAGACATCACTTGTGCGAAATGCTCCTTACCACAAAGGATATGTATGTGTTTTCGTCTGTTTTAGCACGAAAGCCATACATCTCGAGTTATGTTCAGATCTGACTACCGGGTGTTTTCAAGCAGCGTTCACTAGATTTATAGGACGCCGAGGGTTACCTAAAAGGGTAATGTCCGATAACGGAACTAATTTCGTCGGCGCAGAACGTTCGTTTCGTTTGGAATATGAGGAATTCATCAAACATACCTCTCAAGATATGGCAGAGAAATACGCCGCACAAGGGCTTCAGTGGTCATTTATTCCTCCAAATGCACCACATATGGGGGGATTATGGGAAGCGGGTGTAAAATCCTTCAAAATGCATTTTAAAAAGGTTGCACAGAATACGAAATTTACGTTTGAAGAATTCACTACTCTTTTAACCCGAATTGAGTCTGTATTGAACTCTCGACCGTTGTCACCTATATCAGATGACCCCGACGAACTACTCGCCCTTACGCCAGGGTATTTTATCCGTGGTGCTCCTCTTCTGGCCTTTTCTGAAATCCCTAAAGAATCTCTGACTTTACGCGATCGTTGGGAGAAATTAAAATTGTTGCATCACCAGTTTGCCCGACGGTGGAAAGACGAATATCTCAAAGAACTCCAGAAGAGATACAAGTGGCAACACACAGAGGAAAATATTCACGAAGGGCAACTAGTAATTATCAAAGACGACCTACTTCCCCCAAATGAATGGAAGTTAGCAAGAATTACCAAAATCTATTTTGGTAATGACGGCTTTGTTCGAGTAGCAGACTTAAAAACCCAAACCGGCACAATCAAGAGAGCAATTACAAAGCTGTGCATTCTCCCCGTCATGGCCTCTGCTATGGAAACCGAATCAGATTTTGTTTCTAAATTAACTTGAATATTATGATTAATACATTCATTTCCCACAAACTTTATATCCTAATCCCAACACATTTACATATCCTAATCCCACACATTTACCCTCCCATATTCATTTCTTCACTTGCACTAAGGCTTATATTATTAATAATCCCTCTTTTTGTCACAGGTCGCCTCGAAAGCCACAGATACATCAGTGTCGCATCTGCAAACGCTACCATTCACTTCGGTATTGCAAACGTTTCTTAAAGATGAAAATTGAAGACCGAAAACGTAGAGTAAAACGCCTCGGCTATTGCCAAAATTGTCTGGCAACTTCCCACAAAACCAGGGAATGCACATCAGCAGACGTGTGTCAAAAGTGTGGTTGGGCACATCACACTCTTCTTCATCAGCCTAACCGAAGAAACTCACAACACATAGTACAAAAGGAATCTGCATCAAGGGCAGCTCGTAATCCAAGATCCATTTCCAGTCAGTCACGAGGACCGTCAAGACCATCAAGGGTGCAGGACCGATTAGGCCGCAGCCCCCAACTTCAGCGTGACCATAGAACGAATGAGCGATCCTCTGCATACATCCAAGAGAAGTCCAGAAATCGCACGACCAGCCCGAGACGTATTTTGCTAGGTGCTTTGCGTGCACTCCAACGCCTACATAAAACCCTTTAATATTTTGGCCATTTTGGCCAAGGCGCCCAAGATGTTTAAAGTTAAACTTCATATTTAAATAACAAAATTGTTTCGCTATTTAAAACTATTTTATTGAATTGTTTTTAAATCTTATATAATTTAAAAGTCCAAATTTATATCATATTTGAAATTTATACGATAGTTATCCGTTTTTTTTGCTATATTTTAATTATTCAAAGTAAGCTTACTTTATTTTCAACCATGCGCTTTCAATTGTGAATTGTTCATTTTTTCGTCAAGTAATTTTAAAGAACCGTATGGTCAAGTCAAAAATATAGATAAGCTTTTTCTTTGATTTACTTCCATTTTTGAACTCAAATAAAACACACTGAGACTCCTCAATTATAACCGTGTATACATATTGTAAATCTTCTCAAGGACAAATTTGAATTTAAATAAAAAAAACTGGATTAAATATCCTCACAGTATAAATACTTTAATTTCGGATTATTTATTCCTCCAAAATTAAACAGAATGCACAAGCATGATGTTTCTGTACATTCGTGGTGCTTTTACTTACATCATTATTACTTTTTCTAAAATAGACTTAAAGTCCGCGTAGATTACAAATGGTGCATCTAACTGTTTGTAGTAGTCCTTAAACTTGATAATAGACTCATCTTCTGGCATTCTGATGACTTTTTTCCCGCAAAAATTTTTATGATGATTATACACATAATCATAATGTGTATGATGTATGCAGGTGTTGCATATCATGATCTTACTTCTGTGTGATGTTATGCTGGAACGAAGGAGTCTGAATAAAATATAGAAAATACCAATACGATATAAATAAATATAACAATAAGAAGTAACTTTTTAAATAGAGATGAAAGCAGATTTTACATAAATGCACAAATGAAACTTACTTTGATATATCCTTGATGAGTACATAGTGGAAGTTTTCGTTGGACTGGAGCAATAAGAGATTAATATGAATGTGTTTTTCTCCTTTTGTTATGTAGTATAGTCCTATAAGCGATGTGCCATTATGGCCAAATACATTGATGCTCAGATCATTTTGATTTTCGAATTGTTTTATCTGCTTCAATAGGAGTGGAAACTCTAGGCAATTTAATATTCTCATCAGAAATTTTTGTTATATTATAGTTTTTAAAGTTTTTCCGTTGTTTAGGATTCCGACCGCTATTTTTCTACAAAGCCGCAGTGAGACACCATTTAAAGCAATAAACATCAGAGTTCTCGATATTTATGCATGCATGCTTGGCTGCAATATTTTTTGGGAGAGGGATAAAATTCGATCCTCTTATTATGGACGCCTTGTTTATATTAACTTCAAGGGAATTTATTGAAATCAAGGTCCATCCGCTATCCCGCTCTTGAAATTCTTCCATTTTGGCTCTAAGCTCATCGGTCTGTTTTTTGTAAATCTCCTCTATGTCATCAGAGAGGGTCACCAACATCATCTTTGAGATGTGTACAAGTAGGCTAACGTTCATCTCATCATTCACCATTTTCATATAAACACATGTCAGCTCCATATTAAATTTAAACGTAGTATGTATCCTAGTACGTTCATTAAGTTTGTTTACTATGGAGCTCTTTGCAGATGCGAGAAACTCCTCCGGAAACAAGACACCCACATTTTTGTTGAGGAGGATATATGTCTCGATCCTCCCATTGAAGTTACTTATTCTTCTAGTGAGAAAATCGTTAATCTGTTCTTGCTGACAGCTGTTTTTGTGTTTTATGGTTCTGACTTGAGCCATACAACCATTTGATGGAATCATCTCATCACAATCCTCACAATATTTGTTTTTAATATTTAGCTTACTAGTTCCCAACATAGCCTTCGGCTGGCTAGCATAAATGTGCGTTTCTATATGCATATTTACTTTTGTTTGAGTCATAAAGACTTTATTACAGATGGGACAACTTGCGGTATTCATTTTATTTAATTATTTTTATTATTTATTTATTTGTTTATAATTTATTTAATTATTTTATTTATAAACAAATTATTTAATTATTTTATTTATAAACAATTTATTTAATTATTTTATTTATAAACAATTTATTTAATTATTTGATTTTTTTTTTATATACTATAAACTTGTTTATCAAACAATAATTAGTTTTAACACTTTTGTAGTTTTTTTTTATTGTTTTCAAACACTTTAAAAATTTGGTTTGGAAAATTGGTTGTGACTTATTGAGATATCAAAGTAACTGATGACAATCTACATTATTTTTCTACTTCTATACGTTATATGAGAATCGCGTAGTAGTCATCAAATCTAATCTAATCTAATCTAAAATCTCTTGTTACTACCCTGCAGTTAGACTGGGACCAAGTGCCTTTGTGTCAACACTAAAATTCTAGTGACAATTGTAGTAAAATAAGTTTTCTTCTATCCGTCAGTATAAAAGAAAGAGAGGAAACAGGTATGAAGTCTTTGTGGTGGAATTGTCAACAACTTGTCAATATGCATACATTTGTATGTACCTAAATTATAGAAATGTACCAGTAACTAACTGTCTGGTTGGTATGTCTCCATTTTCCCATAAGAACTAAGTAGTCACTGTGTCTAGTCTATGTCTATAGCACGCACGAAGCATTGCATGAGGAATAATTAAAGAGTAGTACTGGTTACAAAGTCAAAAGGGAGTCAGTACATTTTCAACATCAACATTTGTCTCTAACTACAACAAAAGTAGTGGATACTGGCAAACATACAAGTAAATACAAAAACGCACACATATGCACTCACACATACATACACATATACAAACACTCACAGATACATCCATCTGCTGTAAGCACAACGTTTCTCTACAATGACAAAAGCTGTACACACAAGTACATATATACATACACACATACATACATACATAGAAAGAATCAAACTCACACACACACACACAATCATCCTAACGAAATCTCAGTATAAAAATACCCAAAATCCCCAATTTGTAACAGGGTTGCCATCGTTTTTAATTTTTCCCGGTTTTGAATTCCCAAACTTGGACTCAGGTCCCCATTACTAATCTACTCATAATTTGGCTAATTTAAATTTTAACATTTAATTGCCCATAATGCCGACTTCGTTTTCAGTTGATTGCTTTTCAAGAAGAAAATAAGTTTGTTCATTGTGATTTGACTAATTTAAAAGTACATTTAAATTCAGTCTCATATCTATATGATGATCTTAACATAAAAATTAACAATGAATGTTCTACAGTTCTATATGGTATTTATCTAAGATTCCAACAAAACTACTATATGAAAGAATCTCAAGCGCTTCTAACTGCATCTGAGTTTAAGATAAAATCGCCTATTATTTAATAGCGGGCCAGTTGCTATAGAAATTTAATTTGAAATAGCAAGCAAAGACCGCAGCTACTACATTTTTACTGATGATCGAATAATAAAAAGTGCGGAAAGTCTTGTAAATTAAGTAATATGGATGAAAAAATGGTTTTTAATAGACGTGCAAGGTTTCAAAATTAATTCGAATGATTTCATCGCAAAAGAAGTAGCCGTTTTAAAAAATAACGACTATAACAATTTCATCATAAAACTCCCTTTTGGTTTTAAATGTTTATGGATAAAAAAAAAATTAAAAAAATCAAAAGAAGCAGACTGGCTAACACAAAAAAACTATCATCACCTAAGATAGATTGCTAGATCAGTTTCATTTCAAAATGTTTGGCAACGTTTAAAATTCAATGCAAGATGTTCTAAAATAAATGTAAAAAGTAAAGAAAAAAGCCGATGGTTAAAAAAAAATTATATCAAAATATTTCTAATGTTATATCAAAATATTTCAACTTTAAAAAAATAGAAATTAAATATATTAAATATTTATACTATAGTTACTACAAGTCTATATTCTGTTTTACTTAGTACAGAAACTCCTCACAAACTTTTAAGTAACTAGATATACAAATTAAAACAATTTTTTTTTAATTTTAAATAAAAAACTATGGAGATATTTCACATCTATACACAAAAGACCAGGCGAATATTTACAACAACAACAAAAGACCGCATATGACAAAGAATGTATTCAAACAGGGAACCAAACACTTATTTGTATGTATATACATACATGAAATCAATTTGTAGATATGTATGTACACATATCAAATTGCTTACCCATGATCAAGTATTTATTAGATCTAAACAATCACACTTACATATATATATCATGAAAATATACAAACCGTGCACCAAGCCACGCTTGAAAAGCCGTTCAGTCAAAGAAGACGAATGTACTTAAATAAACAAACTTATCACAGACATACTTTAATACTGGACAAATTTAAGCTTGACAAAATATAAAGCAAACTCATCCTCCAATATAAAAAACATAATAACATACTATGATAATAATATTATAGCACCAAATGTCAATATGCAAAACAATTTATTTCTACGTATATATAAATACTGACTTCAGAAAATGACATACACACACATACACACAATCTATCTATCTCAACAACACCCTTACCCAGCTCAAATCATCATCAGCCTTAAACTCCTACAGACATACATACACACACACATACACAGAGGAGATGACGTAATACACAAACACAAACATACACACATAATGAAACTAAAATTCCTCTGTCATGAAACACAAAACAATATTTCTTAAATAAATAAACGAAGGTTTCATAATGTAACCTTCGTAACGGACATTACTCCAACAACATACACACATTATCAAATACATTCCGTCTCCACTTCCATTCTGAACAGCTATCAGGCTTGCCACTTTTTGCAGCTATTAGATTATTTCCCCAGAGATCCCAAAAATAAATGTATAAATACAATAACCATACATACGCATAGCAACAACAACTCACAACGGCAAACCAAAGTCTATCAAATAACGATTACTACATGCGCACAAATAAACAGATTCCTTGTCACTAACCTGCAGTCAGACTGGGACCAAGTGCCTTTGTGTCAACACTAAAATTCTAGTAACAATTGTAGTATAATAAGTTTTCTTCTATCCGTCAGTATAAAGAAAGAGAAAAAACCTATATGACGTACATATTTGTGGTGGAATTGTCAACAACTTGTCAATATACACACATCTGTATGCATTTATTCCAGTAAGTAGTCACTATGTCTATGCCTATAGCACAAAGCATTGCATGAATAATTATAGAGTAGTACTGGTTACAAAGTCAAAAGCGAGTTAGTACATTTTCACCATCGACATTTCCGACAGGGTATAATGTTTGTCTGCCACTGCAATAAAAGTAGTGGATACTGGCAAACACACGAGTAAATACAAAAACGCACACATATGCACACACACATACATACACATATACAAAAACACATACATACACATAAACAAAGAATCAAACTCAGACACACTTAGTCTCACAAAATCTCAGCATGAAAATCGCCAAAATCCCACATTTGTAACAGGATTTCCAACATATTTTGGTTTTTCCCGGTTTTGAATTCTTAAAACATGTCGTCTTCCACCATTAGCTTTCTACTATCATCATTCTTATTATTAGCATCAATAAACAAGATAGTATTATCAAATATTGTCCTTTCTGCAAGTTTCTTTGGTGTACTTGTGTCTATCTTGACTGATGGCTTCTGAGGCTTTAAACTTGTATTATTTTCAACTTCTGTCTTGATTTTACTTTCTTCTTTTGTTGGAATTCTTTCAATATATTTAGAAATATTTATGAATTCTTTGAGAAGTGCTGTTGTATGTTTAAATTTATCGCTTAGTTGTTCACGTGTATCTATTTCTCCGCTTTTTATACTACGAAGCTATTTCTTCAAGACATTTCTTGTCGACACCAACTGCTTTAAGATTTTTTCTTCCATGTTTGCTAACAGCAAATAGTAGATCAGCTATCAGTTATTAGATCAGGTTATCAGCTATCAGATCAGCTTATTAGGTAGCTGGTCTGGTTTTCAGATCAGCTTAGCAGCTATCAGATCAGCTTATCAGGTATCAGATCAGGTTATCAGGTACCTGGTCTGGTTTCAGATCAGGCTATCAGCTGTCAGATAAGGTACCTGGTCTGGTTTTCAGATCATGTTATCAGCTATCAGATCAGGTTTTCAAGTAGCTGGTCTTATTTTCAGATCAGCTCATCAGGTATGAGATAAAATTATCAAGTACCTGGCCTGGTTTTCAAATCAGGTTATCAACTATCAAATTAGGTAATCAGATAGCTGGTCTTGTTTTCATTTCAGCTTATCATGTATCGGATCAGTTATAACAAATAGATGTATGAAGTTTAAAGTTAGATTAATAACTAAAGGAAATATTTTATGAGTAGTTGTTTATATAGTTATGAAAGAGTCATATTGCTTTCTGTAACGACCATCGTTTAATTCGTTATCTTTGCTTATCATCAAAAATCCATATTTATCCTTCCAACATTCTCGACAAATTTCTTGAAACTTATCATAGCTCATAATGCTGGCAACATGATCCCTATAAGCGTGCTATAGGGATCATGTTTATCTGATCTTGTTTAAACATCATTATAACATTAGCATTGTCTCTTATTAAATGCTTGGGAATTATTGTATAAGTTTGACACAAGTAGAATGAATCAACATCCTTATGTCGTCCCATACAAAAATATGTACATATATTATTCTGCTTCTCAAATGCAACATAATCAAATATCATGATTGAATTAGTTTTAGCTTTGTCAGGTGGAACATCTGATTCATTATCGCTGAATGTATAATATCCCATACCTTTAATCGCTGAAATTAATTTCTTCAGGTGTTCATATTTGGGTTGATATAAAGATTTTGAGTATAAATAGATGTTTTCAAACTTAAGTCCATTAGGACTTTTTTCCACAGTTTGATGGTCCCACTATTAGAGCACGAATAGAATTTGGTAAGATAGTGCTATGCTTTATATTTTAACTGATGTTCGCTGAATCATCAATATTACGAACTAAAATATTTTTATGTTATTTTACAAACTGCAGTTTTGTAACTAAATGCATTTGATAAATATTACCCCTTATATAGAAAAAATAGATAATATGGTTATACGATATCAGAAAACATTTAGTCATAGAAACACCTTCGTTGGAGGAGGTCTAGTAGACACAATAATAAACTCTCTACCTGTTGAACTTCATCTACCTGGATATCAGTACTGTGGACCTGGAACAAAACTACAAAAACGTTTAAATCGAGGTGATAAAGGAATTAATTTATTGAACTCTGAGTATAAAAATCACGATGTTACTTATTCCAAAAATAAGGATTTAAGTACCAGACATAAAGCTGATAAAATACTTGAAAACTCCGCTTGGGATCGAGTTTTATCAAAAGAAAAATCATTTGCATATATGGTTACTAACGCAATGAAAGCCAAAACAAAATTTGGTATGGGTGCGGAGAAAAAGAAAAATGTTAAAAAGAATAAACTAAATGGTAAAATACTATTTACAACATCAATTAGAGCTGCAACAAAAAAACTCAAAAAGGAAAAACTATTAGATATTAACCCAGCTATTAAAATTGCCCGAAAAACTATTAATAAGTCATTAAAAGGAAGAAAATCTCAAATTATAGTACCACGTGTGATACGTGTCTCAAAAATTGGTGGTTTTTACTTCTAATACCGATTTGGAATGCTCTGGGTGCAATTGGTAGTCTAACAACTGGAGGTGCTGCCATAGCTAAAGCTGTAAATGCAACAAAGAATGCAAAAAATTAAATTGATGAAGCAACTAGACATAATACAGCGATGGAGTCTATAGCAGTTGGAAAAGTACTTCACTTAAAACCATATAAAAAGGATTATGGTTTAGTTTACAAAGAAGAATCAAAAACCTCTTAGAGATGCTACCCAACAGACCACTATCTGATGTGGACCTTAGACGTTTCTCTATAAATATTCCATATTTTAGAGCAGTTTTCATGTTGAATACTCTACGAAAACGATCAAAGAAAATATAATGTGGAATAATCAATTTAGATGTATCAACAGGACCTGATACACATTGGGTAGCATATTATAAAAACATCAATGAAAACGAATATTTCGACAGCTTTGGAAACTTACAACCTTCTTCGGAAGTAGTCAAATATCTTGGTACAAATATAAAATACAACTATAATCAACATCAGAATTTTAATACATTTACCTGTGGTCATTTATGTCTTAAATTTCTTTATGAAATTACTGAAAATATTAAATAAAACACAATCATTTATAGCTTACAAATTTAATGTCTTTTTATTTATAATTTAACACAGTATTAATTTGTTTTATCCCCAAATAGGATACTGCTCACTCCCAAGGATTAAGTTTTGTTCACCTTCTTTACTCAAGTAATATAGTCCTCTCGAGAGATCCTTAATTTCATCATCAGTTAATGTATTGTATCGTTTAGGCAGGGACATTATGTTGTTTTCCCTTTCAACTTTTAGTTGTGGTCCATATTTTGTTGTTACACTTTTTACAGTTCGAATATTGTATTTAATTGATGTTTCAAGTTCCTTAATATGAATTAATGTTTTGTTTTTAGAGAATTAAATCTTGATGTTAGATTTTTGGTGGAGTCCATTTTTTATTTAGTTCTTATCACTTTGAATGTTCAATTGAAAATGATCTTAAAAGTAGTGATGATAACTTCAAAAAGGCTAATCAAAAATATTTATGGTGAAATAGTGATAGAGAGAAAGAAATAGTTATAGAGAGAAGAGGTATAGAGAGAGATAGAGTGTTAAAAATAAATATGGAATAGATTATAGTATAGATATTTTAAAAGTCAGGAGATGCTACTTTCAAAATTTATAGAGCAAATTAGTATCAAAGGGGCCTTCAAACAATCATCATCATTCATTCATTCATCAGCAAATAAGAAAATGAGTCAAATAAGAAGAACTTTAAATCAATTGATATCAGATTTTGAAAGCTTCACGCTATACGATCATTGTGAGATGAAAAAATTTTTCCAGAATATGCTAGAGTAGAATGAAGAATATATCTTCATGGAAGATGAGGACAATACATAGGGGCATTTTGCAAACTGTCCGTGGTACGATCCGAAGGACCAGATACCTGTAGGTGTAATATATATTTTTTACGAAAAACTATTTTAGAAAATTTAATAGTTTCATACTATGAAATGTTTCCATCATTGTAATTACAATAAAATAAAATTAAACTGTATTATTAAAATAAATAAAATTAAATTAAATTGTATTATATTATTAAAATATTCCATGTTTTGCATTATTTTTGCAAAAGGATAACTAGGAATCATCTTTCGATTAGAGAATAATAGAAACTTGTGTGTAGTGAAAAATTCATGGACTTATCCGAAAATCTAAATTTTTTGTCTTTATAAATATCAACGGAAATTTAATGGAATTTCATAATATTGTGAATTTCAAGTTTTCTTGTGCAGAACCTCTCACGGAAACCTTAAGAAGGATGTGCATGATTAAGTGAAATATAAACAAAACCAAAATAATGTAAACAAAAATTTGCAAATAAGCAAAAATAAATTTTTTTTTAACCAACTAAGTACATCAAGTAGAGAAACAAAATATATGCATCTAAAAATGTAGACACTTGTTGTTAAAATTTCTATTTAGTAAATTTATGTTGCAATAAAAAAACCATTTACATATTTAATTTTTTTTTCAATATTTTATTTCACATTTTTTATTAAAAAATTCTTCTGCATATGTACATCATTTCTTGTCTTATTTTTACAATAAAATATTTTTTCTTAATAACTATGACTTTAACAATAATAAAATTTTTCTTAATAACTAAAATTGAATGTACATTAAGTATTACTTAATTTTATCCGTTTTCTTGCATTCTAGCAATCTCTTCTAGCAACATATCAAGTTCGTATTAAGGGTTAGTTTCCTTAATACGAAAATGATACCATGCATATGTATTAATGTTATTAGATCTTATTTTTCTTTTATCGTCTAAACAACTTAAGACTACCTTATTTAACTGACTAGTATATATTTGATGTAACTTAGATTTAAATGTTAACATATTATCATATTCATTAATTTTATTAAAGAGAAAATCTTTATACGAGGCTAAACTATACTTATCTAATATTGCTCGCTTTACCCCTTCGAGTTTTTAGTGAAATTTTGGTTTTGTACACTAAATGAGTACATCTTTGAACGCAGCCCAACAAACTCTGTCGTTATCTTACCGCAATTTTCATCCTTCATCATACCTAAAACTTTTTTATTAACTAGTGGAAGATTATAAATATTGTCTGCAGGGTAGTCCGATGTATCAAATTGTTGTTCTATGTCATTCTTTATGTCAGCATAAAAGTCGTCCGTTTTTATTGTATAAATAAAAGAGTCTGTGTCCATATAGTTTAATGAGAGTTTTGTCTTGAACTTAGGTTGCATGTACCCGTAATGGAAATTATACATTTTCCATTTGGAAAGCTCCAGTACACAAAATCCTAACACCAAACAAATATTATTACTCAGATCTTCCAGTTAATATTTTTAAAGTGAATCTCTTGCGAATTGGGACTAGTATCGCTATTAACACATATATGAATAACTCCAAATCGCATACATTTCATGAATTTCCGATTAATGTGCCTCCAGGTTCCAAGAAATCTCATCTATTTACCTGTGAACACCAGAGAGATAAGTTCACTAGCGCTGCGCTGAGTTGATCAACACGGTGATTTAATTAATTTTCGAGGAGAGGAAATTAAAATACGAATACATTTGAGGTCAACTAAATAATGCTAATATACAACACAAATACATTGAAAAATATAGCAGCAAGAACAACAACAACATTAAAGCGACCAGCTCAACAAAAAGCTCTAACAACATCAAATAAAAATTTTCTAAAGTCCTTGAATTTTAAATTGAAGACAAAATGAGTTTAATAATAGATGTCTTAGATAAACCCTTGTCGGATGAGAATATAATCAAATAGGACTATCATACAAATGTACCATACTTACAATCTTACAACAATAATGATGAAATCAGAATTTGAATACAAAATCAAGATTTGTACGTGGTGCCCAGTGAGAGCTATATTTATGTAGAAGGATTTGTTGCTGATGATAATAACTGCAAATCTTCTTCATCTTCGGTGAACTTTATATTAAAAAACAACGTTGTGGCATATCTATTTGATGAAATTCGATATGAGCTCAATGGAATTGAAATTGATCACACAAGATATTTAGGAGCCATGAGCACCATAAAAAACTTGGTTTCTCTATCACCAACAGAAAGCAATGTGATGCAAAATGCTGGATGGAACAAAATTGACGATGTCACTCTTGCAAGTGGATTTTTCAATTTCTATGTACCTCTAAAAATGCTTCTAGGATTCGCTGAAGACTACAACAAAGTTATATTAAATGGAAAACATGAATTGATACTCTTGCGCAACAAGAACGACGAAGATCTTGTACGCTCGAGTGTTTCTACTGAAAAAGCTAAACTTACAATTTCACTCATCTCATGGAGAATACCTCATGTTCAATTATCTGACCTTAACAAATTGAATATGATTAAAATTATTAACAATGGTGCTTCTATACCCATGGCATTTCGCAGTTGGGATTGTCATATTAATCCACAATTAAACACGGGAACTAACCATATTTGGAATGTTAAACTGACTACAAATAGAGAACGCCCCCGTTTTGTGTTGATCGCTTTTTATAAAGAAAATAAGTTTGTTCATTGTGATTTGACTAATTTATAAGTACATTTAAATTCAGTCTCATACCCGTATGATGATCTAAACATAAAATTTAAAAATTAACGTTATGCAATTCTATATGATATGTATCTAAGATTCCAACAAAGCTACTATATGAAAGAATCTCAACCGCTTCTAACTGCATCAGAGTTTAAGACAAAAGCTCCTATTGTTGTAGTAGATGTCAGTCATCAGAATGAATCACTCAATAATGGCCCGATTGATATAAAAATTTAAATTGAAACAGCAACTAATATTGCAGCAAAGACATCAGCTTACTGCATTCTTATTCATGATCGTATAATAGAATATATACCCATCAAAGGACAAGTTCGAAAAGTGTTATAAATTGAATAATATGGAAAATAACATAATTTTTATAGACGTACAAGGTTTCAAAACTAATTCAAACGATTTCATCGCAAAAGAAGTAGCGATTGTTTTCAAAAATTATGAATATAACAATTTCATTATAAAACCACCATTTGATTTTAAATGCTTATCAATAAAAAAGCAAAGAGAAGCAAAGTGGCTAACAAAAAACTATCATCACCTAAGCTGGAAAGCTGGATCAGTTTCATTTCATAGCGGTTGCAATTTTTTAAAAGCCAACGCAAGATGTTCTCAAATTTTCGTAAAAAGTGAAGAAAAAAGACTGGTTAAAAATAAATGTTACACCGAAAAATTTCTAACGTTGAGGATATAGGCTGCATCAACTTTAAACAAATGGAAATCAAGTATCCAGAATATTTTTATTGTAATTATCATAAATTTCGTGTATGCGCATTAAAAAATGCTATTTTACTAACAAAAGAAATGTCTTGCTTTAAATGATCTTTTTACTTTTTAAAATATTAATGTATGTATTATTATAAAATTTAAAAAAAAATTTAAACAATAAATGTATACAAAATAAAAGAATGTACAAGTGTTTTCTTATTTCAAATACAAACTATATAAAGGGAATAGAAGGGGGTGGGGGGAGGAGAAGTTAACTTTTTTGCTTACTTGCAAATTTATACTTTTTGTTTCTCTGCTGATGACTGTACTTAGTTGAAAATCCTCTGCTTTAAAATAATCGTCGTCAAAGAAATGTCTGCGTTGCAAATATTCAACAAAATATTCCACGTACAAGTTCTCACGATCGCACAAACATACACATTCACACACATACACATTCAAGAATTTCATAATGTTATGAAATAAATATTTCTTAAACAAATAAACAAAATATAAACTTATCTGGGACAGACAAACTCGACCACCCACACACAAGCATTAGGGTGTTCACATACATGAGAACATTTTACATCATAAAATGTCGGTATGATAAATAATTTATTAGCGTAAGGAAATCGCACATACACATTCCCACGATTCATATGAGAATCGCCTAGTAGTCATCAAATCTATTTTCTCTGATATTACTGATATAGTATTACGATATCAAATTTCTACAGTCTGGCAACACCGGCAATTTTCCCTTTGGTATTAGGAAATAATAATCATGTTTTGCCGTTGGCATTTGAAAATAATATTCATGTTTTGCCGTAGGCATTAGGAAAAATAGTAATGTTTTGCTATCGGCATTTGAAAAAAATAATTATGCATTGCCGTCGGCATTAGGAAAAATTATTATACATTGCCGTCGGCATTAGGAAAAATTAATTTTCACTATTTTCCCATAGTAGGAAAAAATATAATGGTATTTTGTAGAGTTGTGTCGTTCCGGAACGACCTAGTTCCATTGAACGATGCACTAAAAGGAACGGTTCGGACTTTTACACATTCATTTCTTATCGTTCATCGTTCCGACTAAAAGTTTTTTAACAAGGTGGTGTTATTGACAGGTACACGAATTAGCGAGTTAACCTATCAGCTGATGTTTTACTTACGCGCTTATAACGAACAAGTTATTTGACAATTAGTTCCGCCTTGCTCAAAATTTTTTGACAATTACTTTGTAAAATGCTCAGAGTTGTATCTAATGCGCGTACGTGTATTTAATGTGCATTGCTTGGTGATAACCTTAACCTAGAATCTAAATTAAACGTATGCATGAATTTATTGCATTATATAGGTAAACTAGTATGTTTACCACAACGTGTTAATTATTACCTTATCCTTGTGAATGTTTGCCACGTTAAGATTTTTGTTGTCATAAAACTATAAAATTCAGTTGAATTATGTTTTTTAATAAATTTGTACGCGCTAATATAGGTATAATTGGTTTTTTTCATAACCATCAAAACAATGATTTGCTCAACACGAAAATATACATGCATGTGTATAAGTAAACGTCAAAATACATGCCATGCATTTGTTGACATTTTTAAGGAGCGACAGAGAAGTTCTCTCGTTCATTCACTGTTCAAAGTAAAAAAAGGAACGATGAACGAAATGAACGACCTAGTTCCTTTAACATTTCGGATCGTTCCGAACGATTCCCAAAAAGGAACGATTTTGCCCAACTCTAGTGTTTTGCCGTCGGCATTTGGAAAAATTAATTTTCACTATTTTCCCATAGTAGGAAAAAATATAATGATGTTTTGCCGTCGGCATTAGGAAAAATTAATTTTCACTATTTTCCCATAGTAGGAAAAAATATAATGATGTTTTGCCGTCGGCATTTGGAAAAATCAATTTCATGATTTTTAATTCATTACCACAAAAAAAAAATTACACGTTCACATGCAATTAATGTCACCCAAAAAAATCACCCGTTCACACAACAAATATAAACAAAAAACAGTAAATGTAAACAAAAAAACTCATAATGTAAACAAAAAACACAATTTCACAAATTTCAAATTTTAATTACCCAAATTTTAAAATTTCAGAAAATTTTGCACTGAAAGTTACAAATTTCAAATTTTATTTACCCAAATTTCACAATTTTAATCGGCGTCCGAATTGGTAATCCCCTACTACTCAAAACTTGCCCCAGTATACTCTCCTGTGACACACCGGATGAGATTGATTCGGGCACACTCATGAAGTCTCCTTCCACAACAGTGAAATTCCGGGCAAGAATATAACTTTGTAAAATATTAAGAATGTTTATTGTTTATGTCTTCAATTTTAAAATTAGGCTTTCATGCCACACTTTATCAAATGCATGAGAAACATCAATAAAGAAGGCAGAACAATACTTCTTTTCTTCAAATGTTCTTCTTATAAATTGAACTAATCTATGCGTTTGTTCAATGGTGCTATGCTGACTTCTAAAACCAAATTGATGATCCGGTATTCACGCATTATCAGTTAGAATTGGGGACAATTTTATCATGAGTAGCTTTTCGAAGAGTTTTGACATTGTTGACAGTAAACTTATTGGCCTTAGTAAGATCTTTGACCGACTTTGGAATTGTTTTGACCTTGGCAAGTTTCCTGTGGTGTGGATACTACTCCAGTCATAAAATATCATTAAAAAGTAATAACACGATTCTAATTGCAATACGAGGCAACTTCAGCAACATCTGATTACTAATTTCATCAATACCTGGAGCTTTATTTGGGTTGAGTTCAGCAATTATTTTTTGTACATCACGCATCTTAAACTTCAAGGGTCAAGGTGGTAGAGCAACTACATTCGGTAAATCAGCAGCACCAGTACATGTGTTTGGGGTAAATACGGATTTTATATGCTGAGCAAAAATATTACAATTTTCAGTATCACTTCTTGCCCAACCACCGGTAGAAGTGCGCAGAGGTAGTTTAAACTCAACGGGTGTTTTAAGCTTTCTCGTAGCGCGCCATAAATAATAATTAGATGCTGGTGTGAAATCGAGGTTTTCCAGATAATTTTTAAGAGATGCAGTTTTTTCAGATGCAAGCAAGTTTTGGAGTCGTTTAGTGCACTCTTTAAACCTGATTTTATATTGGGGTGATCTGTGCTGTTTGCCATTCCCGTCTAGTTCTTCTCTTTTCACACACGAGACATTTAATATCAGTAGAATAAATTCTATTAAACCCAGTATGGGCGTGGGAGGTAGTAGCATGTTCAGCAGCCTGCTTAATACTTTCGTTAAGATTCGCAATGTTAGATTCAATATCATCGGATGTTCTTAGCGTTAGGTTTTCCGTGCAATGACTGCTAAGATATTTTTTGAATCTCAGCCAATTAACACGATTGATCATCTTCACATATGGGTGTGGTCAATCACTTCTAAGTGAGTTACAGATTGTAACGATAGTGGGAGAGTGTTTGGAGGAGAGATCTGGGAAGCTTCGACAAAAACTAAACCCCTACAAATATTTTTCATGACTTCCTCTAAGGGTAATAAGGCGTGAACCCTAGAACGTATGTTTTGCATTGTAGTCTCCAGCTGCTACGAAAAAAGGATCTTCAGTGATTGAGAATTTGAGAGGGGAGTAAATTGATGATATAACGAAATTTGTACAAAAATTTTCAATACAAATATTAGTTTAAAGCCTCAACAACCTCAATGTTTGTAATATTTTTTGAAGTCATAGTTGACTTCTGAAGGATTGCAATGAATTAATGAATAGTAACACTTCAAAAGCTGCATTTTTATATCAATTTATTTGGCACACATTTAAACAAATTTTAATAAGGAGACTTTTTTTCTGAAACTAAACTTTTGATCTCTTAATATTTTTACTCATACCTTCATAATTACTCTTATATAACTTTAACATAATAATGAAAACTGCAATCTCTTACATTTTAAATGATTTATTTCAAATAATCACATATGCATGTATACCCATTATATGCAAATGTTCACAAATATGTATTTTCATATGCATTAACATATTCATTTAAACAAACATACATATGTATGTTTATGTATAGTTGTGTGCAGAAATAACATTAAATGCATTTAAGAGCCACAAACAAACGCACCATTACTATACAATGCTTGCTTAAATAAAATTCTTTCTTCAATTTTTACACTTTCATCCCAAAATAAAACAAAAGAATCTCTTTTAAATTTTTCGTCTTACCAACCAACAGCAATAAAAAAGCAAATTTATAGCAATTAGAGCAACAAATAAACGCACAATTACTACACAAGGCATTTTAAAATAAAATTCTTCCTTCAATTCTTACACTTTCATCCCAAAATAAAACAAAAAAATCTTTTTTCCCTTTTCTTCTTACCAACCAATAAAAAAAACCATCTATAAACATACACATAAGAGCTTTTGTAAAACTATAAGCAACCGATATCTCAAACTAATGATGGTGTTTATAATTATAAAAAACAAAAAGGGTTTCTATTGACTATTTCAAGATGATTTAAGAGACAGAAATAGACAAAACTATTATTAAAGAGACAGACCGACAGACAGCCATAAATGCTTGTTAAACAAAATCTCATCCCTAAAATCTTTCATCGCATCAAAAGTGCAATGAAAAGAAATAAAAATTAATTCTATTCATCAACATTCAAAAATTTCTTAAGCACTTGCATTTCACACAAAAAATCTTACCAACATCTTTTTTCATCCCAAACTTTCATCTATAAATTCATCGAAAATAAAAAACCATCCCAAAAATGCATTCCAAAAAATCATCCTCTCCAAGTGTGCAATAAAAACTAAAAGAAATCTATTTACCAACATTAAAAATTTTCTTAAGAACTTGCATATCACACAAAAAAAAATCATCCCAACATTTATTTCATCCAAAATTTTCATCTCTTAATTCATCCTAAATAAAAATCATCCCAAAAAGTCATAAAAAAACCATCCTCATCTTATGTCTCATTTCCCTACTACTTATGAAAAATAATTTCCAAATACATACTACGAGTATATGAGAAGAATAAAATAACTGAACACACAAAAAATAAGTTATAGTAATACCAAATATGAAAGAAATTTGTTTAGGTCGGTTAATTGACTTAAATTAACCGCTTTAACCTTTAATCTAAAAAAGACAATTTTATATTAACCGATCAGTTAATCGGGTAGGAATTAACCGGTTAACTGATTAACGGTTATTAATGAATACTCTGGTCCATACGTGTGTATGTATGTACTCGTATGTACATACCTAACTAATGTGTTTTGTTGAATACTGGGTGTGGGGTTTTCTGATTTCACTTAGATGCAGCTTTGCCGTTTTCTGTGTAATAGTGCAAAATCTGTACTATTTAAAGCTCTTTGCACTACTTTTGCACCATAAATTGTTTTTGTAATTTTGCACCACTTTAATGGCATTTAATTTTATGTTTTAAACCGATGACAGCATCAGTCGACTTAATAAAATCGAGTTATATGTATGTGCTACAAAATTCTACATTCGAAAATGTATGTCTGAGGGAAATCCTCATGTCTCTAACAAAGTTTATTATAAAGATATAAACAAAACAATATTGCTGTAAGTCTTAATAAAAGTCCAATAAAACTTTTTAATAACGCCCAAATTATACTAAACATATTTAGAACATTTGCTAAGATATTTCGGATCCTGTTATAAACGTAATGCAAACTTCTAAAATTTCTACTATATTTCTCACTAGAGAGCCTAGGGTTGCCAGTTTTGAAATCGTAGAAATCAGTACAATTGAATAAAAAACAGTACAATACTTTTTTCAATATAAAATTATATTTTATTGACATAAAAGGCTTTATGCTATGTTCCACTACGAATTGAATCACATGCTTCGCTTTCTCAATATGTTTATGAATCTGGCCGTTTACACTGCGCATTCGTGCTTCGTTTGGCATTTTTTTGTGATATCACACATACATACGTATCATACGCACGTGTGTTTGGTTTGTTTTTATTTGATCGCACACACATACACATATTCCTATTTTGGTTTGATACCTAGTTCAGATAAACTGGCGATAAAGTGCGATAAAAGTTTGAGAAGATACCAATTTTACGTGCTTCCCAAGTAGATTCATATGGAATCTACTTGATTCGCTCTCATAATTTTGTATGGCGAAGCAAGTTGCTCCGGGAAACATGAATAAAGAGCGAAACACGTATAGTGAAAACATACTATTAACCCCTCTTAAAACAAAACTTGAATTCAATGTATAATCTGTACCAAGACAAAATTGTATTAATAAAATAAAATTTTTACAGAATTTTTCGAAGAAAAAACTTCAAATTCATTATTTGCAAAAATTAGAAATCACTAATACCAAATGTTTCTTGCTAATTTAAATTTCAATAAAAGTTTAATAAAATTAACATTAACTTAAATAAAAATTTATCACCTTCTTCTTTTTCTTCTCTTTCTTTTTATATGTACTCGTACATAGTATGTAATTTTATATAACAAGGTGGTATTATACGCAATTTCAAACAAATTCGCTGTACCTGGAATTGTCAAATACCATAAATGAAAGCTTTATTGTTTTGGTCGCCTTAAAGCGAAAGTAAAATAAAAATCCTTGGGTGATTCAAAGGAAATAATTAAACACTATGACAGGCAAACCTAAGAGAGCCATACAATCTTATCATCTATTACAACGTAATTGTTATCATAAACAGCTTGTTGCATTGAAAGTGCTCTGGAACAATATGAAGTATTGAGATTATATTGAAGATTGGAAGTTTTTGAAGATCATTCAAAAATATCTGAATCAATGCTTCTGCATTAGATGAAAAGTCTACAAAATATTATTTGGAGTTCATTTCATATTATCTTGGACTTTTTTAAATTAACTTAAATTTAATGTTTTAAAGCGAATCTTTGCTTTTGTACAAATTAAAAGCTGAAGTAATCAAAGTTGTCCAATTTTTTTTCTAATTACATAAAAGCTGATTTTTTTAACAAAATAAGTTATTTTTGGTTGACCAATAAAATATTATATTATATATTATTATTATATTAATTTAACTGCCTAAAATAATGTTCCAAGGCACAACAATTTGTAATGTATAACGATTTTAGTAACTTTCATGATGTCTTTTATAATTTTATTGATGTAGTAGAACCAAAATTGTCACAATCATTGAAATAAAAATCGATTTCCATTTGTTAAGTTAGATTATCAAAAATTAAACAATGAGTGGGGTGAATATGCACTTTAAGACCATAAAGACCTTAATATAAGTGATAAATTGGATGTTTTGAAATTTACTAGTCTAAAATCTTTGAATGTATAAACTGTACTGGCGATATTCTCTTTCTAAATTTAAAAGTTGTGATATTACCATTCTTAAACGCGTCTGTTGAAAGACTTTTTTTTAGTAAACTGAACTTAATTAATGAGTAATCAGCTAATACAGTAGCATACATTTTTAAATTGTGGTGCAAATGTTTAACATAAAATTATAAAAAGAAATTGGAAAAAATAATTTAGTGCAAATATGTATGTAAAGGGCGCTTTTTTTTATAGAGTGACACAAGTTTAAATCATAATAAAACAATGAAACGGTCTTTATTGGAAAGAAAATTTTATGAAGTTAATTTTTAAATATGATTTCTGCCATGTGACCGCTAAAGCTGGCGCGTAGAAGGCGTAATCTGGAACACTTATTTTCAACAATCGTTTTTGAAGACATATGGGCCAATGACTCCGCCAGCCCATAAAGCGCACCAAACAGTAATTTCTGTGGATGTAATGGAGTTTCGACAAAAGCTTGTGGATTTTCCTCACTCCAAATGCGACAATTCTGCTTATTTAAGTACCCATTCAAGGAGAAATGGGCTTCATCGGAACGATGCACGATGAGTTTGACGAATAGAACAATTTGCACGCCTTGCTGTGGTGTAAGTCGATTTATAATGAAATTTGAAAGCAAACTTAACAAGAAGCAACTATCAGCTGTTAAATGTGTGCTCAAATAAAGCAGTGATGCCAACTCAAAGTTGTTACACTCTATAAAAAACACCCTTTACATACATATGCTTAAAAAACGAAAGAATGTATAAGTATCGTTCAGCACTTCTAGTTAAATGAGTTTACATTAAGAAAAGAAAAAATAGCACCTGGTTTAAACAATATTTTATGAAATTTTGACCAAATGTTAAGAGGAAAGTGGTAAATTATTCTTCGTTGAATTCAATATTTGTGAATTAGTAAATTTTATGTTATATTTTTACTATAGTTGAACCTTTTTTATATATTAAAGAAATTATCTCGTTTTAAATTTCAATTCAGTAAAAAGCTAATAAAAAACATAAAAATTTTTCTTGTATTTTTTGCACTATCTTAGACTTATTTTTCCAATACTGCTTAGACGAAAGTTGTGTTTTTCTTGCAATTAAATTAAAAGAGTTAGGGACTGATCCACGATATCGACAACGTTCGACTTATATTTGAAACAACAACAAAATATTAAAATTTGTTTTTGTTTTGAATGTAAGTGTGCGACAAGTCGAACATTGTCGACATCGTGGGTTTGGCCCTTAATGTGTCGACTGGAAAAACCCACCCTTAAACAATGTTTCCAAAAACACATCAACATAATTGTCTGGCCGACAGACATACCAAAAAGTAAAAAATTTAAAAATAAATCGAGTCATTTGCAGTTAAGCTATTATTTTTTAAAATTTTATGTATTTCATCTTTAAAATCAGTTTAAATATTTCAGAAAAATGCAATTGCATATGAAGAGGGCTACTAACTGGTCTGCCACTTTAAGCCCATACGGTATGCAAACAAATATCTAAAGAAATTAATAATACAAAGCTGTAATATTAAGCTTTAATTTTTTCAAGTTTTTTGAACAACTTACAGCCGTTTTAGATGCTTCTGCGGCAACAAAACCTCCACAACACATCGATGTACAGCTTTAATTTTTTGTTTTACATTTGTTCAAATGAAATTTCATGATTTTTTTCTTGTTCGAACAGGCGAATAATTTTGAACTTTTGTTAGAATATTCGAACGAACTAAGAATAAAAGAATGTATTCGAATAATGTAAAAAAAAGTTAGCAGAAAACGACACGCATTCGTATTATTTTAATATTTTCTATTGACAAACAAAAAATAGTTCCTGACACAAGAAAAACAAATAAGTTTAATAAAAACCTTATAAATAATGTTAAAAACCAAAAAAAATTTGTTGGAAAGTATTTGTACACATTTACAAACATTTTTTAATTCCCCTAATTTTGAATGGCGTAGTCTACGTCACATCAAGACGACAGTAAAACTGATGAGTTTTCTAATTTCTGTCGACAACAATTGACATGCTTCAATAATTTACAAAGCCTTAGAGCTTAGTAAGAGATTGTCAATAAGAGCCAATTGTTGCCGATAAAGAGAAGACCAGCGACAATATTTACTGTCGTCTTGATGTGACGTTGGCGATGCCATTCATAATAACGGGGAATATGTCATTAATTTTTTTTTAAATATTAAGAAATGCAGATAGTGCGCAGTGCCCAACCAGTGTCAGGCATAAACTTAGTGATAGTAATCAATAATACATAAATATCGTATTAAGCACAAAAATATTTTCAAGCTGTTTCATCTGGAGTGTTGAGTATTAGAGCCATAGTGTCCCTCTTTTTTAAGCAGATGTGTCTAGTAAAATTCAAGATGTTACGAGCAAGGTGATTAGGATGAGACTCGAGTTTTGTTAAGTATTTGCCTGCGTATTTTTTTTTTAATTTCTTCATTCACTAGTGGCATATTTAAATCACGATGTAAATTTGAATTTTTGATGTACCATGAAGCCGATGTTATTAGTCTTAAAATCTTCTTTTGCCTTCGTTGGATTCTCTCTATATTGGAAGCTGAAGCAGTGCCCCATAGCTGTATTCCGTAGCACCACATTTGTTTCAAGAGCGACTTGTATATCAAAAGTTTACAATCTAGACTCAGCCAATTTACCTGAGTTAATTTTAGTTTCATTTGTGTTAGCTTATATTCAATGTGGTATTTCTACTTTCTTAATAACTTTGTAAAATATTAAAAATGTTTATTGGTAGATATGTCTTCAATTTTAAAATTAGGCCTTCATGCCACACTTTATTAAATGCCTGAGAAATATCAATAAAGAGGGTAGAACAATATTTCTTTTCTTCAAATGTTCTTCTTATAAATTGAACCAATATATGCCTTTATGCAATGGTGCTATGCTCATTTCTAAAACCAAATTGATGGTCTGGGATGCACCCACTACCAATTAGAATTGGGGACAATTTTATCATGAGTAGTTTTTCGAAGAGCTTTGACATTGTTGATAGTAAACTTATTGGCGTGTATGACTCAGCCTTGGTAAGATCTTTGCCTGACTTTGGAATCATTTTGACCTTGGCAAGCTTCCAGAGGTGTGGATAATACTCCAGTTGTAAAATGGCATTAAAAATGAATAACAGGATGCTAATTGCAATACGAGGCAACTTCATCAACATCTGATTACTAATTTCATCAATACCTGGAGCTTTCTTTGGGTTGAGTTCAGCAATAAGTTTTTGTACCTCGTGCATCTTAAATTTTAAGGTCGATGGTGGTGTGACATCGAGGTTTTCCAGATAATTTTTAAGAGATGCAGTTCTTTCAGATGCAAGCAAGTCTTGGAGTATAGACAACGCTGAACCACCAGCAAATAAATTTCAAATTAAAATAAACTTCTGACAATATGTCGAATAATAAATTTCTTAAATGTTAGATTTGGATTTTATTTTTCATTTTGCCTTATAATTACTTTTATTGTTATCCGATGGATTTCTAATTGTATAAAGGTGTAGGAAAATAAAATAGATTTGTATCGAATATAAATTATTTGCTGGGTTTTTGTATTAGTTTCTAAGCCTACTACGCTTATTTTTCTTTTGTGATTTTCAAAAATATTATTATTTGTGAATTCTCAAATAGTTCTTGAAAGTCTGGGCATAAGATAAGAGGTTTGTGACTATTCAAAATGTGTGGTTAAAGTCTACTGATGATTTGTTACAGCAACAATGAAATATATAGACAACGCTGAACCACCAGCAAATAAATTTCAAATTAAAATAAACTTCTGACAATATGTCGAATAATAAATTTCTTAAATGTTAGATTTGGATTTTATTTTTCATTTTGCCTTATAATTACTTTTATTGTTATCCGATGGATTTCTAATTGTATAAAGGTGTAGGAAAATAAAATAGATTTGTATCGAATATAAATTATTTGCTGGGTTTTTGTATTAGTTTCTAAGCCTACTACGCTTATTTTTCTTTTGTGATTTTCAAAAATATTATTATTTGTGAATTCTCAAATAGTTCTTGAAAGTCTGGGCATAAGATAAGAGGTTTGTGACTATTCAAAATGTGTGGTTAAAGTCTACTGATGATTTGTTACAGCAACAATGAAATATATAGACAACGCTGAACCACCAGCAAATAAATTTCAAATTAAAATAAACTTCTGACAATATGTCGAATAATAAATTTCTTAAATGTTAGATTTGGATTTTATTTTTAATTTTGCCTTATAATTACTTTTATTGTTATCCGATGGATTTCTAATTGTATAAAGGTGTAGGAAAATAAAATAGATTTGTATCGAATATAAATTATTTGCTGGGTTTTTGTATTAGTTTCTAAGCCTTTTACGCTTATTTTTCTTTTGTGATTTTCAAAAATATTATTATTTGTGAATTCTCAAATAGTTCTTGAAAGTCTGTGCATAAGATAAGAGGTTTGTGACTATTCAAAATGTGTGGTTAAAGTCTACTGATGATTTGTTACAGCAACAATGAAATATATAGACAACGCTGAACCACCAGCAAATAAATTTCAAATTAAAATAAACTTCTGACAATATGTCGAATAATAAATTTCTTAAATGTTAGATTTGGATTTTATTTTTCATTTTGCCTTATAATTACTTTTATTGTTATCCGATGGATTTCTAATTGTATAAAGGTGTAGGAAAATAAAATAGATTTGTATCGAATATAAATTATTTGCTGGGTTTTTGTATTAGTTTCTAAGCCTACTACGCTTATTTTTCTTTTGTGATTTTCAAAAATATTATTATTTGTGAATTCTCAAATAGTTCTTGAAAGTCTGTGCATAAGATAAGAGGTTTGTGACTATTCAAAATGTGTGGTTAAAGTCTACTGATGATTTGTTACAGCAACAATGAAATATATAGACAACGCTGAACCACCAGCAAATAAATTTCAAATTAAAATAAACTTCTGACAATATGTCGAATAATAAATTTCTTAAATGTTAGATTTGGATTTTATTTTTCATTTTGCCTTATAATTACTTTTATTGTTATCCGATGGATTTCTAATTGTATAAAGGTGTAGGAAAATAAAATAGATTTGTATCGAATATAAATTATTTGCTGGGTTTTTGTATTAGTTTCTAAGCCTACTACGCTTATTTTTCTTTTGTGATTTTCAAAAATATTATTATTTGTGAATTCTCAAATAGTTCTTGAAAGTCTGTGCATAAGATAAGAGGTTTGTGACTATTCAAAATGTGTGGTTAAAGTCTACTGATGATTTGTTACAGCAACAATGAAATATATAGACAACGCTGAACCACCAGCAAATAAATTTCAAATTAAAATAAACTTCTGACAATATGTCGAATAATAAATTTCTTAAATGTTAGATTTGGATTTTATTTTTCATTTTGCCTTATAATTACTTTTATTGTTATCCGATGGATTTCTAATTGTATAAAGGTGTAGGAAAATAAAATAGATTTGTATCGAATATAAATTATTTGCTGGGTTTTTGTATTAGTTTCTAAGCCTACTACGCTTATTTTTCTTTTGTGATTTTCAAAAATATTATTATTTGTGAATTCTCAAATAGTTCTTGAAAGTCTGTGCATAAGATAAGAGGTTTGTGACTATTCAAAATGTGTGGTTAAAGTCTACTGATGATTTGTTACAGCAACAATGAAATATATAGACAACGCTGAACCACCAGCAAATAAATTTCAAATTAAAATAAACTTCTGACAATATGTCGAATAATAAATTTCTTAAATATTTATTGACAAACTTTCTTCTTTATACGAATCTGCAATTTTTCCAATAATTTCTTTTTGTAAAACTTTACTCTTAGCTCTCTTAAAAATATTTTATTATTTGTTTTACTCTTACAAGCATTTTCTTCTTAAGAATTTTCTTAAAGAATTTTCTCCATAAGGTTGGTTTTCCCAGAAAATTTTCTTCTTAAAGTTGTCTTCTAAAAATTTTCTTCTTTAATATTCTTCTCAGTTATTTTGTTCTTAAATATTCACTTCTTAAATAATTCCTTCTTTAATGTTTCCTTCTTAAGTATTTTCTTCTCAAATAATTTCTTTAATAATTTCTTCTTAAATATTCATTTCTCAAATAATTTCTTCTTTAATATTTTCTTTTTAAATAATTTCTTCTTTAAAATAATTTCTCCTTTAATATTTTTCAATTTTAAATTCTTAGTGGAATAAAAAATAAAAAAAATACTTATCTCAAATTTTCGTCACATTGACTACTGTGCTTCGCTGCTGCTGTCATTATCAACTTATCTCCTTCACTGCACGACCGCAACCTCTGCCATCATCTTACGCCACCAACATCACTAAGCAATACACAGAAATATTCTCTATGCACACAACTTCACAGCAAAATACGTACATATGTAGCAAGTATACAGGGTGTTTTTTAGAGGTATAGAACTTCGAATTGAAATAAAACACAAGAAAATCGTTTTAATGTCCATCAATTTGGCTTTATTGGAAGGATAATTTTATGCCATTAACGTTTAAATATGATTTCGGGCATGTGGCCGCCGCGGCTGGTTCGAATAAAGCCAATTCTACAGGTCCAATTTTCAACCACTTTTTCGAGCATATGGGGCCGTATGTTGGCAATAACGCCACGAATGTTGGCTTCCAAGTCCCCTAACGTTTCTGGTTTGTTGGCGTAGACGAGCGACTTCACATATCCCCAAAGAAAATAATCCAATGGTGTCAAATCACACGATCTTGGTGGCCAATTGACAGGTCCATTCCGCGAAATTATGCGCTCATCGAATGTTTCCTTCAATAAATCGATTGCGACGTGCGCTGTGTGGCATGTAGCGCCGTCTTGTTGGAACCACAACTCATCCACATTCATGCCATCCAATTCGGGAACAAAATAGTCGGTTATTGCTGTGCACGGTGGCGAATCGATTCATTCGGGTCCTCTTCAACACTTTGCTCTACAGCGGCAATTGTTTCTTCGGTGCGCACTGTTCGACGTCTCTGCGGATGCGTATTATCACATAGAGTAAACGTAGTGCGAAAACGATCCATGGTTAACCGAATTAATTGCTCTGATGGACGATTATGTCGACCATAAAATGGACGGAGCTTGCGGTAAACTTCGCGAACTGAACCATTATTTTCGAAATAAATTTGCACGATTTGCAAGCGTTGTTCTTTTGTCCACCTGTTCATAATGAAATGGCAAACCAAACTAAATATTAATCACTTGACAGCTGACAAAATAGCCGCCAGTTAAAAAAGTGATGCCAACTTAAAGTTCTATACCTCAATAAAAAACACCCTATATAATGAATTCTCATTCTAATTTTTTATAAATTTTTTCTTCACAGATCGTTGGATTTTTGAGGGTGATTATTGTCTGCTGCACACTCAAATTCTTTGTTAGTTTAATTCTTTGGAGAGAATTTTTTTTTCGTTTGTTTGTTTTGTGTTTGAATTTACTCGTTCAACGTTCTTTAATAAAACAAATGTTTTATAGTCCATTTGGTTTTGTTCATTTATTTAACAAACAGTCTTTTTATTTTCTTATTTATTATAGATAGTTTTATTAAATAAGTATTTTTCTTTTTTATAAGTGTAATTAGTTCGGGTTTACTTAAATTTATTCACAACTATTGGTCTTATAATTTTGGCAATAATCTTCTTACTTTTGGTTTTCTTTTACTTCACAACTTCTTCCGTACAATAGACCTTACCGCTCAACTAGTCAATCACTTCTGTCTTTTTTACCATTCTAACTATTACTTCTGTGTAGTTTGTTATTTCTTTGTCTACCTCTCTTCTCTATGTTGTAAGTGTGTCTGTCAGTCGAGTCGACTGAGATGGATACCTTACATACATATATACATACATACATATATACATACATACATATATACATACATACATACATACATACATATGTACATTTATACACACATATACATATAAATATATATACACAAATTCCCATGCTTCATATGAGAATCGCGTAGTAGTCATCAAATCTAATTTCTCTGATGGTATTACGACAACATCCCCATCCACTTCAAATCACGGTCATTCACAAAATATCCTCTGTCTGGCAACACTCAAAACTTTCCCGTCGGCATTAGAAAAAGTCATTTTCATAATTTTCCAGTCGGCAGTAGGAAAAATTAATTTTCACGTTTTCCCGTCGACATTAGGAAAAATGATATACATATAAAAGCCTCAAACCTATAAGCACCTTCAATGTATTCCTACAAAATATTCCACGCACAAATTCCCACGCTCATACGTACATACATACACTTAGGGCCTGGTTCACGATATCTACAGCGTTCGACTTGTCGCACACTTACATTCAAAACAAAAACAAATACTAAAATTTGGTTGTTGTTTCCAATGTAAGTATGCGACAACGTTCTACTTGTCGATATCGTGAACCAGGCCCTTAATATAAACAAAAAACAGTTAATGTAAACAAAAAATACTTATTGTAAACAAAAAACTCCTAATGTAAACAAAAAACACAATTTCTCAAATTTCAAATTTTAATTACCCAAATTTTAAAATTTGACACAAATTTCACAATTTTAATGTACGCAGAACCGCCATTATCCTACTACTTTTGTACGTTTTGAATTTAAGTTTTTGTTTTGAACTTTTGTTTTCACATTTTTGTAAATGTTTTTTTAGTTTTATTATTTTTTTGTTTTATTATGTATGAACAATGTATGTACCAAAGATTTTTTTGATATTTTTCATAACATATGTATTTGCTTTTTATTAAATTTTTGCATGAATTTATTTAATTTTTTTTTTTGAATTTTCTAGTGATTGAATGCATTTTCCTTTTTGAATGATATACATTTGTATGTAGCTAATTTATTTTTTACTTTTAAATGAAAAAAATTATTTAATTTTTATTTTTTAATAAAATTAATATGAAAGGGGTTATATTTATGTGTGTGCTTTTAATAATTTTTAAAAATTTATCTTTCTGCAATCATTGTTCTCGCTGAACCTTCATAGTGAACAGATGCCCTAGCGGAGCAAAGCAAATATTGTCAATATTTTTTTACATAGCTTGCTAAAAAACAAAAAACGGCAAAGTGCCTTTGAGGAATACTCTACATGAGTACCTCAAAAACAAAAAATTGTGAAGTGAGTTCTAACGGCAGAAATGCCTATTTAACTGTGAGTTCTGAAGCTCTTAATGTTAACAATAAAAATAAAAAATCTGATGATAGTCTTTTTCTAACGACAAGGCCAACTAGTGATTCGTTAACGTTACAGTTGCGTAGTACTGCATTATTTAAGCCAGCGACAGCATCTGCTCCGGGCTCGTGCTCATCTCTTAACTAAGTTATCACTAATGATAACATTAGCTCAAAATCCAAAGTCCAAGTCGGAATGGACAGATATATAACTGTGGTAAAGCGTGGGCGAAGCCCAACTACTTCTAAAATTTCATCTGCTCCAAAGATGTCTAGGGATAACAGCGCATCATCTACTAATCGTCAAAATCGGGTTTCATTATTGCAAGACAATAACGACAAGCCCGCATGCATCATCGCAAAAGTCTTTGAAACCACCAGCTATCTGAGAGAAAAAAATTCTAACGCGCTTCTAAAAAAACTACTGTCGGCCATTGGTGAAAATACTTTTCACATCATTCCAATTAAACGAGTTAATATTGATGAAACTAAGATAAAGACAAATATATTATAAAATTATTAGTGAATTTGAAAAAAACAAAAAAAATTTACACTTACCAACTTAAAAGTGCTACAAATAGTACTAAAAGGCATAGATCCATATGTTGAACCCGAAGAAGTAAAATGTGCTCTTATCGACAAAGCATTTAAGGTAAAAAATGTTATTAATATAATTAACAGAGAAAAGGTCCCCCAACCCCTATTTCAGGTCGAACTGGGGCCGAGTGACATACTATTGAAAAAAAATTAAACCCATCCAATTTGTAGCTTACAGTTTCTCTTACACCGAAAAGCACAGTTGAAGAGCCACGTAAGCGTTTACGTCCCGTACAATGCCACAATTGCCAGGAATATGGCCACACAAAAACTTACTGCAAATTACCTACAGTTTGTGTTATCTGCGATGAATTGCACGGTTCTGCTAGCTGTTCGAAGCCAAAGGTCAAACAGAAAAAAATGTAGTAATTTTGAAGGTAATCACACCGCTAACTACAGAGGATGCCCTGTAAGTAGTTGTAGATTGGGATTCTGTGGCAATTAAAATTGTGAAATTTGTGTTAAATTTTAAAATTTGGGTAATTAAAATTTGAAATTTGAGAAATTGTGTTTTCGGTGCGCTTTAATGGTTTGTATTTGTTTACATTAACTGTTTTTTCTTTACATAAGTTGCGTGTGAACGGGTGATTTTTTTGGTGACATTAATTGCGTGTGAACGGTTTATTTTTGTTTGTTTTAATGGATTAAAAATCATGATACTGATTTTTACAAATGCCGACGGCAAAACATCATTATTTTTTTTCAAATGCCGACGGGATCATCATGAAAATGATTTTTCCTAATGCTGTCAGGAAATTTGTGTGTGTGTCTAGGCTGTAGGATTTGAAGTCTGGCTGTGATTGTTGGAGGTCGGGGTGTGTCTTGCTGTAGGAATTGAAGTCTGGCTGTTATTGGTGGAGGGCGGGGCGTATCTGTCTGCCGGAATTTAAGCCAAGCTGCGATTGGTGGGGAGCGGGGCGCTGTTGTAATGTATATCCGTGGGAATCTATGTGCATGAATGTATGTATGTATGTTCTTGGGAATTTAAAGGTGATCGTGATTTATAAGGGGTAAAGTGTTCATATAATATGTAACCGTGGGAATCTTTATGTATGTATGTCTGTAGGAGGTTAAGGCTATTCGTAATTTGGTGGGTGAGAGTGTTGATGTGATAGATGGAATGTGTGCATGTGTGTGTGTGTGTATGTATGTCAGTAGGAGTTTAAGGCTGTCCTTGATTTGGGGTAAGTGAGGGTGTTGTTGTAATACGAGTATGGATCTGTAGGAATTTGTGTGTTTGTATGGCTGATCGTGATTTCGGTTGTGGAGATTGACAGATTGTATGTTACCTTGAGATTTTCTGTATGTATATCTGTAAGAATTTTAAGCTGACTGTGATCTGTGAGTGGAGGAGTGTAGTTGAAATAGTTTGAATTTTTCGTAGATGAATTCTAGTATATGTGTATATGATTTTTTCACGCTAGTATTTATATGAACGTAGAAATAAATTGTTTCTCATATCGACATTTGTTGCTATAAAATATTGTCATATATCTGAACTACATTTATCCAAGTATGTTTTATGAGATTGCTTTATATTTTGTCAAGCTTAAATTTATGCAGTGGTAAAGGCTGTCGGTCAGAAATTTGTTTATATTTGGATAAATATTAATTTCAGATTTTGCGAAACTCTTGTGTACGATCGTGGCGAATTTGTGTGTGTGCATGTGTGTGTGCGGGATAGAGTTTGGCGGTCTCTGATAAGTTTATTTATTTAAGTACAGAAGGGTATTTCAAGCGTCAATAGCTTGGGGGAAGGTTTGTATGTTTTCATGATGTAGATATGTCGGTGTGATTGTTAAAATCCAATAAATACCTGAGCATGGGTACAAAATTTGATAATATGTGTACATATGTATCTACACATTGATTTTATGTATGTATATATGTACATACAAATAAGTCGGTGGCTCCCTGTTTAAATACATTTTTCGTCATATGCGGTCTTTTGTTGTTATTGTAAGTATTCGCCTTGTGTATAGATGTGAAATATCTTCACAGTGTTTTTTATTTGAAATTAAAAAACGTTGTATTAATTGTAGTAACTATAGTAGAAATATTTAATATATTGAATAATAGGAGCTTTTATCGTAAAGTATTATGCAGTTAGATGCGCTTGAGATTCATATAGTAGTTTTGTTGGAATCTTAGATAAATATCATATGGAACTGCATAACATTCATTTTTAATTTGTATGTTAAGATCATCATATGCTTATGAGACTGAATTTAAATGTACTTTTAAATTAGTCAAATCAAAATGAACAAACTTACTTTCTTTTGAAAAGCGATCAACAGAAAACAAAGTCGTTTTCTTAGAATTTAGGTGTAGCCTCTCGACGGGTCCTGTAGTATACAAGATGACTTTGTATGTCGGAATTTCTGACTGTTCTTTGTTGGCGTTATGGGTAATTAAATTTTAATTGCCCAAAATGTGTTACTTGATACTGATACTATGTTTACATTAATAGGATATATGTTTATTTTATGAAGGGTGATCGCCTATGGCTTTTATTTGATGCTCTAGATGATATGATTTTTTTTCTCATTGTATTCAAGTTCAGCGTTTTGTGTACATATTTCTGATATGTTTAAGTATTCTTTGTGCTCATGTCAGACATGCTGTACATATCAATTGGTCAGTCAGGCTCTTGTTTTATTTTTTTTTCTGATGTATCACATTTTTTTTTCATTTTACTACTTGAAATAGAGCACATAAATATAATTTTTAAATCCATTATTTTTATTGAAAATATATACATATGCAAATGTATTAGTATCTACATATATGCGAATATATGTATGTATGTAGAAATTAGTTCATAGAAATACATTGTTTAATAAACAACTATTGGAAAAAATCGATCTCAAAAAACTCAGTCACATCCACCATGAATTCAGCGGATGTGTTTTCATATAGTGTCAGAAACATTAGAATATCTACGTTTGAAAGAATTTTTGCCTCAAATATTTCTACATCAGGTTTGCTGGTTGACCCCTTGAAGTTATTATTGGTGATGTATCCTGAGTTGTATCGGATTCAGATATTATGATTTCTCTCTTAAAAATGGTCCTCATATACTTCTATCAGGTTTTTATATTTTTCTAGCATGCATGTGTTAGCATAATTTTGTCGATAGTGACGCGAGAGTCCGAGATGTAATGGTGTTTCAGTTAAAAATCTATACTATTAGAATTTTCGATTTCGCTCTTTTGAATCTTTTACAAAGTAGATACAAACATATGTATTTCATTTAGCTCAGAGCCACAAAATTTCTTTGCTTACAAAATTGTGTGACTTGAGGAATTTTTTTAAATTTGCATGCTTCGGCATGCTTGCAATATTTTTTCTGTAAATTTATTTGATACTCATACAGATACAGATATAAAGTAAGATCTGCTTACATTGCATTTTACAATTTATGTATGTTTCAGCATGATTCCTGTTTAAGTCCATATTTATTCAGTAAGTTTGTTTGATACTAATTGATACACATGTACATTCTTAAAGATTGGAAATCTAAGTCCAATTTCTATAGCTTATCTATATTTTCTAAATATCTGATAGCTATAGAAATGAATAGAGTGAATATCTATTATAATAGCCCATTTTAAAATTTCACTTGCTAGAGCTTTCGAAATGGAAAATGTACAACTTTCACTATCAAAAGTAATAATATTATGTGTTGCTGAGTATTACACTATGTTGTAATTTATTTTGAACGCTTAAGTTTTCACAATATTTCATACAGGCCAACCAGTTTAGAGAATTTCCAGTATATTAAGTTAATTATATTTCTTAAGACCTATTATTCCTTAAAAAAAACAAAACAAACAAGATTTTTTTTTGAGAGTGTTGTGATTTACTTGATGCTTCTTTAGCTATTTATACTAACATAGTTCATTTTATAATCTATAATTTTTATCGTTCATCTGTTCCATTTGTTTTTCAAAAGATGATTTAATTTTTAGAATATCTTTCATCTCTCATTTTATTTGACGTTGTAGTCAATCAATTTATATTTAAATTTATTCTTGAATTATATGATTGCCCCCTTAAAATATATTTTTAATTTGCATGTAGTTTTTCGATTTGAGTAGAAAAATTTATTGATAATATCGTTCTCTTTCGGAGAACGAGTATGATTCTGTATACCTTAGTGGAAATTATAACTTTTAGTAAATATCAAATTAAAATTTGCCATAGTTTTTTTATGTTTTATCATATATTAAAGACAATAAGCCCGGTGTTAGAGCCCATCTTGAGACTGCCAACTCGATTTTTACCCTCATTTAGCTCATTGTTACTGCTACCGAATTTCAATTTGTTATTATGATTCCTGCGTAGAACATAGTGAAAATCTATTTCATTTCTCTCTTACTTGAGTGATAAATCAGTATAAACGTTTCCTTATTAGAAGTCTGTGAGTAAAAATCATCTTCAGCATCATCATCATTATTAGCATCATTAAATAAGATGGTGTAATCAACTATTGTTCCTTCTACAAATTTCGTTAATGTATTTACCTGTATCTTGGCTGATGATTTCTGAAAATTTAAACTTTGATTATTTTCAACTTCTGTCATCATTTTACTTTCTTCTTTCTTCGAAATTGTTTCAATACATTTATAACCATTAATTAATTCTTTGACAGGTTCTGCTATAGCTTCAAATGTATCTTTTAGTTGTTCACATGTATTTATTTCACCAGTTTCACCAAATAATTTTTTGTCGTCAGCAACTGTTTTAAAACTTTATCTTCAATGTTTGCTATCATCAAATAGCAGATCAGCTTATCAGGTAATAAGATATTATATCAGGTTGACAAGTATCATATCAGGTTGTCAGCTACCATATCAGGCTATTAGGTATCTGGTCTGTTTTTCAGATCAGCTTATCGGGTATCAGATCAGGTTATCAGGTAGCTGGTCTATTTTTCAGATCAGCTTATCAGGTATCTGATTAGATTATTAGGTAGCTGGTCTGGTTTTCAGATTAGCTTATCAGGTATCAGAGCAGCTTATTAGGTAGCTGGTCTGTTTTTCAGATCAGTTTATCAGGTATCAGATTAGGTTATCAGGCAGCTGGTCTAGTTTTCAGATCAGCTTATTAGATATCAGATTAGCTTATTAGGCAGCTGGTCTGGTTTTCAGATAAATACTCGTATATATATACATATATACATACATACAGACATACATACATATGTATACACAAATTTCCACAGTCTGGCAACACTCACAACTTTCCCGTCGGCATTAGGAAAAATTAATTTTCTCGTTTTCCCATAGTAGGAAAAAACTATGATGTTTTGCCGTCGGCATTTGGAAAAATCAATTTCATGATTTTTAATCCATTACCTCAAAAAAAATCACCCGTTCACCTGTTCACACGCAACTAATGTAAACAAAAAACAGTTAATGTAAACAAAAAAACATTAAAGCGCACCGAAAACACAATTTCTCAAATTTCAAATTTTAATTACCCAAATTTTAAAATTTCACATAAATTTCAAAATTTTAATCGCCACACAATCCCCAATCTACAACTACTCTGTATATTCTTTCGTAAAACAGACTATAGGAAAAAAACCTAAGTTAGCTCCAGTTCAATCCGCAAACGCTTTCTCTGCCAATTTTCCTTCAATGAGCCAACCAAGTACTTCACGTGTATCGTATGCCGATGCTGTTAAGACAAATTCTTTTTCCACGCAGAAAGTGTCTCCACCAAGTTATTCAACAAATGCTAACACAAGCTTTAATTTCAGTCGCCTTGAAGCCACTATTGATAATCTGGTGCAAACTATAAACAACTTTACTACGAATATGACTAGCATGATGCAAGAAATTCTGCGAATGCAGAATACTTTGCTTTAAGCATTAAATAACAAGCCGTGACCACGTTAAAAATACGTTTCTGGAAGGCAAACGGCATTCGCCAACACAAAACTGAGCTCGAGCACTTCCTTTCGGAAAAAAATATTGATATAATGTTGGTTTCTGAGACTCATTTGACTTCGAGAAGTCTTTTTAAAATGAATGGTTACAACTTATATGATACTAAGGACCCGAGAGGAAGAGCATGCTGTGGATCAGCAATTTTAATAAAGTCAAGACTCAAGCACTATATTCTTGATAACATCTGTGCAGAACATTTACAAGCAACTAATATTTGTGTTGAAAATTTTTGTACAAATTTCGTTATATCATCAATTTACTCCCCTCCAAGATTCTCAATCACTGAAGATCAATACGAGGATTTCTACAAATCTCTTGGTCCTTGTTCGTAGCAGCTGGAGACTACAATGTAAAACATACGTTCTGGGGTTCACGCCTTATTACACTTATTAGGAAGAGCGTTGTTCAATACAATTTCAAAAATGTGCTTGGACATCATTTCGAGTAGGGAGCCCACTTACTGGCCTACATACATACAAAAAATTCTGGATTTTAAATATTTTTGCGTCATGAAAAATATTTCTAGGTATTTACTTCATGTCGAAGCTTCCCTAGATCTCTCCTCCATCACTCTCCCACTATCGTTACAATATGTAACTCACTTAAAAGTGATTTACCTCACCCATATGTGAAGATGATCAATCGTGTTAATTAGCTGATATTCAAAAAAACTCTCAGTAGTCATTGCACGGAAAACATAATGCTAAGAACATCCAGTGATATTGAATCTAACATTGCGAATCTTAACGAAAATATCAAGCAGGCTGCTGCACATGCTACTACCTCCCACCCGCAGACTGGGTTTAATAGAATTTATTCTACGGATATTGAACGTCTCGTATGTGACAAAAGAAGAGACAGAAGGGAATGGCAACAACACAGATCACCACAACATAAAATCAACTTTAAAGAGTGCACTAAACGACTCCAAGAGTTGCTTGCATCTGAAAGAACTGCATCTCTTAAAAATGATATGGAAAACCTCGATGTCACACCAGCATCTAATTACTCTTTGTGGCACGCTGCGAGAAAGCTTAAAACATCCGTTGAATTTAAACCACCTCTGCGCACTTTCTACCGGAGGTTGGGCAAGAAGCGATACTGAAATATATTTGCTGAGCATTTAAAATCCGCATTCACCCCAAACACATGCACGGACGTTGCTGATTTGCCGTGTGCAGTTGCTCTACCCCCTCGACCCTTAAAATTTAAAATGCACGAGGTACAAAAACTTATTGCTGAACTCAACCCAAAGAAAGCTCCAGGTATTGATGAAATTAGTAATCAGATGTTGATGAAGTTGCCTCGTATTGCAATTAGAATCCTGTTATTCATTTTTAATGCCATTTTACGACTGCGAGTTCTCGCTGAACCTTCATAGTGAACAGACGTCTTAGCGGAGTTTTTTTCTCATATACATATTAAACAAACAAAAAATCATTAAAAATATTCGTAATACATAATAACCGTAATACATACATATTAACTTTGATAAATAAGCAAAGCAAATATTGCTGATATTATTTTTACATAGCAAGAAACAAAAAACAAAAACAAACAAAAACCGCAAACAAAGTGCCCTTGAGGAATACTCTACATGAGTACCTCAAAAACAAAAAATTGTGAAGTGAGTTCAAACGGCAGAAATGCATATTTTACTGTGAGTTCTGAAGCTCTCAATGTTAACAATAAAAATAAAAAATCTGATGATAGTCTTTTTCTAACGGCAAAGCCACTTTTTCGTCAGCGATCAACTTCGCTTTGTCCAATGCCAACAAGTGATTCGTTAACATTACAGTTGCCTACTACATCTTCATATAAGTCAGCGATATCATCCCCTTCGGGCTCGTGTTCATCACTTAACAAAGTTATCACTACAGATAACAGCAGTTCAAAATCAAAGTCCAAGTCGGTATGGACAGATATATAACTGTGGTAAAGCGTGGCCGAAGCCCAAAATCTTCTAAAATTTCATCTGCTCCAAAAATGTCTAGGGATAACAGCGCGTCCTCTATTAATCGTCAAAATCGTTTTTCAATATTGCAAGACAATAACGAGAAGCCCGCTGCATCATCGCAAAAGTCTTTTAAGTCACCACCTATCTATCTGAGAGAAAAAAATTCTAACGCGCTTCTAAAAAAACTGCTGTCGGCCATTGGTGAAAATACTTTCCACATCATTCCAATTAAACGAGGTAATATTGATGAAACAAAAATCCAAATTTATGATGAAAAAAATTTTCGAAAAATTGTTATCGAATTTGAAAACAACAAAACAAATTTTTACACTTACCAACTTAAGAGTGCTAAAGGCCTACAGATAGTATTAAAGGGCATAGATTCATATGTTGACCCCGAAGAAGTAAAATGTGCACTTCTTGAAAAAGGATTTAAGGTTAAAAATGTTACCAATATAATTAACAGAGAAAAGGTCCCACAACCCCTATTTCGGGTTGAATTGGAGCCGAATGACATGCAGTTGAAAAAAAATGAAACGCATCCTATTTATAATATAAAGTTTCTATTATACCGAAAAATCACAGTTGAAGAGCCACGTAAGCGTTCAGGTCCCGTACAGTGCCATAATTGCCAAGAATATGGCCATACAAAATCCTATTGCAATTTACCTACAGTTTGTGTTATCTGCGGAGAATTGCATGGTACTGCTAGCTGTACTAAGCCAAAAGAACAAGCAGAAATAAAATGTAGTAATTGTGGAGGCAATCACACCGCTAACTACAGAGGAAGCCCTGTGTATTCTTTCGTTAAACAGGCTATGGGTCAAAAACCTAAATTAGTTCCAGCTCAATCAACTAACGCTTACTCTGTCACTTTTCCTCCAATGAGCCAACCTAGTAACTCACGTGTATCGTATGCCGATGCTGTTAAAATAAATTCTATTCCCACGCAGAAAGTGTCCCCACCAAGTAATTCAACAAATGCGAACACAAGTTTTAATTTCAGTCGCCTTGAAGCCACTATTGATAATCTGGTGCAAACTATAAACAATTTCACAACAAATATGACTAATATGATGCAAGAAATGCTTCGAATGCAGAATACTCTGCTTCAAGCATTAATTAACAAGCCATGAATACGTTAAAAATATGTTTCTGGAACGCAAACGGCATTCGCCAACACAAAAATGAGCTCGAGCACTTCCTTACGGAAAAAGATATTGATATAATGTTGGTCTCTGAGACTCATTTGACTTCGAGAAGCCTTTTCAAAATCAATGGCTACAACTTATATGATACAAAAGACCCTAGCGGAAGAGCATGCGGTGGATCGTCAATTCTAATAAAGTCAAGACTCAAGCACTATATGCTTGACAACGTTTGTGAAGAAAATCTACAAGCTACAAATATTTGCGTCGAAAATTTTTGTACAAATTTCGTTATATCATCAATTTACTCCCCTCCCTGATTTTCAATCACTGAGGATCAATACGAGGATTTCTTCAAATCTCTTGGACCTTGTTTCGTAGCAGCTGGGGACTATAATGCCAAACATACGTTCTTGGGTTCGCGTCTTATTACACCTAGAGGTAGAGCGTTGTTCACCACAATTTCAAAAATGGGTTTGGACGTCATTTCGAGTGGGCAGCCCACTTACTGGCCTACTGACATACAAAAAATTCCGGATGTTATAGATTTTGGCGTCATGAAAAATATTTCTAGAGATTTAGTTCATGTTGAAGCTTCTCTAGATCTCTCCTCCGATCACTCTCCCACTATCGTTACAATCTGTAATCCACTAAGAAGTGACTTACCTCATCCATATGTGAAGATGGTCAATCGTGTTAATTGGCTGAGATTCAAAAAATATCTTAGTGTCATTGCACAGAAAACATAACGCTAAGTACATCCGATGATATTGAATCTAACATTGCGAATCTTAACGGAAATATTAAACAGGCTGCTGAACATGCTACTACCTCCCACCCACAGACTGGGTTTAATAGAATTTATTCTACGGATATTGAACGTCTTGTAAGTAAAAAAGGAAGAGCTAGAAGGGAATGGCAGCAACACAGATCACCCCAACATAAAATCAGGTTTAAAGAGTGCACTAAACGACTCCAAGAGTTGCTTGCATCTGAAAAAACTGCATCTCTTAAAAATTATCTGGAAGGTCTTGATGTTACACCAGCATCTAATTATTCTTTGTGGCGCGCTGCGAGGAAGCTTAAAACACCCGTTGAGTTTAAACCACCCCTGCGCACTTCTACCGGAGGTTGGGCAAGAAACGATACTGAAAAAGGTAACATATTTGCTGAGCATTTAAAAACCGTATTTACCCCCAACACATGTATCGGTGTTGCTGATTTGCCATGTGTAGTTGCTCTACCCCCTCGTCCCTTAACGTTTATGATGCGTGATGTACAAAAACAAAAAAAAAAGGCCGATAAGTTTACTGCCAACAATGTCAAAGCTCTTCGAAAAGTAACTCATTATAACTGATAATGCGTGCATACCGGATCATCAATTTGGTTTTAGAAGTCAGCATAGCACCATTGAACAAACGCATAGATTGGTTCAATTTATAAGAAGAACACTCGAAGAAAAGAAGTATTGTTCTGCCCTCTTTATTGATGTTTCTCAAGCATTTGATAAAGTGTGGCATAGAGGCCTAATTTTAAAATTGAAGACATATCTACCAATAAACATTGTTAATCTTCTGCAAAGTTATATTCTTGCTCGAAAGTTCACTGTTGTGGAAGGAGACTTCATGAGTGCGTCCGAATCAATCTCATCCGGTGTGCCACAGGGGAGCATACTGGGCCCAGTCTTGTATTTGATTTATACTTGTGATATGCCTTTGAGCAGCAATATCCATACATCTACATTTGCTGATGATACAGCCTGCCTTAGTATGCACGAAAACCCTCACGAGGCTTCCCGATACCTACAAGAACATATTACACAGCTGGAATTATGGTTAAACTTATGGAGAATTAAGGTAAACCAACAAAAGTGTGTTCAGGTAACATTTACTCTGCGAAAAGATACCTGTTCACCCATTCGAATCAATAATCAAGTTGTTCCTCAACATTCACATGTAAAATACCTTGGTATACACCTTGACCGACGGATAACATGGAAACACCATATTGACTCTAAGCTAACACAAATGAAACTAAAATTAACTCAGTTACATTGGCTGATTGGTAGAAATTCAACCCTGAGTCTAGATTGCAAACTTTTGATATACAAGTCGCTTTTGAAACCTATATGGTGCTACGGAATTCAGCTATGGGGCACTGCTTCAGCTTCAAATGTAGAGAAAATCCAACGAAGACAGAACAAAATTTTTACGGTTAATAATATCGGCTCCATGGTACATAAGAAACTCAAATTTACATCGTGATCTAAATATGCCACAAGTGAATGAAGAAATTGCAAAATACTCAGGCAAATATTTAACTAAACTCGAGTCACACCCTAATCCACTTGCTCGAAATATCTTGAACTTTACCGGACACATCCGCTTAAAAAAGAGGGACACAAGGGCTCTAATACTTACCACACCAGATGAAACTGTTTGAAATTTTTTTTTTTATTTTTTGCTTTGCACAACTCTTATGTAATATGAATTACTATCACTAAGTTTATGTCCGACACTGGTCGGGCCTAATAATTATATTTATATTTAAGATTTGAATACTTATTGTTAGTTCATTTTTGAAGATACAATAAATAAATATATGTATGCAAAAAAAAAAAAATTAAAATTTACGACTGCAGTATTATCCACAGCTCTGGAAGCTTGCCAAGGTCAAAATTATTCCAAAGTCGGGCAAAGATCTTACCAAGTCTGAGTCATACAGGACAATAAGTTTACTATCAACAATGTCAAAGCTCTTCGAAAAACTACTCATGATAAAATTGTCCCCAATTCTAATTGGTGCATCCCAGACTATCAATTTGGTTTTAGAAGTCAGCTTAGCACCATTGCACAAACGCATATATTGGTTCAATTTATAAGAAGAACATTTGAAGAAAAGAAATATTGTTCTACCCTCTTTATTGATATTTCTCAGGCATTTAATAAAGTGTGGCATGAAGGCCTAATTTTAAAATTGAAGACATAGCTACCAATAAACATTCTTAATATTTTACAAAGTTATATTCTTGCCCGGAAGTTCACTGTCGTGGAAGGAGACTTCATGAGTGTGTCCGAATTTATATCATCCAGTGTGCCACAGGGGAGTATACTGGGGCTAGTTTTATATTTGATTTATACTTGTGATATGCCTGTGAGCAGTAACATCCACACTTAGTATGCCTTAGTATGCACGAAACCCCTAATGAGGCATCTCGATATCTTCAGGAACATATTACCCAGCTGGAACTATAGCTAAACTTATAGAGAACAAAAGTAAACGAAAAGATAATTGTTCCCCCATTAGAATAAATAATCAAATTGTTCTTCAACATTTACATGTGAAATACCTTGGTTTACATCTTGACCGAGGGCTTACATTGAAATACCACATTGAATCTAAGCTAACACAAATGAAACTAAAATTAACTCAGGTAAATTGGATGAGTTTAGATTGTAAGCTTTTGATATACAAGTCGCTCTTGAAACAAATATGGTGTAACGGAATACAGCTATGGGGCACTGCTTCAGCTTCCAATATAGAGAGAATCCAACGAAGGCAAAACAAGATTTTAAGACTAATAACATCGGCTCCATGGTACATCAAAAATTCAAATTTACATCGTGATTTACATATGCCACTAATGAATGAAAAAATTAAAAAAAAATACGCAGGCAAATACTTAACAAAACTCGAGTCTCATCCTAATCCCCTTGCTCGTAACATCTTGAATTTTACTAGACACATCCGTTTAAAAAAGAGGGACACTATGGCTCTAATACTCAACACTCGAGATGAAACAGCTTGAAAATATTTTTGTGCTTAACACGATATTTATGTATTATTGATTACTATCACTAAGTTTATGCCTGACACTGGTTGGGCCTAATTATTATACCTAGATTTAAGATTTGAATACTTATTGTTAGTTCATTTTTTGAAGATACAATAAATAAATATACGCACGAAAAAAAAAATTAATAGGATGAATTATTAGGTAACAGTTCTGAAGTAACTGATAACGTTTTATTAACTGATCTAAAAAAAAAAATTATGAATCAAGTAAGAAATTGTACTAATATTAAAATCTTCAACATTGTTGAGGTTGATTTGAATTATTTGGAAACACCAAAGAAGGAACTCATAAACAGTACTCGTAAATGCTTTTTAATTCTTATTTACCTACTTATATCACCAACATTAACAATTTGCGAAAGAAAGTTTTCTACTTGTTCTTTTATTAAAAGTGAAAAAAGAATCGCCTGTCTACAAGCTAAAAAAGGCGGACTATCTGCAGTTCGTAACTTACTATTTTAAAAAAAATTAATGACATATTCCCCGTTATTATGAATGGCATCGCCGACGTCACATCAAGACGACAGTAAATATTGTCGCTGGTCTTCTCTTTATCGGCAACAATTGGCTCTTATTGACAATCTCTTACTAAGCTCTAAGGCTTTGTAAATTAATGAAGCATGTTAATAGAAGTCAATTGTTGTCGACGAAAATTAGACAACTCATCAGTTTTACTGTCGTCTTGATGTGACGTCGACGACGCCATTCACAATTAGGGGAATTAAAAATTTTTTGTAAATGTATATAAATACTTTCAACTAATTTTTTTTGGTTTTTAACAATATTTCTTAGTTTTTTATTAAAATTATTTGTTTTTCTTGTAACGAACTATTTTTTGTTTGACAATAGAACATATTAAAATAATACGAATGCGTGTCGTTTTCTGCTAACTTTTTTTTACATTATTCGAATACATTCTTTTATTCTTTGCTCGTTCGAATATTCTAACAAAAGTTCAAAATTATTCGCCTGTTCGAACAAGAAAAAAATCATGAAATTTCATTCGAACAAATGTAAAACACAAAATTTAAGCTGTACATCGATGTGTTGTGGAGGTTTTGTTGCCGCAGAAGCATCTAAAACGTCTGTAAGTATTTCAAAAAACTTGAAAAAATTAAAGCTTAATATTACAGCTTTGTATTACTAATTTCTTTAGATATTTGTTTGCATACCGTATGGGCTTAAAGTGGCAGAAGACTTAGTAGCCCTCTTCATATGGAGAATTATCGCAATTGGATTTTCTGAAAATATATGTAGATATTAAAATATTTAAACTGATTTTAAAGATGAAATACATAAAATTTTAAAATATAAAGGATTAACTGCAATTGTCTCGATTTATTTTTAAATTTTTTACTTTTTGGTATGTCTGTCCCCCAGAGAATTGTGTTGATGTGTTTTTTGGAAACATTGTTTAAGGGTGGGTTTTTCCAGTCGGACACATTAAGAGCCAAACCCACGATGTCGACAACAAAAACAAAACAAAACAAAAACAAATTTTAATATTTTGTTGTTTCAAATATAAGTGTGCGACTAGTCGAACGTTGTCGATATCGTGGATCAGGCCCTAACTCTTTTAAATTAATTGCAAGAAAAACACAACTTTCGTTTGAGCAATAGTGGAAAAATAAGTCTAAGATAGTGCAAAAAATACAAGAAAAATTTTTATGTTTTTTATTAGCTTTTTACTGAATTGAAATTTAAAACGAGATAATTTCTTTAATATATAAAAAAGGTTCAACTATAGTAAAAATATAACATAAAATTTACTAATTCACAAATATTGAATTCAGTGAAGAATAATTTACCACTTTCCTCTTAACATTTGGTAAAAATTTCATAAAATATTCTTTAAACCAGGTGCTATTTTTTCTTTTCTTAATGTAAACTCATTTAACTAGAAGTGCTGAGCGATACTTATACAAAAACGGTGTTTTTTATAGAGTGTTACAACTTTGAGTTGGCATCACTGCTTTATTTGAGCACAAATTCAAAATTTCATTATAAATCGACTTACACCACAGCAAGGCGTGCAAATTGTTGAAATTGTTCTATTCGTCAAACTCATCGTGCATCGTTCCGATGAAGCCCATTTCTCCTTGAATGGGTACTTAAATAAGCAGAATTGTCGCATTTGGAGTGAGGAAAATCCACAAGCTTTTGTCGAAACACCATTCCATCCACAGTAAATTACTGTTTGGTGCGCTTTATGGGCTGGCGGAGTCATTGGCCCATATGTCTTCAAAAACGATTGTTGAAAATAAGTGTTCCAGATTACGCCTTCTACGCGCCAGCTGTAGCGGTCACATGGCAGAAATCATATTTAAAACTTAACTTCATAAAATTTTCTTTCCAATAAAGACCGTTTCATTGATACTAAAAATATATTTCCTTGTTTTATTATGATTTAAACTTGTGTCACTCTATAAAAAAAACGCCCTTTACATACATATTTGCACTAAACTATTTTTTCCAATTTCTTTTTATTATGTTAAACATTTGCACCACAATTAAAAAATTTATGCTACTGTAATAGCTGATTACTCATTAATTAAGTTCAGTTTACTAAAAAAAAGTCTTTCAACAGACGCGTTTAAGAATGGTAATATCACAACTTTTAAATTTAGAAAGAGAATATCGCCAGTACAGTGTTTACTTTCAAAGATTTTAGACTAGTAAATTTCAAAACATCCAATTTATCACTTATATTAAGGTCTTTATGGTCTTAAAGTGCATATTCACCCCACTCATTGTTTAATTTTTGATAATCTAACTTAACAAATGGAAATCGATTTTTATTTCAATGATTGTGACAATTTTGGTTCTACTACATCAATAAAATTATAAAAGACATCATGAAAGTTACTAAAATCGTTATACATTACAAATTGTTGAGCCTTGGAACATTATTTTAGGCAGTTAAATTAATATAATAATAATATATAATATAATATTTTATTGGTCAACCAAAAATAACTCATTTTGTTAAAAAAAATCAGCTTTTATGTAATTAGAAAAAAAATTGGACAACTTTGATTACTTCAGCTTTTAATTTGTACAAAAGCAAAGATTCGCTTTAAAACATTAAATTTAAATTAATTTAAAAAAGTCCAAGATAATATGAAATGAACTCCAAATAATATTTTGTAGACTTTTCATCTAATGCAGAAGCATTGATTCAGATATTTTTGAATGATCTTCAAAAACTTCCAATCTTCAATATATCTCAATACTTCATATTTTTCCAGAGCACTTTCAATGCAACAAGCTGTTTATGATAACAATTGCGTTGTAATAGATGATAAGATTGTATGGCTCTCTTAGGTTTGCCTGTCATAGTGTTTAATTATTTCCTTTGAATCACCCAGGGATTTTTATTTTACTTTCGCTTTAAGGCCACCAAAATAATAAAGCTTTCATTAATGGTATTTGTCAATTCCAGGTACAGCGAATTTGTTTGAAATTGCGTATAATACCACCTACGCAATTAAAAAGAAAGAGGAGAAACAGAAGAAGAAGATAAAAATTTTTATCTTAGTTAATGTTAATGTTAATTAAAGTTTTATTGAAATTTAAATTAGCAAGAAACATTTGGTATTAGTGATTTCTAATTTTTGCAAATAATGAATTTGAAGTTTTTTCTTCGAAAAATTCTGTAAAAATTTTATTTTATTAATACAATTTTGTCTTGGTACAGATTATACATTGAATTCAATTTTTGTTTTAAGAGGGGTTAATAGTATGTTTTCACTATACGTGTTTCGCTCTTTATTCATGTTTCCCGGAGCAACTTGCTTCGCCATACAAAATTATGAGAGATTGCATATGAATCTACTTTGGAAGCACGTAAAATTAGTATCTTCTCAAACTTTTATCGCACTTTATCGCCAGTTTATCTGAACTAGGTATCAAACCAAAATAGGAATATGTGTATGTGTGTATGTATGTGTGTGCGATCAAATAAAAACAAACCAAACACACGTACGTATGATACGTATGTATGTGTGATATACACAAAAAAATAAACATGATTGAGAAAGCGAAGCATGTGATTCAGTTCGTAGTGGAACATAGCATAAAGCCTTTTATGTCAATAAAATATAATTTTATATTGAAAAAAGTATTGTACAGTTTTTTATTAAATTTTACTGATTTTTTTCTCTTATGTACTGATTTCTACGATTTCAAAACTGGCATCCCTAGGCTCTCTAGCGAGAAATATCGTAGAAATTTTAGAAGTTTGCATTACGTTTATAACAGGATCCGAAATATCTTAGCAAATGTTCTAAATATGTTTAGTATAATTTGGGCGTTATTATAAAGTTTTATTGGACTTTTATTAAGACTTACAGCAATATTGTTTTGTTTATATCTTTATAATAAACTTTGTTAGAGACGTCGTCTCTACGCTTTCGACACTTTATCAGTGGTTCACTTGCGTTCGTCTTTCTATTTCACACATGACACATAATTGTGCCTTTTCCATAACGCTCACTACCTTAGCTCTTTACCAAAGCAGCTTATGGCTGTTTGAAGCCTGCTCTTGTAAACCGGCTCCGAGGACCTCTCCCTCATCTATTGCACAGCTTCAACACTTCCCGTGTTTCTACGGCGCACTGTCATCTCGGTAACATACATTTTCGAATGTAGAATTTTGTAGCACATACATATAAATCGATTTTGCTTAAGTCGACTGATGCTGTTATCGGTTTAAAACATAAAATTAAATGCCATTAAAGTGGTGCAAAATTACACAAAAAATTTATGTGTGCAAAAGTAGTGCAAAGAGCTTTACACTATTACACAGAAAACGGCAACGCTGCATCTAAGTGAAATCAGAAAACCCCACACCCAATATTCAACAAAACACATTAGTTAGGTATGTACATACGAGTACATACATATACACGTATGGACCAGAGTATTCATTAATAACCGTTAATCAGTTAACCGGTTAATTACTACCCGATTAACTGATCTGTTAGTTTAAAATTGGCTTTTTTAGATTAACAGTTTTCATATTTGGTATTACTATAACTTATTTTTTGTGTGTTCAGTTATTTTATTCTTCTCATATACTCGTATTTGGAAATTATTTTTCATAAGTAGTAGGGAAATGAGGAATAAGATGAGGATGGTTTTTTATGACTTTTTGGGATGATTTTTATTTAGAATGAATTAAGAGATGAAAATTTTGGATGGAAAAAGATGTTGGTAAGATTTTTTTGTGTGAAATTCAAGATGAATAGAATTCTTTTTATTTTCATTGCACTGTTTATGCGATGACAGATTTTAGGGATGTGATTTTGTTTAACAAGCATTTATGGCTGTCTGACGATCTGTCTCTTTAATAATAGTTTTGTCTATTTCTGTCTCTTAAATCATCTTGAAAGAGTCAATAGAAACTCTTTGTTTTTTATAATTATAAACAGCATCATTAGTTTGAGTTATCGGTTGCTTATAGTTTTACAAATGCTCTTATGTGTATGTTTATAGATTGTTTTTTTTTATTGATTGGTAAGAAGAAAAGGGAAAAGAGATTTTTTTGTTTTATTTTGGGATGAAAGTGTAAGAATTGAGGGAAGAATTTTATTTTAAAATGTCTTGTGTAGTAATTGTGCGTTTATTTGTGGCTTTAATTGCTATAAATTTGCTTTTTTATTGCTGTTGGTTGGTAAGACGAAAAAGGTAAAAGAGATTCTTTTATTTTATTTTGGGATGAAAGTGTAAAAATTTAAGAAAGAATTTTATTTAAGCAAGCCTTGTATAGTAATGGTGCGTTTGTTTGTGGCTCTTAAATGCATTTAATGTTATTTCTGCATACAACTATACATAATCATACATATGTATGTATGTTTAAATGAATATGCCAATGCATATGAAAATACATATTTGTGAACATTTGCATATAATGGGTATACATGCATATGTGATTATTTGAAATAAATTATTTAAAATGTAAGAGATGGCAGTTTTCATTATTATGTTAAAGTTATATAAGAGTAGTTATGAAGGTATGAGTAAAAATATTAAGAGATCAAAATTTTAGTTTCAGAAAACAAAACTCTCCATATTAAAATTTGTTTAAATAAGTGCCAAATAAATTGATATAAAAACGCAGTTTCTAAAGTATTAAAGGCCCAACTATAATATGAATAAGCAAACTTAAGCAACTGTGCGATTACATTCAATACGTATGTGTGCAACTATAATGTACTTAATGAAACTTTTCGTCAAGTTTCGTCAAATGTCATTTGCTTAAGTAAAGTGCCAAGCTGAACGCACGTTCCGTACGGAAACAACGGTTTGTGCATTTTTTAAACTCAAATAGACAGCAGCAGAAAATATTCATTGCTTTTAAATATTTTTTTTATTGATTTTTAATTTGAAAATCAGAAAATAAAGCAAAACTTTAATTTGCACTTATATTTTTACGACATACACATGTGTTTGATTATGTAAGTTAAGAACTTTTCTGATGAAAGTTCTAAAAAAAATATTTTTTTTAGTTTTTTTATTTGGTCAACGACCAACTTTATTGAAATTTAATTATCAACTAACTTAAAATTACAATTTCTTTAATTTATAAACTTACTTACTTGGCCTAAATCTAAATAAGTGTCGTAATATTAACTTTAAAAATTATTGTTTTGCTGCTGACGCTGATGCAGCTAGAAATATTTAAATAAGTTCATAAAACTTTATTTTTGCTAACTTGTGCAAAAAGAATTAAAAGCAAAAGGTTCTTTGACTTTGTTTCTTATTAATTAATTTTATTGTTAACTATTGCATTTTTTGTTAACTTGTGCAAAAAGAATTAAAAGCAAAAGGTTCTTTGACTTTGTTTCTTATTAATTAATGTTAATGTTAACTCTTCCCCTCTTAAATATGTTTGTCCTCAAACATGAGATATTGACAATCTTGGAGGTTTGGGAGGATTTGTAATTAGAATAAAAGGTTCATTTATAATGTTATTATTTGAAATAGTTTCTGATGTGATATCTTTATTTGTAATGGTTTCTATATTTCTTTTATTAATAATTTTGCTATTTGGAGTGTTGTTGAATATTATTTTTTCTTTTGTTTTACATATTAATCTGAATGAAGCTTAAGTTAATATTGAAATAATTAGAATAACACCAATCAATGACTTGTTAACGATTGCTTCGGTCTCTAAGCGTTCGATTTTGACTATATTGCTTAAATCAAGTTGGTTAAGTTTTTCAAGAGAAAGCATTTTAATGTATTGTTTTTCTAGAGGAGTTTGTTGCACTATTTGTGGTGAAATTGATATTATTGAAGCTTCCAAATTTCGAAAATTGTCATTATTAATATTTACGGATTCATTATGGAAATTAGATAAATATGTTTCATTCATTGATTGATTATTTACTATTCCATGGAAATCATTTAATAGAATTACACCTGGCTTTATTTCTTCTACCGCTGGGGTATGGAAAGCATCAGAAACGTCACAATACGGACGAGATCCATTTAGAAGAGGTGGAATACAGGTTGAGTTAACAATGTTGGTTACTTCGTCTCTTTTACAAACTGTAATGGTATTTATAATAGTACAATTTCTCTTAATGGCTAAAATATTCTCTTTATTTTTTAAAATTTCTTTAAAGTTTACTTTCATAATTTTGTTGCCTTTTTTTACGGGCTTAATTAATATTTTAGTATAAGTTTCTTGAGAAGTAAGTGGAATTTTTATAACATACAATAAAGTAGAATTTTTGTATAAAACTTTTACATCAGCATATTCTAATGCTTCTTCAATAGATATAAATGGAAATTTTTCTTTATGTAAAGTTTCAATGAAAATATTTATTTCTTTTTTGTTTAGTACTATAGAATTTATTACATTATTTTTTGCCCATTGAATGGCGTATTTAATATTTTGCAATTCTTCTTTAACTAATCTTAGTCTAGTTTGCGTACTTATTATAGCAGTGTTGCCAATTGAATCTTGATTTCTTATCATTTTACTTATTGTATTTGTTTGTATTGTTAGTTTATTTATTCTCTCAGCAAAATTTTCATTTATGACCAATTGTTTATTATTATTTGTGTTTAATCCGTTAAGGTCTTTTTTTAGTAGTTTAAAGTCATCGTGGTCAGGAGAACCAGCGATATACTTCCACGCAGTACCGATTAGGTTTATTGATCGTTTCTTCCTTGTTCCGTCTGTCAACTGTAATGATTCCATCATTTCTATTGCTTGTGTCAATTCGTGATTTAAGGATGGGATAAACATATTTTGGGAATGATCATTGTAGTTAATGAATTTCTTTATTTCATCGAAGAAGGTTTGATATTCGTTTAGGTTTCTAATATGTATGATTTTAAATGTTCCATCTTGGATCTTTGCCGCTCCATCAATTAATGTTATTATATGGGAAAGTGTGTAGTTTACAATTTGGAGATCCGCATTGGATAGGAAAGTTATGGAATGAAGGAGAAGGAAGCTCAAAATATATTGTTTTATTGACTTCTAATGTTGCTCTTATGAATGGTTTTATTAGATTCAGTTACTATAAATATTCCTTTATCTATCTTAACAATTTCTTGCCTATATCTGGGTGTTAATTTAGTTCCTAGTCTTGTGTTTATTTTTGCAAATATTATTTCACCTGGCTCGTAAGTTTTTATTTCTGTCTGTGTTTATTATGGTAATGCATGTTTGTTTCTTGTTTTTGTTTTAATTTTTCTATGTTCGCTAATCTATCGTTTTCTAATTGGGATGGGTCTGTGCTAACTCTTCTACCAAAAAATAATTCAATTGGTTTTTTCCCTGTTGTACTATGTATTGAACAATTATATTTGTATACTGAAATTTCAAATCGCTATATTATTGTTATATTCTAAAATCCTTATACTCGTGTTTATAATCTACAATTTGGTTACAAAGAGCTTGGGCAGCTTCACCCGTCCACAAATGTATTATAAACGTTTTCTACCTTTGTGCATCGCATGATTTCAGAGAGTGTAGAATGGAATCTTTCTACTTGTCCGTTAACGCTGCTTGAGTAAATATTTCAATATTCAGTTGATTTTTTTATCATAAAAACAATTGTTGAGGAATTAAAAGACTTTTCGTTATCCATAACGATTATCTTTGGTACTCTAAATGCAAATATTATTTCTCGAAGTGGTTGTCGTATGTATTCTGTGGCTTTGGATTTAATGTCTTTTACTTGAGCATATTTAGAAAATTTATCAATCGCTGTTAATACTAATTTGCCTTCAGTTTTATAGATGTCTATGTGAACAATTTCACCTGGATACTTTGGAATAGGTGTTTCCTTTAATAAGGGTTTCATAGGATGCCTATCATACTTATTCTCTTTACATATTGTGCATAGTTTTATTATCTTCTTTATTTTATTTGACATACCTGGGAAATAGTACTTTTCTAAGATTTGTTGTTTATTCTCTTTACAATTTCGGAGTGCTCTGTTGTGAGTATCTATAATTATTTTGTTTTGTTCTTCTTCATTTCGAACGTCTTCTATCTGATATCTAGTAAATCGAATGCGATATTTATTAAAATGCTGTGAATAAATTTCTTGGATTTTTCCCATGTTTTGTTCCGAGGTTTTTATTGCATTAAGAATTGAAGGGTAGAGGTATTTTTTTAAAATGTTAACAAGTTTGTTTTGAGTGAATTCAGGTTCGAATATATGGTGTCGATGATAATGGGGAAATATTATTTCAAATTTGTACTGTGCTATGGGATGTGTATAGAGAATGAGTTGATTTTTAAAGCAGTTTATTGGTGTGTCTACGCTTATTATGAGATTTTGTCCGGAACTATCATCGCTATGTGTTGCAATTGATAGAGAATTTACCTGATCCTTGAAAGGGCATCTGCCACTATGTTTGCTTTTCCAGGTTTGTAGAAAAGTGCGTAGGTAAATTCCTCTAACATAGCCTTCTAGCGCTTCATTTTACTATTATTATTGTTATTGCTTAATGCGTTAGTCAGCGGCTGGTGATCAGTAAATATTTTCACTTTTGCAGATCCGTATAAATAGTTTCGAAGTGTGTTTAGAGCCCAAATTACTGCGAGCATTTCCTTTTCATTCGTCGCATAATGCTCTTCTGTTTTATTCAATGTTCGAGATATAAAAGCTATTGGTTTATTATATTGTGACAGAACTGCACCTAAGGCAAAGTCTGATGCATCTGTTGTAAGTTCCAGTTCTTTATTATAGTCTGGATAAGCTAGTACGATATCTTGAGAGACTAGAGTGTTTTTCAGTTTTTCGAATGCTTCGACAGCAACGTCATCTAGTTCAATATGTTTTAAAGCTGATTTATTTTTTGAAAGACGACCTTCTTCCCCTCTTAAAATTTGTGTTAGGGGTTTCGCGATCTTTGCGTAATCTCTCACAAATCTACGATAGTATCCCAATAATGCGAGAAAAGATCGTAACTCTTTAACGGTTTTAGGTAATGGAAAATCAAGAATAGCTTGAATTTTTTTCTTATTAGTTTTTATACCGTCTGCTGAGATAATGAATCCAAGAAATTCTACTTCAGTTTTCAAGAAGTTGCATTTATCGAGTTGTACCTTTAAATTTGCTGCTTGTAAGGTTGTAAATATGTCTCGAATGTGATCATAATGTTCTTTTTCAGATTTGCTGAATATAACAATGTCGTCGATGTAAACATAACATATTTTTCCAATATAATCATGTAAAACATCATCTAAGGCTCGTTGGAAAATTGCTGGGGCATTTTTTAAACCAAACGGAAGGCGTGTAAATTCGTACTTGCCGTTTGCTACTGAAAATGCTGTTTTTTCGAAATCTGACTTTTTTAAGGGAATTTGGTGGAATCCACTCTTCAAATCTAAAACTGTAAAGTATTTGCTGTCTCTTAATTGTGAAAGAACGTCATTTATTTCGGGTATTGGATACCTATCGGGAATTATTAATGAATTTAATTTTCTATAGTCTATTACAAGTCTATATTGTTTGTTGCCTAATGAATCTGGTTTTTTTCCTACAACCCAAACTGGTGAGTTGTATGGTGAACGTGAAGGTTTGATGATGCCATCGTCCAGTAGGTTTTTTATTTGTTTTTCGACTTCTGATTTTAATGCCATTGGATAAGGATATTGTTTCGAATATACTGGAGTGTCTGTAGATGTACGAATTTCACCAACTACTCTTGTTGTATATGCTAACTTTTGATTAGGTTCGATGAACAGTTCAGGATATTCACTAATTATCTTCTTCATATTTTCTTTTTGTTGTAAAGACATATGATCATCTCGAATCGCTATTGTGTTTACAGTTTGTGAAAAATGTTGCTTCAGTTTTATTTTTATTCTATTTTCTATCTGCATAAAATTGTCACGAGTGTATATAATTGTGTTTAACACTTTTAAAGAGTCATTTCCAAAGATGCCATCGAATGATTTTAGTGTTGGGAGAATGTAGAATTTCAATTCTTTATTTCAATATTGCCTGCTATTGATTTAGCAAAAAATATTTCTTTATTTGGCTTGGTTTGTTTTGCGATATGTGGTTGTATGTAGTTTTTACTCGAACCGGTATCAACGAGAAATTTAAGTATTTTCCGCTCTTTGCTTTACATTCGAAGTATGGGAGCGAAGAGCTCGTCATTCTAAAAAATTAATATCATTTAGGTCTTGAATTTCGTCTTGATTGTAAGGTCCATTACTGAATTGGTCGGTATCGAAAGAGTTATCTATGACGTTATTATAGGTTTCTAAATCATTGTCAATGTGAAAGTTCCTCTGTATTTTGTTAAAGTTTTGTTGTTGTGGTCTGTTCACATAATTAATCCTTTTTGAGTGTATGCTACTATCTATATCCATAGGTTCTGGTAAAGGTTGAGGTTTTGGAGGAAGGGGTCTTGTAGGGATGGATTGGTTAATTTTATCTGGGTAAGTTTGGGAATATGTGATGTTTTTGTTGTGTATGTGGTATGTGTGGTAGTTGTGGATAAAAGTTATTTTGATTAGAACGAGGTGATGGAATTACAAATTGTGGTTGATGGTTACGAGAGTAGTACGAGGCGGAAGTGGTAGAGTAGACTTCCTATAATGAAAGTTTTGAGCATAATTTGCTCGGAAACTTTGATTTTCGGGTTTAAGACAGAGGTGCAGAGCTTGTGGTAGATCCACAGGTTCTCTCATACCAAGAAGTTTTGGTAGATCACCATTTAAGCCTCTAATAAATGTATCAAGAGCTTTATTGCGATAAGATTCTGTTAAGAAGGTAAGAGCTTCTCTAGACGCTTCTAAACTTCCTAATTTGTTAAGAATTATAGACAGGTGTTTGTAGACCACTTGGTAAAAGTCTTGAATAGATAATCTTCCTTGAATCAGTGAGGTCATTTGATATTCTAGGGTTGCTAAATCCCTCTTATCAGAATAATGAAGAGAAAGACACTTTATTATAGAGTTCCAATCTAAAGGTGTGTTATAGGATTCGAGGGCAATGTCGGCATTACCCACAATCTTGTTTCTTATTACACACAAGATACCAAAGTATCTAGGTGTCCCTTTATAAGGTTCGTAAATCTTTAAAATCCGTTCAACACTCTTGCGCCATGAATTAAATTCTGTTTGGTTCCCGTTAAATTCACGAAGGCTTTTGACAATATCTTTTATTTTCCCAAAGTCTGTAATATTGCCTCGGTACTGTTCGTCAATTACTTGATCAGAAACAATACTAGGACTTGGATTTATTATTGACTAAATTAAATTGGGTAGTTGTTGTTGTAACAACTGAGAAGTAGTTTCAGTAAGGATATTAGTTAAGTCGTTCATGTTTATTGCCCTGGATGCTTGTTCTGTATTCGGTGTATTTAAAACTGCAGGACGAATGAGATTTTCTGGGTTTGACATTTTAACGAATATTAGATAAGAAGATTCAAGATATATTGGGAATACAGCTTTAGTTTTTAGTATTAACTTGGTTTTATTGTTATAAAATTTTTAATTACTATAGAACTGGAGGGTCCCGTGGGATTCGCAGCTCTGCTTTATTGAATTAATTTGTTAGTTTTACTGTTTTGAGCTATTTTTTTATTTATACACTATTTGTATTTTTTATGTATTTTCTTTTTATCCTTAAGATAATTTTATAGTACAAAAATTTGTATTAACTAATTTTGCGTTGGTAAGATTGTATTTTTGTTATCCTTAAGATAATTTTTACTTTACAAAAGCTTTGTATTGAATAATTTTATGTTGGTAAAATTAATTTATAGTAATATTCTTTTCATTTATACTGAGAAACTTGCATAAAATTTATTTTAAATAAATGTTGACTTACAATGTTTTGATATTCATTATGCTGATCCGGATAGTTGGCGGGCACGTGATGCCGTCCATTTTGCTTGCTGTTTAGCGGCTACTCAGGGGCCTCTCACTATTAGTATCAGTATCACTGCAGTAATTTTCCTGTTGTTTCAACTTCTTTTTCCTTTTTTAATAGGGTTCTACTATGTAGAATCGTTCCTTCTGATCCGAGACTGGAATTTCTGTTGCACTACTTTAGGGCTATTGCAGGACACTCAAAGATATCGGATTGTTTTCAAATTTAGTATTTGGAACTGCTGAGAACACTTTTTCACACTTTTCTGATGCACTACTTTAGGGCTTTTGCAGAAAGACACTCACACGGACCGTTTATTTAACTTTGCTTGGGAGCAAGTTAAGAACTTTTCTGATGAAAGTTCTAAAAAAAATATTTTTTTAGTTTTTTTATTTGGTCAACGACCAACTTTATTGAAATTTAATTATCAACTAACTTAAAATTACAATTTCTTTAATTTATAAACTTGCTCACTTGGCCTAAATCTAAATAAGTGTCGTAATATTAACTTTAAAAATTATTGTTTTGCTGCTGACGCTGATGCAGCTAGAAATATGTAAATAACATCATAAAATTTTATTTTTGCTAACTTGTGCAAAAAGAATTAAAAGCAGGTTCTTTGACTTTGTTTCTTATTAATTAATGTTATTGTTAACTTGTATATTCACTGTTGTGCTTTTTAGTAGGCAAAGCAAATAAAACATGTAATAAATTGATAGATATAATTATTTGTGAATTTTTAATAGATAGGCACATTATAACAAATTAATTAGATTGAATTGCATTCATTTAGGAGTTATGAGAAGAAAGCAAATTACTGCAACATTATGAACAATAACTAGATGTGCAGCTATGGCTAAGAAGTGCTCAAGTTCATGTAAGTACATTATGGCCACATTATGGCTTATTCATATTATAGTTGGGCCTTTACTATTCATTAATTCATTGCAATCCTTCAGAAGTCAACTATGACTTCAAAAAATATTACAAACATTGAGGTTGTTGAGGCTTTTAATAAACTGAAATAAACTAATATTTGTATTGAAAATTTTTGTACAAATTTCGTTATATCATCAATTTACTCCCCTCCAAGATTCTCAATCACTGAAGATCCTTTTTTCGTAGCAGCTGGAGACTACAATGCAAAACATACGTTCTGGGGTTCAGGCCTTATTACACTTAGAGGAAGAGCGTTGTTCAATATCAGAAATTAAATTAAGTTATATTGTGGGAAAAAATACATATACCTACATACATACATACTATGAACTTATAGGTACATATAGGATATAACTACTACTAAAAAATTTTTTTTTTAAATTTTGGCCCCAAACTAAAAAACGCACAAATCTAGCACTTTTTGCAATTAGCTTTCATCCCTTTTAGCCCCTTTTTACTTCTTGTTCAAGTTAGCTACATTTTAATCTTTGTGAACTTTTTCTTCCTTTAATCTAACAATATCGACTTTTTACTCACTTTATTTTGCTAGTTTGCTTTACAAATTTAAAAAAACAAGATTATAGAATAATCCTCTATCTCTTACAAATCTTTTGTGCTTTGAAATATAGTATAGCCTAAAAATAGATAATGTATGTTCTTGGAAGAGCGAGAAATCGAATTTTTTTAATAACGATGAATTTTAAATGTATGTACTTATGTAAACATACATACATTTTTTCATAAACGACTATTTACGTTCCTTTTCACAATGTATGATTAATGAAGTTTAATTGACAGTTTTTCATACAAAACTTGCCATTAAAGTCCCTGTTAGCTTTTAATTGTACATTGTGAAAAGGGCCGTTAATCTACGTACTTATGTACCTTATTGAAATGTAATATCTCAAGCTATGTACTTATGTGTTGATCTCATGTTAGTGATTTGTTTTCTAATAAATTACTTTACAAAAATATGTTTGTTGTTTTGATTTTCAACAGAAATATTTTAAAACTAGTTCCTTTTCGTGCTTACTCGAAAAATTTTACTTTATTTTGCGCTGAACGTATTTTTTCAATTTATACCTTTTTAGCCCTATTTTAAAAAATGTTTACGCGTTTTGAGTCTTAAAAGTTGGCATCACTGGTATGTACAGAGCTGGCCACCGAGGGAAACACGAGAGTAATGTATAAGAAGCCGATTGATGTTCGGCACTCTGGTGCTACTATGGGCAGCTCAGACATAGATTGTAATATTTATTATAGGAAAATTTAAAATTTTTAATACAGTTATATAACCAAGCAGGAATGTTATCTCGTGAGAGCGTGAGAATTCGTGAGTGATCACACACGAGTAATCACACACGAATACTTTTTTTAAAGTCACGCACTCACGCGTTATTAATCATAAATTTGAACACGATCACGCGGGATTCACGCGTGTCACGATAAAATCACGACTTTTGCACATCTCTAGTGAATACATTAAAGGATGGATAGGAAAGCTATCCAGCTGGCTGGCTTGCTAATCTGAGTTCAACATTGCAGTGAAACTCCTATAGATTATATAAACATAATATGTTTTAATATGTAAGTATAAAAACAGCTTAAACACAAATGCTTTCATCACAGGGACATTTTGCATTTACGTTTAAAATTACTGTGTTGGATATACGTAGGTACTTTTTTTATTTTTGGTAGGTTCATAAATACCTAATATAAGGTTTGTAAAAGTTGACATGGCACATAAATATGCAGCTCTGGCAAGGCATAAATTTTTGGTTATAAAATTAGGTGCCTTCTTGAGTTATTGTAGGGTAAAATCATGTGTTTTATTGTTGTAAAAATTAAACTATAGCGACTCGCACTGCATTAGAGTGAAATTATTTTTATAAAATTCAATTATTTATATATAACATACATACATATGTATGTATGTGTAGGCACAAATTTATGAAACGAAGATGTAATAAAACGAAAGCTTATGCTTGCTAACTAATAACTATTTATTAATTATATTCACAGATAGGTATATGTATATACATATGTACCTAAATACTAATGTAAGTGCTATTTAAAATTTTACTTGTTCCAAACCTTAATTTTTACAGCTCTTGATTTCTTTGTAATTTAAACAAACATTTTCGAAGACTTTTATACAAATCTTTAGCCGGGTTTATATCTGTTTGCCATGTGCCACACATGCTTAAAAATAGTGTAACCACTAATTACTACTGAAAATCTGTTTAATTCAGACACGTACATATTTATTAAGTTGAACAGTTTAATGCATAACTAATAGACAATTTTATGGAATCCAACATTATTGGAAACAGTTTAAATCAATAAATACATGTCTGAATCAAACAGTTTTTTATTAGTAATTCCTGGTTACGCCGTTTTGGGCACATGGAACAGAAGAAATGCCAGATGTAAACTCAGCTTTACAAACTGCAAGAAATGAGCCGGGTGGATCACACAAACCTCTAAAGTCTGATTCATTTTCATATATTTTTGCATGAACATAATATATACTACATGTGATGAAAATTGCGCCCTTAAAAATATAAACTATTTTTTATAAATAAGGCAATTGTTTTAAAAATTAAGCCTTGCAATTATTTATGTATAGATATTTATTAGCGAATATTGAATCGATATACTTATATGTATATCTATTTGCAATTGTACAACAATAAAACATGTATTCGTCCCCTACAATTAAAAAATCGGCAACATTTGGCTTACGTAGATTATTTGCAAGGAAATTGCATGAACACTTCTTGTTTGTTTATATTTTTTCTTTCGATATGTATATACATATGCACATACATACACATGTTTGCAAATACCAATTTTATACTTGTACGATTTATACCCAGCGGGGAAAAGAAAGAGCAAGGATACCTTCTAGAAAGCCTTTGTACTGCTTCTTTTGGATGTACAAGGTTTACTCGCTCCATTACACTCTCATAGCATTTTTGCCTTTCCCTCTCGCCTCTTTTGCCAGCCATTCTGAAAAGTCTTCAAATTAATAGAGTTTTCTTTTCGTTTGGTAAAAATACACGCAAAAAATTTTACTCCTCTTCCCCCTTCTCATAAAAGGGAATGTGGAATGTGTATCTTATCTTTTATGCAAAAGAGTCGCGGCCTTCTATAAGACATTCTTTAGCAGTTAGATAAAAATAGTAATTGATTTAATAAGGCCTGAAGTAAGAAGAAAATGTTATAATTTCGTTAAAAAAATTTTAACGCACTAATAATCTCAAATTATTATTTTACTTATTAAGTAATATATTTGTTTATTAAAAATACGTACATTGAAATTGATTATTGAAGAGTTAACTGGATGCTATGCGCATGTCACTGTTGCTAGTGCAGATTATCAAGGAAATTTTACCCTGCAATGCATGTATATTTATGAGAAAAATACTCCATACAGAAGAAATTTTTTAAGAAATTAAAATTTTTTATTTACAACAAATTCTGCCAGAAAGCATTTAGCAGAATTTTTTGATTGTTGAATGCTGTTTAACTGATGAAAATGCTAAAATGGCAACAATGAAACTATCCCAAACGCTTTTTGTTGTGTTGAGAACTTATGCATTTTTTTTAAAGACATGTTGATACATACATACGAGTACATATGTATATTAGGGTGTTCTCTATTTTAATTTTTATGAAAAAGGTAGGTCTCACCACCCAAAAAGTTGTCAAATGATCTCAGAAGTAAGCAGGAAAAATTTAACGCCCATACGACCCCGCCTTCCTATGCCGCCGTTCGATTGAAAAAAAATATTTATCACTCATACCCCTTGCTTTCTCATTTTGATACTTATTTTTTTTTATAGTGCATAAAATGTAAATATCAGTTCAAAGTTATTATACAATATTAATAATTTTTACTCAAAACAGTTTTCGAACAATTTGTGTAAATTTTTCTGTGCTCCTGAACGCACTGCAGAATGTATTTATTTTGATTCTCGTCTTTGGTGAGATGGCCATGATAGTCTTCCATCAGCTTAACTGCTCTTTCAGCAGTATCATTTACAACACGCAACGACTTTACAATTTTTTCCCTATCAATATAAGCTTCATGGCTACTCCAATTTTCCGGGTCACAACTGAGAAAACTATCATCGATTTTAAATCGACGAAACATTTCCGCACTTTTCTCATTTATAAATTCGTCAACTGTCTTATCTGTTAGCACGTTTTTAATTATTAGTTTAAAATTTAAAAGTTATTTAATCGCATTATTACCTTCCCAGTTCCTGATATCCTCAATGTGTAAAGGAAGCCTTTTGTCCACTTGTTCTACACTAACCCTTCTCATAGCTTGTACCATTTTCCTTTTAGTGATATAAATACCAAGAATGACTCATAAGTTTCTTCAATGCAGGTCTTGCTGTCATTTGGTCAATATCTTTATATTTCACCATTTGGGAAATGAGGTCGATATCTGTTTGGCATGCTGTTGTTGCGTTTGAGCATTTGTACCAAGCCCTAATATAAAAACGGACAATGAAGCAGCAGACATCTCCTAAATCATTCAATTTTTCTTTGGGCAATGGATAGTCTTCACGGAGAAGAAATATTTTCCAGCAGTAAATTGCTTTCGACTTCCATCTCGCATGGTGCATTGCTCCTGGTGGACGTATTTTGAAATCCCTTTCACTTTCTGCTGAACCTTCATAGTGAACAGACGTCTTAGCGGAGTTTTTTTTTCATATACATATTAAACAAACAAAAAATCATAAAAAATATTCGTAATACATAATAACCGTAATACATACATATTAACTTTGATAAATAAGCAAAGCAAATATTGCTGATATTATTTTTACATAGCAAGAAACATAAAACAAAAACCACACACAAAGTGCCCTTGAGGAATACTCTACATGAGTACCTCAAAAACAATAAATGATAAATGAGTTCAAACGGCAGAAATGCATATTTTACTGTGAGTTCTGAAGCTCTCAATGTTAACAATAAAAATAAAAAAATCTGATGATAGTCTTTTTCTAACGGCAAAGCCACTTTTTCGTCAGCGATCAACTTCGCTTTGTCCAATGCCAACAAGTGATTCGTTAACATTACAGTTGCCTAGTACATCTTCATATAAGTCAGCGATATCATCCCCTTCGGGCTCGTGTTCATCACTTAACAAACTTATCACTACAGATAACAGCAGTTCAAAACCCAAAGTCCAAGTCGGTATGGACAGATATATAACTGTGGTAAAGCGTGGCCGAAGCCCAAAATCTTCTAAAATTTCATCTGCTCCAAAAATGTCTAGGGATAACAGCGCGTCCTCTATTAATCGTCAAAATCGTTTTTCCATATTGCAAGACAATAACAAGAAGCCCGCTGCATCATCGCAAAAGTCTTTTAAGCCACCACCTATCTATCTGAGAGAAAAAAATTCTAACGCGCTTGTAAAAAAACTGCTGTCGGCCATTGGTGAAAATACTTTCCACATCATTCCAATTAAACGAGGTAATATTGATGAAACAAAAATCCAAATTTATGATGAAAAAAATTTTCGAAAAATTGTTAGCGAATTTGAAAAAAACAAAACAAAATTTTACACTTACCAACTTAAGAGTGCTAAAGGCCTACAGATAGTATTAAAGGGCATAGATTCATATGTTGACCCCGAAGAAGTAAAATGTGCACTTCTTGAAAAAGGATTTAAGGTTAAAAATGTTACCAATATAATTAACAGAGAAAAGGTCCCACAACACCTATTTCGGGTTGAATTGGAGCCGAATGACATGCAGTTGAAAAAAAATGAAACGCATCCTATTTATAATGTAAAGTTTCTATTACACCGAAAAATCACAGTTGAAGAGCCACGTAAGCGTTCAGGTCCTGTACAGTGCCATAATTGCCAAGAATATGGCCATACAAAATCCTATTGCAATTTACCTACAGTTTGTGTTATCTGCGGAGAATTGCATGGTACTGCTAGCTGTACTAAGCCAAAAGAACAAGCAGAAAAAAATGTAGTAATTGTGGAGGCAATCACACCGCTAACTACAGAGGAAGCCCTGTGTATTCTTTCGTTAAACAGGCTATGGGTCAAAAACCTAAATTAGTTCCAGCTCAATCAACTAACGCTTACTCTGTCACTTTTCCTCCAATGAGCCAACCTAGTAACTCACGTGTATCGTATGCCGATGCTGTTAAAATAAATTCTATTCCCACGCAGAAAGTGTCCCCACCAAGTAATTCAACAAATGCGAACACAAGTTTTAATTTCAGTCGCCTTGAAGCCACTATTGATAATCTGGTGCAAACTATAAAAAATTTCACAACAAATATGACTAATATGATGCAAGAAATGCTTCGAATGCAGAATACTCTGCTTCAAGCATTAATTAACAAGCCATGAATACGTTAAAAATATGTTTCTGGAACGCAAACGGCATTCGCCAACACAAAAATGAGCTCGAGCACTTCCTTACGGAAAAAGATATTGATATAATGTTGGTCTCTGAGACTCATTTGACTTCGAGAAGCCTTTTCAAAATCAATGGCTACAACTTATATGATACAAAAGACCCTAGAGGAAGAGCATGCGGAGGATCGGCAATTCTAATAAAGTCAAGACTCAAGCACTATATTCTTGACAACGTTTGTGAAGAAAATCTACAAGCAACAAATATTTGCGTCGAAAATTTTTGTACAAATTTCGTTATATCATCAATGTACTCCCCTCCAAGATTTTCAATCACTGAGGATCAATACGAGGATTTCTTCAAATCTCTTAGACCTTGTTTTGTAGCAGCTGGCGACTACAATGCAAAGCATACGTTCTGGGGTTCGCGTCTTATTACACCTAGAGGAAGAGCGTTGTTCACCACAATTTCAAAAATTTGTTTGGACGTTATTTCGAGTGGGCAGCCCACTTACTGGCCTACTGACATACAAAAAATTCCGGATGTTATAGATTTTGGCGTCATGAAAAATATTTCTAGAGATTTAGTTCATGTTGAAGCTTCTCTAGATCTCTCCTCCGATCAATCTCCCACTATCGTTACAATCTGTAATCCACTAAGAAGTGATTTACCTCATCAATATGTGAAGATGGTCAATCGTGTTAATTGGCTGAGATTCAAAAAATATCTTAGTAGTCATTGCACAGAAAACATAACGCTAAGTACATCCGATGATATTGAATCTAACATTGCGAATCTTAACGGAAATATTAAACAGGCTGCTGAACATGCTACTACCTCCCACCCGCAGACTGGGTTTAATAGAATTTATTCTACGGATATTGAACGTCTCGTAAGTGAAAAAAGAAGAGCTAGAAGGGAATGGCAGCAACACAGATCACCCCAACATAAAATCAGGTTTAAAGAGTGCACTAAACGACTCCAAGAGTTGCTTTCATCTGAAAAAACTGCATCTCTTAAAAATTATCTGGAAGGTCCTGATGTTACACCAGCATCTAATTATTCTTTGTGGCGCGCTGCGAGGAAGCTTAAAACTCCCGTTGAGTTTAAACCACCCCTGCGCACTTCTACCGGTGGTTGGGCAAGAAACGATACTGAAAAAGGTAACATATTTGCTGAGCATTTAAAAACCGTATTTACCCCAAACACATGTATGGGTGTTGCTGATTTGCCATGTGTAGTTGCTCTACCCCCTCGTCCCTTAACGTTTAAGATGCGTGATGTACAAAAACTAATTGCTGAACTCAACCCAAAAAAAGCTCCGGGTATTGATGAAATTAGTAATAACATGCTGATGAAGTTGCCTCGTATTGCAATTAGAATTCTGCTATTCATTTTTAATGCCATTTTAAGACTGCAGTATTATCTACACAGCTGCAAGCTTGCCAGGGTCAAAATGATTCCAAAGCCGGGCAAAGATCTTACCAAGGCTGAGTCATACAGGCCAATAAGTTTACTGCCAACAATGTCAAAGCTCTTCGAAAAGTTACTCATGATCAAATTGTCCCCAATTCTAACTGATAATGTGTGCATACCGGATCATCAATTTGGTTTTAGAAGTGAGCATAGCACCATTGAACAAACGCATAGATTGGTTCAATTTATAAGAAGAACACTCGAAGAAAAGAAGTATTGTTCTGTCCTCTTTATTGATGTTTCTCAAGCATTTGATAAAGTGTGGCATAGAGGCCTAATTTTAAAATTGAAGACATATCTACCAATAAACATTGTTAATCTTCTGCAAAGTTATATTCTTGCTCGAAAGTTCACTGTTGTGGAAGGAGACTTCATGAGTGCGTCCGAATCAATCTCATCCGGTGTGCCACAGGGGAGCATACTGGGCCCAGTCTTGTATTTGATTTATACTTGTGATATGCCTTTGAGCAGCAATATCCATACATCTACATTTGCTGATGATACAGCCTGCCTTAGTATGCACGAAAACCCTCACGAGGCTTCCCGATATCTACAAGAACATATTACACAGCTGGAATTATGGTTAAACTTATGGACGATTAAGGTAAACGAACAAAAGTGTGTTCAGGTAACATTTACTCTGCGAAAAGATACCTGTTCACCCATTCGAATCAATAATCAAGTTGTTCCTCAACATTCACATGTAAAATACCTTGGTATACACCTTGACCGACGGATAATATGGAAACACCATATTGACTCTAAGCTAACACAAATGAAACTAAAATTAACTCAGTTACATTGGCTGATTGGTAGAAATTCAACCCTGAGTCTAGATTGCAAACTTTTGATATACAAGTCGCTTTTGAAACCTATATGGTGCTACGCAATTCAGCTATGGGGCACTGCTTCAGCTTCAAATGTAGAGAAAATCCAACGAAGACAAAACAAAATTTTACGGTTAATAACATCGGCTCCATGGTACATAAGAAACTCAAATTTACATCGTGATCTAAATATGCCACAAGAGACTGAAGAAATTGCAAAATACTCAGGCAAATATTTAACTAAACTCGAGTCACACCCTAATCCGCTTGCTCGAAATATCTTGAACTTTACCGGACACATCCGCTTAAAAAAGAGGGACACAAGGGCTCTAATACTTACCACACCAGATGAAACTGTTTGAAATTTTTTTTTTTATTTTTTGCTTTGCACAACTCTTATGTATTATGAATTACTATCACTAAGTTTATGTCCGACACTGGTCGGGCCTAATAATTATATTTAGATTTAAGATTTGAATACTTATTGTTAGTTCATTTTTGATGATACAATAAATAAATATGCATAAAAAAAAAAAAAAAAAACTTTCTGCTTTAAGGAACAATAATGCCAGCTCCAAAAGTTCACGGTAATCCTCTCGCACTTGACGCTTTATTAACTCTTGTGAGACGAACTGGGAAATATTTTCCATAAAATCAATAAGTTTTTCATGGCAGTTGCTATCCTTCATTCCATTCACAATTTTTTTCGATTTAAGTTGTGGCCACGACTTTTTAAAGTCTTTGAAAAGTGGAACGTCTGGACTTGATGAGCGCATTGGCAACTTAGACTCAAAAACGGCTTTCAATACGAGTTCGTAAATGTGATGCCGGTATGGAAGATACAGCACGTCTTTTGCCAATTTCTTTTCCAACAAACCATAAGCACCATTTTTCTTTCCAGTATTGGAACTTGTCGTATCACAACACAAAGCTTGCACTCTGTCGCAAAGTTGCCAATCTTGCAATGCCTTATATAGCGCTGCTGCTTGTTCTTCTCCAGATGAACTATCCAGTCTTGGAACATCTATTAACATCTCGCTTCCGAGTCCACTGACAACAATTGGTAAACGTTCTACTTTCTGCTCGTGAATACCTATATAATTATAAAATCGGCTATTAGTTTAAACTGATTACATATAATTATGACGTTTACACTTACTCAATGCGGGCAATAACTTTCCATCCCAATGAACCACTACAAATTGAGGTAATGATTTCAAAATAGTGCTTCTGCTGTTGTTTGCAGGATGAAAACAGCGTAGCGCACTGAAACTTGACATCTATCAAGCACTGCAACAAGTTTTGGCGTTATAAAATGTTTGCGAGCTCTCCTGCCACCAGAAACTCCTTGGGACACTGTAACAATTCGGGCACATTCAGGCTCTTCTTCATCTTCAGACTCTTCAGAAAACATTTGAGGCAATGCGTCGATTGAATATTTTGCTATTTTACTCGCAATGTGTTGTTCCAGCCGATTATTTTTATCTTTCTTACGTTTCTCCCTTTTCTCCTCAGCAGTCGCAGAAATCTTGTCGACAGCTACGAGACAACCTACGCGACCAGGATGCCTTTGTGCAAGAAGAAATTGTTTGTCCTCTTCAATCCGCAGTTTAGTCATTGCTTCTGCATGTGCGATATCAAAGAGGTTGTGTAGATCATTGACAAACAAATTCTCTCTTTCTTTAAAACTTTTTCTTTCTTTTGCAAGTTTCGCCACTCCTCATGCAATTTCAAAACTTTTGTAACACAATGCTGTAATTGGTTAGTGGGTATGCGCGCCTTTTCCCAGAATATCATCACTTCACGAATCACCAAACTTGCACTTTCTTTAAGGTTTAATTTAACGTTTCTAGTATTGTAAAATATACCTGTAACACTTGTTTATTGGATGGCAATTTTGAATCAGTAATATTAAAATTAATTGGACAAACTAAATAAATAATATTTTCGTTTCGTAACGACATTTTCACACACTTCATTGTCACTATGACCGATAAAATAAACTTTAATGCAACTATCATAGTGTAAGTATAAAAGTGGCTGCAAGACGGCCATTTGTAAAATGTTGTTTTTAGTAGTTGTCAATCACTCAGTAATTGTCAAAAGTGTCAGAGCCCCAAGCCGTCCGATGAAAATAAAGCGGCGCGCCGTCGCCAGATGATGTTAAAAATAATACATTTTCCATATTGTATAATAACTTTGAACTGATTTTCACAGTTTATGCACTATAAAACAAAATAATTTTCAAAATGAGAAAGCAAGGGGTATGAGTGATAAATATTTTTTTTCAATCGAACGGCGGCATGGGTTAATTTTTCCAGCTTACTTCTGAGATCATTTGACAACTTTTTGGGGGTGAGACCTACCTTTTTCGAATATAATAAAAATCCCATACAAATAGACAACACCGTAATGTATAGGTATGTATATAAATATGCCCAAGTAAATATAAATTTGTTAGCTAATGTCTTTATTGTGTATGTATCGATATGTATGTTAAAAAAAGTTAGCCCTTGCTAAAGATCATGGATTTCTCATAAATATTTTAAAGTGGACAAGATTGTTTGTTTGATCGTGCTTGTTGTTGCTATTTTCTTTCATTCATGTGGTTTTTGTATTTTTTTTTTCAATAAATTTATTTATTCTCTTTACAATTTCGGTGTGCTCTGTTGTGAGTATCTATAATTATTTTGTTTTGTTCTTCTTCATTTCGAACGTCTTCTATCTGATATCTAGTAAATCGAATGCGATATTTATTAAAATGCTGTGAATAAATTTCTTGGATTTTTCCCATGTTTTGTTCCGAGGTTTTTATTGCATTAAGAATTGAAGGGTAGAGGTATTTTTTTAAAATGTTAACAAGTTTGTTTTGAGTGAATTCAAGTTCGAATATATGGTGTCGATGATAATGGGGAAATATTAATTTAAATTTGTAGTGTGCTATGGGATGTGTATAGAGAATGATTTGATTTTTAAAGCAGTTTATTGGTGTGTCTACGCTTATTATGACATTTTGTCCGGAACTATCATCGCTATGTGTTGCAATTGATAGAGAATTTACCTGATCCTTGAAAGGGCATCTGCCACTATGTTTGCTTTTCCAGGTTTGTAGAAAAGTGCGTAGGTAAATTCCTCTAACATAGCCTTCTAGCGCTTCATTTTACTATTATTATTGTTATTGCTTAATGCGTTAGTCAGCGGCTGGTGATCAGTAAATATTTTCACTTTTGCAGATCCGTATAAATAGTTTCGAAGTGTGTTTAGAGCCCAAATTACTGCGAGCATTTCCTTTTCATTCGTCGCATAATGCTCTTCTGTTTTATTCAATGTTCGAGATATAAAAGCTATTGGTTTATTATTTTGTGACAGAACTGCACCTAAGGCAAAGTCTGATGCATCTGTTGTAAGTTCCAGTTCTTTATTATAGTCTGGATAAGCTTGTACGATATCTCGAGAGACTAGAGTGTTTTTCAGTTTTTCGAATGCTTCGACAGCAACGTCATCTAGTTCAATATGTTTTAAAGCTGATTTATTTTTTGAAAGACGACCTTCTTCCCCTCTTAAAATTTGCGTTAGGGGTTTCTCGATCTTTGCGTAATCTCTCACAAATCTACGATAGTATCCCAATAATGCGAGAAAAGATCGTAACTCTTTAACGGTTTTAGGTAATGGAAAATCAAGAATAGCTTGAATTTTTTTCTTATTAGTTTTTATACCGTCTGCTGAGATAATGAATCCAAGAAATTCTACTTCAGTTTTCAAGAAGTTGCATTTATTGAGTTGTACCTTTAAATTTGCTGCTTGTAAGGTTGTAAATATGTCTCGAATGTGATCATAATGTTCTTTTTCAGATTTGCTGAATATTACAATGTCGTCGATGTAAACATAACATATTTTTCCAATATAATCATGTAAAACATCATCTAAGGCTCATTGGAAAATTGCTGGGGCATTTTTTAAACCAAACGGAAGGCGTGTAAATTCGTACTTGCCGTTTGCTACTGAAAATGCTGTTTTTTCGAAATCTGACTTTTTTAAGGGAATTTGGTGGAATCCACTCTTCAAATCTAAAACTGTAAAGTATTTGCTGTCTCTTAATTGTGAAAGAACGTCATTTATTTCGGGTATTGGATACCTATCGGGAATTATTAATGAATTTAATTTTCTATAGTCTATTACAAGTCTATATTGTTTGTTGCCTAATGAATCTGGTTTTTTTCCTACAACCCAAACTGGTGAGTTGTATGGTGAACGTGAAGGTTTGATGATGCCATCGTCCAGTAGGTTTTTTATTTGTTTTTCGACTTCTGATTTTAATGCCATTGGATAAGGATATTGTTTCGAATATACTGGAGTGTCTGTAGATGTACGAATTTCACCAACTACTCTTGTTGTATATGCTAACTTTTGATTAGGTTCGATGAACAGTTCAGGATATTCACTAATTATCTTCTTCATATTTTCTTTTTGTTGTAAAGACATATGATCATCTCGAATCGCTATTGTGTTTACAGTTTGTGAAAAATGTTGCTTAAGTTTTATTTTTATTCTATTTTCTATCTGCATAAAATTGTCACGAGTGTATATAATTGTGTTTAACACTTTTAAAGAGTCATTTCCAAAGATGCCATCGGATAATTTTAGTGTTGGGAGAATGTAGAATTTCAATTCTTTTTCTAGATTAAAGAGTCTCACAAACGTATGCTCCTTTATTTCAATATTGCCTGCTATTGATTTAGCAAAAAATATTTCTTTATTTGGCTTGATTTGTTTTGCGATATGTGGTTGTATGTAGTTTTTACTCGCTTACTTCTGAGATCATTTCAACGAGAAATTTACGTATTTTACCGCTCTTTGCTTTACATTCGAAGTATGGGAGCGAAGAGCTCGTCATTCTAAAAAATTAATATCATTTATTTCTTGAATTTCGTCTTGATTGTAAGGTCCATTACTGAATTGGTCGGTATCGAAAGAGTTATCTATGACGTTATTATAGGTTTCTAAATCATTGTCAATGTGAAAGTTCCTCTGTATTTTAGGTTGATAATTAGAGTTTGAAATTGTCGGTGGCGGTCTTTTGTTAAAGTTTTGTTGTTGTGGTCTGTTCACATAATTAATCCTTTTTGAGTGTATGCTACTATCTATATCCATAGGTTCTGGTAAAGGTTGAGGTTTTGGAGGAAGGGGTCTTGTAGGGATGGATTGGTTAATTTTATCTGGGTAAGTTTGGGATTGTGTTAGATAATTGTTAGTTTTTGGGAATATGTGAGGTTTTTGTTGTGTATGTGGTATGTGTGCTAGTTGTGGATAAAAGTTATTTTGATTAGAACGAGGTGATGGAATTACAAATTGTGGTTGATGGTTACGAGAGTAGTTACGAGGCGGAAGTGGTAGAGTAGACTTCCTATAATGAAAGTTTTGAGCATAATTTGCTCGGAAACTTTGATTTTCGAGTTTAAGACAGAGGTGGAGAGCTTGTGGTAGATCCACAGGTTCTCTCATACCAAGAAGTTCTGGTAGATCACCATTTAAGCCTCTAATAAATGTATCAAGAGCTTTATTGCGATAAGATCCTGTTAAGAAGGTAAGAGCTTCTCTAGACGCTTCTAAACTTCCTAATTTGTTAAGAATTATAGACAGGTGTTTGTAGACCACTTGGTAAAAGTCTTGAATAGATAATCTTCCTTGAATCAGTGAGGTCATTTGATATTCTAGGGTTGTATTTAAAACTGCAGGACGAATGAGATTTTCTGGGTTTGACATTTTAACGAATATTAGATAAGAAGATTCAAGATATATAGGGAATACAGCTTTAATTTTTAGTATTAACTTGGTTTTATTGTTATAAAATTTTTAATTACTATAGAACTGGAGGGTCCCGTGGGATTCGCAGCTCTGCTTTATTGAATTAATTAGTTAGTTTTACTGTTTTGAGCTTTTTTTTTTATTTATACACTATTTGTGTTTTTTATGTATTTTCTTTTTATCCTTAAGATAATTTTATAGTACAAAAATTTGTATTAACTAATTTTGCGTTGGTAAGATTGTATTTTTGTTATCCTTAAGATAATTTTTACTTTACAAAAGCTTTGTATTGAATAATTTTATGTTGGTAAAATTAATTTATAGTAATATTCTTTTCATTTATACTGAGAAACTTGCATAAAATTTATTTTAAATAAATGTTGACTTACAATGTTTTGATATTCATTATGCTGATCCGGATAGTTGGCGGGCACGTGATGCCGTCCTTTTTGCTTGCTGTTTAGCGGCTACTCAGGGGCCTCTCACTATCAGTATCACTGCAGTAATTTTCTTGTTGTTTCAACTTCTTTTTCCTTTTTTAATAGGGTTCTACTATGTAGAATCCTTCCTTCTGATCCGAGACTGGAATTTCTGTTGCATTACTTTAGGGCTATTGCAGGACACTCAAAGATATCGGATTGTTTTCAAATTTAGTATTTGGAACTGCTGAGAACACTTTTTCACACTTTTCTGCTGCACTACTTTAGGGCTTTTGCAGAAGGACAATCACAGCTATCGGATTGTTTATTTAATTTAATCGGAACTGGCGAGGACACTTTTTACACCTTTCTGCTACACTACTTTAGGGCTTTTGCAGAAAGACACTCACACGGACCGTTTATTTAACTTTGCTCGGGAGCCAGTTAAGAACTTTTCTGATGAAATTTCTAAAAAAAATATTTTTTTTAGTTTTTTTATTTGGTCAACGACCAACTTTATTGAAATTTAATTATCAACTAACTTAAAATTACAATTTCTTTAATTTATAAACTTACTTACTTGGCCTAAATCTAAATAAGTGTCGTAATATTAACTTTAAAAATTATTGTTTTGCTGCTGACGCTGATGCAGCTAGAAATATGTAAATAACATCATAAAACTTTATTTTTGCTAACTTGTGCAAAAAGAATTAAAAGCAAAAGGTTCTTTGACTTTGTTTCTTATTAATTAATGTTATTGTTAACTTGTATATTCACTGTTGTGCTTTTTAGTAGGCAAAGCAAATAAAACATGTAATAAATTGATAGATAGATAGGCACATTATAACAAATTAATTAGATTGAATTGCATTCATTTAGGAGTTATGAGAAGAAACAAAATTACTGCAAAATTATGAACAATACCTAGATGTGCAGCTATGGCTAAGAAGTGCTTAAGTTCATGTAAGTACATTATGGCCACCTAAAAGTCACCTCTGAAATGGTTAAGCATTTGACAGGATTATCGTTCAATTCTGACATTAACTTAAACCAGCTTATTCATATTATAGTTGGGCCTTTACTATTCATTAATTCATTGCAATCCTTCAGAAGTCAACTATGACTTAAAAAAATATTACAAACATTGAGGTTGTTGAGGCTTTTAATAAACTGAAATAAACTAATATTTGTATTGAAAATTTTTGTACAAATTTCGTTATATCATCAATTTACTCCCCTTCAAGATTCTCAATCACTGAAGATCCTTTTTTCGTAGCAGCTGGAGACTACAATGCAAAACATACGTTCTGGGGTTCACGCCTTATTACACTTAGAGGAAGAGCGTTGTTCAACACAATTTCAAAAATGGGATTGGACGTCATTTCGAGCAGGGAGCCCACTTACTGGCCTACAGACATACAAACAATTCCGGATGTTAAATATTTTTGCGTCATGAAAAATATTTCTAGGGGATTAGTTCATGTCGAAGCTTCCCTAGATCTCTCATCCGATCACTCTCCCACTATCGTTACAACCTGTAACTCAATTAGAAGTGATTTACCTCACCCATATATGAAGATGATCAATTGTGTTAATTGGCTGAGATTCAAAAAATATCTTAGTAGTCATTGCACGGAAAACATAATGCTAAGAACATCTGATGATATTGAATCTAACATTGCGAATCTTAACGAAAATATTAAGCAGGCTGCTGCACATGCTACTACCTCCCACCCGCAGACTGTGTTTAATAGAATTGATTCTACGGATATTGAACGTCTCGTATGTGAAAAACGAAGAGCTAGAAGGGAATGGCAACAACACAGATCACCACAACATAAAATCAGGTTTAAAGAGTGCACTAAACGACTCCAAGAGTTGCTTGCATCTGAAAGAACTGCATCTCTTAAAAATTATCTGGAAAACCTCGATGTCACACCAGCATCTAATTACTCTTTGTGGCACGCTGTGAGAAATCTTAAAACACCCGTTGAGTTTAAACCACCTCTGCGCACTTTCTACCGGAGGTTGGGCAAGAAGCGATACTGAAACATATTTGCTGAGCATTTAAAATCCGCATTCACCCACACATGCACGGACGTTGCTGATTTGCCGTGTGCAGTTGTTCTACCCTCTCGACCCTTAAAATTTAAGATGCACGAGGTACAAAAACTTATTGCTGAACTCAACCCAAAGAAAGCTCCAAGTATTGATGAAATTAGTAATCAGATGTTGATGAAGTTGCCTCGTATTGCAATTAGAATCCTTTTATTCATTTTTAATGCCATTTTACGACTGGAGTATTATCCACACCTCTGGAAGATTGCCAAGGTCAAAATGATTCCAAAGTCGGGCAAAGATCTTACCCAGGCTGAGTCATACAGGCCAATAAGTTTACTATCAACAATGTCAAAGCTCTTCGAAAAACTACTCATGATAAAATTGTCCCCAATTCTAATTGGTAGTGGGTGCATCCCAGACCATCAATTTGGTTTTAGAAGTCAGCATAGCACCATTGCACAAACGCATATTTTTATAAATTTATAAGAAGACCATTTGAAGAAAAGAAATATTGTTCTACCCTCTTTATTGATATTTCTCAGGCATTTAATAAAGTGTGGCATGAAGGCCTAATTTTAAAATTGAAGACATATCTACCAATAAACATTCTTAATATTTTACAAAGTTATATTCTTGGCCGGAAGTTCACTGTTGTGGAAGGAGACTTCATGAGTGTGCCCGAATTTATATCATCCAGTGTGCCACAGGGGAGTATACTGGGGCTAGTTTTATATTTGATTTATACTTGTGATATGCCTGTGAGCAGTAACATCCACACTTAATATGCCTTAGTATGCACGAAAATCCTAATGAGGCATCTCGATATCTTCAGCAACATATTACCCAGCTGGCACTATGGCGAAACTTATAGAGAACAAAAGTAAACGAAAAGATAATTGTTCCCCCATTAGAATAAATAATCAAATTGTTCTTCAACATTTACATGTGAAATACCTTGGTTTACATCTTGACCGAGGGCTTACATGGAAATACCACATTGAATATAAGCTAACACAAATGAAACTAAAATTAACTCAGGTAAATTGGCTGAGTCTAGATTGTAAACTTTTGATATACAAGTCGCTCTGGAAATAAATGTGGTGCTACGGAATACATAGAGAGAAACCAACGAAGGCAAAACAAGATTTTAAGACTAATAACATCGGCTCCATGGTACATCAAAAATTCAAATTTACATCGTGATTTAAAAATGCTATTAGTGAATGAAGAAATTAAAAAAAATACGCAGGCAAATACTTAACAAAACTCGAGTCTCATCCTAATCCCCTTGCTCGTAACATCTTGAATTTTACTAGACACATCCGCTTAAAAAAGAGGGACACTATGGCTCTAATACTCAACACTCCATATTGATACTATCACTAAGTTTATGCCTGACACTGGTTGGGCCTAATTATTATATCTAGATTTAAGATTTGAATACTTATTGTTAGTTCATTTTTTGAAGATACAATAAATAAATATAGGCACGAAAAAAAAAATTAATAGGATGAATTATTAGATAACAGTTCTGAAGTAACTGATAACGTTTTATTAACTGATCTAAAAAAAATTTATGAATCAAGTAAGAAATTGTACTAATATTAAAATCTTCAACAATGTTGAGGTTGATTTGAATTATTTGGAAACACCAAAGAAGGAACTCATAAACAGTACTCGTAAATGCTTTTTAATTCTTTTTTACCTACTTATATCACCAACATTAACAATTTGCGAAAGAAAGTTTTCTACTTGTTCTTTTATTAAAAGTGAAAAAAGAATCGCCTGTCTACAAGCTAAAAAAGGCGGACTATCTGCAGTTCGTAACTTACTATTTTAAAAAAAATTAATGACATATTCCCCGTTATTATGAATGGCATCGCCGACGTCACATCAAGACGACAGTAAATATTGTCGCTGGTCTTCTCTTTATCGGCAACAATTGGCTCTTATTGACAATCTCTTACTAATCTCTAAGGCTTTGTAAATTAATGAAGCATGTTAATAGAAGTCAATTGTTGTCGACGAAAATTAGACAACTCATCAGTTTTACTGTCGTCTTGATGTGACGTCGACGACGCCATTCACAATTAGGGGAATTAAAAATTTTTTGTAAATGTGTATAAATACTTTTCAACTAATTTTTTTTTTGGTTTTTAAAAATATTTCTTAGTTTTTTATTAAAATTATTTGTTTTTCTTGTGTAACGAACTATTTTTTGTTTGTCAATAGAAAATATTAAAATAATACGAATGCGTGTCGTTTTCTGCTAACTTTTTTTTACATTATTCGAATACATTCTTTTATTCTTTGCTCGTTCGAATATTCTAACAAAAGTTCAAAATTATTCGCCTGTTCGAACAAGAAAAAAATCATGAAATTTCATTTGAACAAATGTAAAACAAAAAATTAAAGCTGTACATCGATGTGTTGTGGAGGTTTTGTTGGCGCAGAAGCATCCAAAACGGCTGTAAGTATTTCAAAAAACTTGAAAAAATTAAAGCTTAATATTACAGCTTTGTATTACTAATTTCTTTAGATATTTGTTTGCATACCGTATGGGCTTAAAGTGGCAGACCAGTTAGTAGCCCTCTTCATATGGAGAATTATCGCAATTGGATTTTCTGAAAATATATGTAGATATTGAAATATTTAAACTGATTTTAAAGATGAAATACATAAAATTTTTAAATATAAAAGATTAACTGCAATTGACTCGATTTATTTTTAAATTTTTTACTTTTTGGTATGTCTGTCCCCCAGAGAATTGTGTTGATGTGTTTTTTGGAAACATTGTTTAAGGGTGGGTTTTTCCAGTCGGACACATTAAGAGCCAAACCCACGATGTCGACAACCTTCGACTTGTCGCACACTTACATTCAAAACAAAAACAAATTTTAATATTTTGTTGTTGTTTCAAATATAAGTGTGCGACTAGTGGAACGTTGTCGATATCGTGGATCAGGCCCTAACTCTTTTAAATTAATTGCAAGAAAAACACAACTTTCGTCTGAGCAGTAGTGGAAAAATAAGTCTAAGATAGTGCAAAAAATACAAGAAAAATTTTTATGTTTTTTATTAGCTTTTTACTGAATTGAAATTTAAAACGAGATAATTTCTTTAATATATAAAAAAGGTTCAACTATAGTAAAAATATAACATAAAATTTACTAATTCACAAATATTGAATTCAACGAAGAATAATTTACCACTTTCCTCTTAACATTTGGTCAAAATTTCATAAAATATTCTTTAAACCAGGTGCTATTTTTTCTTTTCTTAATGTAAACTCATTTAACTAGAAGTGCTGAGCGATACTTATACATTCTTTCGTTTTTTAAGCATATGTATGTAAAGGGTGTTTTTTATAGACTGTTACAACTTTGAGTTGGCATCACTGCTTTATTTGAGCACACATTTAACAGCTGATAGTTGCTTCTTGTTAAGTTTGCTTTCAAATTTCATTATAAATCGACTTACACCACAGCAAGGCGTGCAAATTGTTCTATTCGTCAAACTCATCGTGCATCGTTCCGATGAAGCCCATTTCTCCTTGAATGGGTACTTAAATAAGCAGAATTGTCGCATTTGGAGTGAGGAAAATCCACAAGCTTTTGTCGAAACACCATTCCATCCACAGAAAATTACTGTTTGGTGCGCTTTATGGGCTGGCGGAGTCATTGGCCCATATGTCTTCAAAAACGATTGTTGAAAATAAGTGTTCCAGATTACGCCTTCTACGCGCCAGCTGTAGCGGTCACATGGCAGAAATCATATTTAAAAATTAACTTCATAAAATTTTCTTTCCAATAAAGACCGTTTCATTGATAATAAAAATATATTTCCTTGTTTTATTATGATTTAAACTTGTGTCACTCTATAAAAAAAACGCCCTTTACATACATATTTGCACTAAACTATTTTTTCCAATTTCTTTTTATTATGTTAAACATTTGCACCACAATTTAAAAATTTATGCTACTGTATTAGCTGATTACTCATTAATTAAGTTCAGTTTACTAAAAAAAGTCTTTCAACAGACACGTTTAAGAATGGTAATATCAGAACTTTTAAATTTAGAAAGAGAATATCGCCAGTACAGTTTTTACTTTCAAAGATTTTAGACTAGTAAATTTCAAAACATCCTTTTTATCACTTATATTAAGGTCTTTATGGTCTTAAAGTGCATATTCACCCCACTCATTGTTTAATTTTTGATAATCTAACTTAACAAATGGAAATCGATTTTTATTTCAATGATTGTGCAAATTTTGGTTCTACTACATCAATAAAATTATAAAAGACATCATGAAAGTTACTAAAATCGTTATACATTACAAATTGTTGTGCCTTGGAACATTATTTTAGGCAGTTAAATTAATATAATAATAATATATAATATAATATTTTATTGGTCAACCAAAAATAACTCATTTTGTTAAAAAAAATCAGCTTTTATGTAATTAGAAAAAAAATTGGACAACTTTGATTACTTCAGCTTTTAATTTGTACAAAAGCAAAGATTCGCTTTAAAACATTAAATTTAAGTTAATTTAAAAAAGTCCAAGATAATATGAAATGAACTCCAAATAATATTTTGTAGACTTTTCATCTTATGCAGAAGAATTGATTCAGATATTTTTGAATGATCTTCAAAAACTTCCAATTTTCAATATAATCTCAATACTTCATATTGTTCCAGAGCACTTTCAATGCAACAAGCTGTTTATGATAACAATTGCGTTGTAATAGATGATAAGATTGTATGGCTCTCTTAGGTTTGCCTGTCATAGTGTTTAATTATTTCCTTTGAATCACCCAGGGATTTTTATTTTACTTTCGCTTTAAGGCGACCAAAATAATAAAGCTTTCATTTATGGTATTTGACAATTCCAGGTACAGCGAATTTGTTTGAAATTGCGTATAATACCACCTTGTTATATAAAATTACATACTATGTACGAGTACATATAAAAAGAAACAGGAGAAAAAGAAGAAGGTGATAAATTTTTATTTAAGTTAATGTTAATTTTATTAAACTTTTATTGAAATTTAAATTAGCAAGAAACATTTGGTATTAGTGATTTCTAATTTTTGCAAATAATGAATTTGAAGTTTTTTCTTCGAAAAATTCTGTAAAAATTTCATTTTATTAATACAATTTTGTCTTGGTACAGATTATACATTGAATTCAAGTTTTGTTTTAAGAGGGGTTAATAGTATGTTTTCACTATACGTGTTTCGATCTTTATTCATGTTTCCTGGAGCAACTTGCTTCGCCATACAAAATTATGAGAGCGAATCAAGTAGATTCCATATGAATCTACTTGGGAAGCACGTAAAATTGGTATCTTCTCAAACTTTTATCGCACTTTATCGTCAGTTTATCTGAACTAGGTATCAAACCAAAATAGGAATATGTGTATGTGTGTGCGATCAAATAAAAACAAACCAAACACACGTGCGTATGATACGTATGTATGTGTGATATACACAAAAAATGCCAAACGAAGCACAAATGCGCTGTGTAAACGGCATAATTCATAAACATGATTGAGAAAGCGAAGCATGTGATTCAATTCGTAGTGGAACATAGCATAAAGCCTTTTATGGCAATAAAATATAATTTTATATTGAAAAAAGTATTGTACTGTTTTTTATTAAATTGTACTGATTTTTTCTCTTATGTACTGATTTCTACGATTTCAAAACTGGCAACCCTAGGCTCTCTGGTGAGAAATATCGTAGAAATTTTCGGAGTTTGCATTACGTTTATAACAGGATCCGAAATATCTTAGCAAATGTTCTAAATATGTTTAGTATAATTTGGTCGTTATTAAAAATTTTATTGGACTTTTATTAAGACTTACAGCAATATTGTTTTGTTTATATCTTTATAATAAACTTTGTTAGAGACATGGGGATTTCCCTCAGACATACATTTTCGAATGTAGAATTTTGTAGCACATACATATAACTCGATTTTGCTTAAGTCGACTGATGCTGTTATCGGTTTAAAACATAAAATTAAATTCCATTAAAGTGGTGCAAAATTACACAAAAAATTTATGTGTGCAAAAGTAGTGCAAAGAGCTTTAAATAGTACAGATTTTGCACTATTACACAGAAAAGGGCAAGGCTGCATCTAAGTGAAATCAGAAAACCCCACACCCAGTATTCAACAAAACACATTAGTTAGGTATGTACATACGAGTACATACATACACACGTATGGACCAGAGTATTCATTAATAACCGTTAATCAGTTAACCGGTTAATTCCTACCCGATTAACTGATCGGTTAATATAAAATTGTCTCTTTTAGATTAACGGTTAAAGCGGTTAATTTAAGTCAATTAACCGACGTAAACAAATTTTTTTCATATTTGGTATATATAACTTATTTTTTGTGTGTTCAGTTATTTTGTTCTTGGAAATTATTTTTCATAAGTAGTAGGGAAATGAGACATAAGATGAGGATGGTTTTTTTATAATTTTTTGGGATGATTTTTATTTAGGATGAATTAAGAGATGAAAATTTTGGATGAAATAAATGTTGGGATGATTTTTTTTTGTGTGATATGGAAGTTCTTAAGAAAATTTTTAATGTTGATAAATAGATTTCTTTTAGTTTTCATTGCACACTTGGTGAGGATGATTTTTTGGAATGCATTTTTGGGATGATATTTTATTTTCGATGAATTTAGAGATGAAAATTTGGGACGAAAAAAGATGTTGGTAAGATTTTTTTTGTGAAATGCAAGTGCTTAAGAAATTTTTGAATGTTGATGAATAGAATTAATTTTTATTTCTTTTCATTGCACTTTTGATGCGATGAAAGATTTTAGGGATGAGATTTTGTTTAACAAGCATTTATGGCTGTCTGTCGGTCTGTCTCTTTAATAATAGTTTTGTCTATTTCTGTCTCTTAAATCATCTTGAAATAGTCAATAGAAACCCTTTTTGTTTTTTATAATTATAAACACCATCATTAGTTTGAGATATCGGTTGCTTATAGTTTTACAAAAGCTCTTATGTGTATGTTTATAGATTGTTTTTTTTTTATTGGTTGGTAAGAAGAAAAAGGAAAAGAGATTTTTTTGTTTTATTTTGGGATGAAAGTGTAAGAATTGAAGGAAGAATTTTATTTTAAAATGCCTTGTGTAGTAATTGTACGTTTATTTGTGGCTCTAATTGCTATAAATTTGCTTTTTTATTGCTGTTGGTTGGTAAGACGAAAAAGGTAAAAGAGATTCTTTTGTTTTATTTTGGGATGAAAGTGTAAAAGTTGAAGAAAGAATTTTATTTAAGCAAGCCTTGTATAGCAATGGTGCGTTTGTTTGTGGCTCTTAAATGCATTTAATGTTATTTCTGCACACAACTATACATAAACATACATATGTATGTATGTTTAAATGAATATGTTAATGCATATGAAAATACATATTTGTGAACATTTGCATATAATGGGTATACATGCATATGTGATTATTTGAAATAAATTATTTAAAATGTAAGAGATGGCAGTTTTCATTATTATGTTAAAGTTATATAAGAGTAATTATGAAGGTATGAGTAAAAATATTAAGAGATCAAAATTTTAGTTTCAGAAAACAAAACTCTCCTTATTAAAATTTGTTTAAATGTGTGCCAAATAAATTGATATAAAAACACAGCTTCTAAAGTATTAAAGACCCAACTATAATATGAATAAGCAAACGTAAGCAACTGTGCGATTACATTCAATACGTATGTGTGCAACTATAATGTACTTAATGAAACTTTTCGTCAAGTTTCGTCAAATGTCATTTGCTTAAATAAAGTGCCAAACTGAACACACGTTCCGTACGGAAACAACGGTTTGTGCATTTTTTAAACTCAAATAGACAGCAGAAAATATTCATTGCTTTTAAATATTTTTTTTATTGATTTTTAATTTGAAAATCAGAAAATAAAGCAAAACTTTAATTTACACTTATTTTTTTACAACATACATATACACACATACACATGTGTTTGCTTATGTATATTCACTGTTGTACTTTTTAGTAGGCAAAGCAAATAAAACATGTAATAAATTGATAGATATAATTATTTGTGAATTTTTAATAGATAGGCACATTATAACAAATTAATTAGATTGAATTGCATTCATTTAGGAGTTATGAGAAGAAACAAAATTACTGCAAAATTATGAACAATACCTAGATGTGCAGCTATGGCTAAGAAGTGCTTAAGTTCATGTAAGTACATTATGGCCACCTAAAAGTCACCTCTGAAATGGTTAAGCATTTGACAGGATTATCGTTCAATTCTGACATTAACTTAAGCCAGCTTATTCATATTATAGTTGGGCCTTTACTATTCATTAATTCATTGCAATCCTTCAGAAGTCAACTATGTCTTCAAAAAATATTACAAACATTGAGGTTGTTGAGGCTTTTAATAAACTGAAATAAACTAATATTTGCATTGAAAATTTTTTTACAAATTTCGTTATATCATCAATTTACTCCCCTTCAAGATTCTCAATCACTGAAGATCCTTTTTTCGTAGCAGCTGGAGACTACAATGCAAAACATACGTTCTGGGGTTCACGCCTTATTACACTTAGAGGAAGAGCGTTGTTCAACACAATTTCAAAAATGGGAATGGAGCCCACTTACTGGCCTAAAGACATACAAAAAATTCCGGATGTTAAATATTTTCGCGTCATGAAAAATATTTCTTGGGGTTTAGTTCATGTCGAAGCTTCCCTAGATCTCTCATCCGATCACTCTCCCACTATCGTTACAACCTGTAACCCACAAAGAAGTGATTTACCTCACCCATATGTGAAGATGATCAATCGTGTTAATTAGCTGAGATTCAAAAAATATCTTAGTAGTCATTGCACGGAAAACATAATGCTAAGAACATCCGATGATATTGAATCTAACATTGCTAGTCTTAACGAAAATATTAAGCAGGCTGCTGCACATGCTACTACCTCCCACCCGCAGACTGGGTTTAATAGAGTTTATTCTACGGATATTGAACGTCAGAAATCAGGTTTAAAGAGTGCACTAAACGACTCCAAGAGTTGCTTGCATCTGAAAGAACTGCATCTCTTAAAAATTATCTGGAAAACCTCGATGTCACACCAGCATCTAATTACTCGACCCTTAAAATTGAAGATGCACGAGGTACAAAAACTTATTGCTGAACTCAACTCAAAGAAAGCTCCAGGTATTGATGAAATTAGTAATCAGATGTTGATGAAGTTGCCTCGTATTGCAATTAGCATCCTGTTATTCATTTTTAATGCCATTTTACGACTGGAGTATTATCCACACCTCTGGAAGCTTGCCAAGGTCAAAATGATTCCAAAGTCAGGTAAAGATCTTACCAAGGCTGAGTCATACACGCCAATAAGTTTACTATCAACAATGTCAAAGCTCTTCGAAAAACTACTCAAAAAAAACTACTTGTTTTTTCCTAATAGTTTTTAGGAACTCGATTTTAAATTAAATAAATTATAATTCAAATTGATTTTCGGGCACGGTGAAAAAATACAACTTTTGATCGTGAAATAAAAAACATGTGAACACTTTTAGATATACTTTGCAAGTGATATAATATTTAATTTCAGTTATTTTCTTATGTGCCTATTTACAAATTTCCAATATCTTAACAGTACTAGTACATATGTAGTATTACATAAGACTATATATTTATTATTTACTAGCTATGATAATTTAATATTAGGGTGGATCATATTTTATTATTATTATTAGTTTTAATTATTATATAAATTCATTCTTCATTATTATTATTATTCTTATGGCGCAACATTCCGGCCCCATTGAAGGACTGGAAGTCTTCAAACATATGGCAGAGGAGCCAATTTGTGGATTGGGCGTTTATAGACGCCGCTTCCTGTTTTGACCTCCGCCACCCTCACGACTCTCCCGGTCATCCAGTGTTGTGGCGGGCAATTGTCTTCGTGGACTATTACCACTTGACCTTCCGTCAGGTTGGGCATATCTTGGTGCCACTTGACTTTGCCTTGAAGACCTCGGATATAATCGCGAGACCAGGCCTGCCAGAATGTCTGCTTGAGACCGCAGAGCAGACGCCATCGCTTCCATAACCTCTGTTCTTTGACGATCGCGCCTCCTGCGGATTCTTGCGGCAGCGAACGCAGACCCTCTCCTATTTAGATGCGCTGGAGTTAGCGCTTCGCCGTCGTTGGGGTCTGGAGACAGCGGTGCTATGGGCCGACTGTTGAGCACCGCCTCTACTTCTGCAAGCATTGTCCCCATCTCTTCTTGAGTGAGCGACGCGTTGCCCACGGCTCGCAGAAGTAGGAACTTCGCCTGCTTCACGGCAGCTTCCCATAGCCCTCCGAAATGAGGCGCCCGAGGTGGTATGAAGGTGAACTTCACCCCGGACGACGCTGCGTACGATCCTACGGCTTGCTGCAATTCCTTCACCACTCGATTCGCTCCGACGAAGTTCGTCGCGTTGTCGCACAGGACCTCTTTCGGGAGACCTCTCCTGGCAGTGAACCTTTTAAAAGATAGAAGAAAAGAATCAGTAGACAAGTCGGATACTACTTCTAAGGGTACTGCCTTAGAAGTGAAACACACGAAAACCGCTATATACATTTTTAATGGTGGTCGACCACGAATTCTCAATGAAACATTGACCGGACCACAAAAGTCTACGCCGACAATTAAAAAGGGTCGAGTAGCTCTCACTCTATTAGTGGGTAAATTGCCCATTATTTGGGACATTAACTTCGGTTTATAGCGGAAGCAATGTACACAATTGCGAACTATTCTATTACACTCTTCTTTCGCATTAATAAGCCAGATATTTTCTCGCGAAAGAGCTATTAGGGCTTTTGTGCCAGCATGACAATTTTCGAAGTGCAAGTTTCGCAAATAAATTGTGACAAAGCTATTAGTTCTCGGTAATAAAAGTGGGAATTTAGTATTAAATTTCAACTTTGCGTTAAGTAATCTCCCACCTACCCTTAATAGTGAAAACGTTCGTTTCTCTTCAGTAAACGTATGAATAAATGGTGTCAATCTTTGTATATTCGATGGTAAGACCTGAGATTTCTGTAATTTAGATATCTCCTCAGAAAATTTAGATTTCTGGATTGTCTCTACAAGTCGATAGAATGACCATTTTAATTCCACTGCAGTAGGTATAAAACTTTTATTTATTTTACGTTTCTTTAGAACATCAACGAATCTAAGAACGTATGAAGTTATACGAAGCAATTTTTTGTATGATGAATATTTTTCAACAAGATCCAATAAAAAGTTTTGAGGATCCTCTACTGCAAGAAACACATAAGTTTTTCTTGTTTCTGATAATTTTTGGTTCTCTGTTAACTCGAAGTGGTCGTTAACAGGCCAATGAGAACTATCATTTAGCAAAAATTAAGGTCCTTCAAACCAAATAGAATTTTTTAATTCTTGGACATCACATCCTCTTGATACAATATCAGCTGGGTTGTCCTTAGTTGGCACATGGCGCCATGAAATTTGCTCTGACCATTCTTGGACTTCCGCCACACGATTTGAAACGAAAGTGGCAAGTGAGGATGGATGCGTCTTAATCCAATGTAGCGTTATTTCTGAATCTGTCCAGAAAGTAACACTTTCGATTTCAAATTTAATCATACACTTAATTCGATTCCACAACTTAGCCAACAAGTGCGCAGCACATAACTCAAGTCTCGGAAGAGATTTTGTCTTGAGTGGAGCAACTTTAGACTTAGCAGTCAGTAGTCTCGAAACAATTTCATTTGAATCGGAGCTTCTAATGTAAATGCAGCACCCATATGCTCGCATTGAGGCATCAGCAAAGCCATGAATTTGAATTTTTGCTGTCGACGTTGTGTTTACGAATCTTGGGATTGTAACTGAATCAATTTCCAGTAAATTAGATTTGAAATTTTCCCATCAAGTATTTAGTCTCATGGGAATTGATTCATCCCAGTCAAGTTTTTGAATCCAAAGTTCTTGTAGTAATATTTTGGATTTTGTTACTAATGGGCATAATAGTCCGAGAGGATCGAATAATCGAGAAGAAACTGAGAGTAGCTTTCAATTCTTTTTTTTCAATTCAATTATCTTCCAAATGAAACTTAAATGTATCATTCTTCGGAACCCAATGTATGCCCAGCGCCTTAGAAGATTCTGAATCATTTTGTAAAAGTTTTTCATTTTGTAAAGAACTTATGAACTCCGGATGATTTGAGACCCATTTCGTAAGATTAAAACCAGCTGAACTTAAAATTTCAGTTGTTTGGTTGCGAATAACAATTAGGTCTTGATAGCTCTCGGCTCCAGTAAGCAAGTCATCAACGTAAAAATCACTGCGAATAACTTTTGAACCAATAGGCAAAGTCTCTTTGAACAAATCGCTCAAGTGAATCAAACATCTGATGGCCAAAAAAGGTGCAGAATCAGTGCCATAAGTAACTGTGTTTAATCGAAACACTTTCAACTCATCAGATGGATTTTCTCTCCAAAGGATTAATTGAAAATTTCTATCATTATCATCAACCAAGACTTGACGATACATTTTTTCAATATCTGCAGTGATTGCATATTTGTGAAGTCGAAAACGGATTAATGTAGAGTACAATTCTTCTTGAACGGTAGGGCCAACCATTAACAATTCGTTAAGTGACACATGCGAAGAAGTTCTACTTGAAGCATCGAAAACTACTCGAAGTTTAGTAGTTGTACTCTGAGGCCGCAAAACACATTGATGTGGAATGAAATAATGAGGAGTGATTGGCATTTTATCTGCAAAAGACATATGACCTAAATTAAAATACTCTTTCATAAAATCATGATACATTTTCCTCATGGTATCATCTTTGGATAATCTTCGTTCCAATGAAAGAAATCGTCGTTTGGCAGTTTCAAAGGAAAATCCTAACAGTTTTGTATCAGATTTGAAAGGTAAAGAGACTTCAAATCGTCCTGACGTTAATCGTCGCACAGTATTTTTAAAATTGTCCTCACATTGTTGCTGTTCCTCTGAGTACATTTTTGTTGATTCGTTTGGAAGCTCTTCTAACTCCCAGAATTTTTTAACAATTGAATCAATATTGCTCTCGTTTTCTATAGCAGAACTTAAATGAAAAACGCTACTATTTTTTGAGCCCTTTGATTGATTGTATTTTCCAGTTACAATCCAACCAAGCGAAGTTTTTTGGATAATTGGAAGGCTCGGGCCAAATTTGATTTGACCTACACACATTAAGTCAAAGAAGTTTTCTGCGCCAATTAACAGATCAATTTTCTGTGGTTTATAAAAGAAAGGATCAGCTAATTCAACATTTTTAGGAATATTCAAGATATTTGCTTTTAATTTGTGATCAGGTTGTAAATTTGTAATAGAACTCAATACCCAAAATTTGGAAGTAAATTGAGTAGAATTAACCCTCGACGTGACATTTAATTCAACGCAGGACTTTGAACATGAATTTGTGTCGCTAATACCATTTAAACTTAATCTGCCTCCTTCTCTTTTTAATCTTAGTAGCTGTGCAAGTTCCTCAGTAATCAAATTTGGTTGAGAACCGGATTCTAAAAGAGCTCTAGCTGGTATAAATTGACCAGAACTATTTCGAACTCTCACCACAGCTGTTGCTAGAATGATTCTTTCATCCGATGATGAATAATTAACAGCAGCGTGGGAAGTAGATGGCTCTTCAGATAGGCTATTTACATTAGAAGAACTTGTAGTATATTTATGCAGCAGTGAATGATGAGAACCACTACATACTCTACATTTAGAAGACGAACATCTTGCTACTGTATGGCCTTTTTTCAAGCAATTAATACATGCTGGCACAGATTTTATGAAATCAAATCTTTTATTAACAGGCTCAGCACTGAATGAAGGGCAATTATTTACTACATGTTGTGTAGATTTGCAGAATAAGCATTTATCAGCAGATTGTTTTGTTTTTGTGCAATTTAATGATGTCCTCGTATTTTTGTTATTTGAAAATTCAGTTTTATTTTTATTAAACCTCGGTCTTGAACTTGAAGATTCATCCGCAGAAATATGCTGGTAGCGTTTGTTCAAGGCGGCTTCACAGTCTGACCAAATGGGAGCCTTTGAAAGTCCAGCTGTTCTTCCCATTTTGATTTTGTGACTGGATCAACTTTTGACATCACTAAATGTATTAAAATGGCATTAGTTATTTTCTTGTCATCGCCTATTGACAAGAGCGAATCGTATATTGCCGATACCGTATCTATCATGCTTCGCAAAGCAGAAGCCGTAAATCAAAAAGTTTCGATATATTATCGAAAAATATGAGACATTCATTGTCATATACTTTCTTCAAACTGGCTAAAGCTTTGGGATAATTTTCTTCGGAAATCTGAAAAGCTTTTACTGTACCTAAAGCTGAATCGGACAAGCATGATATCAAATGGTTAAATTTCTCGATATCTGTCAACGTCGGATCATTATGTACCAAATTTTCAAACAAACTCATAAAATTCTTATATTTCGCGTATTTCCCAGTAAATTTGGGTAGCCTCATATTTGGAAGCCTGGAATGGTGAGTTTGTACGCTGAAAGACGTTTCAGGTATATTTGGCTGTCTATTTTTATTTAAAATGGTTAAAAATAATGACTTTGTGGTGACACAAATATCCTCAAGCTCAGCTCTGTCGTCATTATCAGGATCTAAATTATCCACATCAGACTGAAGCTTCATGGCTTGGTCAATATAATCCTTTAGAATGTCTAAGCGACATTCCAGTTCAACAGGATTAAACGAAATAGTCTTCTCTAGTATAGACTGTCGAATCCTTTCAATATGTTTTACAACTTTCGATTTTTTGGCGATTAGTTTTTCTAATGTCTCCAGTTCGGAAACATACTCTTGGCGCTTTTTAGTTGCCATATTTATGTATTTTATTCGTCAAAGCAAATTAATACCAAATTAATTTATTGGCCTTCAAATGTTTGAACTAAAGAAATGGAATGTGCTTTGGAATATAAGTTTTATTCAATATATTATTTCCTCGCCGGATACACAATATTCGGAAAATTAATCTTTATGTACATTACTCTTTTATTCACAAAATTTAATTTAATTAATATTCCGAAATTAAAAATAATTTATTTAATTTCCTTAGAAATCACTTTTTACAGCCTTTGGTAAATTGAAATATGTATTTACCAAGTAAAATCGCTTTTAAGTTAATTTAATATCGCTGAGAAATCTATAAGACGAAGTATGAACACACTTGAATATTATTATTTACTAATTATATGTAATTAAATTTTCGAAGCTAGTGTGAACACACAAACGACTTAGTACTTTTTATTTATATGAAAATTAACTTTTCGCCCTAGTGTAAATGGGGTTCACTGTTACAGCTGTTGTAATATAAATTATTACAAGTGGTATAGGAACAACCGGAATGGAACACTGATGTTAATAAATTTATGAACAGCGAATAAAAGGAGAAAATAAAAGTGACAATTTTATTATTTAATTTGTTTAAATTAAATAAAATTAACACTCGCGAATAATTTTGTGTATTTTTTAACGTAAATAAAATTATTTTAACGCGATAAAAATGCCGACGGTAAATAGAAATAATTATTAAATTTTCTCTCAGTAATGACGAGAACAAATTATGTGCGTATGAATATGTGTTAATTATAATAACAAAAACACTCGCGATACGTTTCACTTTTAAGGGTGGATTTAATTAAATAATAATATTAAATAAATAAATTGTTTCGATAATGTTAAAGTATGAAAAATATTTCTTGTGTATTCGACTTGCAAAGCGAAATAAATTTTTGAATAATTTACAAAAATTCTCTTAAATTTGATTAATTTACAAATTTAAGGAAATATAACACAAATATTTTTCGATACTTTTTACCTGTTGATCGGAATTTTCGGAACTACTCCCCTGGATACGTTCAGCTCTGCAGAGGATACAACGGCAACGGGGCATCTGGACAAGACTTTCGGTGATGTTGATGAAGATGATGTTGTAGTTGTTGTTTGTGCCGTGTATTTTATTTTAATAACAAAAAACACTTGTGTGATTATTTAAATTGTTTGTTTGTATGTTTATGTCTTTTGTCTTTTTAACACTTCACACTTGTAATTGTTTTAGTTAATCTAAATTTTAATTAACTTATAAAATTTAGACACTATCTATTGTTCAATTGAATTAGTTTATCAATTTTATTTTTTCACAACTCCCTGCTCGGGCGCCAAAATGTTTTTTCCTAATAGTTTTTAGGAACTCGATTTTAAATTAAATAAATTATAATTCAAATTGATTTTCGGGCACGGTGAAAAAATACAACTTTTGATCGTGAAATAAAAAACATGCGAACACTTTTAGATATACTTTGCAAGTGATATAATATTTAATTTCAGTTATTTTCTTATGTGCCTATTTACAAATTTCCAATATCTTAACAGTACTAGTACATATGTCATATTACATAAGACTATATATTTATTATTTACTAGCTATGATAATTTAATATTAGGGTGGATCATATTTTATTATTATTATTAGTTTTAATTATTATATAAATTCATTCTTCATTATTATTATTATTCTTATGGCGCAACAATAAAATTGTCCCCAATTCTAATTGGTAGTGGGTGCATCCCAGACCATCAATTTGGTTTTAGAAATGAGCATAGCACCATTGCACAAACGCATATATTGGTTCAATTTATAAGAAGAACATTTGAAGAAAAGAAATATTGTTCTACCCTCTTTATTGATATTTCTCAGGCATTTAATAAAGTGTGGCATGAAGGCCTAATTTTAAAATTGAAGACATATCTACCAATAAACATTTTTAATATTTTACAAAGTTATATTCTTGCCCGGAAGTTCACTGTTGTGGAAGGAGACTTCATGAGTGTGTGTCGTCCAGTGTGCCACAGGGGAGTATACTGGGGCTAGTTTTATATTTGATTTATTCTTCTGATATGCCTGTGAGCAGTAACATCCACACTTAATATGCCTTAGTATGCACGAAAACCCTCATGAGGCATCTCGATATCTTCAGGAACATATTACCTAGCTGGAACTATTGCTAAACTTATGGAGAATAAAAGTAAACGAAAAGATAATTGTTCCCCCATTAGAATAAATAATAAAATTGTTCTTCAACATTCACATGTGAAATACCTTGGTATACATCTTGACCGAGGGCTTACATGGAAATACCACATTGAATATAAGCTAACACAAATGAAACTAAAATTAACTCAGGTAAATTGGCTGAGTCTAGATTGTAAACTTTTGATATACAAGTCGCTCTTGAAACAAATGTGGTGCTACGGAATACAGCTATGGGGCACTGCTTCAGCTTCCAATATAGAGAGAATCCAACGAAGGCAAAACAAGATTTTAAGACTAATAACATCGGCTTCATGGTACATCAAAAATTCAAATTTACATCGTGATTTAAATATGCCACTAGTGAATGAAGAAATTAAAAAAAAAATACGCAGGCAAATACTTAACAAAACTCGAGTCTCATCCTAATCCCCTTGCTCGTAACATCTTGAATTTTACTAGACACATCTGCTTAAAAAAGAGGGACACTATGGCTCTAATACTCAACACTCCAGATGAAACAGCTTGAAAATATTTTTGTGCTTAATACGATATTTATGTATTATTGATTACTATCACTAAGTTTATGCCTGAAACTGGTTGGGCACTGCGCACTATCTGCATTTCTTAATATTTAAAAAAAAATTAATGACATATTCCCCGTTATTATGAATGGCATCGCCAACGTCACATCAAGACGACAGTAAATATTGTCGCTGGTCTTCTCTTTATCGGCAACAATTGGCTCTTATTGACAATCTCTTACTAAGCTCTAAGGCTTTGTAAATTATTGAAGCATGTCAATTGTTGTCGACAGAAATTAGACAACTCATCAGTTTTACTGTCGTCTTGATGTGACGTAGACTACGCCATTCAAAATTAGGGGAATTAAAAAATGTTTGTAAATGTGTATAAATACTTTCCAACAAATTTTTTTTAGTTTTTAACATTATTAATAAGGTTTTTATTAAACTTATTTGTTTTTCTTGTGTCAGGAACTATTTTTTGTTTGTCAATAGAAAATATTAAAATAATACGAATGCGTGTCGTTTTCTGCTAACTTTTTTTTTACATTATTCGAATACATTCTTTTATTCTTTGTTCGTTCGAATATTCTAACAAAAGTTCAAAATTATTCGCCTGTTCGAACAAGAAAAAAATCATGAAATTTCATTTGAACAAATGTAAAACAAAAAATTAAAGCTGTACATCGATGTGTTGTGGAGGTTTTGTTGCCGCAGAAGCATCTAAAACGGCTGTAAGTTGTTCAAAAAACTTGAAAAAATTAAAGCTTAATATTACAGCTTTGTATTATTAATTTCTTTAGATATTTGTTTGCATACCGTATGGGCTTAAAGTGGCAGACCAGTTAGTAGCCCTCTTCATATGCAATTGGATTTTTCTGAAATATTTAAACTGATTTTAAAGATGAAATACATAAAATTTTAAAAAATAATAGCTTAACTGCAAATGACTCGATTTATTTTTAAATTTTTTACTTTTTGGTATGTCTGTCCCCCAGAGAATTGTGTTGATGTGTTTTTTGGAAACATTGTTTAAGGGTGGGTTTTTCCAGTCGGACACATTAAGAGCCAAACCCACGATGTCGACAACGTTCGACTTGTAGCACACTTACATTCAAAACAAAAACAAATTTTAATATTTTGTTGTTGTTTCAAATATAAGTCGAACGTTGTCGATATCGTGGATCAGGCCCTAACTCTTTTAATTTAATTGCAAGAAAAACACAACTTTTGTCTAAGCAGTATTGGAAAAATAAGTCTAAGATAGTGCAAAAAATACAAGAAAAATTTTTATGTTTTTTATTAGCTTTTTACTGAATTGAAATTTAAAACGAGATAATTTCTTTAATATATAAAAAAGGTTCAACTATAGTAAAAATATAACATAAAATTTACTAATTCACAAATATTGAATTCAACGAAGAATAATTTACCACTTTCCTCTTAACATTTGGTCAAAATTTCATAAAATATTGTTTAAACCAGGTGCTATTTTTTCTTTTCTTAATGTAAACTCATTTAACTAGAAGTGCTGAACGATACTTATACATTCTTTCGTTTTTTAAGCATATGTATGTAAAGGGTGTTTTTTATAGAGTGTAACAACTTTGAGTTGGCATCACTGCTTTATTTGAGCACACATTTAACAGCTGATAGTTGCTTCTTGTTAAGTTTGCTTTCAAATTTCATTATAAATCGACTTACACCACAGCAAGGCGTGCAAATTGTTCTATTCGTCAAACTCATCGTGCATCGTTCCGATGAAGCCCATTTCTCCTTGAATGGGTACTTAAATAAGCAGAATTGTCGCATTTGGAGTGAGGAAAATCCACAAGCTTTTGTCGAAACTCCATTACATCCACAGAAATTACTGTTTGGTGCGCTTTATGGGCTGGCGGAGTCATTGGCCCATATGTCTTCAAAAACGATTGTTGAAAATAAGTGTTCCAGATTACGCCTTCTACGCGCCAGCTTTAGCGGTCACATGGCAGAAATCATATTTAAAAATTAACTTCATAAAATTTTCTTTCCAATAAAGACCGTTTCATTGTTTTATTATGATTTAAACTTGTGTCACTCTATAAAAAAAAGCGCCCTTTACATACATATTTGCACTAAATTATTTTTTCCAATTTCTTTTTATAATTTTATGTTAAACATTTGCACCACAATTTAAAAATGTATGCTACTGTATTAGCTGATTACTCATTAATTAAGTTCAGTTTACTAAAAAAAAGTCTTTCAACAGACGCGTTTAAGAATGGTAATATCACAACTTTTAAATTTAGAAAGAGAATATCGCCAGTACAGTTTATACATTCAAAGATTTTAGACTAGTAAATTTCAAAACATCCAATTTATCACTTATATTAAGGTCTTTATGGTCTTAAAGTGCATATTCACCCCACTCATTGTTTAATTTTTGATAATCTAACTTAACAAATGGAAATCGATTTTTATTTCAATGATTGTGCAAATTTTGGTTCTACTACATCAATAAAATTATAAAAGACATCATGAAAGTTACTAAAATCGTTATACATTACAAATTGTTGTGCCTTGGAACATTATTTTAGGCAGTTAAATTAATATAATAATAATATATAAAATAATATTTTATTGGTCAACCAAAAATAACTTATTTTGTTAAAAAAATCAGCTTTTATGTAATTAGAAAAAAAATTGGACAACTTTGATTACTTCAGCTTTTAATTTGTACAAAAGCAAAGATTCGCTTTAAAACATTAATTTTAAGTTAATTTAAAAAAGTCCAAGATAATATGAAATGAACTCCAAATAATATTTTGTAGACTTTTCATCTAATGCAGAAGCATTGATTCAGATATTTTTGAATGATCTTCAAAAACTTCCAATCTTCAATATAATCTCTATACTTCATATTGTTCCAGAGCACTTTCAATGCAACAAGCTGTTTATGATAACAATTACGTTGTAATAGATGATAAGATTGTATGGCTCTCTTAGGTTTGCCTGTCATAGTGTTTAATTATTTCCTTTGAATCACCCAGGGATTTTTATTTTACTTTCGCTTTAAGGCGACCAAAATAATAAAGCTTTCATTTATGGTATTTGACAATTCCAGGTACAGCGAATTTGTTTGAAATTGCGTATAATACCACCTTGTTATATAAAATTACATACTATGTACGAGTACATATAAAAAGAAAGAGAAGAAAAAGAAGAAGGTGATAAATTTTTATTTAAGTTAATGTTAATTTTATTAAACTTTTATTGTAATTTTAATTAGCAAGAAACATTTGGTATTAGTGATTTCTAATTTTTGCAAATAATGAATTTGAAGTTTTTTCTTCGAAAAATTCTGTAAAAATTTTATTTTATTAATACAATTTTGTCTTGGTACAGATTATACATTGAATTCAAGTTTTGTTTTAAGAGGGGTTAATAGTATGTTTTCACTATACGTGTTTCGCTCTTTATTCATGTTTCCCGGAGCAACTTGCTTCGCCATACAAAATTATGAGAGCGAATCAAGTGGATTCCATATGAATCTACTTGGGAAGCACGTAAAATTGGTATCTTCTCAAACTTTTATCGCACTTTATCGCCAGTTTATCTGAACTAGGTATCAAACCAAAATAGGAATATGTGTATGTGTGTGCGATCAAATAAAAACAAACCAAACACACGTGCGTATGATACGTATGTATGTGTGATATACACCAAAAAATGCCAAACGAAGCACGAATGCGCAGTTTAAACGGCATGATTCATAAACATGATTGAGAAAGCGAAGCATGTGATTCAATTCGTATTGGAACATAGCATAAAGCCTTTTATGTCAATAAAATATAATTTTATATTGAAAAAAGTATTGTACTGTTTTTTATTCAATTGTACTGATTTCTACGATTTCAAAACTGGCAACCCTAGGCTCTCTAGTGAGAAATATCGTAGAAATTTTTTAAGTTTGCATTACGTTTATAACAGGATCCGATATCTTAGCAAATGTTCTAAATATGTTTAGTATAATTTGGTTGTTATTAAAAAGTTTTATTGGACTTTTATTAAGACTTACAGCAATATTGTTTTGTTTATATCTTTATAATAAACTTTGTTAGAGACATGAGGATTTCCCTCAGACATACATTTTCGAATGTAGAATTTTGTAGCACATACATATAACTCGATTTTATTAAGTCGACTGATGCTGTCATCGGTTTAAAACATAAAATTAAATGCCATTAAAGTGGTGCAAAATTACAAAAAAAATTTATGGTGCAAAAGTAGTGCAAAGAGCTTTAAATAGTACAGATTTTGCACAATTACACAGAAAACGGCAAAGCTACATCTAAGTGAAATCAGAAAACCCCACACCCAGTATTCAACAAAACACATTAGTTAGGTATGTACATACGAGTACATACATTCACACGTATGGACCAGAGTATTCATTAATAACCGTTAATCAGTTAACCGGTTAATTCCTACCCGATTAACTGATCGGTTAATATAAAATTGTCTTTTTTAGATTAAAGGTTAAAGCGGTTAATTTAAGTCAATTAACCGACCTAAACAAATTTCTTTCATATTTGGTATTACTATAACTTATTTTTTGTGTGTTCAGTTATTTTATTCTTCTCATATACTCGTAGTATGTATTTGGAAATTATTTTTCATAAGTAGTAGGGAAATGAGACATAAGATGAGGATGGTTTTTTTATGACTTTTTGGGATGATTTTTATTTAGGATGAATTAAGAGATGAAAATTTTGGATGAAATAAATGTTGGGATGATTTTTTTTTGTGTGATATGCAAGTTCTTAAGAAAATTTTTAATGTTGATAAATAGATTTCTTTTAGTTTTCATTGCACACTTGGCGAGGATAATTTTTGGAATGCATTTTTGGGATGATTTTTTATTTTCGATGAATTTATAGATGAAAGTTTGGGATGAAAAAAGATGTTGGTAAGATTTTTTGTGTGAAATTCAAGTGCTTAAGAAATTTTTGAATGTTGATGAATAGAATTCTTTTTATTTTATTTTCATTGCACTTTTGATGCGATGAAAGATTTTAGGGATGAGATTTTGTTTAACAAGCATTTATGGCTGTCTGTCGGTCTGTCTCTTTAATAATAGTTTTCTCTATTTCTGTCTCTTAAATCATCTTGAAATAGTCAATAGAAACCCTTTTTGTTTTTTATAATTATAAACACCATCATTAGTTTGAGATATCGGTTGCTTATAGTTTTACAAAAGCTCTTATGTGTATATTTATAGATGGTTTTTTTTTATTGGTTGGTAAGAAGAAAAGGGAAAAAAATTTTTTTGTTTTATTTTGGGATGAAAGTGTAAGAATTGAAGGAAGAATTTTATTTTAAAATGCCTTGTGTAGTAATTGTGCGTTTATTTGTTGCTCTAATTGCTATAAATTTGCTTTTTTATTGCTGTTGGTTGGTAAGACGAAAAAGGTAAAAGAGATTCTTTTGTTTTATTTTGGGATGAAAGTGTAAAAGTTGAAGAAAGAATTTTATTTAAGCAAGCCTTGTATAGCAATGGTGCGTTTGTTTGTGGCTCTTAAATGCATTTAATGTTATTTCTGCACACAACTATACATAAAGATATATATGTATGTATGTTTAAATGAATATGTCAATGCATATGAAAATACATATTTGTGAACATTTGCATATAATGGGTATACATGCATATGTGATTATTTGAAATAAATTATTTAAAATGTAAGAGATGGCAGTTTTCATTATTATGTTAAAGTTATATAAGAGTAATTATGAAGGTATGAGTAAAAATATTAAGAGATCAAAATTTTAGTTTCAGAAAACAAAACTCTCCTTATTAAAATTTGTTTAAATGTGTGCCAAATAAATTGATATAAAAACACAGCTTCTAAAGTATTAAAGACCCAACTATAATATGAATAAGCAAACGTAAGCAACTGTGCGATTACATTCAATACGTATGTGTGCAACTATAATGTACTTAATGAAACTTTTCGTCAAGTTTCGTCAAATGTCATTTGCTTAAATAAAGTGCCAAGCTGAACACACGTTCCGTACGGAAACAACGGTTTATGCATTTTTTAAACTCAAATAGACAGCAGCAGAAAATATTCATTGCTTTTAAATATTTTTTTTATTGATTTTTAATTTGAAAATCAGAAAATAAAGCAAAACTTTAATTTACACTTATTTTTTTACAACATACATATACACACATACACATGTGTTTGCTTATGTATATTCACTGTTGTACTTTTTAGTAGGCAAAGCAAATAAAATATGTAATAAATTGATAGATATAATTATTTGCGAATTTTTAATAGATAGGCACATTATAACAAATTAATTAGATTGAATTGCATTCATTTAGGAGTTATGAGAAGAAGCAAAATTACTGCAAAATTATGAACAATACCTAGATGTGCAGCTATGGCTAAGAAGTGCTTAAGTTCATGTAAGTACATTATGGCCACCTAAAAGTCACCTCTGAAATGGTTAAGCATTTGACAGGATTATCGTTCAATTCTGACATTAACTTAAGCCAGCTTATTCATATTATAGTTGGGCCTTTACTATTCATTAATTCATTGCAATCCTTCAGAAGTCAACTATGACTTCAAAAAATATTACAAACATTGAGGTTGTTGAGGCTTTTAATAAACTGAAATAAACTAATATTTGTATTGAAAATTTTTGTACAAATTTCGTTATATCATTAATTTACTCCCCTTCAAGATTCTCAATCAATGAAGATCCTTTTTTCGTAGCAGCTGGAGACTACAATGCAAAACATACGTTCTGGGGTTCACGCCTTATTACACTTAGAGGAAGAGCGTTGTTCAACACAATTTCAAAAATGGGCTTGGACGTCATTTCGAGCACGGAGCCCACTTACTGGCCTACAGACATACAAAAAATTCCGGATGTTAAATATTTTCGCGTCATGAAAAATATTTCTTTTGGTTTAGTTCATGTCGAAGCTTCCCTAGATCTCTCATCCGATGACTCTCCCACTATCGTTACAATCTGTAACTCTCTTAGAAGTGATTTAACTCACCCATATGTGAAGATGATCAATCGTGTTAATTGGCTGAGATTCAAAAAATATCTTAGTAGTCATTGCACGGAAAACATAATGCTAAGAACATCCGATGATATTGAATCTAACATTGCTAGTCTTAACGAAAATATTAAGCAGGCTGCTGCACATGCTACTATCTCCCACCCGCAGACTGGGTTTAATATAATTTATTGTACGGATATTGAACGTCTCGTATGTGAAAAAAGAAGATCTAGAAGGGAATGGCAACAACACAGATCAACACAACATAAAATCTGGTTTAAAGAGGGCACTAAACGACTCCAAGACTTGCTTGCATCTGAAAGAACTGCATCTCTTAAAAATTATCTGGAAAACCTCGATGTCACACCACCATCGACCTTAAAATTTAAGATGCACGAGGTACAAAAACTTATTGCTGAACTCAACCCAAAGAAAGCTCCAGGTATTGATGAAATTAGTAATCAGATGTTGATGAAGTTGCCTCGTATTGCAATTAGCATCCTGTTATTCATTTTTAATGCCATTTTACAACTGGAGTATTATCCACACCTCTGGAAGCTTGCCAAGGTCAAAATGATTCCAAAGTCAGGCAAAGATCTTACCAAGGCTGAGTCATACACGCCAATAAGTTTACTATCAACAATGTCAAAGCTCTTCGAAAAACTACTCATGATAAAATTGTCCCCAATTCTAATTGGTAGTGGGTGCATCCCAGACCATCAATTTGGTTTTAGAAATGAGCATAGCACCATTGCATAAAGGCATATATTGGTTCAATTTATAAGAAGAACATTTGAAGAAAAGAAATATTGTTCTACCCTCTTTATTGATATTTCTCAGGCATTTAATAAAGTGTGGCATGAAGGCCTAATTTTAAAATTGAAGACATATCTACCAATAAACATTTTTAATATTTTACAAAGTTATATTCTTGCCCGGAAGTTCACTGTTGTGGAAGGAGACTTCATGAGTGTGTGTCGTCCAGTGTGCCACAGGGGAGTATACTGAGGCTAGTTTTATATTTGATTTATTCTTCTGATATGCCTGTGAGCAGTAACATCCACACTTAATATGCCTTAGTATGCACGAAAACCCTCATGAGGCATCTCGATATCTTCAGGAACATATTACCTAGCTGGAACTATGGCTAAACTTATGGAGAATAAAAGTAAACGAAAAGATAATTGTTCCCCCATTAGAATAAATAATAAAATTGTTCTTCAACATTCACATGTGAAATACCTTGGTATACATCTTGACCGAGGGCTTACATGGAAATACCACATTGAATATAAGCTAACACAAATGAAACTAAAATTAACTCAGGTAAATTGGCTGAGTCTAGATTGTAAACTTTTGATATACAAGTCGCTCTTGAAACAAATGTGGTGCTACGGAATACAGCTATGGGGCACTGCTTCAGCTTCCAATATAGAGAGAATCCAACGAAGGCAAAAGAAGATTTTAAGACTAATAACATCGGCTTCATGGTACATCAAAAATTCAAATTTACATCGTGATTTAAATATGCCACTAGTGAATGAAGAAATTAAAAAAAAAATACGCAGGCAAATACTTAACAAAACTCGAGTCTCATCCTAATCACCTTGCTCGTAACATCTTGAATTTTACTAGACACATCTGCTTAAAAAAGAGGGACACTATGGCTCTAATACTCAACACTCCAGATGAAACAGCTTGAAAATATTTTTGTGCTTAATACGATATTTATGTATTATTGATTACTATCACTAAGTTTATGCCTGACACTGGTTGGGCACTGCGCACTATCTGCATTTCTTAATATTTAAAAAAAAATTAATGACATATTCCCCGTTATTATGAATGGCATCGCCAACGTCACATCAAGACGACAGTAAATATTGTCGCTGGTCTTCTCTTTATCGGCAACAATTGGCTCTTATTGACAATCTCTTACTAAGCTCTAAGGCTTTGTAAATTATTGAAGCATGTCAATTGTTGTCGACAGAAATTAGAAAACTCATCAGTTTTACTGTCGTCTTGATGTGACGTAGACTACGCCATTCAAAATTAGGGGAATTAAAAAATGTTTGTAAATGTGTACAAATACTTTCCAACAAATTTTTTTTGGTTTTTAACATTATTTATAAGGTTTTTATTAAACTTATTTGTTTTTCTTGTGTCAGGAACTATTTTTTGTTTGTCAATAGAAAATATTAAAATAATACGAATGCGTGTCGTTTTCTGCTAACTTTTTTTTACATTATTCGAATACATTCTTTTATTCTTAGTTCGTTCGAATATTCTAACAAAAGTTCAAAATTATTCGCCTGTTCGAACAAGAAAAAAATCATGAAATTTCATTTGAACAAATGTAAAACAAAAAATTAAAGCTGTACATCGATGTGTTGTGGAGGTTTTGTTGCCGCAGAAGCATCTAAAACGGCTGTAAGTTGTTCAAAAAACTTGAAAAAATTAAAGCTTAATATTACAGCTTTGTATTATTAATTTCTTTAGATATTTGTTTGCATACCGTATGGGCTTAAAGTGGCAGACCAGTTAGTAGCCCTCTTCATATGCAATTGCATTTTTCTGAAATATTTAAACTGATTTTAAAGATGAAATACATAAAATTTTAAAAAATAATAGCTTAACTGCAAATGACTCGATTTATTTTTAAATTTTTTACTTTTTGGTATGTCTGTCGGCCAGACAATTATGTTGATGTGTTTTTGGAAACATTGTTTAAGGGTGGGTTTTTCCAGTCGACACATTAAGGGCCAAACCCACGATGTCGACAATGTTCGACTTGTCGCACACTTACATTCAAAACAAAAACAAATTTTAATATTTTGTTGTTGTTTCAAATATAAGTCGAACGTTGTCGATATCGTGGATCAGTCCCTAACTCTTTTAATTTAATTGCAAGAAAAACACAACTTTCGTCTAAGCAGTATTGGAAAAATAAGTCTAAGATAGTGCAAAAAATACAAGAAAAATTTTTATGTTTTTTATTAGCTTTTTACTGAATTGAAATTTAAAACGAGATAATTTCTTTAATATATAAAAAAGGTTCAACTATAGTAAAAATATAACATAAAATTTACTAATTCACAAATATTGAATTCAACGAAGAATAATTTACCACTTTCCTCTTAACATTTGGTCAAAATTTCATAAAATATTGTTTAAACCAGGTGCTATTTTTTCTTTTCTTAATGTAAACTCATTTAACTAGAAGTGCTGAACGATACTTATACATTCTTTCGTTTTTTAAGCATATGTATGTAAAGGGCGTTTTTTATAGAGTGTAACAACTTTGAGTTGGCATCACTGCTTTATTTGAGCACACATTTAACAGCTGATAGTTGCTTCTTGTTAAGTTTGCTTTCAAATTTCATTATAAATCGACTTACACCACAGCAAGGCGTGCAAATTGTTCTATTCGTCAAACTCATCGTGCATCGTTCCGATGAAGCCCATTTCTCCTTGAATGGGTACTTAAATAAGCAGAATTGTCGCATTTGGAGTGAGGAAAATCCACAAGCTTTTGTCGAAACTCCATTACATCCACAGAAATTACTGTTTGGTGCGCTTTATGGGCTGGCGGAGTCATTGGCCCATATGTCTTCAAAAACGATTGTTGAAAATAAGTGTTCCAGATTACGCCTTCTACGCGCCAGCTTTAGCGGTCACATGGCAGAAATCATATTTAAAAATTAACTTCATAAAATTTTCTTTCCAATAAAGACCGTTTCATTGTTTTATTATGATTTAAACTTGTGTCACTCTATAAAAAAAAGCGCCCTTTACATACATATTTGCACTAAATTATTTTTTCCAATTTCTTTTTATAATTTTATGTTAAACATTTGCACCACAATTTAAAAATGTATGCTACTGTATTAGCTGATTACTCATTAATTAAGTTCAGTTTACTAAAAAAAAGTCTTTCAACAGACGCGTTTAAGAATGGTAATATCACAACTTTTAAATTTAGAAAGAGAATATCGCCAGTACAGTTTATACATTCAAAGATTTTAGACTAGTAAATTTCAAACATCCATCACTTATATTAAGGTCTTTATGGTCTTAAAGTGCATATTCACCCCACTCATTGTTTAATTTTTGATAATCTAACTTAACAAATGGAAATCGATTTTTATTTCAATGATTGTGACAATTTTGGTTCTACTACATCAATAAAATTATAAAAGACATCATGAAAGTTACTAAAATCGTTATACATTACAAATTGTTGTGCCTTGGAACATTATTTTAGGCAGTTAAATTAATATAATAATAATATATAATATAATATTTTATTGGTCAACCAAAAATAACTTATTTTGTTAAAAAAATCAGCTTTTATGTAATTAGAAAAAAAATTGGACAACTTTGATTACTTCAGCTTTTAATTTGTACAAAAGCAAAGATTCGCTTTAAAACATTAAATTTAAGTTAATTTAAAAAAGTCCAAGATAATATGAAATGAACTCCAAATAATATTTTGTAGACTTTTCATCTAATGCAGAAGCATTGATTCAGATATTTTTGAATGATCTTCAAAAACTTCCAATCTTCAATATAATCTCAATACTTCATATTGTTCCAGAGCACTTTCAATGCAACAAGCTGTTTATGATAACAATTACGTTGTAATAGATGATAAGATTGTATGGCTCTCTTAGGTTTGCCTGTCATAGTGTTTAATTATTTCCTTTGAATCACCCAGGGATTTTTATTTTACTTTCGCTTTAAGGCGACCAAAACAATAAAGCTTTCATTTATGGTATTTGACAATTCCAGGTACAGCGAATTTGTTTGAAATTGCGTATAATACCACCTTGTTATATAAAATTACATACTATGTACGAGTACATATAAAAAGAAAGAGAAGAAAAAGAAGAAGGTGATAAATTTTTATTTAAGTTAATGTTAATTTTATTAAACTTTTATTGAAATTTAAATTAGCAAGAAACATTTGGTATTAGTGATTTCTAATTTTTGCAAATAATGAATTTGAAGTTTTTTCTTCGAAAAATTCTGTAAAAATTTTATTTTATTAATACAATTTTGTCTTGGTACAGATTATACATTGAATTCAAGTTTTGTTTTAAGAGGGGTTAATAGTATGTTTTCACTATACGTGTTTCGCTCTTTATTCATGTTTCCCGGAGCAACTTGCTTCGCCATACAAAATTATGAGAGCGAATCAAGTAGATTCCATATGAATCTACTTGGGAAGCACGTAAAATTGGTATCTTCTCAAACTTTTATCGCACTTTATCGCCAGTTTATCTGAACTAGGTATCAAACCAAAATAGGAATATGTGTATGTGTGTGCGATCAAATAAAAACAAACCAAACACACGTGCGTATGATACGTATGTATGTGTGATATCACAAAAAAATGCCAAACGAAGCACGAATGCGCAGTGTAAACGGCCAGATTCATAAACATATTGAGAAAGCGAAGCATGTGATTCAATTCGTAGTGGAACATAGCATAAAGCCTTTTATGTCAATAAAATATAATTTTATATTGAAAAAAGTATTGTACTGTTTTTTATTCAATTGTACTGATTTCTACGATTTCAAAACTGGCAACCCTAGGCTCTCTAGTGAGAAATATAGTAGAAATTTTAGAAGTTTGCATTACGTTTATAACAGGATCCGAAATATCTTAGCAAATGTTCTAAATATGTTTAGTATAATTTGGGCGTTATTAAAAAGTTTTATTGGACTTTTATTAAGACTTACAGCAATATTGTTTTGTTTATATCTTTATAATAAAATTTGTTAGAGACATGAGGATTTCCCTCAGACATACATTTTCGAATGTAGAATTTTGTAGCACATACATATAACTCGATTTTATTAAGTCGACTGATGCTGTCATCGGTTTAAAACATAAAATTAAATGCCATTAAAGTGGTGCAAAATTACAAAAACAATTTATGGTGCAAAAGTAGTGCAAAGAGCTTTAAATAGTACAGATTTTGCACTATTACACAGAAAACGGCAAAGCTGCATCTAAGTGAAATCAGAAAACCCCACACCCAGTATTCAACAAAACACATTAGTTAGGTATGTACATACGAGTACATACATACACACGTATGGACCAGAGTATTCATTAATAACCGTTAATCAGTTAACCGGTTAATTCCTACCCGATTAACTGATCGGTTAATATAAAATTGTCTTTTTTAGATTAAAGGTTAAAGCGGTTAATTTAAGTCAATTAACCGACCTAAACAAATTTCTTTCATATTTGGTATTACTATAACTTATTTTTTGTGTGTTCAGTTATTTTATTCTTCTCATATACTCGTAGTATGTATTTGGAAATTATTTTTCATAAGTAGTAGGGAAATGAGACATAAGATGAGGATGGTTTTTTTATGACTTTTTGGGATGATTTTTATTTAGGATGAATTAAGAGATGAAAATTTTGGATGAAATAAATGTTGGGATGATTTTTTTTTGTGTGATATGCAAGTTCTTAAGAAAATTTTTAATGTTGATAAATAGATTTCTTTTAGTTTTTATTGCACACTTGGCGAGGATGATTTTTTGGAATGCATTTTTGGGATGGTTTTTTATTTTCGATGAGTTTATAGATGAAAGTTTGGGATGAAAAAAGATGTTGGTAAGATTTTTTGTGTGAAATGCAAGTGCTTAAGAAATTTTTGAATGTTGATGAATAGAATTAATTTTTATTTCTTTTCATTGCACTTTTGATGCGATGAAAGATTTTAGGGATGAGATTTTGTTTAACAAGCATTTATGGCTGTCTGTCGGTCTGTCTCTTTAATAATAGTTTTGTCTATTTCTGTCTCTTAAATCATCTTGAAATAGTCAATAGAAACCCTTTTTGTTTTTTATAATTATAAACACCATCATTAGTTTGAGATATCGGTTGCTTATAGTTTTACAAAAGCTCTTATGTGTATGTTTATAGATGGTTTTTTTTATTGGTTGGTAAGAAGAAAAGGGAAAAAAGATTTTTTTGTTTTATTTTGGGATGAAAGTGTAAGAATTGAAGGAAGAATTTTATTTTAAAATGCCTTGTGTAGTAATTGTGCGTTTATTTGTTGCTCTAATTGCTATAAATTTGCTTTTTTATTGCTGTTGGTTGGTAAGACGAAAAATTTAAAAGAGATTCTTTTGTTTTATTTTGGGATGAAAGTGTAAAAATTGAAGAAAGAATTTTATTTAAGCAAGCATTGTATAGTAATGGTGCGTTTGTTTGTGGCTCTTAAATGCATTTAATGTTATTTCTGCACACAACTATACATAAACATACATATGTATGTTTGTTTAAATGAATATGTTAATGCATATGAAAATACATATTTGTGAACATTTGCATATAATGGGTATACATGCATATGTGATTATTTGAAATAAATCATTTAAAATGTAAGAGATTGCAGTTTTCATTATTATGTTAAAGTTATATAAGAGTAATTATGAAGGTATGAGTAAAAATATTAAGAGATCAAAAGTTTAGTTTCAGAAAAAAAGTCTCCTTATTAAAATTTGTTTAAATGTGTGCCAAATAAATTGATATAAAAATGCAGCTTTTGAAGTGTTACTATTCATTAATTCATTGCAATCCTTCAGAAGTCAACTATGACTTCAAAAAATATTACAAACATTGAGGTTGTTGAGGCTTTAAACTAATATTTGTATTGAAAATTTTTGTACAAATTTCGTTATATCATCAATTTACTCCCCTCTCAAATTCTCAATCACTGAAGATCCTTTTTTCGTAGCAGCTGGAGACTACAATGCAAAACATACGTTCTAGGGTTCACGCCTTATTACCCTTAGAGGAAGTCATGAAAAATATTTCTAGGGGTTTAGTTTTTGTCGAAGCTTCCCAGATCTCTCCTCCAAACACTCTCCCACTATCGTTACAATCTGTAACTCACTTAGAAGTGATTGACCACACCCATATGTGAAGATGATCAATCGTGTTAATTGGCTGAGATTCAAAAAATATCTTAGCAGTCATTGCACGGAAAACCTAACGCTAAGAACATCCGATGATATTGAATCTAACATTGCGAATCTTAACGAAAGTATTAAGCAGGCTGCTGAACATGCTACTACCTCCCACGCCCATACTGGGTTTAATAGAATTTATTCTACTGATATTAAATGTCTCGTGTGTGAAAAGAGAAGAACTAGACGGGAATGGCAAACAGCACAGATCACCCCAATATAAAATCAGGTTTAAAGAGTGCACTAAACGACTCCAAAACTTGCTTGCATCTGAAAAAACTGCATCTCTTAAAAATTATCTGGAAAACCTCGATTTCACACCAGCATCTAATTATTATTTATGGCGCGCTACGAGAAAGCTTAAAACACCCGTTGAGTTTAAACTACCTCTGCGCACTTCTACCGGTGGTTGGGCAAGAAGTGATACTGAAAATTGTAATATTTTTGCTGAGCATATAAAATCCGTATTTACCCCAAACACATGTACTGGTGCTGCTGATTTACCGAATGTAGTTGCTCTACCACCTTGACCCTTGAAGTTTAAGATGCGTGATGTACAAAAAATAATTGCTGAACTCAACCCAAATAAAGCTCCAGGTATTGATGAAATTAGTAATCAGATGTTGCTGAAGTTGCCTCGTATTGCAATTAGAATCGTGTTATTACTTTTTAATGATATTTTATGACTGGAGTAGTATCCACACCACAGGAAACTTGCCAAGGTCAAAACAATTCCAAAGTCGGTCAAAGATCTTACCAAGGCCAATAAATTTACTGTCAACAATGTCAAAACTCTTCGAAAAGCTACTCATGATAAAATTGTCCCCAATTCTAACTGATAATGCGTGAATACCGGATCATCAATTTGGTTTTAGAAGTCAGCATAGCACCATTGAACAAACGCATAGATTAGTTCAATTTATAAGAAGAACATTTGAAGAAAAGAAGTATTGTTCTGCCTTCTTTATTGATGTTTCTCATGCATTTGATAAAGTGTGGCATGAAAGCCTAATTTTAAAATTGAAGACATAAACAATAAACATTCTTAATATTTTACAAAGTTATATTCTTGCCCGGAATTTCACTGTTGTGGAAGGAGACTTCATGAGTGTGCCCGAATCAATCTCATCCGGTGTGTCACAGGAGAGTATACTGGGGCAAGTTTTGAGTAGTAGGGGATTACCAATTCGGACGCCGATTAAAATTGTGAAATTTGGGTAAATAAAATTTGAAATTTTTAACTTTCAGTGCAAAATTTTCTGAAATTTTAAAATTTGGGTAATTAAAATTTGAAATTTGTGAAATTGTGTTTTTTGTTTACATTATGAGTTTTTTTGTTTACATTTACTGTTTTTTGTTTATATTTGTTGTGTGAACGGGTGATTTTTTTGGGTGACATTAATTGCATGTGAACGTGTAATTTTTTTTTTGTGGTAATGAATTAAAAATCATGAAATTGATTTTTCCAAATGCCGACGGCAAAACATCATTATATTTTTTCCTACTATGGGAAAATAGTGAAAATTAATTTTTCCTAATGCCGACGGCAAAACATCATTATATTTTTTCCTACTATGGGAAAATAGTGAAAATTAATTTTTCCAAATGCCGACGGCAAAACACTAGAGTTGGGCAAAATCGTTCCTTTTTGGGAATCGTTCGGAACGATCCGAAATGTTAAAGGAACTAGGTCGTTCATTTCGTTCATCGTTCCTTTTTTTACTTTGAACAGTGAATGAACGAGAGAACTTCTCTGTCGCTCCTTAAAAATGTCAACAAATGCATGGCATGTATTTTGACGTTTACTTATACACATGCATGTATATTTTCGTGTTGAGCAAATCATTGTTTTGATGGTTATGAAAAAAACCAATTATACCTATATTAGCGCGTACAAATTTATTAAAAAACATAATTCAACTGAATTTTATAGTTTTATGACAACAAAAATCTTAACGTGGCAAACATTCACAAGGATAAGGTAATAATTAACACGTTGTGGTAAACATACTAGTTTACCTATATAATGCAATAAATTCATGCATACGTTTAATTTAGATTCTAGGTTAAGGTTATCACCAAGCAATGCACATTAAATACACGTACGCGCATTAGATACAACTCTGAGCATTTTACAAAGTAATTGTCAAAAAATTTTGAGCAAGGCGGAACTAATTGTCAAATAACTTGTTCGTTATAAGCGCGTAAGTAAAACATCAGCTGATAGGTTAACTCGCTAATTCGTGTACCTGTCAATAACACCACCTTGTTAAAAAACTTTTAGTCGGAACGATGAACGATAAGAAATGAATGTGTAAAAGTCCGAACCGTTCCTTTTAGTGCATCGTTCAATGGAACTAGGTCGTTCCGGAACGACACAACTCTACAAAATACCATTATATTTTTTCCTACTATGGGAAAATAGTGAAAATTAATTTTTCCTAATGCCGACGGCAATGCATAATTATTTTTTTCAAATGCCGATAGCAAAACATTACTATTTTTCCTAATGCCTACGGCAAAACATGAATATTATTTTCAAATGCCAACGGCAAAACATGATTATTATTTCCTAATACCAAAGGGAAAATTGCCGGTGTTGCCAGACTGTAGAAATTTGATATCGTAATACTATATCAGTAATATCAGAGAAAATAGATTTGATGACTACTAGGCGATTCTCATATGAATCGTGGGAATGTGTATGTGCGATTTCCTTACGCTAATAAATTATTTATCATACCGACATTTTATGATGTAAAATGATCTCATGTATGTGAACACCCTAATGCTTGTGTGTGGGTGGTCGAGTTTGTCTGTCCCAGATAAGTTTATATTTTGTTTATTTGTTTAAGAAATATTTATTTCATAACATTATGAAATTCTTGAATGTGTATGTGTGTGAATGTGTATGTTTGTGCGATCGTGAGAACTTGTACGTGGAATATTTTGTTGAATATTTGCAACGCAAACATTTCTTTGACGACGATTATTTTAAAGCAGAGGATTTTCAACTAAGTACAGTCATCAGCAGAGAAACAAAAAGTATAAATTTGCAAGTAAGCAAAAAAGTTAACTTCTCCTCCCCCCACCTCCTTCTATTCCCTTTATATAGTTTGTATTTGAAATAAGAAAACACTTGTACATTCTTTTATTTTGTATACATTTATTGTTTAAATTTTTTTTTAAATTTTATAATAATACATACATTAATATTTTAAAAAGTAAAAAGATCATTTAAAGCAAGACATTTCTTTTGTTAGTAAAATAGCATTTTTTAATGCGCATACACGAAATTTATGATAATTACAATAAAAATATTCTGGATACTTGATTTCCATTTGTTTAAAGTTGATGCAGCCTATATCCTCAACGTTAGAAATTTTTCGGTGTAACATTTATTTTTAACCAGTCTTTTTTCTTCACTTTTTACGAAAATTTGAGAACATCTTGCGTTGGCTTTTAAAAAATTGCAAACGCTATGAAATGAAACTGATCCAGCTTTCCAGCTTAGGTGATGATAGTTTTTTGTTAGCCACTTTGCTTCTCTTTGCTTTTTTATTGATAAGCATTTAAAATCAAATGGTGGTTTTATAATGAAATTGTTATATTCATAATTTTTGAAAACAATCGCTACTTCTTTTGCGATGAAATCGTTTGAATTAGTTTTGAAACCTTGTACGTCTATAAAAATTATGTTATTTTCCATATTATTCAATTTATAACACTTTTCGAACTTGTCCTTTGATGGGTATATATTCTATTATACGATCATGAATAAGAATGCAGTAAGCTGATGTCTTTGCTGCAATATTAGTTGCTGTTTCAATTTAAATTTTTATATCAATCGGGCCATTATTGAGTGATTCATTCTGATGACTGACATCTACTACAACAATAGGAGCTTTTGTCTTAAACTCTGATGCAGTTAGAAGCGGTTGAGATTCTTTCATATAGTAGCTTTGTTGGAATCTTAGATACATATCATATAGAATTGCATAACGTTAATTTTTAAATTTTATGTTTAGATCATCATACGGGTATGAGACTGAATTTAAATGTACTTATAAATTAGTCAAATCACAATGAACAAACTTATTTTCTTTATAAAAAGCGATCAACACAAAACGGGGGCGTTCTCTATTTGTAGTCAGTTTAACATTCCAAATATGGTTAGTTCCCGTGTTTAATTGTGGATTAATATGACAATCCCAACTGCGAAATGCCATGGGTATAGAAGCACCATTGTTAATAATTTTAATCATATTCAATTTGTTAAGGTCAGATAATTGAACATGAGGTATTCTCCATGAGATGAGTGAAATTGTAAGTTTAGCTTTTTCAGTAGAAACACTCGAGCGTACAAGATCTTCGTCGTTCTTGTTGCGCAAGAGTATCAATTCATGTTTTCCATTTAATATAACTTTGTTGTAGTCTTCAGCGAATCCTAGAAGCATTTTTAGAGGTACATAGAAATTGAAAAATCCATTTGCAAGAGTGACATCGTCAATTTTGTTCCATCCAGCATTTTGCATCACATTGCTTTCTGCTGGTGATAGAGAAACTAAGTTTTTTATGGTGCTCGTGGCTCCTAAATATCTTGTGTGATCAATTTCAATTCCATTGAGCTCATAGCGAATTTCATCAAATAGATATGCCACAAAGTTGTTTTTTAATATAAAGTTCACCGAAGATGAAGAAGATTTGCAGTTATTATCATCAGCAACAAATATTTCTACATAAATGTAGCTCTCACTGGGTAGCACGTACAAATCTTGATTTTATATTGAAATTCTGATTTCATCATTATTGTTGTAAAATTGTAAGTATGGTACATATGTATGATAGTCCTTTTTGATTATATTCTTATCCGACAAGGGTTTATTTAAGACATCTATTATTGAGCTCATTTTGTCTTCAATTTAAAATTCAAGGACTTTAGAAAATTTTTATATGATGTTGTTATAGCGTTTTGTTGAGCTGGTCGCTTTAATGTTGTTGTTGTTCTTGCTGCTATATTTTTCCATGTATTTGTGTTGTATATTAGCATTATTTAGTTGACCTCAAATGTATTCGTATTGTAATTTCCTCTCCTCGAAAATTAATTAAATCACCGTGTTGATCAACTAAGCGCAGCGCTAGTGAACTTATCTCTCTGGTGTTCACAGGTAAATAGATGAGATTTCTTTGAACCTCATCTATTTTATAGCCCGGAAGCACATTAATCGGAAATTCATGAAGTGTGTGCAATTTGGAGTTATTCATATATGTATTAATAGCAATACTACTTTCAATTCGTAAGAGATTTACTTTAAAAATATTAACTGGAAGATCTGAGTAATAATATTTGTTTGGTGTTAGGATTTTGCGTACTGGAGCTTTCCAAATGGAAAATGTATAATTTCCATTACGGGTACATGCAACCTAAGTTCAAGACAAAACTCTCATTAAACTATATGGACACAGACTCTGTTATTTATACAATAAAAACGGACGACTTTTATGCTGACATAAAGAATGACATAGAACAACAATTTGATACATCGGACTACCCTGCAGACAATATTTATAATCTTCCACTAGTTAATAAAAAAGTTTTAGGCATGATGAAGGATGAAAATTGCGGTAAGATAATGACAGAGTTTGTTGGGCTGCGTTCAAAGATGTACTCATTTAGTGTACAAAACCAAAATGACACTAAAAAATCGAAGGGGTAAAGCGAGCAATATTAGATAAGTATAGTTTAGCCTCTTACAAAAATTGTCTATTTAATAAGACTAATGTATATGATAATATATTAACATTTAAATCTAAGCTGCATCAAATATATACTAGTGAATTAAATAAGGTAGTCTTAAGTTAAGGAGACGATAAGAGAAAAATTAGATCAAATAACATTAACACATTAACACATGGTATCATTTTCGTATTAAGGAAACTAACCCTGAATACGAACTTGACATGTTGCTAGAAGATATTGCTAGAATGCAAGAAAACGTATAAATTCAATTAAAAATTAATGTATACAATTTTAGTTATTAAGAAAAATATTTTATTGTAAAAATAAGACAAAAAGTGATGTACATATACATAAGAATTTTTTAAGAAAAAATTTTAAATAAAATATTGAAAACAGAATGAAATATGGAAATGCTTTTTTATTTCATCTTAAATTTGCTAAATAGAAATTTTAACAACAACGATCTTATATGTATGTATTTTGTTTCTCTACTTGATGTACTTAGTTGCATCAAAAAATTTTTGTTTTTGCTTATTTGCAAAATTTTGTTTACATTATTTTGGTTGTATTTATATTTCACTTAATCATGCACAGTCTTGTTAAAGTTTCCTTGAGGGGTTCTGCACAAGAAAAATTGAATTTCACAATATTATGACATTCCATTAAATTTCATTAGATATTTTCGTACAGACCAAAAATTTAGATAATCGGATAAGTCCTTATATTTTTCACTACATTCAAGCCCTTTTCTCTCTATAACTATCTCTTTCTCTCTATCACTATCCCCCACTTATTCACTATTTCACCATAATTATTTTTGTTTATCCTTCTTGAAGTCATCATCGCTACTTCTAAGATCATTTCTTGTTAAACAAAATGAACTCCACAGCAAATCTAATTTCAAAATTTAATTCTCTAAACAACAAAACCCTAATCCACGTAAAGGAGCTTGACACGTCCATGAAATATACTATTCGAAATGTGGAACGTGTAACAACAAAATATGGAGCAACACTAAAAGTTGAAATGGATAAACATATAATGTTCCTGCCTAAACGATATAATACTTTAACAGATGACGATATTAAAGATCTCTCGAGCGGATCATATTGCCTAAGTAGAGAAGGTGAAGAAAACCTAATCGTTGAGAATGAGCTGAGTGAATTTCTAATTCAAAATTCCCAATATCCTGTCTGGCGATAAATTATATTAATTACGTTTTTTTAATTATGAATAAAAAGACATTAAAGAGTTTTGTAAAATATAAATGTTTTTGTTTTTATTTAATATTTTTAGTTATTTCATAAAGAAATTTAAGACATAAATGTCCACAGGTAAATGTATTAAAGTTCTGATGTTGATTATAGTTGCTGTCGAAATATTCTTTTTCATTGATGTTTTTATAATACCCAAGATATTTGACTAGTTCTGAAGGAGGTTGTAAGTTTCCAAAGCTGTCGAAATATTCTTTTTCATTGATGTTTTTATAATATGCTACCCAATGTGTACCAGGTCCTGTTGATACATCTAAATTGATTATTCCACTTTCAATTTTCTTTGTTCGTTTTGGTAGAGTATTCAACATGAAAACTCCTCTAAAATATGAAATATTTATAGAGAAACGATTTAGGTACACATCAGAAAGTGGTCTGTTGGGCAGCATCTCTAAGAGTTTTTTGATTCCTCTTTATGAACTAAACCATAACCCTTTTTATATGGTTTTAAGTAAAGTCCTTTTCCAACTGCTATAGATTCCATTGCACGCATAGCAGTTAAAATCGGTATTAGAGGTAAAAAACCACCAATTTTTGGAACACGTATTACACTTGGTACTATAATTTGAGACTTTCTTCCTTTTAATGACTTGTTAATAGTTTTTCGTGCAATTTTAATAGCTGAGTTAATATCTAATGGTTTTTATTTTTTTAGTATTTTTTTGCAGCTCTAATTTATGTTCTAAATAGTGTTTTAACATTTAGTTTGTTCTTTTTAACATTTTTCTTTTTCTCCACACCCATACCAAATTTTGTTTTGGCTTTCATTGCGTTAGTAACCATATATGCAAATGATTTTTCAGCAAGACTACTATCTTTTGATAAAACTCGATCCCAAGCAATATCGTGATTTTTACACTCAGAGTCCAATAAATTAATTCCTTTATCACCTCGATTTAAACGTTTTTGTAGTTTTGTTCCAGGTCCACATTACTGATATCCAGGTAGATGAAGTTCAACAGGCAGAGAGTTTATTATTTTGTCTACTAGACCTCCTCCAACGACAGTGTTTTTATGACTAAAAGTTTTCTGATATCGTATAACAATATTATCAAATTTTTCCTATATAAGAGGTAATATATATGAAATGCTTTTAGTTACAAAAATGCAGTTAGTAAAACAACATAAAAATATTTTAGTTCGTAATCTTGATGATTCAGCGAACATCAGTTCAAAAATAAAGCATAGTCCTCTCTTACCAAATTCTATTCGTGCTCTAATAGTGGGACCATCAAATTGTGGAAAGACTAATGTTATGATTGGCTTGCTAGAAAGTCCTAATGGACTAAAGTTTGAAAACATCTATTTATACTCAAAATCTCTCTATCAACCTAATTATGAATACCTAAAGAAACTAATTTCATCAATTAAAGGTATGGGGTATTATACATTCACCGATAATGAATCAGTTATTCCACCTGACGAAGCTAAAACTAATTCAATTATGATATTTGATGATGTTGCATGTGAAAAGCAGAATAATATACGTACATATTTTTGTATGGGGCGACATAGGGATGTTGATTCATTCTACATGTGTCAAACTTATACCAGAATTCCCAAGCATTTAATAAGAGACAATGCAAATGTAATTATAATGTTTAAGCAAGATGAGACAAATATGAAGCATGTTTATAAGGATCATGTTGCCAGCGATATGAGCTATGAAAAGTTTCAAGAAATTTGTCGAGAATGTTGGAAGGATAAATATGTATTTTTGATGATAAGCAAAGATAACGAATTAAACGATGGTCGCTACAGAAAGCAATTTGACTATTTCATAACTATATAACCAACTACTCATAAAAATTACCTTTAGTTATTAATCTAACTTTAAACTTGATACATCTATTTGCTATAACCTCATCTTATACCTGATAAGTTGATATGAAAACCAGACCAGGTCCTGATAAGCTGATCTGAAAACCAGACCAGGTCCTGATAATCTGATCTGAAAACCAGACTAGGTCCTGATAAGCTGATCTGGAAACCAAACCAGGTCCTAATAAGCTGATCTGAAAACCAGACCAGGTTCTGATAAGCTGATATCAAAACCAGACCAGGTCCTGATAAGCTGATCCGATAGCTGATACCTGATCTAATAGCTGATACCTCTTATTTGCTAAACACGAATGAGAAAATTTTAAAACAGTTGGTGTTGACAAGAAATGTCTTGAAGAAAAAGCTTCGTAGTATAAAAACTGGTGAAATAGATACACGTGAACAACTAAGAGATACATTTAAACCTATAACAGAACCACTCAAAAAATTCATAAATAGTTCTAAAAAAATTAAAAGCTTTCCCATGAAAGAAGAAAGTAAAATGAAGACAGAAGTTGAAAATAATACAAGTTTTAAACCTGAAAAACATCAGTCAAGATAGAGACAAGTACACCAAAGAAACTAGCAGAAGGAACAATATTCGATAATACCATCTTATTTAATGATACTAATACTGTGAATAGTGATGACGATGATGATGATGATTTTTACTCACAGACTTCTAATACAGAAGATACTTATACTGACTTATCAGTCTTGGAAGGAAGAAATGAATTAGATACAAACTATGATCCACATAAAGATTTCAATAATGAATGGAAATTTGGTGATAGTAACCTCAAGCTTAATGAATATAAAATACAAGTTGGTGGTCAAATATGGGCTCTAACACCAGGACTATTTTCTCTAATGTTTCATAAAATACCACAAAATCATGATAAATTTGAACTCGAAATCTATAAAAAGATTTTAATTACTACTAATGCATATAGAAGAGACTATAAACCTGACGGTCAAATTAAGGGTACTAGAGGATATAAATATAAACATATTATTAAGAAATTTATTGACGAGAAAACCCAGAAGAATTTAAACGAATCAATAGCATCTAAGCCAAAAGGTAGCTATTTAGGTGATGGAATGATGGAATTTAAAGCCCATAAGTCGAACTATATATACTGGGACGATCCAAATGAGTTAGTAGATCGTCTTCGACTACTGGTTGCACCACAAGGTGCAGGTCATACTAATCACAATAACGAGATTGTATCAATTAGTGAAGAACTACGTGAAGCAAATATAATACATTAACTTTAATAAACATATACGTATGTATATAAAGTATGTCTGTTGATAAATTTGGACATTATTTAAACGATACTAGCAGCATAATATCTTTGAAAAATTCACCTAAACCGCTGGGGTTCTTTATGGATACGAACAACAACATTGATGACCAAAACAAAAGAATCAAAAATTTCGCAAAAGCTCTGGAGGAAAACGATGTTATCAATAAATTGTTTCTGCAAACTCAAATCGAAAAACTAGAAGAGAAATTATTAACATACTTTAAGGAAGACAATAATATAATTCGAGAAGATATTCAAATGCAAATCTAGGAGCTACAACGCGAAATAAAATTAGAGATAGAAGAAAATTATAAAATTCAAAAAGACATTCTAAAAATTAAATCTTCTTTTGAAGAACAAATTGAACAGCTTAATGAGAGAATTTATAGATTGGAAAATTACATGTTCGTATCAATAGCTGAAAGTGCGTCAAGTAGATCACAACACTCTCCAAAAAATCTGTAAAACAACTTAATGTCTTCAAAAAGAAATTTAGTAAACGAACTGCATAAGCAATCTCGAAAAGTTTTTATGCGTCGTAGAGTTGTAATGAAAGGAATAGATGATTTTTGGCAAGCTGATTTAGTTGAAATGGGGATCTATTCTAGAGAAAAAAGAAATTATCGATTTTTGTTAACTGTAATTGACACATTTTCAAAATATTTATGGGCAATACCACTAAAAACTAAAACTGCACTCGAAACAACCAAGGCGATGGAAAATATTTTTGAATTAGGACGAGTACCAAAAAACTTACAAACAGATGATGGTAAAGAATTTTTCAACAAAAACTTTGGAAAATTAATGGATAAATACAACATTAATCACTACTCAACATATAGCAGTATGAAAGCATCAATAGTAGAACGATTTAACAGAACATTGAAAGGAATGATGTGGAAGGAATTTAGCTTTAATGGTTCATATAAGTGGATTGATATATACAAAGATTTAATTAATGCATACAATAGAAAAGTTCATCGCACCATTAAAATGTCTCCGATTAAAGTCAACCCAACAAATGAGCAAAAGCTACTACATACAATATACAATCATTTGAAAATATATAAAATGTCGAAATTTAATTTAGGAGATCATGTACGCATAAGCAAATATAAGCATACATTTGAAAAAGGTTACACTCCAAATTGGACCACAGAAATTTTCACCATTACAAGAGTTCAAAATACAAATCCTACAACATTCATATTAGAAGATTATCTTAGTAATCCTATTAAAGGTGGTTTCTATACTGAAGAACTAGATATCCAAATACATATCTAGTTGAAAGGGTTCTTAAAACTAAAGGAAAGGAGGTATATGTTAAATGGCTGGGATTTTCTAATCAACACAATTCTTGGATAAGTAAGAATGAAATATTATAGCTGAACACCACCACCCTCAACAACAATAGCAGTAATATTAAGAAACTAATGTTAATTTTAAAATAAGAAAATGAAATAAATATGTAAATTATGCATATAAACCATACTGTGTACTAAACTTTATTTAATTGTAATCAGTCTGTTATAATGTCAATAACACTTACTCTGAGCTCTAACTCATCAGAATTATCTGCTAGTTACTTTCCTCCTATTGAATTATATAGTGCATATGAGTGTGATCTAACTGACTTTCATTCATACAACAGCATTCCAAATGTAGACACCTATAACAATATGTTCCATATAGGGGAACATAAAATTGAAATACCAATTGGATCTTATCAATTGAATGAAGAAGAGCAATACAAACGACTCTGTTCAGAAAAGAAGATTTTTATTGAAGCCAATAACAATACAATGCAAGTTAAAGTTAATAGTTCCAAGGATCCTGTATATTTTAATTAAGACAATACAATTGGAAAACTTTTAGGATTCAATAGCAAAATCCTAACACCAAACAAATATCATTACGCAGATCTTCCAGTCATTATTTTTAAAGTAAATCTCTTACGAATTGAAAGTAGTATTGCTATTAATACATATATGAATAACTCCAAATCGCACACACTTCATGAATTTCCGATTAATGTGCTTCCGGGCTATAAAATAGATGAGGTTCAAAGAAATCTCAGAGAGATAAGTTCACTAGCGCTGCGCTTAGTTGATCAACACGGTGATTTAATTAATTTTCGAGGAGAGGAAATTACAATACGAATACATTTGAGGTCAACTAAATAATGCTAATATACAACACAAATACATGGAAAAATATAGCAGCAAGAACAACAACAACATTAAAGCGACCAGCTCAACAAAACGCTATAACAACATCAAATAAAAATTTTCTAAAGTCCTTGAATTTTAAATTGAAGACAAAATGAGCTCAATAATAGATGTCTTAAATAAACCCTTGTCGGATAAGAATATAATCAAAAAGGACTATCATACATATGTACCATACTTACAATCTTACAACAATAATGATGAAATCAGAATTTCAATATAAAATCAAGATTTGTACGTGCTACCCAGTGAGAGCTACATTTATGTAGAAGGATTTGTTGCTGATGGTAATAACTGCAAATCTTCTTCATCTTCGGTGAACTTTATATTAAAAAACAACTTTGTGGCATATCTATTTGATGAAATTCGCTATGAGTTCAATGGAATTGAAATTGATCATACAAGATATTTAGGAGCCACGAGCACCATAAAAAACTTGGTTTCTCTATCACCAGCAGAAAGCAATGTGATGCAAAATGCTGGATGGAACAAAATTGACGATGTCACTCTTGCAAGTGGATTTTTCAATTTCTATGTACCTCTAAAAATGCTTCTAGGATTCGCTGAAGACTACAACAAAGTTATATTAAATGGAAAACATGAATTGATACTCTTGCGCAACAAGAACGACGAAGATCTTGTACGCTCGAGTGTTTCTACTGAAAAAGCTAAACTTACAATTTCACTCATCTCATGGAGAATACCTCATGTTCAATTATCTGACCTTAGCAAATTGAATATGATTAAAATTATTAACAATGGTGCTTCTATACCCATGGCATTTCGCAGTTGGGATTGTCATATTAATCCACAATTAAACACGGGAACTAACCATATTTGGAATGTTAAACTGACTACAAATAGAGAACGCCCCCGTTTTGTGTTGATCGCTTTTCATAAAGAAAATAAGTTTGTTCATTGTGATTTGACTAATTTATAAGTACATTTAAATTCAGTCTCATACCCGTATGATGATCTAAACATAAAATTTAAAAATTAACGTTATGCAATTCTATATGATATGTATCTAAGATTCCAACAAAGCTACTATATGAAAGAATCTCAACCGCTTCTAACTGCATCAGAGTTTAAGACAAAAGCTCCTATTATTGTAGTAGATGTCAGTCATCAGAATGAATCACTCAATAATGGCCCGATTGATATAAAAATTGAAATTGAAACAGCAACTAATATTGCAGCAAAGACATCAGCTTACTGCATTCTTATTCATGATCGTATAATAGAATATATACCCATCAAAGGACAAGTTCGAAAAGTGTTATAAATTGAATAATATGGAAAATAACATAATTTTTATAGACGTACAAGGTTTCAAAACTAATTCAAACGATTTCATCGCAAAAGAAGTAGCGATTGTTTTCAAAAATTATGAATATAACAATTTCATTATAAAACCACCATTTGATTTTAAATGCTTATCAATAAAAAAGCAAAGAGAAGCAAAGTGGCTAACAAAAAACTATCATCACCTAAGCTGGAAAGCTGGATCAGTTTCATTTCATAGCGTTTGCAATTTTTTAAAAGCCAACGCAAGATGTTCTCAAATTTACGTAAAAGGTGAAGAAAAAAGACTATGGTTGGAAAAAATGTTACACCGAAAAATTTCTAACGTTGAGGATATAGGCTGCATCAACTTTAAACAAATGGAAATCAAGTATCCAGAATATTTTTATTGTAATTATCATAAATTTCGTGTATGCGCATTAAAAAATGCTATTTTACTAACAAAAGAAATGTCTTGATTTAAATGACCTTTTTACTTTTTAAAATATTAATGTATGTATTATTATAAAATTTAAAAAAATTTTAAACAATAAATGTATACAAAATAAAAGAATATACAAGTGTTTTCTTATTTCAAATACAAACTATATAAAGGGAATAGAAGGAGGTGGGGGGAGGAGAAGTTAACTTTTTTGCTTACTTGCAAATTTATACTTTTTGTTTCTCTGCTGATGACTGTACTTAGTTGAAAATCCTCTGCTTTAAAATAATCGTCGTCAAAGAAATGTTTGCGTTGCAAATATTCAACAAAATATTCCACGCACAAGTTCTCACGATCGCACAAACATACACATTCACACACATACACATGCAAGAATTTCATAATGTTATGAAATAAATATTTCTTAAACAAATAAACAAAATATAAACTTATCTGGGACAGACAAACTCGACCACCCACACACAAGCATTAGGGTGTTCACATACATGAGAACATTTTACATCATAAAATGTCGGTATGATAAATAATTTATTAGCGTAAGGAAATCGCACATACACATTCCCACGATTCATATGAGAATCGCCTAGTAGTCATCAAATCTATTTTATCTGATATTACTGATATAGTATTACGATAACAAATTTCTACAGTCTGGAAATACCGGCAATTTTCCCTTTGGTATTAGGAAATAATAATCATGTTTTGCCGTTGGCATTTGAAAATAATATTCAAGTTTTGCCGTAGGCATTAGGAAAAATAATCATGTTTTGCTGTCGGCATTTGAAAAAAATAATCATGCATTGCCGTCGGCATTAGGAAAAATTATTATACATTGCCGTCGGCATTAGGAAAAATTAATTTTCAATATTTTCCCATAGTAGGAAAAAATATATTGATGTTTTGCCGTCGGCATTTGGAAAAATCAATTTCATGATTTTTAATTCATTACCACAAAAAAAAATCACCCGTTCACATGCAATTAATGTCACCCAAAAAAAATTGCCCGTTCACACAACTAATATAAGCAAAAAACAGTTAATGTAAACAAAAAACTCCTAATGTAAACAAAAAACACAATTTCACAAATTTCAAATTTACAAATTTCAAATTTTAATTACCCAAATTTCACAATTTTAATCGGCGCCCGAATTGGTAATCCCCTACTGCTGTTTTGTATTTGATTTATACTTGTGATATGCATGTGACCGACGGCTTACATAGAAACACCACATTGAATCTCAGCTAACACAAATGAAACTAAAATTAACTAAGATAAATTGGCTGATTGGTAGAAATTCCACGCTGAGTCTAGATTGTAAACGTTTGATATACAAGTCGCTCTTGAAACCAATATAGTGCTACGGAATACAGCTATGGGGCACTGCTTCAGTTTTCAATATAGAGAGAATCCAACGAGGGCAAAACAAGATTTTAATACTAATAACATCGGCACATCAAAAATTCAAATTTACATCGTGATTTAAATATGCCACTAGTGACTGAAGAAATTAAAAAATACGCTGGCAAATATTTAACAAAACTCGAGTCTCATCCTAATCCCCTTGCTCGTAACATCTTGAATTTTACTGGACACATCCGCTTAAAAAAGAGGGACACTATGGCTCTAATATTCAACACTCCAGATGAAACAGCTTGAAAATATTTTTGTGCTTAATACGAAATTTATGTATTATTGATTACTATCACTAAGTTTATGCCTGACACTGGTTGGGTCTATTTATTATATCTAGATTTAAGATTTGAATACTTATTGTTAGTTCAGTTTTTGAAGATACAATAAATAAATATACGCATGAAAAAAAAATCTTTCTGCAATATATTTCGCAATCGCTGTTCTTATATTTTCCGCTGATTCTGAAAAATCTGCAGAAGTGTTGTTATAGTCCGGTTGCGGACACGAATCAGCCTGGTAAATTTTTCAATTTTAATTTTTAAGCCTGTTGTGGCAGTTTAAAAAATTATGCAGAATACTGAAGCAAATAATAATTTTGCTGTTGAACTTTGGATGATTATCTAAACCCTTTACTATGCGCCGAAATCTAGTCTTTAAGTGACCAAACGCATTTTCAACCACACGTCTTGCTTTTGATAAATTATAATTAAACATTTGTTGCTCAGGAAAGGCAGAAGTTGAAAAAGGGTATGGTTTCATAACGGTTCGTGAAAATTTTAAGGCTGAGTCCCCAATAAGAAGTACTGGAACTTCTGTGTTACATATTTGCACGTATTTTTCATTTAGAATGTGTGATGATTCAATCATTGTACTGAATTGTGACTGTCGGTAAATTTACGTATAGAAATCTATAACTAATTTAAAAAATGTTAAATAGTTTCAAATACATACATAATTACTTTTAAAGAACTTACCGATAATCAACCAATGCAAATAGTACCACAGAGTACCATACCTTATAATTGTAATGGTCAACAGCCTCTCCAGCTAGTGGCGTTATTGCAATATGGCATCCATCTGTTTCAAATATTTATTCATGTAAATTTATTATTTTCTTATAATATAAAAAACATTGCTTACCAATTGCACCTAAGCACTGAGGGAATCCCAACTCATTAAATCTTTTGACGCACTCTTCAACCTTAGAAGTTGTTAAAAAATCAGATGGGAGAAAATCTTTCGCTAGATTTTCAATAGCTCCACTACAAAAATCATGCAGTATATTGCAAACACTGCTAGTGGAAACTCCAAAAAGCCTTCCTACGGTACGGTATTCAGCAGAAGAACCCAGCGTATAAAGAGCAAGCACACCTTTTTCTAATGGAGTGGATTTCCGAAATTTTGTGTCGTTTTTTTCTTAAACATTCCAACTGATGTACCAGCAGTGAAAACGTAGCTCTACATGTTCGTAGGCTCTCTTTGAAAAATTCTTGATCACCATTTGGAATATCCTTCTCCCAAAAAGCTCCGCAACGACTCCAAAGTTTTATAATATTTACTTTTTTTAATCTGTATAATGTATAAAACTTTACACTAACAAATGCCCAAAGACTGCGCGGTCTCGAAATACTTGGAGTAAAAGGTAACACTTCATCATCTTCGCTCTCTAGTACAGTTTTAATTAATTCTACACATTGCAGTAGTAACTGCTTTTGGTTTTCAAGAGCAGTAACTAATACAATAATTGCAGATTTTTCAAACTCCATTCTTTGTACTTATTTACTATACATATATTTCGCTATTTATTTTCTAAAGATTTAAAAAAAATTATGTATACATGTATGCACATATGACAGATGAAAGATGTTGCAAATGTAAACGAGTTTTTTTTTAATTTTCAACATCTTCCAATCATTCCTCTAAGATGTAAGTAAGTGTAAAGTGAGTGTACGCTGTAACTCGTTTCTGTATATCTCGCATCGTAAAATTTTTCACAATGAAGTGTAAAACACAAAATTCCATCGTGTCTCGATTTGTCAGAAAAAATTGTTTCGGTATTTGAATGCGAAAACAGACAACACTGATACTGTTTTTACTGGAATATTTCCAGAAATCAAGTGTCAAATGAAAACAAAATGTCACAAAAATATTATTTCAATAACAGAAAAAGAAATAATTTACAAGAAAGATAATAGAAAATAATGAACAAGAATATAAAATGAATGTAAAATAGAAGTAGGGGAATAGGCATTCTCCGCCAATTAAAATTGTGAAATTTGGGTAATTATAGTTTGAAATTTGAGAAATTGTGTTTTTTGTTTACATTAGCAGTTTTTTTGTTTACATTAGTTGTGCGAACGGGTGATTTTTTTTGTGGTGGCATTAATTGCATGTGAACGGGTGATTTTTTTGTGGTAATGGATTAAAAATCATGAAATTGAATTTTCCAAATGCCGACGGCAAAACATCATTATATTTTTTCCTACTACGGAAAAACGTGAAAATTAATTTTTCCTAATGCCGACGGGAAAATCATGAAAATGATTTTTCCTAATGCCGACGGGAAAGTTGTGAGTGTTGCCAGACTAAGAAAATGTATGAATGTCCGTGATTTGGGGTGGGTAGGTGTTCTCATATATGTGAACACCCTAATGCTTGTGTGTGGGTGGTCGAGTTTGTCTGTCCCAGATAAGTTTATCTTTTGTTTATTTGTTTAAGAAATATTTATTTCATAACATTATGAAATTCTTGAATGTGTATGTATGTATAGTATGTATGTATGTACATACATATGCATGTGTGACCGTGGGAATTTGTACATGGAATATTTTGTGGCTCTGTAGAATACAGACGTAATATATGAATACATTTATATTTTGCATTTATATCAATCGGTCCAGTATTGAGTGATTCATTCTGATGACTGACATCTACTACAATAATAGGAGCTTTTGTCTTAAGCTCTGATGCCCATCTTGAAAGATGCGTATGTATTTCTAAAACTATCTTAGTCTTACCTCGTAAGACAAGATCATTCTCTGTGATGTGGGATTATATCCATCCATTGCATCTACCACGTTGTCGATGCCCTCCAGGAACGGGTAAAGTTCCTCTTTCCGGCAAAATCGTGAACTACACCCAGGAATCTCAAAGGATCAATATCTCTTCACATTGCTTGCTGATGGTGTGCTTGCTGCTATGGTTGTACCTGTTGTTATTGAAGTTGCTCCTGTAATTCCTGTTGTAACTGTTGCCACTGTTGTTGCAATTGCTGCTGTAGCTCCTGTTGTAGCTGTTGATCCATCTTGGGAATTCTTCTCTTGTTGTCAAACAATCTACCTCTTCTTCGTCTAGTTTCCACTTTTGGGCTGCTCAAGCAAAATTCGTTGCCTGATGACACAAAATATATAATACGATATTAAATAGCCGTCAAGTAAATTTAGGCTTCTCAATGTCGTTTTTTACAGACAACTTTTTATATTTATTTTTATTTTGTGGTTCTTATTATTCCTTTTTTTTAGTTTTTATTATTATTGTTTTCTTTTTTACGGGAAATTTAATTTTTTTATTTTTATCCTTTTACGGAGGATGTTTTAATTTTTTTTCTTTTTCGTAGGATTTATTTTTTTCTTTTACGTAGATGTTTTTATTTTTTTATCCTTTTTCATAGGATTTATTTTTATCCTCTTACGTAGGATGTTTTTACTTTTTTATCCTTTTTCGTAGGATATCTTCACCGACTGCGCCAATTTTAAAGACGCGAACGTCTTCGTTTATTAAAGTAAAAAATAATGCTTAAATTCTAAACTAACATTATGGTTTTATATTATAATTGAAGCAATCGTTGGTTGCAGCTATGCGATCGACGATTTCTCATGATCACAAATAATTTCTCTTAAAACTATGAATCAACGAATGTTGAAAATAACGTTCTTTCTCTTAAATGAAAGATTCAGATTACATGAGTTAAATTAGTAAGTATGATAAGATTCATATTACAACTGTTTATTATAAGATTCATATTGCATGAACCGAATTGGTAAATATGTTTAAATATGATAAGATTCATATTATAACGGGACACTTAGTCACCATAACACTGTTGGGTAAAACTAATGTATGTACTGTAATATTTTATGTGGTCGAGCGGAGAGCAGACAATTAAAACACGTTGGTGGTTGAGCTTAGACTAACTTTATTTAATAAAAGAGAATGACAATTACTTAAAACTAATGCAACGTAAAGTTGCCAGATTCTATACATATCAATCCCTCCACCTTTTCAGCTTAACTTACAAAATAAATTTATTAATTAAATTCTATCATTTCAATAACTATACGACTTCATTTCTTAATAATATAGATGTATACATCGTTCATTATTTTAGTTTTATTCATACAATTCAGTTAACAGTATTCAATGCATCTTCTTTTATATTTTAAATACAATTCTGTGTATTCTTATCTAGTTACTTATCCTATCTTACATCTTGTTTTATTATTTTAACTTTACTTCTAGTTAAATAAGGACTTCGTTTTATTTGATCACTTTTTTGTGCATTTATGTTAGAGTTACCTTTTGCAACAATTACATTTTTAAATTTCACAAATTTATCATTACATTTTCTTATTTGATTTATATGAGCATGTTTTTGACTACCATTTACTAAAACAAGGTATCTTAAATTACTAAATTTCTTTGTTATTCTCGCAGGTAACCATTTTACATAATTTGAAAATACATTTCTATATAAAACATTTTCATTTTCACAAAATCTCTTTATATTTATTTTGTCCTTATGTTCGATATATCTCTTATAATTACTATTAATTTCCTTTTGCTTGGCACAAATTTGGTTTCTATTATTTATTTCCTCATCCGTTTTCGATACCATTACATCTAATAATGTGCGTGGTTTAAATTTAAACAAAAGATTTGATGGAGTTTCTTTGGTTACTGTCGATGTATTTCTATATTTCATTAAAACATTGTATAATTTCAATTCCCATGGTGTATGTTTTGTGCTCAAATCTATTAAACTCTTTTTCAAGGACTGTTTAATAGTTTGGACAGCCCTTTCAGCGCTTCCATTAGATTGTGGATGATATGAAGGGGATTTTAAACTTACGATGCCATTATTTTGGCAAAATTTTATAAACGCCTCAGAATTAAATGGAGGACCATTGTCGCTAACTATGTACTTAGGTAAACCGAAATTTATAAAAAATTTTCTCAATTCTTCACATACATGACTTGCTTCAGTTCTCTTCATAGTAATTGCCTCAATCCACTTCGTATAAACACCAAATATAACAAATACTGTCTTATCAGCGATTTTACAAAAATCTACATGAATACGCTCCATCGGGTAGGTTGCCTCTTTCCACGATATTAGCACTGGTTTGTTTCCTTTCTGACATGCCTGACAAGCGCTGCAACTATTAACAAATGTCTCTATATCATAATCTATGCCTGGCCACCATACGTACGATCTGGCCAACGCTTTCATCCTAACAATCCCAATGTGCTCCTCGTGCAACTTACTTAATACATGCTCTCTTAATTGTATAGGAATCACTATGCGATTTCCATAAAATAAACATTTATCATCTGTGCTAAGCGAACTCCTTTTTAAATAATACGGTCTTAACCCTTCTGTAATATTTTTCGGCCACTGCTCTAAAATACTTTTATAAGCTTCCGCCACTACCCTATCATTCTGTATTCCGATAGCAATGTCATCTATCTTTAGAGGAATTGAACTGAAACACACGTTGTTAATGCTATCTGTCTCAATACCTGTTGGTTTGTTCAGAGGCAATCGTGAAAGTCCATCAGCATGCTTGATATCTGAGCCTTTTTTGTATTTAATGTCAAAGTCATACATTGATAAAAATATAGACCATCTTTGAATTCTACTTGCCGCTACTGCTGATAAATCTTTCTTGTTGCCGAAAATTGCACGTAAAGGTTGGTGATCAGAATGTATACAAAACTTCAATCCGTATATATACTTATGAAACTTTTTGACTGAAAATATTATTGCCAAAGCCTCTCTATGTAGCTGGGAATAATTCCTTTCTGCCTCCGACAACGTACTGGATGCAAACATAACCGGTTTTTCTATTCCATCAATTAAATGCGCTAAAACCCCTCCTACGCCATAAGGACTGGCATCACAAGAAATTATTATAGGCTTTGTCGGATCATAATGGGTTAATGTTTCGATATTTGATAGAAGGCTTTTTGTTTTCTTAAAACATATGCTATGCTCATTACTCCAGTGCCATTTACAATTTTTACTGTTTAATTTGTACAAACATGCCAGTTCACTTGAAAACTCTGGAATATTTATGATAAAAATTTATCATTCCTAAGTAAGATGCCAATTGTGCCTTATTCTGTGGCTCTGGTGTATCTAAAATTGCCTCAATTTTCTGTTTACTAGGCCTCGTCCCGTACTTATTAATGAAATAGCCTAAATAAATCAACTCATCCGCAATAAAAATGCACTTATCTTTATTTACTTTAACATTATATTCTTTAAGTTTGTCTAAAACACAAAACAAATTCTTTCTACATTCCTCAATATTCGAACCACCAATCAATATATCATCAAAATATACATGAAACTTGTCCAAGCCTTTTAAAATCTCACAAATAATGCCGTTAAAAATCTGAGGTGCGTTTTTCAAACCAAATATTAATCTCGTATATTGAAACAATCCAATATGTGTATTAATCGTCAACAATTGCCTAGAACTCTCGCCTACTTCTACCTGCAAGTACGCTCCCATTAGATCTATCTTACAAAACTTCTTCCAGCCTGACATATTAGCAAAAATGTCATCTATGCGAGGAATTGGAATGTGTTCGCTCTCAACATATTTATAGTACGTTTGCAATTAACGCATAATCTAATTGACCCGTTGCCTTTATTTACTATAACCAATGGACTTGCCCATTTACTTCTGGTCACAGGTATTAAAATTCCCTCATCACACAACCTCTTAATTTCTTCTTCAACTTTTGATTTTAACCCGTAAGGGACAACACTGGGTTTACAAAATATGGGAACTGAATTTTCTTTCAAAACTATTTCTGCTTTAAAGTCCTTAATAACCGCATTATTTGATTTTGTAAATACATCATCATATTTATTATCAACATCCATTAAACTATTCACACCACCACTGCTTTCAGTTGGTGTAGAAAAGAAACATCTCCATTTTGGAAATATAACATTTAACCAACTTCTGCCAAGCAAAGGTACAAAATCTTCATAAGTATTTAAAATAGTTAATTCCAGGTTAAACATTTTGTCATTCACTACCACATCTACATTTATTTTCCCAAAGGTATTTAGCGTTTTAACAGAAATCAACTTCATTTGCCTATCATATGTTATTAAATTACAATTTTTAAACTTTTCATCAAAAATATTTTTATTCACAACACTTTCGCAAGCCCCTGTATCAATTTCAAATTCCATTTCTACATTATTCACTTTTGTTCTTATTCTTTGGGCATCTGATTTACTATATGTTGTACAATTATTAAGAAATCCTAAATCAATAAAATTACCTTCCTCTCTTTTCGATTCTGCTCCTATTATACTATTTATTTTGTTTTTCTGTCCTTGACTTAAACGACAATTTTTCTTCATATGACCATACAAACCGCATGCATAGCAAATAATGTTCTTCTTTGTTTGGTGTTGATGATTTTGATTTTGATGAGATTTACCTCTCGGCTGCTGGTTATAACGTGACATATGAAGATAACTGTTCTGATTTTTGCTACCTGTTGTTATTGCATTTACATTAAGGTCACTATGTTTCATTATTTCTAACTGTTTTCCCGTAATTTCCATGTATGATGCAATGAGAGTCGCTTTTTCGAACGTTTTCAAATCTGGTTCATTTAACAAACGAGCCTGTATTTTTTTTAAATCTATTCCACAAACGAATTGTATCAAGAGTGCCGTATCTTCACAGTCACAGTCTTGTGCCATCTGCTTTAGCTTCACAATATATTCCTGAAGTGTTTCATCATGCCGTTGATTTCGTTTAAAAAATTTAAAGCACTCAGCAATTATATTTTTCTTTGGCCGTAAATGTGCTGTTAATTTTTCTATTAAATCTTCGTATAATATGCCATCATCCGTCTCTTTCTTTGGCACAATTATCGATGTTAAAACTTTGTACAATTCAGGACCACCTAAACTGACTAAAACTGATATTTTTGCATTGTTTGACAAAATTTTAACAGCGTCATTAAGTGATTTAAACGTCTGGCATATAAAGCGAAATCTTCCCCTATAGTATAAGGCTCAATAGATCTAACAAACATTGTTGTTTCTGCGATAATTTAAGGTCACCCGCTGTAGTTTCTTTTGCCATAATATATGTATGTAATTTACTTGTTCTACTTTAGTTTTATTTAGCTTTTTCCTCGTCGCCAATGTAATATTTTATGTGGTCGAGCGGAGAGCAGACAATTAAAACACGTTGGTGGTTGAGCTTAGACTAACTTTATTTAATAAAAGATAATGACAATTACTTAAAACTAATGTAATGTAAAGTTGCCCGATTCTCTACATATCATGACCGTGGGAATTTGTGCGTGGAATATTTTGTGGGAATACATTGAGGGTGTTTATAGGTTTGAGGCTTTTATATGCATATGATTTTTCCTAATGTCGACGGGAAAACATGAAACTTAATTTTTCCTACTGCCGACGGGAAAATTATGAAAATGACATTTTCTAACGCCGACGGGAAAGTTCTGAGTGTTGCCAGACTCAGGATATTTTGTGAATGTCCGTGATTTGGAGTGGGTGGGGGTGTTGTCGTAATACCATCAGAGAAATTAGATTTGGTGACTACTACGTGATTCTCATATGAAGCGTGGGAATTTGTGTATATATATTTATATGTATATGTGTGTATATATGTACATATGTATGTATATAGGTATGTATGTATATATGTATGTATGTATATAGGTATGTATGTATATATGTATGTATGTATGTATGATTTCCTCACGCTAATAAATTATTTATCATGCCAACATTTTTTGGTATAAAATGTTCTCGTATATGTGTGGGGGGTCGAGTTTGTTTGTCGCTGATAAGTTTATATTTTGTTTATTTGTTTAAGAAATATTTATTTCAAAACATTATGAACTTCTTGAATGTGTATGTATGTACATACATATGCATGTGTGACCGTGTGAATTATTGTGGGTCTGTAGAATACAGGCGTAATATTTGTATACATTTATATTTTGCAACGCAGACATTTCTTTGACTACGATTATTTTAAAGCAGAGGATTTTCAACTAAGTACAGTCATCAGCAGAGAAACAAAAAAGTAGAAATTTGCAATTAAGCACAAAAATTAACTTCTTCTCCTCCCCACTTCCTTCTATTCCCTTATATTCATAAGTTTTTAAGTATAAATATTTTAAAAAGTGAAAAAGTTCATTTAAAGCAAGATATTTCTTTTGTGAGTAAAGTCGCATTTCTTAATGCGAAAACACAAAAATTATGATAATTACAATAAAAATATTCTGAATACTTAATTTCCATTTGTTTAAAGTTGGTGTAAAATTTTTTCCAACCTTTTTTCTACACCTATTACATATATTTTAGAACATCTTGCATTGGCTTTTAAAAAATTAAAAACGATTTGAAATGAAACTGATCCAGCAGTCCAGCTTAGGTGATGATAGTTTTTTGTTAACCACTTTGCTTCTCTTTGCTATTTTATTATTGTTATATTCATAATTGTTGAAAACAATCGCTACTTCTTTTGCTATGAAATCATTTGAATTAGTTTTCAAACCTTGCACGTCTATAAAAATTATGTTATTTGCCATATTACTTAATTTACAAGACTTTTCGAACTTGTCCTTTGATAGGTATATATTATATTATACAATCATGAATAAGAATGCAGTAAGCTGATGTCTTTGCTGCAATATTAGTTGCTGTTGCAAATTAAATTTTTATATCAATCGGTCCATTATTGAGGGATTCATTCTGATGACTGACATCTACTACAATAATAGGAGCTTTTGTCTTAAACTCTGATGCAGTTAGAAGCGGTTGAGATTCTTTCATATAGTAGCTTTGTTGGAATCTTAGATACATATCATATATAATTGCATAACGTTAATTTTTAAATTTTATGTTTAGATCATCATACGGGTATGAGACTGAATTTAAATGTACTTTTAAATTAGTCAAATCACAATGAACAAACTTAGTTTCTTTATGAAAAGCGATCAACACAAAACGGGGGCGTTCTCTATTTGCAGTCAGTTTAACATTCCAAATATGGTTAGTTCCCGCGTTTAATTGTGGATTAATATGACAATCCCAACTGCGAAATGCCATGGGTATAGAAGCACCATTGTTACTAATTTTAATCATATTCAATTTGCTAAGGTCAGATAATTGAACATGAGGTATTCTCCATGAGATGAGTGAAATTGTAAGTTTAGCTTTTTCAGTAGAAACACTCGAGCGTACAAGATCTTCGTCGTTCTTGTTGCGCAAGAGTATCAATTCATGTTTTCCATTTAATATAACTTTGTTGTAGTCTTCAGCGAATCCTAGAAGCATTTTTAGAGGTACATAGAAATTGAAAAATCCACTTGCAAGAGTGACATCGTCAATTTTGTTCCATCCAGCATTTTGCATCACATTGCTTTCTGTTGGTGATAGAGAAACCAAGTTTTTTATGGTGCTCATGGCTCCTAAATATCTTGTGTGATCAATTTCAATTCCATTGAGCTCATATCGAATTTCATCAAATAGATATGCCACAAAGTTGTTTTTTAATATAAAGTTCACCGAAGATGAAGAAGATTTGCAGTTATTATCATCAGCAACAAATCCTTCTACATAAATATAGCTCTCACTGGGCACCACGTACAAATCTTGATTTTGTATTCAAATTCTGATTTCATCATTATTGTTGTAAGATTGTAAGTATGGTACATTTGTATGATAGTCCTATTTGATTATATTCTCATCCGACAAGGGTTTATCTAAGACATCTATTATTAAACTCATTTTGTCTTCAATTTAAAATTCAAGGACTTTAGAAAATTTTTATTTGATGTTGTTAGAGCTTTTTGTTGAGCTGGTCGCTTTAATGTTGTTGTTGTTCTTGCTGCTATATTTTTCAATGTATTTGTGTTGTATATTAGCATTATTTAGTTGACCTCAAATGTATTCGTATTTTAATTTCCTCTCCTCGAAAATTAATTAAATCACCGTGTTGATCAACTCAGCGCAGCGCTAGTGAACTTATCTCTCTGGTGTTCACAGGTAAATAGATGAAATTTCTTGGAACCTGGAGGCACATTAATCGGAAATTCATGAAATGTATGCGATTTGGAGTTATTCATATATGTGTTAATAGCGATACTAGTCCCAATTCGCAAGAGATTCACTTTAAAAATATTAACTGGAAGATCTGAGTAATAATATTTGTTTGGTGTTAGGATTTTGTGTACTGGAGCTTTCCAAATGGAAAATGTATAATTTCCATTACGGGTACATGCAACCTAAGTTCAAGACAAAACTCTCATTAAACTATATGGACACAGACTCTTTTATTTATACAATAAAAACGGACGACTTTTATGCTGACATAAAGAATGACATAGAACAACAATTTGATACATCGGACTACCCTGCAGACAATATTTATAATCTTCCACTAGTTAATAAAAAAGTTTTAGGTATGATGAAGGATGAAAATTGCGGTAAGATAACGACAGAGTTTGTTGGGCTGCGTTCAAAGATGTACTCATTTAGTGTACAAAACCAAAATGGCACTAAAAACTCGAAGGGGTAAAGCGAGCAATATTAGATAAGTATAGTTTAGCCTCTTACAAAAATTGTCTATTTAATAAGACTAATGTATATGATAATATATTAACATTTAAATCTAAGCTGCATCAAATATATACTAGTGAATTAAATAAGGTAGTCTTAAGTTATGGAGACGATAAGAGAAAAATTAGATCAAATAACATTAACACATATGCATGGTATCATTTTCGTATTAAGGAAACTAACCCTGAATACGAACTTGACATGTTGCTAGAAGATATTGCTAGAATGCAAGAAAACGTATAAATTCAATTAAAAATTAATGTATACAATTTTAGTTATTAAGAAAAATATTTTATTGTAAAAATAAGACAAAAAGTGATGTACATATACATAAGAATTTTTTAAGAAAAAATTTTAAATAAAATATTGAAAACAGAATGAAATATGGAAATGCTTTTTTATTTCATCTTAAATTTGCTAAATAGAAATTTTAACAACAACGATCTTATATGTATGTATTTTGTTTGAGTGTACCCTGTAACTCGTTTCTGTATATCTCGCATCGTAAAATTTTTCAAAATGAAGTGTAAAACACAAAATTCCATCGTGTCTCGATTTGTCAGAAAAAATTGTTTCGGTATTTGAATGCGAAAACAGACAACACTGAAGTAGTAGGGAACTGGGCATTCTGGGGCAATTAAACTTGTGAAATTGTGGGCTGAAATTGTTAAATTGTGGCTGAAATTGTTAAATTGTGGGCTGAAATTGTTAAATTGTGGCTGAAATTGTTAAATTTTGGCTGAAATTTTAAAATTCTTGGAAATTTGTGAAATTTGATACCTACGTGTGTGTGTCCGTCCGTCCGTCTATGTTTTTTGTTTACATTAGGAGTTTTTTGTTTATATTAACTTTTTTTATTTATATTAAGTATATGTATGTATGTATGTATGTATGTATGACCGTGGGAACTTGTGCGTGGAATATTTTGTGGGAATACATTAAGGGGGTTTATAGCTTTAAGATTTTTATATTTGTATGATTTTTCCTAATGCCGACGGGAAAACATCTTTATTTTTTCTAATGCCGACGGGAAAGTTATGATTGTTGTTAGACTGTGGAAATTTGTTGATGTCCGTGATTTGGGCAGGTGAGGTTTTTGTAACATGTAACCGTGGGAATTTGCGGGTGTATCTTTAAGGCAGCCTGTGTTTGGTGGGGGCGGGTGTTGTTTTAATATGTATCCGTGGGAATTTGTGTGCGGAATATTTTGTAGGAATACATTAAGGGGTTTATAGGTGGAGGGTGGGGTGTGTCTAGATTGTGAGACCTTAAGGCTTACCGTGATTTGGGTAGGTGAGGGTGTTTTGCAATATGTAACGATGAGAATTCGGTGACGTATATGCTTGTTGGAATTTAAATCAAACTGGGCTTCGTGGGGGCGGGATGTATTTGAGGTAGATCGACTGGTGGAGGGCGGGGAGTTGTTGTAATATGTATCCGTGGGAATCTGTGTACATGTATGTATGTATATATGTATGTCTGTAAGAGTTTAAGGCTTTCTGTGATTTATCAAAGGTGAGGTGAGAGTGTTCATGTAATACGTATCCGTGGGAATCTGTGTATATGTATGTTCGTAGGAGTTTAAGACTGATTGTGATTTGAGGTGGGGGAGGGTCTTGTTGTGATAGATAGAATGTGCCTATGTGTGTATGTGTATGAATGTATTTATATATAGCAGTTTAAGTCTGTCCTTGATTTGAGGTAGGCGGGGGGTGTTATTGTAATATGTATCTATAGGAATTTGGGAGTTTATATGTTTATAGAAATTTTTGTGTATGTATGTCTGTAGAAGTTTAAGGCTGATCGTGATTTGGATTGTTCAGATTGAGCGATTGTATGTGACCTTGAGAATTTGTCTATGTATATCTGTAGGAAATTTAAGGCTTATCGTGATTTATGAGGGGCGAAGTGTTCATGAAATATATAACAGCGCAATTTGTGTGTATATCTGTAGGAGTTTAAGGCCGATCATGATTAATGAGAGGTGAGGTGAAGGTGTTCATGTATATGTATACGTATCTGTGTGTATGTATGTCTATATGAGTTTAAGGCTAATCGTGATTTAGGTTGTGAGATTGATAGATTGTATGTTACCTTGAGATTTTGTCTATATATATCTGTAAGAACTTTAGGGGAGGGGCGTTGTTGAAATAGGTTTCATTTTTCGTAGATGAATTTTAGTATGTGTGTGTGTGTATGTGATTTTCTCACCCTAGTATTTATATGTACGTTGAAATAAATTATTTCTCATATGAACATTTTTTGCTAGAAAATATTATCATATATCTGAACTTCCCTAATCCTAGTATGTTTTTCATATTGGAGGATGAGATTGCTTTATATTTTATCAAGCTTAAATTTGTCCAGTGTTAAAGTCTGTCGGTCAGAAATTTGTTTATATTTGTATAAATATTAATTTCAGATTTTGCAAAATTCTTGCGTACGATCGTGGTGATTTTGTGTGTGTGTATGCGCGATACAGTTTGACTGGTCTGTGATAAGTTTGTTTATTTAAGTACATTTGTCTTCTTCGACTTTCGTCTTCAAGCGTCAATAGCTTGGAGAACGGTTTGTATGTTTTCATGATGTAGATATGTAAGTGTGATTGTTAAAATCCAATAAATACTTGAGCATGGGTAAGAAATTTGATAATATGTGTACATATGTACATATGGATCTACAAATTGATTTTATGTATGTATGTATGTACATACAAATAAGTCTGGGGCTCCCTGTTTAAATACATTTTTTTTGTCATGTGCTGTTGTTGCTGTTGTAAATATTCGCCTGGTCTTTTGTGTATAGATGTGAAATATCTCGATAGTTTTTTTATTTGAAATTAAAAAAACGTTCTTTTAATTTTTATATGTAATTTACTTAAAAGTTTGTGAGGAGTTTCTGTTTTAAGTAAAATTTAATTCCTCTCTAGTTGTAGTAAATATAGTATAAATATTTAATATATTTTATTTCCATTTGTTTAAAGTTGATGTAGCCTATATAGTCAACGTTAGAAATTTTTCGGTGTAAAATTTTTTCCAACTATCATATTTTTTCTTCACCTTTTTCATATATTTTAGAACATCTTGCATTGGCTTTAAAAAATGATAAACGCTTTGAAATGAAACTGATCCAGCAGTCCAGCTTTTTTTAACCACTTTGCTTCTCTTTCCTTTTTTATTGATAAACATTTAAAATCAAATGGTAGTTTTATAATGAAATTGTTATACTCATTATTGCTAAAAACATCCGCTACTTTTTTTGTAATGAAAATCATTCGAAACCTTACTTCATTTATAAGACTTTCAGGACTTTCTATTATTCGATCATTAGTAAAAATGCAGTAGCTGAGGTCATTGCTTACTGTTTCATATTAAATTTCTATATCAATTGAGCCGCTATTGAATAAAAGGAACTTTTATCTTAAACTTTAGTGCATTTGGAAGTGTTTGAGATTCTTTCATATAATAGCTTTGTTGGAATCTTAGATACGAGTACATATAATATAGAATTGTATAACGTTTATTTTTAATTTTTATGTTAAGATCATCATCATTTAGATATGAGACTAAATTTAAATGTACTTTTAAATTAGTTAAATCATAATGAGGAAACTTGTTTTCTTCTTGAATAGCGATCAACAGAAAACGAAATCGTTTTCTTACAATTTAGGTCTGGCCTCTCAACGGTTCCTCTAGTATACAAGATGACTTTCTATGTCAACATATCTGTCTACTCTTTGTCAGCGTTAAGGGACAATTAAATGTTAAAATTTTAATTCCTCAAATTGTGTTACTTCATACTGATAATATATTTTCATTAATAAGGTATATGTTTATCTTATGAAGGTTACTCGCCTATGGCTTTTATTTGATGTTCTAGATGATTTTTTTTCTCATTTTATTAAATTTCAGCGTATTGTGTATATATTTCTGATATTTTTAAGTGCGCTTTATTTACCTGTCAGATAAAGTGTACGTATCAGTTGATCACTCAGTCTCTCTTTTTAATATTTTTTTTTCTTCTTTTAATGTATCACTACTATTTTTTCAGATTTTACTACTTGAAAAAGAGAATATTTGTATGATTTTTAAACGTATTCATATATACATATAGGTAAATATATGTATGTATGTGTAGAGAAATTACTTTATCTACAAAGAAATACATGTTTAATAATCAACTATTCTAGAAAATCTATCTCAAATAATTCAGTTACCTCCACCATAAATTCACCGTCTGTGTTTTCATAGTGTCAGAAACATTAGAATAACTATGTTTGAGAGAATTTTTACATCGAGTTTTTCTACATGAGGTTTGCTGGTTGACCCCCTTGAAGTTATTGTTGACGTAGGCTGGGTTGTATCACATTCAGATGTAATCATTTCTCACTTAAAAAAGGTTCTCATCACCTTCTATCAGGTTTTTATATTTTTCTAACATGCATGTCTTAGCATGCTTTTGTCCTTAGTGACGGAAGCGTCCGAGATGTAGTGGTGTTTCAGTTAAAAATCTATACTATTAGAATTTACAATTTCGCTCTTCTTATTCTTTTACAAAGTAGATACATATTTATGTATTTCATTTAGCATAGAATCATAATATTTCTTTACTTACAAAATTATATGACGTGAGGAATTCTTTTAAATTTGCATGCTTCGGCATGCTTTCAATATTTTTTCTGTAAATTTATTTTATACTCATACAGATACAGATATAAAGTCAGATCTGCTGATATTGCATTCTACAATTTCTGTATGCTTCAGCATGATTCCAGTTGATCTCCATATTTATTCAGTAAGTTTGTTTGATACTAATTCATACACATATACATTCTTAAAGATTGGAAATCTAAGTCCAATTTATGTAGTTTGTCTATATTTTCTAAAGATTTGATATCTATAGAAATGAATAGAGTGAAGATCTATTATAATAGCCCATGAGCATATTTTAAAATTTCGCTTGCTAGAGCTTTCGAAATGGAAAATGTACAATTTTCACTATAAAAAGTGATAATATTATGTGTTACTGAATATTAATTTATTTTGAACGCTTAAGTTTTCACAATATTTCATACAGGCCAATAAGTTTAGAGAATTTCCAGTATATTAAGTTAATTATCTTTCTTAAGACCTATCATTCCTAATCATTCCTTCAAAAATACAAACCAAACTAGATTTTTCCTGTTTAATTATATATTTTACTTTCATTAAATTTCAACATTTTGTACATCTTCAAATTATTATATTTAGCAGCTTTTTCTCATTCGTTAAGTTAACTTTAATCGGAAACATTTAAATAGTGAGATAAACTTTTATATTGTATACGAGTACATTAAGTAATTCTTTATATATTTCAATACACTTATATGAACCATCATCACATAATTCCTTTGGATGATCTATTAAATCATTCTACTATTGATGCTTTCATATTAAGTAATGTTAAATATTCTACTTATGCATGAATTTTCCAGTATCTATTAAAAAATTCTTTACAATCATCCATTTATAAGTTTTTTGGTACTCGTAACATTTCAAAAATATTTTCCACAGTCTAGGTTTTTTCGAGTGCAACTTTTATTTTCAACGGTATTGACCATAGAAACTTTGAGAATGAATCATTTACAGTCTACAATAATCAATAATTTCTATTTTCTGTAGAATAGTTTCCCATTTCACCTAAATCAGCTCCATAAAAGATCAACTATTCCTTTCATTACATATCTGCAATGCACAAACAATTTTCGAGATTTATTATAGAGTTCGTTTACTAAATTTCTTTTTGAAGACATTAAGTTGTTTTACAGATTTTTTGGAGAGTGTTGTGATCTACTTGATGCACTTTCAGCTATTTATACTATCATGTAGTTAATTTTCCAATCTATAAATTTTATTGTTCAGCTGTTCAATTTGTTTTTTCAAAAGATGATTTAATTTTTAGTACGTGTTTTTTCAATTTTATAACTATCTTCTATCTCTAATTGTATTTCACGTTGTACTCCATCAATTTGCATTTTAATATATTCTTGAATTATATTAATTCCTTAAGCTGTATTATTAATTTGTCCTATAGTTTATCGTTTTGAGTTTCCAGAAACAATTTACTGATAACATCATTCTCCGTCAGTGAATCATGATGATTCTCCACCCATGAATTAGTAGAAATTATATATTTTATATAGTTTTCAAAATAAAATTTCTCATAGTATTTCCATATTTTATTATCAATCATTAAAGAAAATAAAGCTACTATTAGAGCCTATATTTGACCATCAACTTGTATTTTATCTTCATTTAGTTTTAGGTTACTATCACCAAACTTCCATTCATTATTCAAATCTTAATGTGGGCCATAGTTTGTATCTAATTCAATTCTTCCTTCCAAGACTGATAAATGAGTATAAGTGTCTTCAGAATTGGAAGTCTATGAGTAAAAATCATCTTCATCATCCTCATCATCATTCTCAGTATTAGCATCATCAAATAAGATGATATCATCAAATATTGTTCCTTCTGAAAGTTTCTTCGGTGTACTTGTCTCTATATTGACTGATGGCTTTAAACTTATATTATTTTCAGCTTCTATCTTGATTTTACTTTCTTCTTTCTTGTGAATTCTTTCAATATTTCTAGAACTATTTATGAATTCTTTGAGAGGTTCTGGTATAGGTTTAAATGTATCTTTTCTAGCTCACAAGTATCTATTTCACCAGTTTTTATACTACTTGTCAACACCAACTGTTTTAAAATTTTCTCATCCATGTTTAGCAAATAAGAGGTATCAGCTATTAGATTAGGTATCAGCTATTAGATCAGGTATCAGATCAGGTTATCAGGTAGCTGGTCTGGTTTTCAGATCAGCTTATCAGGACCTGGTCTGGTTTTCAGATCAGCTTATCAGGACCTGGTCTGGTTTTCAGATCAGCTTTTCAGGACCTGGTCTGGTTTTCAGATCAGCTTATCAGGACCTGGTCTGGTTTTCAGATCAGCTTATCAGGACCTGGTCTGGTTTTCAGATCAGCTTATCAGAACCTGGTCTGGTTTTCAGATCAGCTTATCAGAACCTGGTCTGGTTTTCAGATCAGCTTATCAGGACCTGGTCTGATTTTCATATCAACTTATCTGATTCAGATTGGGTTATCAGTTTACAAGTAGCTGCCTATTTATAACATTTACATGAATGCAGTTTAAGGTCAGATGAAAAACGAAAAGGTAAACTTTTATGCAGTCAAATTCTCTTTTTTTCTATAACGATCATCGTTTAATTCAATATCGTTGCTTATAATCAAAATTCATATGTATCCTTCCAACATGCATTTTATTTGTCTCATCTTACTTAAACATTATAATTACATTATGATTATCTGGTATAAAATGTTTGGTGATTCTGGTATAAGTTTGGCATCAGCAGAATGCATCAACATTCTTATCTCACTCCATACAAAAATATGTTTCTCACATCTAACATCGTTAAATATCATATCGGAATTACTTTTAGCTTTGTTAGGAGAAATAACAGATTCAGTATCTGTAAATGTGTAATATCCCATTCCTTTAATTAATGAAATTATGTAATTACTTTAAGTATCCATATTTAGGTTGATAGAGATATTTTGAGTATTAATATGTAGATGTTTTAAAATTTTAGTTCATTAAGACTTTTTAGCAAGCCAATCATAACATATTTTTTATTTTATTTTTTTACAATTTGACAGACCAACTATTTTTTCGCATATAAAATTTGGTAGAAGGGAACTATGACTTGTTTTTGAACTAACGTTTGATGAATCATCAAAAATTTCGTACCATCCTATTTTTAGGTTGTTTTGACTATGAGTATGCACCAATATTTATGAAATGTGTTTCATAAATATTGTCTCTTATTTAGAAAAAATAAAATAATACAGCTATACGACACCAGAAAATATTTGCTGGTATCGTATAGCTGTATTATTTTATTTTTCCTATATAAGAGATAATGGTCCCTACTCATAGTCAAAACAAAATATATTTTAAGAGTTTAAAACCAGTATTATCATAAAAATACTGATTTTAAACTCTTACAGTCTTATTTATAAAAATTATTAAGACTTTATAAAGGTTTTTTTTTAGACAAATTTTTATAAAAAAATTTTCTAAAAAAGCCTTTATAAAGTCTTAATAATTTTTATAAATAAGGCTGTTAAAATATACTTTGTTTCACTAACCACATTTGTGTAACTAATTGCATTTCATAAATATTGACGTATACTCATAATCAAAACAAATGATAGTTTTATGTTGTTTTGAATGTGAGTATACATCATTATATCTTATTAAAAAAATAAAATAATACATCTACACGATTTCAGAAAATATTTTCTGATATCGTATAGCTGTATTATTTTATTTTTTTAAGAAGAGATAATATTTATAAAATGCATTTAGTTACACAAATGTGGTTAGTGAAACAACCTAAAAATAGGATGGTACGAAATTTTTGATGATTCATCAAACGTTAGTTCAAAAACAAGTCATAGTTCCCTTCTACCAAATTTTATATGCGCAAAAATAGTTGGTCTGTCAAATTGTAAAAAAATAAAATAAAAAATATGTTATGATTGGCTTGCTAAAAAGTCTTACTGAACTAAAATTTTAAAACATCTACATATTAATACTCAAAATATCTCTATCAACCTAAATATGGATACTTAAAGTAATTACATAATTTCATTAATTAAAGGAATGGGATATTACACATTTACAGATACTGAATCTGTTATTTCTCCTAACAAAGCTAAAAGTAATTCCGATATGATATTTAACGATGTTAGATGTGAGAAACATATTTTTGTATGGAGTGAGATAAGAATGTTGATGCATTCTGCTGATGCCAAACTTATACCAGAATCACCAAACATTTTATACCAGATAATCATAATGTAATTATAATGTTTAAGTAAGATGAGACAAATAAAATGCATGTTGGAAGGATAAATATGAATTTTGATTATAAGCAACGATATTGAATTAAACGATGATCGTTATAGAAAAAAAGAGAATTTGACTGCATAAAAGTTTACCTTTTCGTTTTTCATCTGACCTTAAACTGCATTCATCTAAATGTTATAAATAGGCAGCTACTTGTAAACTGATAACCCAATCTGAATCAGATAAGTTGATCTGAAAATCAGACCAGGTCCTGATAAGCTGATCTGAAAACCAGACCAGGTTCTGATAAGCTGATCTGAAAACCAGACCAGGTTCTGATAAGCTGATCTGAAAACCAGACCAGGTCCTGATAAGCTGATCTGAAAACCAGACCAGGTCCTGATAAGCTGATCTGAAAACCAGACCAGGTCCTGAAAAGCTGATCTGAAAACCAGACCAGGTCCTGATAAGCTGATCTGAAAACCAGACCAGGTCCTGATAAGCTGATCTGAAAACCAGACCAGCTACCTGATAACCTGATCTGATACCTGATCTAATAGCTGATACCTAATCTAATAGCTGATACCTCTTATTTGCTAAACATGGATGAGAAAATTTTAAAACAGTTGGTGTTGACAAGTAGTATAAAAACTGGTGAAATAGATACTTGTGAGCTAGAAAAGATACATTTAAACCTATACCAGAACCTCTCAAAGAATTCATAAATAGTTCTAGAAATATTGAAAGAATTCACAAGAAAGAAGAAAGTAAAATCAAGATAGAAGCTGAAAATAATATAAGTTTAAAGCCATCAGTCAATATAGAGACAAGTACACCGAAGAAACTTTCAGAAGGAACAATATTTGATGATATCATCTTATTTGATGATGCTAATACTGAGAATGATGATGAGGATGATGAAGATGATTTTTACTCATAGACTTCCAATTCTGAAGACACTTATACTCATTTATCAGTCTTGGAAGGAAGAATTGAATTAGATACAAACTATGGCCCACATTAAGATTTGAATAATGAATGGAAGTTTGGTGATAGTAACCTAAAACTAAATGAAGATAAAATACAAGTTGATGGTCAAATATAGGCTCTAATAGTAGCTTTATTTTCTTTAATGATTGATAATAAAATATGGAAATACTATGAGAAATTTTATTTTGAAAACTATATAAAATATATAATTTCTACTAATTCATGGGTGGAGAATCATCATGATTCACTGACGGAGAATGATGTTATCAGTAAATTGTTTCTGGAAACTCAAAACGATAAACTATAGAACAAATTAATAATACAGCTTAAGGAATTAATATAATTCAAGAATATATTAAAATGCAAATTGATGGAGTACAAGGTGAAATACAATTAGAGATAGAAGATAGTTATAAAATTGAAAAAACACGTACTAAAAATTAAATCATCTTTTGAAAAAACAAATTGAACAGCTGAACAATAAAATTTATAGATTGGAAAATTAACTACATGATAGTATAAATAGCTGAAAGTGCATCAAGTAGATCACAACACTCTCCAAAAAATCTGTAAAACAACTTAATGTCTTCAAAAAGAAATTTAGTAAACGAACTCTATAATAAATCTCGAAAATTGTTTGTGCATTGCAGATATGTAATGAAAGGAATAGTTGATCTTTTATGGAGCTGATTTAGGTGAAATGGGAAACTATTCTACAGAAAATAGAAATTATTGATTATTGTAGACTGTAAATGATTCATTCTCAAAGTTTCTATGGTCAATACCGTTGAAAATAAAAGTTGCACTCGAAAAAACCTAGACTGTGGAAAATATTTTTGAAATGTTACGAGTACCAAAAAACTTATAAATGGATGATTGTAAAGAATTTTTTAATAGATACTGGAAAATTCATGCATAAGTAGAATATTTAACATTACTTAATATGAAAGCATCAATAGTAGAATGATTTAATAGATCATCCAAAGGAATTATGTGATGATGGTTCATATAAGTGTATTGAAATATATAAAGAATTACTTAATGTACTCGTATACAATATAAAAGTTCATCTCACTATTTAAATGTTTCCGATTAAAGTTAACTTAACGAATGAGAAAAAGCTGCTAAATATAATAATTTGAAGATGAACAAAATGTTGAAATTTAATGAAAGTAAAATATATAATTAAACAGGAAAAATCTAGTTTGGTTTGTATTTTTGAAGGAATGATTAGGAATGATAGGTCTTAAGAAAGATAATTAACTTAATATACTGGAAATTCTCTAAACTTATTGGCCTGTATGAAATATTGTGAAAACTTAAGCGTTCAAAATAAATTAATATTCAGTAACACATAATATTATCACTTTTTATAGTGAAAATTGTACATTTTCCATTTCGAAAGCTCTAGCAAGCGAAATTTTAAAATATGCTCATGGGCTATTATAATAGATCTTCACTCTATTCATTTCTATAGATATCAAATCTTTAGAAAATATAGACAAACTACATAAATTGGACTTAGATTTCCAATCTTTAAGAATGTATATGTGTATGAATTAGTATCAAACAAACTTACTGAATAAATATGGAGATCAACTGGAATCATGCTGAAGCATACAGAAATTGTAGAATGCAATATCAGCAGATCTTACTTTATATCTGTATCTGTATGAGTATAAAATAAATTTACAGAAAAAATATTGAAAGCATGCCGAAGCATGCAAATTTAAAAGAATTCCTCACGTCATATAATTTTGTAAGTAAAGAAATATTATGATTCTATGCTAAATGAAATACATAAATATGTATCTACTTTGTAAAAGAATAAGAAGAGCGAAATTGTAAATTCTAATAGTATAGATTTTTAACTGAAACACCACTACATCTCGGACGCTTCCGTCACTAAGGACAAAAGCATGCTAAGACATGCATGTTAGAAAAATATAAAAACCTGATAGAAGGTGATGAGAACCTTTTTTAAGTGAGAAATGATTACATCTGAATGTGATACAACCCAGCCTACGTCAACAATAACTTCAAGGGGGTCAACCAGCAAACCTCATGTAGAAAAACTCGATGTAAAAATTCTCTCAAACATAGTTATTCTAATGTTTCTGACACTATGAAAACACAGACGGTGAATTTATGGTGGAGGTAACTGAATTATTTGAGATAGATTTTCTAGAATAGTTGATTATTAAACATGTATTTCTTTGTAGATAAAGTAATTTCTCTACACATACATACATATATTTACCTATATGTATATATGAATACGTTTAAAAATCATACAAATATTCTCTTTTTCAAGTAGTAAAATCTGAAAAAATAGTAGTGATACATTAAAAGAAGAAAAAAAAATATTAAAAAGAGAGACTGAGTGATCAACTGATACGTACACTTTATCTGACAGGTAAATAAAGCGCACTTAAAAATATCAGAAATATATACACAATACGCTGAAATTTAATAAAATGAGAAAAAAAATCATCTAGAACATCAAATAAAAGCCATAGGCGAGTAACCTTCATAAGATAAACATATACCTTATTAATGAAAATATATTATCAGTATGAAGTAACACAATTTGAGGAATTAAAATTTTAACATTTAATTGTCCCTTAACGCTGACAAAGAGTAGACAGATATGTTGACATAGAAAGTCATCTTGTATACTAGAGGAACCGTTGAGAGGCCAGACCTAAATTGTAAGAAAACGATTTCGTTTTCTGTTGATCGCTATTCAAGAAGAAAACAAGTTTCCTCATTATGATTTAACTAATTTAAAAGTACATTTAAATTTAATCTCATATCTAAATGATGATGATCTTAACATAAAAATTAAAAATAAACGTTATACAATTCTATATTATATGTACGCGTATCTAAGATTCCAACAAAGCTATTATATGAAAGAATCTCAAACACTTCCAAATGCACTAAAGTTTAAGATAAAAGTTCCTTTTATTCAATAGCGGCTCAATTGATATAGAAATTTAATATGAAACAGTAAGCAATGACCTCAGCTACTGCATTTTTACTAATGATCGAATAATAGAAAGTCCTGAAAGTCTTATAAATGAAGTAAGGTTTCGAATGATTTTCATTACAAAAAAAGTAGCGGATGTTTTTAGCAATAATGAGTATAACAATTTCATTATAAAACTACCATTTGATTTTAAATGTTTATCAATAAAAAAGGAAAGAGAAGCAAAGTGGTTAAAAAAAGCTGGACTGCTGGATCAGTTTCATTTCAAAGCGTTTATCATTTTTTAAAGCCAATGCAAGATGTTCTACAATATATGAAAAAGGTGAAGAAAAAATATGATAGTTGGAAAAAATTTTACACCGAAAAATTTCTAACGTTGACTATATAGGCTACATCAACTTTAAACAAATGGAAATAAAATATATTAAATATTTATACTATATTTACTACAACTAGAGAGGAATTAAATTTTACTTAAAACAGAAACTCCTCACAAACTTTTAAGTAAATTACATATAAAAATTAAAAGAACGTTTTTTTAATTTCAAATAAAAAAACTATCGAGATATTTCACATCTATACACAAAAGACCAGGCGAATATTTACAACAGCAACAACAGCACATGACAAAAAAAATGTATTTAAACAGGGAGCCCCAGACTTATTTGTATGTACATACATACATACATAAAATCAATTTGTAGATCCATATGTACATATGTACACATATTATCAAATTTCTTACCCATGCTCAAGTATTTATTGGATTTTAACAATCACACTTACATATCTACATCATGAAAACATACAAACCGTTCTCCAAGCTATTGACGCTTGAAGACGAAAGTCGAAGAAGACAAATGTACTTAAATAAACAAACTTATCACAGACCAGTCAAACTGTATCGCGCATACACACATACACACACACAAAATCACCACGATCGTACGCAAGAATTTTGCAAAATCTGAAATTAACATTTATACAAATATAAACAAATTTCTGACCGACAGACTTTAACACTGGACAAATTTAAGCTTGATAAAATATAAAGCAATCTCATCCTCCAATATGAAAAACATACTAGGATTAGGGAAGTTCAGATATATGATAATATTTTCTAGCAAAAAATGTTCATATGAGAAATAATTTATTTCAACGTACATATAAATACTAGGGTGAGAAAATCACATACACACACACACATACTAAAATTCATCTACGAAAAATGAAACCTATTTCAACAACGCCCCTCCCCTAAAGTTCTTACAGATATATATAGACAAAATCTCAAGGTAACATACAATCTATCAATCTCACAACCTAAATCACGATTAGCCTTAAACTCATATAGACATACATACACACAGATACGTATACATATACATGAACACCTTCACCTCACCTCTCATTAATCATGATCGGCCTTAAACTCCTACAGATATACACACAAATTGCGCTGTTATATATTTCATGAACACTTCGCCCCTCATAAATCACGATAAGCCTTAAATTTCCTACAGATATACATACACAAATTCTCAAGGTCACATACAATCGCTCAATCTGAACAATCCAAATCACGATCAGCCTTAAACTTCTACAGACATACATACACAAAAATTTCTATAAACATATAAACTCCCAAATTCCTATAGATACATATTACAATAACACGCCCCGCCTACCTCAAATCAAGGACAGACTTAAACTGCTATATATAAATACATTCATACACATACACACATAGGCACATTCTATCTATCACAACAAGACCCTCCCCCACCTCAAATCACAATCAGTCTTAAACTCCTACGAACATACATATACACAGATTCCCACGGATACGTATTACATGAACACTCTCACCTCACCTTTGATAAATCACAGAAAGCCTTAAACTCTTACAGACATACATATATACATACATACATGTACACAGATTCCCACGGATACATATTACAACAACTCCCCGCCCTCCACCAGTCGATCTACCTCAAATACATCCCGCCCCCACGAAGCCCAGTTTGATTTAAATTCCAACAAGCATATACGTCACCGAATTCTCATGGTTACATATTACAAAACACCCTCACCTACCCAAATCACGGTAAGCCTTAAGGTCTCACAATCTAGACACACCCCACCCTCCACCTATAAACCCCTTAATGTATTCCTACAAAATATTCCGCACACAAATTCCCACGGATACATATTAAAACAACACCCGCCCCCACCAAACACAGGCTGCCTTAAAGATACACCCGCAAATTCCCACGGTTACATGTTACAAAAACCTCACCTGCCCAAATCACGGACATCAACAAATTTCCACAGTCTAACAACAATCATAACTTTCCCGTCGGCATTAGAAAAAATAAAGATGTTTTCCCGTCGGCATTAGGAAAAATCATACAAATATAAAAATCTTAAAGCTATAAACGCCCTTAATGTATTCCCACAAAATATTCCACGCACAAGTTCCCACGGTCATACATACATACATACATACATACATATACTTAATATAAATAAAAAAAGTTAATATAAACAAAAAACTCCTAATGTAAACAAAAAACATAGACGGACGGACGGACACACACACGTAGGTATCAAATTTCACAAATTTCCAAGAATTTTAAAATTTCAGCCAAAATTTAACAATTTCAGCCACAATTTAACAATTTCAGCCCACAATTTAACAATTTCAGCCACAATTTAACAATTTCAGCCCACAATTTCACAAGTTTAATTGCCCCAGAATGCCCAGTTCCCTACTACTCACTGATACTGTTTTTACTGGAATATTTCCAGAAATCAAGTGTCAAATGAAAACAAAATGTCACAAAAATATTATTTCAATAACAGAAAAAGAAATAATTTACAAGAAAGATAATAGAAAATAATGAACAAGAATATAAAATGAATGTAAAATAGAAGTAGGGGAATAGGCATTCTCCGCCAATTAAAATTGTGAAATTTGGGTAATTAAAGTTTGAAATTTGAGAAATTGTGTTTTTTGTTTACATTAGCAGTTTTCTGTTTGTTTACATTAGTTGTGTGAACGGGTGATTTTTTTGTGGTGACATTAATTGCATGTGAACGGGTGATTTTTTTGTGGTAATGGATTAAAAATCATGAAATTGATTTTTCCAAATGCCGACGGCAAAACATCATTATATTTTTTCCTACTACGGAAAAACGTGAAAATTAATTTTTCCTAATGCCGACGGGAAAATCATGAAAATGATTTTTCCTAATGCCGACGGGAAAGTTGTGAGTGTTGCCAGACTAAGAAAATGTATGAATGTCCGTGATTTGGTGTGGGTGGGGGTTTTATCGTAATACCATCAGGGGAAATTATATTTGATAACTACTACACGATTCACAAATGTATATGTATATATGTAGGTATGTATAATTTTCTCACGATAATAACTTATTTATCATGTCAACATTTTATGATATAAAATGTTCTCATATATGTGAACACCCTAATGCTTGTGTGTGGGTGGTCGAGTTTGTCTGTCCCAGATAAGTTTATCTTTTGTTTATTTGTTTAAGAAATATTTATTTCATAACATTATGAAATTCTTGAATGTGTATGTATGTATAGTATGTATGTACATACATATGCATGTGTGACCGTGGGAATTTGTACATGGAATATTTTGTGGCTCTGTAGAATACAGACGTAATATATGAATACATTTATATTTTGCATTTATATCAATCGGTCCAGTATTGAGTGATTCATTCTGATGACTGACATCTACTACAATAATAGGAGCTTTTGTCTTAAGCTCTGATGCCCATCTTGAAAGATGCGGATGTATTTCTAAAACTATCTTAGTCTTACCTCGTATCTTGCCTTTTATCGCAGACAAGATCATTCTCTGTGATGTGGGATTATATCCATCCATTGCATCTACCACGTTGTCGATGCCCTCCAGGAACGGGTAAAGTTCCTCTTTCCGGCAAAATCGTGAACTACACCCAGGAATCTCAAAGGATCAATATCTCTTCACATTGCTTGCTGAAGGTGTGCTTGCTGCTATAGTTGTACCTGTTGTTATTGAAGTTGCTCCTGTAATTCCTGTTGTAACTGTTGCCACTGTTGTTGCAATTGCTGCTGTAGCTCCTGTTGTAGCTGTTGATCCATCTTGGGAATTCTTCTCTTGTTGTCAAACAATCTACCTCTTCTTCGTCTAGTTTCCACTTTTGGGCTGCTCAAGCAAAATTCGTTGCCTGATGACACAAAATATATAATACGATATTAAATAGCCGTCAAGTAAATTTAGGCTTCTCAATGTCGTTTTTTACAGACAACTTTTTATATTTATTTTTATTTTGTGGTTTTTATTATTCCTTGTTTTTAGTTTTTATTATTATTGTTTTCTTTTTTACGGGAAATTTAATTTTTTTATTTTTATCCTTTTACGTAGGATGTTTTTATTTTTTTTTCTTTTTCGTAGGATTTATTATTTTCTTTTACGTAGGATGTTTTTATTTTTTTATCCTTTTTCATAGGATTTATTTTTATCCTCTTACGTAGGATGTTTTTACTTTTTTATCCTTTTTCGTAGGATATCTTCACCGACTGCGCCAATTTTAAAGACGTGAACGTCTTCGTTTATTAAAGTAAAAGATAATGCTTAAATTCTAAACTAACATTATGGTTTTATATTATAATTGAAGCAATCGTTGGTTGCAGCTATGCGATCGACGATTACTCACGATCACAAATAATTTCTCTTAAAACTATGAATCAACGAATGTTGAAAATAACGTTCTTTCTCTTAAATGAAAGATTCATATTACATGAGTTAAATTAGTAAGTATGATAAAATTCATATTATAACTGTTTATTATAAGATTCATATTGCATGAACCGAATTGGTAAATATGTTTAAATATGATAAGATTCATATTACAACGGGACACTTAGTCACCATAACACTGTTGGGTAAAACTTATGTATGTACTGTAATATTTTATGTGGTCGAGCGGAGAGCAGACAATTAAAACACGTTGGTGGTTGAGCTTAGACTAACTTTATTTAATAAAAGAGAATGACAATTACTTAAAACTAATGTAACGTAAAGTTGCCAGATTCTATACATATCAATCCCTCCACCTTTTCAGCTTAACTTACAAAATAAATTTATTAATTAAATTCTATCATTTCAATAACTATACGACTTCATTTCTTAATAATATAGATGTATACATCGTTCATTATTTTAGTTTTATTCATACAATTCAGTTAACAGTATTCAATGCATCTTCTTTTATATTTTAAATACAATTCTGTGCATTCTTATCTAGTTACTTATCCTATCTTACATCTTGTTTTATTATTTTAACTTTACTTCTAGTTAAATAAGGACTTCGTTTTATTTGATCACTTTTTTGTGCATTTATGTTAGAGTTACCTTTTGCAACAATTACATTTTTAAATTTCACAAATTTATCATTACATTTTCTTATTTGATTTATATGAGCATGTTTTTGACTACCATTTACTAAAACAAGGTATCTTAAATTACTAAATTTCTTTATTATTCTCGCAGGTAACCATTTTACATAATTTGAAAATACATTTCTATATAAAACATTTTCATTTTCACAAAATCTCTTTATATTTATTTTGTCCTTATGTTCGATATATCTCTTATAATTACTATTAATTTCCTTTTGCTTGGCACAAATTTGGTTTCTATTATTTATTTCCTCATCCGTTTTCGATACCATTACATCTAATAATGTGCGTGGTTTAAATTTAAACAAAAGATTTGATGGAGTTTCTTTGGTTACTGTCGATGTATTTCTATATTTCATTAAAACATTGTATAATTTCAATTCCCATGGTGTATGTTTTGTGCTCAAATCTATTAAACTCTTTTTCAAGGACTGTTTAATAGTTTGGACAGCCCTTTCAGCGCTTCCATTAGATTGTGGATGATATGAAGGGGATTTTAAACTTACGATGCCATTATTTTGGCAAAATTTTATAAACGCCTCAGAATTAAATGGAGGACCATTGTCGCTAACTATGTACTTAGGTAAACCCAAATTTATAAAAAATTTTCTCAATTCTTCACATACATGACTTGCTTCAGTTCTCTTCATAGTAATTGCCTCAATCCACTTCGTATAAACACCAAATATAACAAATACTGTCTTATCTTATGAATACGCTCCATCGGGTAGGTTGCCTCTTTCCACGATATTAACACTGGTTTGTTTCCTTTCTGACATGCCTGACAAGCGCTGCAACTATTAACAAATGTCTCTATATCGTAATCTATGCCTGGCCACCATACGTACGATCTGGCCAACGCTTTCATCCTAACAATCCCAATGTGCTCCTCGTGCAACTTACTTAATACATGCTCTCTTAATTGTATAGGAATCACTATGCGATTTCCATAAAATAAACATTTATCATCTGTGCTAAGCGAACTCCTTTTTAAATAATACGGTCTTAACCCTTCTGTAATATTTTTCGGCCACTGCTCTAAAATACTTTTATAAGCTTCCGCCACTACCCTATCATTCTGTATTCCGATAGCAATGTCATCTATCTTTAGAGGAATTGAACTGAAACACACGTTGTTAATGCTATCTGTCTCAATACCTGTTGGTTTGTTCAGAGGCAATCGTGAAAGTCCATCAGCATGCTTGATATCTGAGCCTTTTTTGTATTTAATGTCAAAGTCATACATTGATAAAAATATAGACCATCTTTGAATTCTACTTGCCGCTACTGCTGATAAATCTTTCTTGTTGCCGAAAATTGCACGTAAAGGTTGGTGATCAGAATGTATACAAAACTTCAATCCGTATATATACTTATGAAACTTTTTGACTGAAAATATTATTGCCAAAGCCTCTCTATGTAGCTGGGAATAATTCCTTTCTGCCTCCGACAACGTACTGGATGCAAACATAACCGGTTTTTCTATTCCATCAATTAAATGCGCTAAAACCCCTCCTACGCCATAAGGACTGGCATCACAAGAAATTATTATAGGCTTTGTCGGATCATAATGGGTTAATGTTTCGATATTTGATAGAAGGCTTTTTGTTTTCTTAAAACATATGCTATGCTCATTACTCCAGTGCCATTTACAATTTTTACTGTTTAATTTGTACAAACATGCCAGTTCACTTGAAAACTCTGGAATATTTATGATAAAAATTTATCATTCCTAAGTAAGATGCCAATTGTGCCTTATTCTGTGGCTCTGGTGTATCTAAAATTGCCTCAATTTTCTGTTTACTAGGCCTCGTCCCGTACTTATTAATTAAATAGCCTAAATAAATCAACTCATCCGCAATAAAAATGCACTTATCTTTATTTACTTTAACATTATATTCTTTAAGTTTGTCTAAAACACAAAACAAATTCTTTCTACATTCCTCAATATTCGAACCACCAATCAATATATCATCAAAATATACATGAAACTTGTCCAAGCCTTTTAAAATCTCACAAATAATGCCGTTAAAAATCTGAGGTGCGTTTTTCAAACCAAATATTAATCTCGTATATTGAAACAATCCAATATGTGTATTAATCGTCAACAATTGCCTAGAACTCTCGCCTACTTCTACCTGCAAGTACGCTCCCATTAGATCTATCTTACAAAACTTCTTCCAGCCTGACATATTAGCAAAAATGTCATCTATGCGAGGAATTGGAATGTGTTCGCTCTCAACATATTTATAGTACGTTTGCAATTAACGCATAATCTAATTGACCCGTTGCCTTTATTTACTATAACCAATGGACTTGCCCATTTACTTCTGGTCACAGGTATTAAAATTCCCTCATCACACAACCTCTTAATTTCTTCTTCAACTTTTGATTTTAACCCGTAAGGGACAACACTGGGTTTACAAAATATGGGAACTGAATTTTCTTTCAAAACTATTTCTGCTTTAAAGTCCTTAATAACCGCATTATTTGATTTTGTAAATACATCATCATATTTATTATCAACATCCATCAAACTATTCACACCACCACTGCTTTCAGTTGGTATAGAAAAGAAACATCTCCATTTTGGAAATATAACATTTAACCAACTTCTGCCAAGCAAAGGTACAAAATCTTCATAAGTATTTAAAATAGTTAATTCCAGGTTAAACATTTTGTCATTCACTACCACATCTACATTTATTTTCACAAAGGCATTTAGCGTTTTACCAGAAATCAACTTCATTTGCCTATCATATGTTATTAAATTACAATTTTTAAACTTTTCATCAAAAATATTTTTATTCACAACACTTTCGCAAGCCCCTGTATCAATTTCAAATTCCATTTCTACATTATTCACTTTTGTTCTTATTCTTTGGGCATCTGATTTACTATATGTTGTACAATTATTAAGAAATCCTAAATCAATAAAATTACCTTGCTCTCTTTTCGATTCTGCTCCTATTATACTCCTATTAACGAAACATGACCGAATAGTATTAAAATCATTGCTATCAAGATTTTTCGCTAACGTATCTAAACTTCAAGCCGTAAATCTAAACGAGTCTATAAATCTTATTTAGAATGCATATTTTTCATCTAATCTGATGAAAATTGAAAGAGAAATATAACTCTCTGTGTTCTGGGGAATCACTTTTATTGTAGATTATTTTATAGAAGAAAGTTCTTTGAAAAATAGGTGTATATCATAAGCGGAAAGATTATGCAAGATAACTGGTATAAACTGAGGTGTTTTATAATTGAAATTACATTCGCTATGAGTTGCCCCACGATAATTGCCTGTAGGATGACAATGATCTCTAACTTTATCGTTATTTAATATTTTCTTACATATATGACAATTTTTTGCATTATTATATTGAGCTATTTCTATTGGGGTTATGAACATTTTCTTAACTTTAAGTAAACAATTTAAATAAATATCTGTACAATCTTCAAAATTTTTTTTGATAAATATATTCGCCGAATCTCCACCAAAATAATGTCTATATAAATTATTTTCTCTCTTGAAACTACTATAACCATTAAAATGATGCTTGTTTAAAATACAAATTCATTCTCACGATCGCGAGTGCTTTTGCGTAGCAGGTATGTGTGGCTGTTCAGGTGCCAACAATAAAAAACTCTTTCTTAAATTTGCCGTCGATGCACATTTGTACTTGACCTTGAATAGTTGTCACTAGTACGACTTCAACATTCGTGAAATATTAGAATCTTTTAATTGTACGTGCAGACGTTCAAAGTAATGCAAACATTAAATTAGATACTGCTACACCTCCACTTTTCGCAAGAATGTTCATATAACGTTAGTTCCATGGATATTCTTTTACAAATATGTTTAAACAAGAATTAGAATTTATTTTAGTTTTATAAGTATAATATATGTATTATTATTTTATTTATTACATACTCCGGAGTATCAATATTTATTTATTTATATTGTTCCTCTTTTTTTTGTTTCTATTAATAATGATACAACTTAATTCTATTTTTGTGAACTATTTGTTCTTTATTAGTTTTCTTATCTACTGTTGTTACATTATTTCTTATATCTATGTTTTTAATTTCGTATGGACCTTTATAGTTTGGCTCCACCTTATGCCCTGCTTCATTCTTGAGTAAAACTAAATCTCCTATATTTAAATTGTAATCCTTAACATTCTTATCGTAATTTTCTTTTTGCTTAATTTTATTCTTATCTAGTAATTGTTGGGCCCTCTTATATGCTATTTCTAACCTAAATTTTGCCTCTTTGGCGTAGTCATCTATATTATATAAAGGAGAAATTCTATCCACTTCAGTGAATTGATGAAATTTATTCGGAAGTTTTGAAAAAACTAATTCATAAGGACAGTAATTATGAACTGTTGAAGGTGTTGTATTAAAGCAATATGTAAAATATTTTAACCATTTGTCCCAGTCAGTTTTGTCTACTGAAATGTAAGAGCGTACGTATTCGTTAAAGGTTCTATGGCTTCTTTCTATTGTTCCTAATGTTTGATGGTGGTAAGCTGTTGAGTTTAGTTTTTCAATTTTCATCAAATTACAAATTCCTGTTAAAATAGAATTCTTATACTCTGTTCCCATGTTCGAAATGAACGTCTTCATCGGACCATAGGTGAGTATGAAATTTTCAAAAATTGCTCTAGCAATTGTTTTGGCACTTTTGTCTCTAATCGGTATTGTTACCAAATACTTAGTTAAATCACATATTAGTGTGATCGCATATTCGTTTTCTTTCAATGATTTTGGAAATGGTCCAATAGTATCCAAATAAACCGTATCAAAGGCCTTATCAGGTGTCTGTGTGATAATCATTGGACTTTTTATGTGTTTTGTTGTTTTGGAAGTTTGGCAATTATGACATGATTTTACGTATTTAGATATGTCTTTTGACATATTTTTCCAATAATAATATCTCTTAATTTTTCTATTGTTCTATATATTCCGCAATGTCCTCCTTCTATGGGATCATCGTGATATTTCAGCATAAGTTCGAGAATTGCCTTGGCATTCTTACTATCAATTTGGGTCACCTCATTTAGTAGCGCTATTTTAATTTTATTCAATATTTTATTGCCCATAACTTCAAATTCATTAATAGAGATAAATTCGAAAATTTTCTCACTAGGTGCCACTTGTAATTTATTAATATTATGTTTACTGGCCACATATTCGAGCCTAGAGAAAAATTGTCCTAAGTCAAAGTTCCCTTTAGTAAACAAATCATTAATTTGTATATATGTTACTATAGATTTTCCTCGTTTGATAGAACATCTTCTGGGGAAATCTTTAGTTTATTATATTTTCTGACATCAGTGTTATTTAATGGTACATATATACTGGGCTTATAATCATTATTATTTCTATTAATATTATGCTGTTTGGTATGTGAATTACTATTTAATTCTTTTTCCTTCTTATTGGTCATTGATCTGGTCGTGACTCTTAATATAGAACAAATTTTAATATTCATGTCTTTTAGGTCATTTATGGTTATTCTTGATAAAGCGTCTGCAACATAATTATCTTTTCCCCTAAGGTACTCAACTGTAAAATTATATTCTTCAAGATCAAGTCTCATTCTTGTTAATTTGGGGCTTGGATTTTTCATTGAAAATAAATAAGATAGTGGTCTATGGTCGGTTCGGACAAGAAAATGTTTTCCATATATGTATGGTCGGAAGTGTGTTATAGCCCAATGTATGGCGGTTAATTCTTGCTCAATTGTTGATTTATTACTTTCACCTTTATTAAATGTTTTTGAAGCATACGCTATTGGTAAATGTTTACCTTCGTGTTCTTGTGTTAAAACTGCTCCACAAACGTATTTACTTGCATATGTGGTTATGCAAAATTCTTTATTAAAATCGGGGTATTGTAGCAATGTGGGGTTTATTAACGCTTTCTTTAGGTATTTAAATGCAAATTCACAATCTTTTGTCCATTCGAATGGAACATTTTTCTTGGTTAGTTTTGTTAAATGTCTTGAATATTCAGAAAAGTTTTTAATAAATCTCCTGTAATAGTTGCAAAAAGCTACAAATCTTCTTGCACTATCAGCATCTTGTGGTGTTGGATAATTTTCAATTATCGAGTATTTACTATCATCTGGCAAAATTCCTTTGTCTGTACATTTATGACAAAGATATGTTACTTCTTGTCACTAGTACGACTTCAACATTAGTGAAATATTAGAATCTTTTAATTGTACGTGCAGACGTTCAAAGTAATGCAAACATTAAATTAGATACTGCTACACTACAATTAATAAAATAACCGAATGCACAAGCATGATGTTTCTGTACATTTGTGGTGCTTTTACTTACATCATTATTACTTTTTCTAAAATAGACTCAAAGTCCGTGTAGATTACAAATGGTAGATCTAACTGTTTGTAGTAGTTCTTAAACTTGATAATAGATTCATCTTCTGGCATTCTGATGACTTTTTTCCCACAAACATTTTTATGATGGTTATACACATAATCATAATGTGTATGATGTATGCAGGTGTTGCATATCATGATCTTACTTCTGTGTGATGTTATGCTGGAACGAAGGAGTCTGAAGAAAATATAGAAAATACCAATACGATATAAATAAATATAACAATAAGAAGTAACTTTTTAAATAGAGATGAAAGCAGATTTTTCATAAATGCACAAATGAAACTTACTTTGATATACCCTTGATGAGTACATAGTGGAAGTTTTCGTTGGACTGGAGCAATAAGAGATTAATATGAATGTGTTTTTCTCCTTTTGTTATGTAGTATAGTCCTATAAGCGATGTGCCATTATGGCCAAACACATTGATGCTCAGATCATTTTGATTTTCGAATTGTTTTATCTGCTTCAATGGGAGTGGAAACTCTGGGCCTTCAAAATTTAACACAATTGCTAATAATTTAATATTCTCATCAGAAATGTTTGTTATATTATAGTTTTTAAAGTTTTTCCGTTGTTTAGGATTCAGACCGCTATTTTTGTACAAAGCCGCAATGAGACACCATTTAAAGCAATAAACATCAGAGTTCTCGATATTTATGCATGCATGCTTGGCTGCAATATTTTTTGGGAGAGGGATAAAATTCGATCCTCTTATTATGGACGCCTTGTTTATATTAACTTCAAGGGAATTTATTGAAATTAAGGTCCATCCGCTATCCCGCTCTTGAAATTCTTCCATTTTGGCTCTAAGCTCATCGGTCTGTTTTTTGTAAATCTCCTCTATGTCATCAGAGAGGGTCACCAACATCATCTTTGAGATGTGTACAAGTAGGCTAACATTCATCTCATCATTCACCATTTTCATATAATCACATGTCAGCTCCATATTAAATTTAAACGTAGTATGTATCCTAGTAAGTTCATTAAGTTTATTTATTATGGAGCTCTTGGCAGATGCGAGAAACTCCTCCGGAAACAAGACACCCACATTTTTGTTGAGGAGGATATATGTCTCGATCCTCCCATTGAAGTTACTTATTCTTCTAGTGAGAAAATCGTTAATCTGTTCTTGCTGATAGCTGTTTTTGTGTTTTATGGTTCTGACGTGAGCCATACAACCATTTGATGGAATCATCTCATCACAATCCTCACAATATTTGTTTTTAATATTTAGCTTACTAGTTCCCAATATAGCCTTCGACTGGCTAGCATAGATGTGCGTTTCTATATGCTTATTTACTTTTGTTTGAGTCATAAAGACTTTATTACAGATGGGACAACTTGCGGTATTCATTTTATTTAATTATTTTTATTATTTATTTATTTGTTTATAATCTATTTAATTATTTTATTTATAAACAATTTATTTAATTATTTTATTTATAAACAATTTATTTAATTATTATTATTTTTTTTTTATACACTATAAACTTGTTTATCAAACAATAATTAGTTTTAACACTTTTGTAGTTTTTTTTATTGTTTTCAAACACTTTAAATATTTGGTTTGGAAAATAGGTTGTGACTTATTGAGATATCAAAGTAACTGATGACAATCTACATTATTTTTTCTACTTATATACGTTACATGAGAATCGCGTAGTAGTCATCAAATTTAATTTCTCTGATGGTATTACGACATATGATGAAATTCGTATACACACACAGACACACACACAAACACACATCCCCACAATTCATATGAGAATCGGGGCACGTGTGTGCAGGTCCTTCTATAAGTTTTTGCTAAAGTAAAATATACTAAAATAAAAATATAATTACCCCTATTCATAAAACTCTGCTTGTCAACCTGATGGGACTTAAAATATTTAATATCTGAAATATACTTGTACATATAAAACCTATCCCGACACAATATTTTTCTATCTGCATAAGAATAGCAATGCCAATAGCGTAGAAAACATATATACACATATATGTAAATATTTATAAAGAAGTGTTGACGTAATTCACACAAGCAATGATATTCTTCAAAGCAAAAATAGATACGATCACATACATTAATCCAACAACATAAACATGCATACATACATTACCAAATGCATTCCCTATCCCCCTCCATTCCAAACATCTATCAGGGTTACCACTACCTACAGCTTTTATATTATTTCCCCAGAGACCTCAAAGATAAATGTATACATACAATAATAATCATATATACGCAAAGCAACAAAAACTCAGAGGAGCAAACCAAAGTCAATCAAATAACGATCACTATATACACACGAACACACAGATCCCTTGTTACTACCCTGCAGTCAGACTGGGACCAAGTGCCTTTGTGTCAACACTAAAATTCTAGTGACAATTGTAGTAAAATAAGTTTTCTTCTATCCGTCAGTATAAAAGAAAGAGAGGAAACAGGTATGAAGTCTTTGTGGTGGAATTGTCAACAACTTGTCAATATGCATACATTTGTATGTACCTAAATTATAAAAATGTACCAGTAACTAGCTGTCTGGTTGGTATGTCTCCATTTTCCCATAAAAACTAAGTAGTCACTGTGTCTAGTCTATGTCTATAGCACGCACGAAGCATTGCATGAGGAATAATTAAAGAGTAGTACTGGTTACAAAGTCAAAAGGGAGTCAGTACATTTTCAACATCAACATTTCCTACAGGGTATAATGTTTGTCTCTAAATACAACAAAAGTAGTGGATACTGGCAAACATACAAGTAAATACAAAAACGCACACATATGCACTCACACATACATACACATATACAAACACTCACAGATACATCCATCTACTGTAAGCACAACGATTCTCTACAATGACAAAAGCTGTACACACAAGAACATATATAAATACACACATACATACATACATAGAAAGAATCAAACTCACACACACACACACAACCAGCCTAACGAAATCTCAGTATAAAAATACCCAAAATCCCCAATTTGTAACAGGGTTGCCATCGTTTTTAATTTTTCCCGGTTTCGAATTCCCAAACTTGGACTCAGGTCCCCATTACTAATCTACTCATAATTTGGCTAATTTAAATTTTAACATTTAATTGCCCATAATGCCGACTTCGTTTTCAGTTGATTGCTTTTCAAGAAGAAAATAAGTTTGTTCATTGTGATTTGACTAATTTAAAAGTACATTTAAATTCAGTCTCATATCTATATGATGATCTTAACATAAAAATTAACAATGAATGTTCTACAGTTCTATATGGTATTTATCTAAGATTCCAACAAAACTACTATATGAAAGAATCTCAAGCGCTTCTAACTGCATCTGAGTTTAAGATAAAATCGCCTATTATTTAATAGCGGGCCAATTGCTATAGAAATTTAATTTGAAATAGCAAGCAAAGACCGCAGCTACTGCATTTTTACTGATGATCGAATAATAAAAAGTACGGAAAGTCTTGTAAATTAAGTAATATTGATGAAAAAATGATTTGTAATAGACGTGCAAGGTTTCAAAATTAATTCGAATGATTTCATCGCAAAAGAAGTAGCCGTTTTAAAAAATAACGACTATAACAATTTCATCATAAAACTCCCTTTTGGTTTTAAAAGTTTATGGATAAAAAAAAAAAATTAAAAAAATCAAAAGTAGCAAACTGGCTAACACAAAAAAACTATCATCACCTAAGATAGATTGCTAGATCAGTTTCATTTCAAAATGTTTGGCAACTTTTAAAATTCAATGCAAGATGTTCTAAAATAAATGTAAAAAGTAAAGAGAAAAGCCGATGGTTAAAAAAAAAATTATATCAAAATATTTCTAACGTTATATCAAAATATTTCAACTTTAAAAAAATATAAATTAAATATATTAAATATTTATACTATAGTTACTACAACTCTATATTCTGTTTTACTTAGTACAGAAACTCCTCACAAGCTTTTAAGTAACTAGACATACAAATTAAAACAATTTTTTTTAATTTCTAATAAAAAACTATGGAGATATTTCACATCTATACACAAAAGACCAAGCGAATATTTACAACAACAACAAAAGACCGCATATGATAAAAAATGTATTCAAACAGGGAACCAAACACTTATTTGTATGTATATACATACATAAAATCAATTTGTATATATGTATGTACACATATCAAATTGCTTACCCATGATCAAGTATTTATTAGATCTAAACAATCACACTTACATATATATATCATGAAAATATACAAACCGTGCACCAAGCCACGCTTGAAAAGCCGTTCAGTCAAAGAAGACGAATGTACTTAAATAAACAAACTTATCACAGACATACTTTAATACTGGACAAATTTAAGCTTGACAAAATATAAAGCAAACTCATCCTCCTATATAAAAAACATACTAACATACTATGATAATAATATTATAGCACACACATACTGAAATTAAAATTCCTCTGTCATGAAACACAAAACAATATTTCTTAAATAAATAAACGAAGGTTTCATAATGTAACCTTCGTAACGGACATTACTCCAACAACATACACACATTATCAAATATATTCCGTCTCCACTTCCATTCTGAACAGCTATCAGGCTTGCCATTTTTTGCAGCTATTAGATTATTTCCCCAGAGATCCCAAAAATAAATGTATAAATACAATAACCATACATACGCATAGCAACAACAACTCACAACGGCAAACCAAAGTCTATCAAATAACGATTACTACATGCGCACAAATAAACAGATTCCTTGTCACTAACCTGCAGTCAGACTGGGACCAAGTGCCTTTGTGTCAACACTAAAATTCTAGTAACAATATTTTCTTCTATCCGTCAGTATAAAGAAAGAGAAAAAACATATATGACGTACATATTTGTGGTGGAATTGTCAACAACTTGTCAATATACACACATCTGTATGCACGTTATTCCAGTAACTAACTGTCTCATTGGTATGTTTCCATTTCCCCATAAGAACTAAGTAGGCACTATGTCTATGTCTATAGCACAAAGCATTGCATGAATAATTATAGAGTAGTACTGGTTACAAAGTCAAAAGCGAGTTAGTACATTTTCACCATCGACATTTCCGACAGGGTATAATGTTTGTCTGTCACTGCAATAAAAGTAGTGGATACTGGCAAACATACGAGTAAATACAAAAGCGCACACATATGCACACACACATACATACACATATACAAACACACATACATACACATAAACAAAGAATCAAACTCACACACACTTAGTCTCACAAAATCTCAGCATGAAAATCGCCAAAATCCCACATTTGTAACAGGATTTCCAACATATTTTGGTTTTTCCCGGTTTTGAATTCTTAAAACATGTCGTCCTCCGCCATTAGCTTTCTACTATCATCATTCTCATTATTAGCATCATTAAACAAGATAGTATTATCAAATATTGTCCTTTCTGCAAGTTTCTTTGGTGTACTTGTGTCTATCTTGACTGATGGCTTCTGAGGCTTTAAACTTGTATTATTTTCAACTTCTGTCTTGATTTTACTTTCTTCTTTTGTTGGAATTCTTTCAATATATTTAGAACTATTAATGAATTCTTTGAGAAGTGCTGTTTAAATTCATCTCTTAGTTGTTCACGTGTATCTATTTCTCCGCTTTTTATACTACGAAGCTATTTCTTCAAGACATTTCTTGTCGACACCAACTGCTTTAAGATTTTTTCTTCCATGTTTGCTAACAGCAAATAGTAGATCAGCTATCAGTTATTAGATCAGGTTATCAGCTATCAGATCAGCTTATAAGGTAGCTGGTCTGGTTTTCAGATCAGCTTAGCAGCTATCAGATCAGCTTATCAGGTATCAGATCAGGTTATCAGGTACCTGCTCTGGTTTCAGATCAGGCTATCAGCTGTCAGATCAGGTACCTGGTCTAGTTTTCAGATCATGTTATAAGCTATCAGATCAGGTTATCAGGTAGCTGGTCTGGTTTTCAGATCAACTCATCAGGTATGAGATAAGGTTATCAGGTACCTGGCCTGGTTTTCAGATCAGGTTATCAACTATCAAATTAGGTTATCAGGTAGCTGGTCTTGTTTTCATTTCAGCTTATCATGTATCGGATCAATTATAACAAATAGATGTATGAAGTTTAAAGTTAGATTAATAACTAAAGGAAATATTTTATGAGTAGTTGTTTATATAGTTATGAAAGACTCATACTGCTTTCGTTTAATTCGTTATCTTTGCTTATCATCAAAAATCCATATTTATCCTTCCAACATTCTCGACAAATTTCTTGAAACTTTTCATAGCTCATATCGTTGGCAACATGATCCCTATAAACGCTCTATAGGGATCATGTTTATCTGATCTTGTTTAAACATTATTGCTTGGGAATTCTTGTATAAGTTTGACACAAGTAGAATGAATCAACATCCTTATGTCGTCCCATACAAAAATATGTACGTATGTATATTATTCTGCTTCTAACATGGAACATCATCAAATATCATAATTGAATTAGTTTTAGCTTCGTCAGGTGAAATAACTGATTCATTATCACTGAATGTATAATATCCCATACCTATAATTGGTGAAATTAATTTCTTCAGGTATTCATATTTGGGTTGATATAAAGATTCTGAGTATAAATAGATGTTTTCAAACTTGAGTCCATTAGGACTTTCTAGCAAGCCAATCATAACATTAGTCTTTCCACAATGTGATGGTCCCACTATTAGAGCACGAATAGAATTTGGTAAGAGAGGGTATGCTTTATTATTGAACTAATGTTCACTGAATCATCAATATTACGAATTAAAATATTTTTATGTTGTTTTACTAACTGCATTTTTGTAACTAAATGCATTTCATATATATTACCTCTTATATAGGAAAAATTGGATAATATAGTAGTAGTCTTGCTGAAAAATCATTCGCATATACGGTTACTAACGCAATGAAAGCCAAAACAAAATTTGGTATGGGTGTGGAGAAAAAAAATATGTTAAGAACAAACTAAATGGTAAAAAACTATTTAGAACATGAATTATAACTGTAAAAAAAATACTAAAAAAAGAAAAACCATTAGATATTAACTCAGCTATTAAAATTGCACGAAAAATTATTAACAAGTCATTAAAAGGAAGAAAATCTCAAATTATAGTACAACGTGTGATACGTGTCCCAAAAATTGGTGGTTTTTTACTTCTAATACCGATTTGAACTGCCCTGGGTGCAATTGGTAGTCTAGCAACTGGAGGTGCTGCTAAAGCTAAGGCTGTAAATGCAACAAAGAATGCAAAAAATCAACTTGATGAAGCAAGTAGACATAATAGAGTGATGGAGTCTATAGCAGTTGGAAAAGGACTTTACTTAAAACCATATAAAAAGGGTTATGGTTTAGTTTACAAAGAAGAATCAAAAAACTCTTAGAGATGCTACCTAACAGACCACTATCTGATGTGGACCTTAAACGTTTCTCTTTAAATATTATATATTTTAGAGGAGTTTTTATGTTGAATACTCTACCAAAACGATCAAAGAAAATAGAATGTGGAATAATCAATTTAGATGTATCAACAGGACCTGGTGTCTTCGGTTACATCTACACGTGTTTGTTTTTTGTTGTCCGAGTGATCTTGTTGTGTTCCGTGATCAATTATATAAATTTGTTATCGTCCGAGTTTAATTAAAAATCAATATGCATACATCAATATATACAATAAATAAACAAAAATAACAGTTATTCACAAAAACAAAATCATGGAATATTAAACCAAACTTCAACATCAGAAAATTTAAATATATAAAACCAAAATAAAACAAAAAAATAAAATAACACCGATATAACAAAAAGAAACAACAAAATAAACATACCTACATACATACATACCTACACAAAATATCAGTTTTGGCACTACATACCAATGCCGTTCCCGCTGCAATGACCAGACCAGGGCTTTTATGACCCTTTTATGTCATTGTGTTTCCTCTCCATCTACCCTCATATCCTAAACTATTTTAATTCTGTGGTACTGGCGCCTTTCCGTTGGCTGCTGGTGGACTGTTCAGTGATGAAGGTATAACACTGATCACTGAGCAGTCATTACAACAGTGATCAACGTGACTGGAGTCAGTGCTGCAGATATAACATTTGATTTAAATTTTCGCGCGTTATTACTATGACAGATAAATTCAAAATTGACTTCTGCAACATACGGGGTCTAAGATCGAATTTTTTCTCTGTATATGCACACATTTGTCTCCATCGGCCGGATGTTTTCGCCTGGTTATCACCTACTTTCGCTTTTTAATTTTCATCGGGGACTTGCAATGTACATTCGCTATCGAATATTCTAGAGAATTGTCCGAACAGTGAAATTGTTATTGCTGGTGATTTTAATGTTCACAATTCAACTTGGCTTCGTCATTCGAGCCATACAACTACGGAAGGCCAATATATTGAGTTGTTCGCAGTACATAACCACCTAGTGCAACTTGTGAATGAACCAACACACATTCCGTGTGTTGAAGGGCACCAACAAAATACACTCGACCGCTTTCTTACTTCACACCCTGATAAGTATGAAATAAGTGTTAAAGCACCTCTCGGTAATTCAGATCACTGTACCATTTCGGCCTTCTTTTCCTTCTCAGCACTTCATAGCGTTTCATCTACAGCTACAAAACGACTAAAATACGTCTACGAAAAGGCTCGTTGGGTTCAGCTCAACAAATTTTTTCGGCATTTTAATTGGAAACTATGTTTTCTTGACAATGATGTCAATTCCATGGCCAAAATGGTTGAAAATATGATTTTGATGGGTATGAAAGCTTTCATACCATCAAAACTAATTCCGATTAAGCCTAAAGAGCAAATTTGGTTTAATCAGACATGCAAAAACGCAGTCAGATCTAGAGAGGAAGCATTCAGTATTTGGCGAAGTAATTCAAATGCCGATACTGATTTGCTACGCAAAAGGGCGAGATCTTCGTGTGCCAAAGTACTGAGGCGTGAAATAGCTCTTTACGAGAATCGTCTCCGTGCTAAAGTTCTTGCTGCCCCTCGGGGTAGTAAGAGCTTCTGGTCATTCGTTAAAAGAGTAAAGAATAATGCTAGTTCTTCAATTCCGACTCTTTTAAAGGATGATGGGCCGGATGGCATTCCAGCACTGGTCTTGAAGCAGTGCTCCTCGACGCTAGCACGTCAATTAGCTAATCTCTTCAGCGCGTTGTACCATGTTGCTGAGTTTCCAGTGTGTTGGAAGATTGCTAATGTTACGCCAATCCCTAAAAAGGAGAAGCTACTAACCCTGAAATATATCGTCCAATCGCAATATGTTCTGCACTTTCCAAAGTGATGGAAAGTATGGTAAATTTCTATCTTGTAAGGTATCTGGAGTCTAACAGCTTACTCAACGACCGGCAATATGGATTTCGTAGAGGCCGCTCTACGGGAGACATACTTGCCCTCATCTCGAAGAAATCGTGCAATTCAATCCACCATTTTGACGAAAGTAAGGTGGTGGCTCTAGATATCTTCAAGGCGTTTGATAGAGTGTGGCATGGCGCACTTTTGTCAAAATCTATTGCCCTTGGTGTCAGTGATAACTTCTCTCGATTCTTATCGAGTTTCCTCAGAGATCGCACTATAAGAGTTGTTATAGATGGGATCTCATCAAATGAGTTCAAATTAAATTCAGGGGTACCGCAAGGTTCCGTTCTTTCACCAACTCTATTCCTTATTTTTATAAATGACCTTCTATGCAAAATTTTCAACCCTATCTATTCTTTCGCGGACGACAGCAGCATTTGCCATTCTTTCTCATTCAGCAATAGACCTAGCCTGCCACAGGTTGAGGCTATGCGACAAACAATATATGAGACTCTAAATTAATGATTTAGCAAAAATCTCTGAATAGGGTCATCCGAACAGGGTCGACTTTAACGCCCGTAAGACCCAATGTTGTATGGTTACTCATAGACACATGACCGAAAATGGTGTTGCCTCTGTAATTATGGGGGGTATAAATATTAAGGAATCAGATGCTCTTGATGTTCTTGGAATGAAAATACAGTGTAATGTCCGATGGACTGAACACATTTTTCAAGTTGCAAAAGAAGCATTCAAGTGCCTCGGGTTTTTAAAACGGTGCAAACGATATTTCACCCCATCCGATCTTCTTACTATTTATACCACTTATATTCGACCAAAAATGGAATACAACTCTCATGTATGGGCCGGCGCTTCAAAGTCTATTTTGGGGCTGCTTGACCGCGTACAGAAGAGAGTGAAGAAACTCATCGGTGACAGTAGGGTATCCAGCTCTATTGATTCATTGGAGCATCGACCCAATGTGGGGTGCATTTCCTTGTTCTATCGTTACTACAACGGAATGTGTTCTAATGAAATTAGGGAACTTGTTCCTGAAACCCGCACATTTACACGCACAACACGTGCCTCATTCAGAGCACATCCCTTTGTGGTCGATTGGCCAACGAATCGCACTACGCATTACAGAGAGAATTCCTTTTTTAGCCGCACTGTTCGTATATGGAACCAACTACCTACGGAGGTCTTTCCTGTCACTACTAGCGTGAGAAAGTTTAAATCAAATGTTCACAGACAACACTCCCTCTATCCTCCTTCGCTATAACCTATTTTCCTAGTTCTAGCACAATGCATTGCATGAGTAGGGGTTATCCCCTGAGTGCTGGTCCTATAAAAAAAAACAAAAAAATAAAACTATAATCGACATCAGAATTTTAATACATTTACCTGTGGTCATTTATGTCTTAAATTTCTTTATGAAATTACTGAAAATATTAAATAAAACACAATCACTTATATTTTACAAAAGTTTTTAATGTCTTTTTATTTATAATTTAATACAGTATTAATTTGTTTTATCCCCAAATAGGATACTGTGAATTTTGAATCAAAAATTTACTCAGCTTACTCTCAAGGATCAAGTTTTGTTCACCTTCTTTACTCAAGTAATATTGTCCGCTCGACATATCCTTAATTTCATCATCAGTTAAAGTATTGTATCGTTTATGCAGGAACATTATGTTGTTTTCCATTTCAACTTTTAGTGCTGGTTCAGATTTTGTTGTTACACGTTTTACAGTTTGAATATTGTATTTAATTGATGTTTCAAGCTCCTTGATATGAATTAATGTTTTGTTTTTTAGAGAATTAAATCTTGATGTTAGATTATTGGTGGAGTCCATTTTTTATTTAGTTCTTATCACTTTGAATTTTCAATTGAAAATGATCTTAAAAGTAGTGATGATAACTTCAAAAAGGCTAATCAAAAATATTTATGTTGAAATATTGAATAAGAGGGGGATAGCGATAGAGTGAAAAGGGGTAGAGAGAGATAGAGTGCTAAAAATAAGTATGGAATATATTGTAGTATAGATATTTTAAAGATCAGGAGATGCTACTTTCAAAATTTAGGGAGCAAATTAGTATCAAAGGGACCTTCAAACAATCATCATCATTCATTCATCAGCAAATAAGAAAATGAGTCAAATAAGAAGAACTTTAAATCAATTGATATCAGACTTTGATAGCTTCAGGCTATATGACCATTTCGAGCTGATAAAATTTTTTCAAAATATGTTGGAGGAAAATGAAGAATATGGCATAATAGAAGATGAGGACAACACAGAGGGGCATTTTGGAAACTTCCCATGGTACGATCCGAACTGTGAGGAAGGACCAGACACCTGTAGGTGTGCTATATATTTTTTACGAAAAGCTATTTTAGAAAATTTAATAGTTTCATACTATGAAATGTTTCCATCATTGTAATTACAATAAAATAAAATTATCATGTATTATTAAAATATTTCTTGTTTTACATTGTTTTTTCAAAAGGATAACTAGGAATAATCTTTTCGATTAGAGAATAATAGAAACTTGTGTGTAGTGAAAAATTCATGGACTTATCCGAAAATCTAAATTTTTTGTCTATATGAAAATATCAAATGAAATTTAATGGAATTTCATAATATTGTGAAATTCAATTTTTCTTGTGCAGAACCCCTCAAGGAAACTTAAACAAGACTGTGCATGATTAAGAGAAATATAAACAAAACCAAAATAATGTAAACAAAAATTTGCAAATAAGCAAAAACAAAAATTTTTTGATCCAACTAAGTACATCAAGTAGAGAAACAAACTACATGCATATAAGACACTTGTTGTTAAAATTTCTATTTAGTAAATTTAAGATGAAATAAAAAAGCATATTTCATTCTGTTTTCAATATTTTATTTCAAATTTTTCCTTAAAAAATTCTTATGTATATGTACATCACTTTTTGTCTTATTTTTAGAATAACATATTTTTTCTTAATAACTAAGATTTTAACAATAATAGAATTTAAAATTGTATGTACATTAATTTTTAATTAAGCGCCTGGTTCACGATATCGACAGCGTTCGGCTTGTCGCACACTTACATTCACAACAAAAACAAATTCTAAAATTTTGTTGTTGTTTCCAATTTAAGTGTGCGACAACGTTCTACTTGTCAATATCGTGGACCAGGCCCTAATTTTATACGTTTTCTTGCATTCTAGAAATCTTTTCTAGCAACATATCATGTTCGTATTTACGGTTAGTTTCCTTAATACGAAAATGATACCATGCATATGTATTAATGTTATTAGATCTAATTTTTGTTTTATCGTCTTCATAACTTAAGACTACCTTATTTAACTGACTAGTATATACATGATGTAACTTAGATTTAAATGTTAACATATTATCATATACATTAGATTTATTAAATAGACAATTTTTATAAGAGGCTAAGCTATACTTATCTAATATTGTTTGCTTTTGGTTTTGTACACTAAAGTAATACATCTTTGAACGCTGCCCAACAAATTCTGTCATTATTTTACTACAATTTTCATCCTTCATCATACCTAAAACTTTTTTATTAACTAGTGGAAGATTATAAATATTGTCTGCAGGGTAGTCTGATGTATCAAATTGTTGTTCTATGTCATTCTATATGTCAGCATAAAAGTCGTCCGTTTTTATTGTATAAATAAAAGAGTCTGTGTCCATATAGTTTAATCAGAGTTTTGTCTTGAACTTAGGTTGGTTTATTGTAGTATGTCTTGACTCTATTCATTTCGATAGCTACCAGATCTTCGGAAAATATAGATAAACTATGAAAGTAGGAATTGGATATCCAATCTTGTGCCCCCAAATGGTTCCGATTTGTTCTGTTCCAATTTTTGACAATTTTAACATCTCTCCTCTTGTCCACATTTTCCATGGTTTTACCATACACTGCATTATTGAGAAGTTTGAAAATTTTTTTTTCAAAAGCATTTTTAGCAGTGGCTCTATTTCTGGTATTTAGGTCAATATAGCCTTGTAACCATGGAGATTGTTAAAATGCTAGAATACGATGTGTTTTCTTTAAAACTAGGCCATATTCTAAGCATTATTTTAGATTTCTATAGTGTATCATATATGATTGCTTTGAGTAAGGTTATTATGCAAGTCATGTAGGTGGGAAGGATAATCCAAAGTGACCTCATATACATAACCGTCTATTCCATTGTCAGCTATACTTTTTGGATCCAGACTCAGCTCGTCATGCGATAACCATCTGAACCATCTGCGTATTCCTCTAAAGATCACTCTTTTTTGTTCAGCTTATTAAAGAAATCACTGCGTGAAGGGAGCTGACATTCATCTAGTTTTTGGAATGACTTTAGGTACTCATACGGAAAAATTCCTTTTTTCTTAATGAGCTGAAACTGTTTTTCTGACTGAAATAAGGATCTTATAGAGCTAAAATCATTATCTGACAAATTGCCAGCCAATGATTCCAAACTCTCAGCCATAAAGCGTATTGTATCAAGAAATCTTATTTCAAGATTATGACCATCGCTCATTTTTGTAAATTGGGAGAGTGATATATAAATGCTCCTTATAGAGAGGGAGTACTTTCAGTTGCATTGAAATTTCACCTAATTCTTTAATAAAAATATGTGAGTCATAATTTGAGTAGTTGTGAAAGTAAACTGGTATAAATTTAGGTATTTGGTAATTTAAATTACAGTTTTTTTGGGCTGCACCTCTAAATTTCCCGCTGATGTGACAGTGATCTCTAACGCGATCTTTACCTAAAAATTTTTGACATATATGGCTATTCACCGCACTATAAAAATTACATTATGAAAGGTGTATGCTTTTTAATTAAGCTAGTTTTGCTACTTACACTATCACTTATATCTTCTAATATGCACTCAAAGTCTGCATATACTACGAAGGACATATCCATTTTTCTCTGATGCCCCTTAAACTGCAGAATAGCATCCGCACCTGTTGTCATAGTGGTTACTATCTTGCCACATTCTGCTTTATAATTAGACATGGCGTTCTCGGTATGCGTATACTGCAGGCAGCTATTGCAGAAATGTAGCTTACTTTTGTGCTTTGTAGTTTGGTTGACTAAAAGTCTGTGAATAATAAAAAATAAAAATAGAAAAAAGTTTATAAATAAAACGTATATATTTTATAAAAACATATAGCAAGTATATGTATCCTTAAAATAAAGAGTTGAATAATTTTTTAACTTACCTTGATATATTCTTTATCAAAACGTAGTGATGACCTTCTGCATTCTCTAAAAGGAGCAAGTTGACGTGGTTCATTTTCTCCTCCTTGGTCACATAATAAGGACCAATGATTTCAGCAGCTGCCTCATCGTACCCAAAAACATTTACACTTATTGCTGGATTATTCACCTCGAACTCTTTGATTTTTGTTAGTGCTAATGGGAACCTGAAATTTTTAAAATTTAAGGCTACACCATTACACGTATAAATCATCTCAGCGGTAATGTCATGAATTTTATAAGAACTACAGCGTCTTGCATCATAGTATTTCGTGGAATCCATTGCAGCAATCAGACACTACTTGAAGCAATATACATCGCTGTATTCTATGTTGATGCAAGCTTTTCTTTTATAAAGTTTTTCTGGAGTCGAGATCCAATTTGAACCACGGACGAGAGATGCTTTATTGATGCTTATTTCCGCTCGAACTATACGTATCAAAGTCAAACCATAGTCGCTCTCTTGGAATTCCGACATTTTATTTTTAATTTCGGATATTTGGTTAGAAATTAGCTCTTCTACATTATCTGCCTTCGTCAGCAAACTCATTTTAGCGCTATGATGAATAATATTGAGCTCCAATTTCTCACCCACAATTTTTACATATTCTCCCACAATATTTATATTAAATTTTATAATTGTGTGGCTTAGTAAATGAATTTCAAGCATCTCTATGAAAATATTTTTGTTTTCTCCAACAAACTCTTCCAAGAGCAGTTGGTCTTTTTTATTGTTTAATCCATATGTGACGATATTATTTTTAAATGCTCTTGATATTTTATAATATCTCACATTATCTTCTTCTGTCCTAGCATGCGAAGTATTCATTGGAGTTGGCAGAGTTTCTTCTCCTATTTCTTCTACTTCTATTTCTTCATCGCTATCCGGTAAATTTATATCCATAGCATCGTTCAATAAAGTCCCTCCGAGGATATATACTCCTTGTTGTTGAGGCTGTTGTTCTTGTTGATGTTGTTGTTGTTGCTGTTGTTGATGGTAAGTAAGAGGTTACCATTGCATCAAATTGGAATACTGCTGCAATTGATTATCTCCTGTAAGGGGATTATAAGTGTGGCTTGGATACTCATATTGCTGATATTGTATTGGTACTCCTGTTCCCAAAAACTGATTATTCCATGACATTGGGGTAGGGTATCAGTTAGGCATAACGTATTGCTGATAACTCATTGGTAGTTGATATTGAGGATATTTTAGAGAAGGTTGTTGCTGATGATGATGAAAAGTGTTTAGCTGCTGCTGCTGATTTTGAAGAGAGAGCGGTTGCTCCATTTTTTTTCCAAATTGAATCAAAATTATAAACGCGGAAGTATAATGGGTTGACGAGAATGATGCTGCTAAATACAATAAAGTACTGATGTGTTGATTAGAAAAGTTGGTGTATTTATACGAAAATTAGTAGCGGTAGCTCTGCTTACTTGCAAATTTCTACTTTTGTTTATCTGCTGATGACTGTACTTAGTTGAAAATCCTCTGCTTTAAAATAATCGTAGTCAAAGAAATGACTGCGTTGCAAAATATAAATGTATTCAAATATTACGTCTGTATTCTACAGAGCCACAAAAAATTCCCACGGTCACACATCCATATATGTACATACACATACATATATACATACACATTCAAGAATTTCATAATGTTATGAAATAAATATTTCTTAAACAAATAAACACAATATAAAATTACCAAGGGCAATTTCTACAGTCTGGCAACATTGGCAATTTTCCCTTTGGTATTAGGAAATAATAATCATGTTTTGCCGTCGGCATTTCAAAATAATATTCATGTTTTGCCGTCGGCATTAGGAAAAAATTAATTTTCTCGTTTTACCATAGTTGGAAAAAATATATGATGTTTTGCCGTCGGCATACATGTATACTTATGAAATCTTAATCTTATGAAACCCCTTAATCGACCCCACAAACATACCTACATATAAATTCCCACGGTCATAATAAACCAGACTTATTGAATCGCCCTCGTATGTAGTAATAAAAATAAATCCTTATGTAAACAAAAAACTCCTTATGTAAACAAAAAATTGGATGGACTTATTGAACCACCCTCGTAGGTATGAAATTTCACAAATTTCCAAGAATTTTAAAATTTCACAGAAATTTCACAATTTTAATTGCCACAGAACCCCCAATAGCATATCGATTGAAAAAATCATAATTGTTTATATATGTACTATGTATAGGAATTTCTTTTATTTTAATTTAATGAAGATTGAATTATAATACAATTCTATTATATTTAATAAAATATTTATCTGAGATAAAAATTATACACCGCCCAGTGCCAGGCTCAGTAGTTTGTTTAGCTGATAACCTGATCAGATACCTAATAGCATACTCTGATATCTGATAAATTAATATAAAAACAAGTGGATGTAGGAAGTTTAAAGTTAGATTAATAACTAAAGTCCACCTTGTATGCAGAATAATTTATATTGTTACGAAGTGGTTGAAATTCCTTTTTAGAATTTTTTTATGATTTCACCAATTCTGTTTATGTACTTTCCTTCATGTTTGATAGCCGGTTAATAGCTTAGATATTTATAAATTGCTAAACAGCTTTTTTAAACGGATAAACAGCATTTTAATTAGAAAATGTCCCCAGCAGTTGGTTGAATATTTATGACCAAATAAATATTATGATAAAAGTAGTAGGGAACTAGCGGTTCTGGGCCAATTAAAATTGTGAAATTTTGCTGATATTTGTAAATTTCAGTGCAAAATTTTCTGAAATTTTAAAATTTGGGTAATTAAAATTTGAAATTTGTGTTGTAGATGCGCTTTGATGTTTTTTATTTACATTAGGAGTTTTTTTGTTTACATTAACTGTTTTTTGTTTATATAAGGAGTTTTTTTTATTACTACATACGAGGGCGGTTCAATAAGTCTGGTCTTTTATGACCGTGGGAATTTATATGTATGTTTGTGGGGTGGATTAAGGGATTTCATAAGATTAAGATTTCATAAGTATACATATATACCGACGGTAAAAATCATTTTCATTTCCAGCGGGAAAATCATGAGACGGCAAAACATGATTACTTTTCCTAATGCCTACGGAAAATTTGTGTGTCTAGCTGTAGGAATGGAAGTCTGGCTGTGATTGGTGGAGCGCTGGGTGTGTCTAGATTGTGAGACCTTAAGGCTGACCGTGATTTGGGTAGGTGAGGGTGTTTTGTAATATGTAACCGTGGGAATTCGGTGGCGTTTATGCCTGTTGGAATTTAAGCCAATCTGTCCTTGGTTGGGGCGGGATGTATTTGAGGTAGATCGACTGGTGGAGGGCGGGGAGTAGTTGTAATATGTATCCGTGGGAATCTGTGTACATGTATGTATGTCTGTAAGATTTTAAGGCTGTCTGTGATTTATGAAAGGCGAGGTGAGAGTGTTCATGTAATACGTATCCGTGGGAATCTGTGTATATGTATGTACGTACGAGTTTAAGGCTGATTGTGATTTGAGGTGGGGGAGGGTGTTGTTGTGATAGATAGATAGAATGTGCATATGTGTGGGTGTATGTATGTATGTATATGTAGCAGTTTAAGGCTGTCCTTGATTTGAGGTAGGCGGGGGGTGTTATTGTAATATGTATCTATAGGAATTTAGGTGTTTATATGTCTCTAGGAATTTTTGTGCATGTATGTATGCAGAAGTTTAAGGCCGATCGTGATTTGGATTGTTGAGATTGATCGATTGTTTGTGACCTTGAGAATTTGTGTATGTTTATCTGTAGGAAATTTAAGGCTTATCGTGATTTATGAGAGGCGAAGTGTTTATGAAATATATAACAGCGCAATTTGTGTGTATATCTGTAGTAGTTTAAGGCTGATCATGATTAATGAGAGGTGAGGTGAAGGTGTTCATGTATATGTATCCGTATTTGTGTGTATGTATGTCTCTATGAGTTTAAGGCTGATCGTGATTCAGGTTGTGAGATTGATAGATTGTATGTTACCTTGAGATTTTGTGTATGTATATCTGTAAGAACTTTAGGATGACTGTGATTTGTGAGGGGAGGGGCGTTGTTGAAATAGGTTTAATTTTTCGTAGATGAATTTTAGTATGTGTGTATGTATGTGATTTTCTCACCATAGTATTTATATGTACGTAGAAATAAATTGTTGCTCATATGAAAATTTTTTGCTAGAAAATATTATCATATATATGAACTTCCCTAATCCTAGTATGTTTTTCATATTGGAGGATGAGATTACTTTATATTTTATCAAGCTTAAATTTGTCCTGTGTTAAAGTCTGTCGGTCAGAAATTTGTTTATATTTGTATAAATATTGATTTCAGATTTTGCAAAATTCTTGTGTACGATCGTGGTGATTTTGTGTGTGTGTATGTGTATGCGCGATAGAGTTTGACTGGTCTGTGATAAGTTTGTTTATTTAAGTACATTTCTCTTCTACGACTTTCGTCTTCAAGCGTCAATAGCTTGGAGAACGGTTTGTATGTTTTCATGATGTAGATATGTAAGTGTGATTGTTAAAATCCAATAAATACTTGAGCATGGGTAAGAAATTTGATAATATGTGTACATATGTACATATGGATCTACAAATTGATTTTATGTATGTATGTATGTACATACAAATAACTCTGGGGCTCCCTGTTTAAATACATTTTTTTTGTCATGTGCTGTCTTTTGTTGTTGCTGTTGTAAATATTCGCCTGGTCTTTTGTGTATAAATGTGAAATATCTCCATAGTTTTTTTATTTGAAATTAAAAAAAACGTTCTTTTAATTTTTAGATGTATTTACTTAAAAGTTTATGAGGAGTTTCTGTTTTAAGTAAAATTGAATTCCTCTCTATTTGTAGTAACTATACTATAAATATTTAATATATTTTATTTCCATTTGTTTAAAGTTGATGTAGCCTATATAGTCAACGTTAGAAATTTTTCGGTGTAAATTTTTTTCCAACTATCATCTTTTTTCTTCACCTTTTACATATATTTTAGAACATCGTACGCTTTGAAATGAAACTGATCTATCCAGCTTAGGTGAGGATAGTTTTTTGTTAACCACTTTCTCTTTCCTTTATACTCATTATTGTTGAAAACATCCGCTACTTCTTTTTGTAATGAAAATCATTCGAAACCTTACCCGTATATTAAAACCATTTTGTCATTCATATTACTTAATTTATAAGACTTTCCAGACTTTCTATTATTCGATCATCAGTAAAAATGCAGTAGCTGAGGTCCTTGCTTGCTGTTTCATATTAAATTTCTATATCAATTGGGCCGCTATTGAATAAAAGGAACTTTTATCTTAAACTTTAGTGCATTTGGAAGTGCTTGAGATTCTTTCATAAAATATAGAATTGAAGATCATCATCATTTGGATATGAGACTGAATTTAAATGTACTTTTAAATTAGTTAAATCATAATGAGGAAACTTCTTTTCTTCTTGAATAGCGATCAACAGAAAACGAAATCGTTTTCTTACAATTTAGGTCTGGCCTCTCAACGGTTCCTCTAGTATACAAGATGACTTTCCATGTCAACATATCTGTCTACTCTTTGTCAGCGTTAAGGGACAATTAAATTTTAAAATTTTAAGTCCTCAAATTGTGTTACCTCATTCTGATAAAATGTTTTCATTAATAAGGTATATGTTTATCTTATGAAGGTTACTCGCCTATGGCTTTTATTTGATGTTCTAGATGATTTTTTTTCTCATTTTATTAAAGTTCAGCGTATTGTGCATATATTTCTGATATTTTTAAGTTCGCTTTATTTACCTGTCAGACAAAGTGTACGTATCAGTTGATCACTCAGTCTCTCTTTTTAATAATATTTTTCTTTTAATGTGTAACTACTATTTTATCAGATTTTACTACTTGAAAAAGAGAATATTTGTCTAATTTTTAAATGTATTCATATATACATATAGGTAAATATATGTATGTATGTACAGAGAAATTACTTTATCTACATGTTTAATAATCAACTATTCTAGAAAATCGATCTCAAATAACTCAGTTACCTCCACCATCAATTCACCGCCGGTGTTTTCATAGTGTCAGAAACATTAGAATATCTATGTTTGAGAGAATTTTTACATCGAGTTTTTCTACATGAGGTTTGCTGGTTGACCTCCTTGAAGTTATTGTTGACGTAGGCTGGGTTGTATCACATTCAGATGTAATCATTTCTTACTTAAAAAAGGTCCTCATCACCATCAACCATATCTGTATACATTTCATTCATGAGTTGGGTTGATCCATATACAATTGCTGTCTACAGATTAATGATTAGAAACAAGTTTCTCATCACCTTCTAACAGATTTATATATTTTGCTAGCATGCATGCCTTAGCATGCTTCTATCGATAGTAACGCGAGAGTCCGACATGTAGTGGTGTTTCAATTAAAAATCTATACTATTAGAAATTACGATTTCGCTCTTTTTATTCTTTTACAAAGTAGATACATATTTATCTATTTCATTTAGCACAGTCATAAAATTTCTTTGCTTCCAAATTTGTGCGACGTTCTTTTAAATTTGCATGCATGCTTCGGCATGCTTTCAATATTTTTTCTGTAAATTTATTTAATACTCATACAGATACAGATATAAAGTAAGATCTGCTTTTTGCATTTTACAATTTATGTATGCTTCAGCATGATTCCAGTTGAAGTCCATATTTATTCAGTATGTTTATTTGATACTAATTCATACACATATACATTCTTAAAGATTGGAAATCTAAGCCCAATTTATGTAGTTTATCTATATTTTCTAAAGATTTGATAGCTATAGAAATGAATAGAGTGAAGATCTATTATAATAGCCCATGGGCATATTTTAAAATTTCGCTTGCTAGAGCTTTCGAAATGGAAAATGTACAATTTTCACTATAAAAAGTGATAATATTATGTGTTACTGAATATTACTCTGTGTTGTAATTTATTTTGAACGCTTAAATTTTCACAATATTTCATACAGGCCAACAAGTTTAGAGAATTTCCAGTATATTAAGTTAATTATCTTTCTTAAGACCTATCATTCCTAATCAGTCCTTTAAAAATTTTTCCTGTTTAATTTTATTTTTTACTTTCATTAAATTTCCACATTTTGTTCATTTGTTCATTTGTTAAGTTAACTTTAATCGGAAACATTTAAATAGTGAGACAAACTTTTATATTGTATACGAGTACATTAAGTAATTCTTTGTATATTTCAATACACTTATATGAACCATCATCACATAATTCCTTTGGATGATCTATTAAATCATTCTACTATTGATGCTTTCATATTAAGTAATGTTAACTATTCTACTTATGCATGAATTTTCCAGTGTCTATTAAAAAATTATTTACAATCATCCATTTGTAAGTTTTTTGGTACTCGTAACATTTCAAAAATATTTTCCACAGCCTAGGTTTTTTCGAGTGTAACTTTTATTTTCAACGGTATTGACCATAGAAACTTTGTGAATGAATCATTTACAGTCTACAATAATCAATAATTTCTATTTTCTGTAGAATAGTTTCCCATTTCACCTAAATCAGCTCCATAAAAGATCAACTATTCCTTTCATTACATATCTACAATGCACAAACAATTTTCGAGATTTATTATAGAGTTCGTTTACTAAATTTCTTTTTAAAGATATTGAGTTGTTTTAAAGATTTTTTAGAGAGTGTTGTGATCTACTTGATGCACTTTCAGCTATTTATATAGGGTGTTTTTTATTGAGGTATAGAACTTTAAGTTGGCATCACTTTTTTAACTGGCGGCCATTTTGTCAGCTGTCAAGTGATTAATATTTAGTTTGGTTTTCCATTTCATCATGAACAGGTTGACAAAAGAACAAAGCTTGCAAATCGTGCAAATTTATTTCGAAAATAATGGTTCAGTTCGCGAAGTTTACCACAAGCTCCGTCCATTTTATGGTCGACCGTTGGTTACCGTTAATGGAGACCGGTATAGAGCCATGATAACCGACTATTTTGTTCCCGAATTGAATGGTATGAATGTGGATGAGTTGTGGTTCCAACAAGACGGCGCTACATTCCACACAGCGCACGTCACAATCGATTTATTGAAGGAAACATTCGATGAGCGCATAATTTCGCCCCATATGCTCGAAAAAGTGGTTGAAAATTGGACCTGTAGAATTGGCTTTATTCGAGCCAGCCGCGGCGGCCACATGCCCGAAATCATATTTAAACGTTAATGGCATAAAATTATCCTTCCAATAAAGCCAAATTGATGGACATTAAAACGATTTTCTTGTGTTTTATTTCAATTCGAAGTTCTATACCTCTAAAAAAACACCCTATACTATCATGTAGTTCATTTTCCAATCTATAAATTTTATCGTTCAGCTGTTCAATTTGTTTTTTCAAAAGATGATTTAATTTTTAGTATGTGTTTTTTCTATTTTATAACAATCTTCTATCTCTAATTGTATTTCACGTTGTACTCCATCAATTTGCATTTTAATATATTCTTGAATTATATTAATTCCTTAAGCTGTATTATTAATTTGTCCTATAATTTATCGTTTTGAGTTTCCAGAAACAATTTACTGATAACATCATTCTCCGTCAGTGAATGATGATGATTCTCTATCCATGTATTAGTAGAAATTATATAAGTGAAATAATTTTAAATGTTTAGTTGAGCTATAGTGAATTTTAATCAGAAATAATTTCTTAGTCGGGCTTAAGTTCAGTAATTTCAATTCTTATTGAATGAAATATTTTTTATTAATTAATTATAGTTCAACTAAACATTTAAAACTGTTTCACTTAAATGATCATGGGCACGTGACAAAAATATATGTTCACTTGGCAATCACAGTTTCATATACTGGAAAGTAAAATCAACTGTAGAAAGCAAAAACAATGTAAACATAATATCCAATACAATAATACTTACAAGTATGTACCGACGGTAGATCGAATAAGTAAAAATAATTAATGTGATGATCGTAAAAGATAAGCAAGAATAGTTAAACATACTTAGGTAGAGTGACATGACTTCGTGCTAACCTAAATATAAAAATGAAAAAACAGATAAACAGAAAATGAATACTCATACTTACAAATGTGTTTGCCAAAGGTAAATCAATAATTGTATACACAATATTTCTCATATTCCATTTCATTAAATAAAATAAAAAATAATATGTTATGATTGGCTTGCTAAAAAGTGTTACTGAACTAAAATTTTAAAACATCTACATATTATTACTCAAAATCTCTCTATCAACCTAAATATGGATGCTTAAAGATATTACTAATTTCATTAATTAAAGGAATGAGATATTACACATTTACAGATACTGAATCTGTTATTTCTCCTAACAAAGCTAAAAGTAATTCCGATATGATATTTAACGATGTTACTTGTTAGAAACATATTTTTGTATGGAGTGAGATAAGAATGTTGATGCATTCTGCTGATGTCAAACTTATACCAGAATCACCAAACATTTGATACTAGATAATCATAATGTAATTATAATGTTTAAGTAAGATGAGACAAATATAAAGCATGTTGGAAGGATAAATATGGATTTTGTTAATAAGCAACGATATTGAATTAAACGATGATCTTTAAAGAAAAAAAAAGAGAATTTGACTACATAAAAGTTTTATTTTTCGTTTTTCATCTGACCTTAAACTCCATTCATCTAAATGTTATAAATGGCCAGCTACTTGTAAAATGATAACCCAATCTGAATCAGATAAGTTGATCTGAAAATCAGACCAGGTCCTGATAAGCTGATCTGAAAACCAGACCAGGTCCTGATAAGCTGATCTGAAAACCAGACCAGGTCCTGATAAGCTGATCTGAAAACCAGACCATGTTCTAATAAACTGATCTGAAAACCAGACCAGGTCCTGATAAGCTGATCTGAAAACCAGACCAGCTACCTGATAACCTGATCTGATAGCTGATACCTGATCTAATATCTGCTACCTAATCTAATAGCTGATACCTCTTATTTGCTAAACATGGATGAGAAAATTTTAAAACAGTTGGTGTTGACAAGAAATGTCTTGAAGAAAAAGCTTCGTAGTATAAAAACTGGTGAAATAGATACATGTGAGCTAGAAAAGATACATTCAAACCTATAACAGAACCTCTGAAAGAACTCATAAATAGTTCTAGAAATATTGAAAGAATTCACAAGAAAGAAGAAAGTAAAATCAAGATAGAAGCTGAAAATAATATAAGTTTAAAGCCATCAGTCAATATAGAGACAAGTACACCGAAGAAACTTTCAGAAGGAACAATATTTGATGATATCATCTTATTTAATGATGCTAATACTGAGAATGATGATGAGGATGATGAAGATGATTTTTACTCATAGACTTCCAATTCTGAAGACACTTATACTCATTTATCAGTCTTGGAAAGAAGAATTGAATTAGATACAAACTATGGCTCACATTAAGATGTGAATAATGAATGGAAGTTTGGTGATAGTAACCTAAACCTAAATGAAGATAAAATACAAGTTGATGGTCAAATATAGGCTCTAATAGTAGCTTTATTTTCTTTAATGATTGCTAATAAAACTTGGAAATACTATGAGAAATTTGATTTCGAAAACTATATAAAATATATATTTTCTACTAATACATGGATAGAGAATCATCATCATTCACTGACGGAGAATGATGTTATCAGTAAATTGTTTCTGGAAACTCAAAACGATAAACTATAGGACAAATTAATAATACAGCTTAAGGAATTAATATAATTCAAGAATATATTAAAATGCAAATTGATGGAGTACAACGTGAAATACAATTAGAGATAGAAGATAGTTATAAAATTGAAAAAACACATACTAAAAATTAAATCATCTTTTGAAAAAACAAATTGAAGAGCTGAACAATAAAATTTATAGATTGGAAAATTAACTACATGATAGTATCAATAGCTGAAAGTGCATCAAGTAGATCACAACACTCTCCAAAAAATCTTTAAAACAACTCAATGTCTTTAAAAAGAAATTTAGTAAACGAACTCTATAATAAATCTCGAAAATTGTTTGTGCATTGTAGATATGTAATGAAAGAAATAGTTGATCTTTTATGGAGCTGATTTAGGTGAAATGGGAAACTATTCTATAGAAAATAGAAATTATTGGTTATTGTAGACCGTAAATGATTCATTCTCAAAGTTTCTATGGTCAATACTGTTGAAAATAAAAGTTACACTCGAAAAAACCGAGGCTGTGGAAAATATTTTTGAAATGTTACGAGTACCAAAAAACTTACAAATGGATGATTGTAAATAATTTTTTAATAGACACTGGAAAATTCATGCATAAGTAGAATATTTAACATTACTTAATATGAAAGCATCAATAGTAGAATGATTTAATAGATCATCCAAAGGAATTATGTGACGATGGTTCATATAAGTGTATTGAAATATGTATACAAAGAATTACTTAATGTACTTGTATACAATATAAAAGTTCATCTCAATATTTAAATGTTTCCGATTAAAGTTAACTCAACAAATGAGAAAAAGCTGCTAAATATAATAATTTGAAGATGAACAAAATGTTGAAATTTAATGAAAGTAAAAAATAAAATTAAACAGGAAAAATCTAGTTTGGTTTGTATTTTTGAAGGAATGATTAGGAATGATAGGTCTTAAGAAAGATAATTAACATAATATACTGGAAATTCTCTAAACTTGTTGGCCTGTATGAAATATTGTGAAAACTTAAGCGTTCAAAATAAATTACAACACAGTGTAATATTCAATAACACATGATATTATCACTTTTTATAGTGAAAATTGTACATTTTCCATTTCGAAAGCTCTAGCAAGCGAAATTTTAAAATATGCCCATGGGTTATTATAATAGATCTTCACTCTATTCATTTCTATAGCTATTAAATTTTTAGAAAATATAGATAAACTACATAAATTGGGCTTAGATTTCCAATCTTTAAGAATGTATATGTGTATGAATTAGTATCAAACAAACTTACTGAATAAATATGGACTTCAACTGGAATCATGCTGAAGCATACATAAATTGTAAAATGCAATATAAGCAGATCTTACTTTATATCTGTATCTGTATGACTATTAAATAAATTTACAGAAAAAATATTGAAAGCATGCCGAAGCATGCATGCAAATTTAAAAGAATGTCACACAAATTTGGAAGCAAAGAAATTTTATGACTGTGCTAAATAAAATACATAAATATGTATCTACTTTGTAAAAGAATAAAAAGAGCGAAATCGTAAATTCTAATAGTATAGATTTTTAATTTAAACACCACTACATGTCGGACTCTCGCGTCACTATCGATAGAAGCATGCTAAGGCATGCATGCTAGCAAAATATATAAATCTGTTAGAAGGTGATGAGAAACTTGTTTCTAATCATTAATCTGTAGACAGCAATTGTATCTGGATCAACCCAACTAATGAATGAAATGTATACAGATATGGTTGATGATGATGAGGACCTTTTTTAAGTAAGAAATGATTACATCTGAATGTGATACAACCCAGCCTACGTCAACAATAACTTCAAGGAGGTCAACCAGCAAACCTCATGTAGAAAAACTCGATGTAAAAATTCTCTCAAATATAGATATTCTAATGTTTCTGGCACTATGAAAACACCGGCGGTGAATTGATGGTGGAGGTAACTGAGTTATTTGAGATCGATTTTCTAGAATAGTTGATTATTAAACATGTAGATAAAGTAATTTCTCTATACATACATACATATATTTACCTATATGTATATACGAATACATTTAAAAATTAGACAAATATTCTCTTTTTCAAGTAGTAAAATCTGATAAAATAGTAGTGACACATTAAAAGAAAAATATTATTAAAAAGAGAGACTGAGTGATCAACTGATACGTACACTTTGTCTGACAGGTAAATAAAGCGAACTTAAAAATATCAGAAATATATGCACAATACGCTGAACTTTAATAAAATGAGAAAAAAAAAATCATCTAGAACATCAAATAAAAGCCATAGGCGAGTAACCTTCATAAGATAAACATATACCTTATTAATGAAAACATATTATCAGAATGAGGTAACACAATTTGAGGACATAAAATTTTAAAATTTAATTGTCCCTTAACGCTGACAAAGAGTAGACAGATATGTTGACATAGAAAGTCATCTTGTATACTAGAGGAACCGTTGAGAGGCCAGACCTAAATTGTAAGAAAACGATTTCGTTTTCTGTTGATCGCTATTCAAGAAGAAAAGAAGTTTCCTCATTATGATTTAACTAATTTAAAAGTACATTTAAATTCAGTCTCATATCCAAATGATGATGATCTTCAATTCTATATTTTATGAAAGAATCTCAAGCACTTCCAAATGCACTAAAGTTTAAGATAAAAGTTCCTTTTATTCAATAGCGGCCCAATTGATATAGAAATTTAATATGAAACAGCAAGCAAGGACCTCAGCTACTGCATTTTTACTGATGATCGAATAATAGAAAGTCTGGAAAGTCTTATAAATTAAGTAATATGAATGACAAAATGGTTTTAATATACGGGTAAGGTTTCGAATGATTTTCATTACAAAAAGAAGTAGCGGATGTTTTCAACAATAATGAGTATAACAATTTCATTATAAAACCACCATTTGATTTTAAATGTTTATCAATAAAAAAGGAAAGAGAAAGTGGTTAACAAAAAACTATCCTCACCTAAGCTGGATAGATCAGTTTCATTTCAAAGCGTACGATGTTCTAAAATATATGTAAAAGGTGAAGAAAAAAGATGATAGTTGGAAAAAAATTTACACCGAAAAATTTCTAACGTTGACTATATAGGCTACATCAACTTTAAACAAATGGAAATAAAATATATTAAATATTTATAGTATAGTTACTACAAATAGAGAGGAATTCAATTTTACTTAAAACAGAAACTCCTCATAAACTTTTAAGTAAATACATCTAAAAATTAAAAGAACGTTTTTTTTAATTTCAAATAAAAAAACTATGGAGATATTTCACATTTATACACAAAAGACCAGGCGAATATTTACAACAGCAACAACAAAAGACAGCACATGACAAAAAAAATGTATTTAAACAGGGAGCCCCAGAGTTATTTGTATGTACATACATACATACATAAAATCAATTTGTCGATCCATATGTACACATATTATCAAATTTCTTACTCATGCGCAAGTATTTATTGGATTTTAACAATCACACTTACATATCTACATCATGAAAACATACAAACCGTTCTCCAAGCTATTGACGCTTGAAGACGAAAGTCGAAGAAGACAAATGTACTTAAATAAACAAACTAATCACAGACCAGTCAAACTCTATCGTGCATACACACATAAACACACACAAAATCACCACGATCGTACACAAGAATTTTGCAAAATCTGAAATTAATATTTATACAAATATAAACAAATTTCTGACCGACAGACTTAAACACTGGACAAATTCAAGCTTGATAAAATATAAAGCAATTTCATCCTCCAATATGAAAAACATACTAGGATTAGGGAAGTTCAGATATATGATAATATTTTCTAGCAAAAAATTTTCATATGAGAAACAATTTATTTCTACGTACATATAAATACTATGGTGAGAAAATCACATACATACACACATACTAAAATTCATCTGCGAAAAATTAAACGTATTTCAACAACGCCCCTCCCCTCACAAATCACAGTCAGCCTAAAGTTCTTACAGATATACATACACAAAATCTCAAGGTAACATACAATCTATCAATCTCACAACCTGAATCACGATCAGCCTTAAACTCATATAGACATACATACACACAAATACGGATACATATACATGAACACCTTCACCTCACCTCTCATTAATCATGATCAGCCTTAAACTACTATAGATATACACACAAATTGCGCAGTTATATATTTCATGAACACTTCGCCCCTCATAAATCACGATAAGCCTTAAATTTCCTACAGATATACATACACAAATTCTTAAGGTCACATACAATTGATCAATCTCAACAATCCAAATCACGATCGGCCTTAAACTTCTACATACATACATGCACAAAAATTCCTACAGACATATAAACACCCAAATTCCTATAGATACATATTACAATAACACCCCCTCCCTCCCCCGCCTACCACAAATCAAGGACAGCCTTAAACTGCTACATATACATACATACATACACACACACATAGGCACATTCTATCTATCTGGTTCGGTAATTGACATTACGTTTGCCAGTAGCAGCATCACAAGCCAGGTGAACTGGAGATTATCTGACATTTATACTCATAGCGATCATAGCGCTATAATCATAGATGTACAAGATGAACAGCACCATGTGGCTGTACAAGCACGAGGCTTGACAGGCTGGAAGGTAAATACCTTTGATAAGGATATCTTTTTTTTTGTATGGAGAACATGCAACTGAATGGTTCGGCTGAAGATATGGCAGAACAATTAGTAAGCCATATCACGAGTGCGTGTAACGTAAGCATGACGAAGCGTAAAAGGTCACCAAATAAGCCTCCAGTTTACTGGTGGAATGATGAAATTGCTAGGTTGCGTTCGGAGTGCATAAGCTCCCGAAGGCAGTATACAAGAACGCGATTTAGTCTAGAGAACAGTGTACACCATCAAATATATAAGGATAAAAGGAAAGCGTTGAAGATTGCAATACGTAGGAGTAAGCGCAGCTGTTTCCTTAATATATGTGAGGAATTAGATGGTAATCCTTGGGGCCTTGCATATAAACTGGTAACCAAGAGACTTAAATGTCTTGGTCCATCGCCGCCAAGAGAGGAGCCTATCCTCAGGGGAATTATAGATCATCTCTTTCCCCAACAGGAAATTCTTACGTGGCAATACAGCTATTCCGCTGGATTTTCCAATATTCCTCCGGTTACGATTTCCGAGATAGAAGGCGCTGTCTCAAAATTTAAAGACAAGAAGGCACCAGACTTAGATTGTATTCCAAATATGGTGCTAAAAGAAGCTGTCAAACTCCACCCTGAGTACTTTTTGAAGGTAATAAGCGCATGCTTGAGCCAGGGAATTTTTCCAACAATGTGGAAAAGACAAAAGCTGGTACTGTTACCTAAGGATAATAAGCCGCTAGACGACCCCTCCTCTTATCGTCCACTGTGTATGATAGATACGAGTGGGAAACTGCTAGAAAGTATAATCTGTAGAAGATTGGAAGGCTGTGTTGAAGCTAAGAATGGTTTATCAAATAACCAATATGGCTTCAGGAAAGCAAGATCAACAGTGGATGCTATCAAAGTTGTAGTAGAAACTGCTGCTAGGGCTATCCAAGGAGAGAGGTGGAGAAATGGAACTAAGGAGTATTGTGTAGTCGTAACTAGACGTAAAGAACGCCTTCAACACGGCAAACTGGGGACGTATTGTTGAAGCCTTAGCAAGATTAGACATCCCAGGATATTTACTGGCAATTGTACAGGATTATTTCCGAAATAGAGAGCTAGTTTATGATACCGATAAAGGTACTAGGAGACGCCAGATAATTGGCGGGATGCCTCATGGATCAGTACTTGGCCCACTACTGTGGAACGTCATGTACGATGGAGTATTGAGGTTAAATCTACCTGAGAAGGCAAAGATAGTTGGATTCGCAGACGACATAGCGTTAGTATGTGAAGCAAAAGAGTTACTAGAGGCGGAAACCATTGCAAATGCCAGTATTCAGATCGTTAGGTCTTGGCTCAGGTCAATGGGTCTAGCTGACCACAAAACAGAGGCGGTTCTGATTAGTAGTCGGAAAAGTAGGGAAACCATTAGGCCTAATATTGGTACGTGTAGTCATGATTGACACACGTCTATCTTTTCATGAGCACTTTAGGTATATAGGTGCCAGAGCATCGAAGACCTGCTCAGCTCTATCCCGGATCATAACGAATACAAAAGGTCCAAAATATCTGCAGAGGAAATTGATCTCTAGTGTAGTTAAAAACATTATCCTATATGCATCCCCTATATGGTCAGGTTCACTGAGATATTCTACGTATGTGAATCTGATATCCACTGTGTATAGGCTGGCCACCCTGCGAGTATGTAGCGCATTCGGAACTGTGTCCGACGAGGCAGCTTTTGTCATCGAATTAGAGGCGATATCGGACAGTACGGATGGTGTGACAGATTTGTGCCTACGTAAGTGGCAGGCACGATGGACAGCGACTGATAAGGGAAGATGGACTTACTCACTGATACCTGACATCAGTACATGGTTCTCAAGAAAGCACGGTGGCTTGAACTACTATATTACACAGTTTTTGACTGGACATGGTTGCTTCAGGTCGTACTTGTACCGTTTCGGACATGACAGTATTCCGTTTTGTCCGAGCTGTGATGGTAATATCGTGGAAGATGCCGAACATGTGTTCTTCATCTGTCCACGATTTGATAGTAGAAGAGAGTGCTTAGAAGTAGATTTAGGGCGTAGAATTAGGCCGGACAACATGGTTCCAACCATGTTGGAATCTTTGTATAACTGGACGTGTGTATGTAATTTTGCAAAATTCGTTCTATTAGAACTTCGTAGGTTAGAAGAGATTCGCAGAAGAATCTCTTTAGGTTAGATTAGGTCTAGGACCTATTCCCACCCCGTGATGTAAAGTCTTGGGGCAGTACCACGGGGAAGGTTTGGGTCAGTGTAAAGGGGTGTTTTAGCGTATTAAAGTCTCGCACTCCTGGCAAACACCATCACTGCCAGGGTCTTTCGATGATTTCATCCCATTCATCCCATGAATAAAAAAAAAACATTTTATCTATCTATCACAACAACACCCTCCCCCACCTCAAATCACAATCAGCCTTAAACTCCTACGTACATACATATACACAGATTCCCACGGATACGTATTACATGAACACTCTCACCTCGCCTTTCATAAATCACAGACAGCCTTAAACTCTTACAGACATACATACATGTACACAGATTCCCACGGATACATATTACAACAACTCCCCGCCCTCCACCAGTCGATCTACCTCAAATACATCCCGCCCCCACCAAGGACAGCTTGGCTTAAATTCCAACAGGCATAAACGCCACCGAATTCCCACGGTTACATATTACAAAACACCCTCACCTACCCAAATCACGGTCAGCCTTAAGGTCTCACAATCTAGACACACACCGCGCTCCACCAATCACAGCCAGACTTCAATTCCAACAGCTAGACACACAAATTTTCCGCAGGCATTAGGAAAAATAATCATGTTTTGCCGTCGGCATTAGGAAAAATTATTATGCATTGCCGTCGGCATAAGGAAAAATTAATTTTCACTATTTCACCATTGGTATTAGGAAAAATCATCTGATGATTTTCCCGCTGGTATTAGGAAAAATCATTTTCATGATTTTTCCCGTGGGTATATATGTATACTTATGAAATCTTAATCTTATGACATATAAATTCCCACGGTCATAAAAACCCAGACTTATTGAACCGCCCTCGTATGTAGTAATAAAAAAAAACTCCTTATATAAACAAAAAAACAGTTAATGTAAACAAAAAAACTCCTAATGTAAACAAAAAACATCAAAGCGCACCGACAACACAAATTTCAAACTTTAATTACCCAAATTTTAAAATTTCAGAAAATTTTGCACTGAAATTTACAAATTTCAGCAAAATTTCACAATTTTAATTGGCCCAGAACCGCTAGTTCCCTACTACTGATAAAGTTTGAATTATCTCGTGCTATATGTTTTGGAGTACGTTTGACGTAAATAAAACGAATCAATGTCTCTATGACTACTCATACAAAAATATGATATAATATTATTCTGTTTTTCGCATGCAACATCATAAAACATCATTATTGAGTTTGCCTTATCAGGTGATATGACATCTTCATTCTCTGTAAATGTGTAAAGACCCTTCATGGGTAATTAATGATCATTACTACAGTTTTATTTTAACTGCCTTTTGTTCAAGCGCACTTTGGACTTAACTGCCTAAAATTATAAATTTTTGTCACTTTTCTTTAAAATTCCATACAAATTCGTTTTTTTATACCTACACCTTTAAGATAAGTGTCCTAAATTTTTGATAATTTTAAGCTATTTTCATACAAAATATCAATGTAAGCTGCGCATTGGCTTAACTGCACAAAATATTTGTTTTCTATAATTAGTCTGCAAAATTCTTTTTAAGTGCACTTTTCACACCTTAACATTTACCTTTTTTTTTTGGAAATTTGAAGTTATATTCATATAAATAAAATATTAAAGGCGGCTACATACATTTAAAAAAATGTGTTGGGCGCTTTTCCACATAAATATTGAGAAATGCATTTTTATTTGAAAAAATTTTTTTTATAAAAATATCAAACACATTCATACGTGTATAATTTCTTACTATAATTTTCAACATTTTGCTTTAGCTACACTTTTAGGCAGGAAAGATGTAGATTGGGAATTCGGCCCCAATTAAAATTGGTGAAATTTCTAAGAATTCTTTAAAATTTTGCTGAAATTTGTCTGAAATTTCTAGAAATTCTTTAAACTTTGTGTGAAATTTTAGAATTTTGATTTTTTGTTTACATTAGGAGTTTTTTTGTTTACATTAAGTATGTTTTTGTTTACATTAACTGTTTTTTGTTTATATAAAGTGTATGTATCTATGTATGAACGTGGGTATTTGTGCGTGGAATTTTTTGTGGGAATACAATAAGGGTGTTTTTAGGTTTGAGACTTTTATATGTGTATGATGTTCAAATGCTGACGGGAAAAAAAATTAATTTTTTTTCAAATGCCGACGGGAAAACATCATTATTTTTTCCTAATGCCGACGGGAAATTTGTGGGTGTGTCTAGCTGTAGGAATTGAAGTCTGACTGTGATTGGTGGAGGGTGAGGTGTGTCTAGCTGTAGGAATTAAAGTCTGGCTGTGATTGGTGGAGGGCTGGCTGTGTCCATCTATAAGATTTGAAGTCTGGCTGTGATTGGTGTATCCGTGGGAATCTGTGTGCATGTATGTATGTATGTCTATAGGAGTTTAAGCCTGCCCGTGATTTATGAAAGACGAGGTGAGAGTGTTCATGTAATATGTATCAGTGGGAATCTGTGTGTATGTATGTTTGTAGGAGTTTAAGGCTGATTGTGATTTAAGGTGGGTGAGGGTGTTGTTGTAATAGATGGAATGTGTGTGTGTGTATGTATATATATATATAGGAGATTAAGGCTGTTCTTGATTTGAGACATAAAAAAAATAGCTTCGTCATACGTCAACCAATTTCCAAAATTAATTTTTCATATGGAAGAGCTCCACTAAATGTTTTTTTGGAAATTGGCGAAGGGAGTGCAATTTGCCCGCTTTAAGAACTGATTATCAAATAACTTCGTCATTTGTCGACCAATTATAAAAATGCTTTTTGCACATGAAAGAGTTCTACTGAGTTTTATCAAACTACTTTGTGGATTATCAAACTACTTTGTCGTTTGCGGTCCAATTTTCAAAATTCTTTTTGTATATGGAAAAGTTCCACTAATTTAATTTTTTTTTAATTGGGTGGGTGGAGGGAGCAGAATGATTACACCGAAAATTGATTACCAATTAACTTTGTCATGTGTGAACCAATTTTCAAATTTTTTTGCATATAAAAACGGTCCACTAATATTTTTTTGGAAATATTTGGGGGTGGGGCTGCAAAGTTCCCGCCTTTAAAAAGTGAATATCAAATAGCTTGGTCATATGTGGACCAATTTTCCAACTTAGCTTTTGATATGGAAGATGACCCATAATTTTTTTTGAAATTGGGGTAGCGAAATGTGCCCGCAAAAAACAAGGATTATAACTTTCCATAAAAGTGATTATAGAACAATTAAATAAATTTTTTTTGTACTGTAGCAAAGCGCACCTGTTTAAGCTGGTAACATATAAAAAGGAAAAAAGATATGGCAAGATTTGTGTGCGAATCTTGCCGAAAAATATTGTCTCTTAATATAAATTTGAGAAAACATATCAGGTTGCACCATGAAGTACCATCGGCCTCATTCAAACTTTCAACCTGTTGTATACGTTTTTCAAACCTATCAGAGTTCCAGCGACATACACACTTAGTAGATCATTCTATAAATGATAATAAAGACAACATTTATTGTGAGTTGTGCAAAAAAGAAATTAAAACAACAATGTGGTATTACCAGTTAAGAACAAATACTCACGAATTGAAGAGTACAGAAGTAGTTGACAATGAGGTGCAAAGTATTAAGTCTTGCTTCAAAAACCGGATATCGTCATATATTTTAGAAAATAAAAATAAAGACAATTTGATACCAGAAAACTTTTTTAATGAGATTAATGAAAATGTGATAAAGTTATTACAGAGTAATATTCAAGAACATTCTCTCTCAAGAACATACTCTTTTGTGAGTATATATTAATAAAAGAAGATGAAGACTCTTGCAGAGTTTATACAAAGTCGCATCAAACGAAGTTGGCTATTCTTAATGAATTATCAACAAAAGATGATATTATACATCTTTCCCAACAGCAGTGCGATATTATTATAAGAAAGATGAGTGAATTTCAAGAGCAGGATAGTGGATGGACCTTAATAGAAATATCTTATCTAGAAATTAATATTAATAAGTATAAATATATAAAGGGATCACAGTACATACCTATACCACCATCAATATTTAAAAAAGGCGCTTGTATTAACATAAAAAATCGTGATGAATACTGCTTTAAGTGGGCAATAATATCTGAATTTTGTACTATCACCTACCATTCAGACAGATGTTCACCATATAACATTGAAAATATAGAAGATGAAATTATAACACTGGAGAATAATAATTTTAATTTTGTTTCAACTGTTGAAAAGTAGTTAAGAAATTCATTGGTTTTACTATACTTAAATAATTATTATAAATCTCTAAACAATCTTTGACTAAATTTTCAAAAAAATGGTTAGTTGAATCATTACCACTACTTAATCTAAACAAATCTAAGCTAGAGTTAAAAGAATATTTAATATAATTACTATAAGCAAATGGAATATGCTGTTGAACTGATTTAGTGTTTGTTGAATTTTGTACGTTTAGTGATTCCAGAATGCATACAAACTCAGCGTACACTACGAAAGGCACATCCATGTGCTTTTTAAAGTTTTTAAAACTTACTACAATTTGTTATATAGTTGTTTATGTTTTCCTGGTGATGCCTCAGCATGGAAATGTATTAAGCAGGTATTACATATATACACTTGTGCTGACGTGTAGTTAATTGACTCCTTATCAGTCTGTAATTAAATAAAAGAATATTATTTTTTTTTATTAGAATACTTTATTAATATAAGTAAAAGTATATTACCTTGAAATATTTTGGATTCACACATCATGAAATCTGTCCGTCTTCTAGCCATAACAAATTAATGTGATCAGCTTTTTGCTCTCTAGTAAAGTACTATGGACCAACTACATTATCACCATCTAAGCCAAATACATTTATACTTATTTCAGGGTTTTGGTTTCAAAGACTTTAATTTTGTTGGTTTATAGCGGAAAGTTCAAGTTTTTAAAATTTAAAACAATATTATTCTCCAGTGTCATAATTTCATCTTCTATATTTTCAATGTTATATGGTGAACATCTGTCTGAATGGTAAGTGATAACACAAAATTCTGATAATATTGCCCACTTAAAGCAGTATTCATCACGATTTTTTATGTTAATACAAGCGCCGTTTTTAAATATTGATGGTGGTAGAGGTATGTACTGTGATCCCTTTATATATTTATACTTATTAATATTAATTTCTAGATAAGATATTTCTATTAAGGTCCATCCACTATCCTGCTCTTGAAATTCACTCATCTTTCTTATAATAATATCGCACTGCTGTTGGGAAAGATGTATTGGGTGTTTTTTATTGAGGTATAGAACTTTAAGTTGGCATCACTTTTTTAACTGGCGGCCATTTTGTCAGCTGTCAAGTGATTAATATTTAGTTTGGTTTGCCATTTCATCATGAATCAAATCGTGCAAATTTATTTCGAAAATAATGGTTCAGTTCGCGAAGTTTACCGCAAGCTCCGTCCATTTTATGGTCGACAGAGCAATTAATTCGGTTAACCATGGATCGTTTTCGCACTACGTTTACTCTATGTGATAATACGCATCCGCTGAAGTCGCTCGTCTACGCCAACAAACCAGAAACGTTAGGGGACTTGGAAGCCAACATTCGTGGCGTTATTGCCAACATACGGCCCCATATGCTCGAAAAAGTGGTTGAGAATTGGACCTGTAGAATTGGCTTTATTCGAGCCAGCCGCGGCGGCCACATGCCCGAAATCATATTTAAACGTTAATGGCATAAAATTATCCTTCCAATAAAGCCAAATTGATGGACATTAAAACGATTTTCTTGTGTTTTATTTCAATTCGAAGTTCTATACCTCTAAAAAACACCCTATATAATATCATCTTTTGTTGATAATTCATTAAGAATAGCCAACTTCGTTTGATGCGACTTTGTATAAACTCTGCAAGAGTCTTCATCTTCTTTTATTAATATATACTCACAAAAGAGTATGTTCTTGAGAGAGAATGTTCTTGAATATTACTCTGTAATAACTTTATCACTTTTTCATTAATCTCATTAAAAAAGTTTTCTGGTATCAAATTGTCTTTATTTTTATTTTCTAAAATATATGACGATATCCGGTTTTTGAAGCAAGACTTAATACTTTGCACCTCATTGTCAACTACTTCTGTACTCTTCAATTCGTGAGTATTTGTTCTTAACTGGTAATACCACATTGTTGTTTTAATTTCTTTTTTGCACAACTCACAATAAATGTTGTCTTTATTATCATTTATAGAATGATCTACTAAGTGTGTATGTCGCTGGAACTCTGATAGGTTTGAAAAATGTATACAACAGGTTGAAAGTTTGAATGAGGACGATGGTTCTTCATGGTGCAACCTGATATGTTTTCTCAAATTTATATTAAGAGAAAATATTTTTCGGCAAGATTCGCACACAAAACTTGCCATATCTTTTTTCCTTTTTATATGTTACCAGCTTAGCCCGGTGCGATTTGCTACACCCGCCGCCCCGCCCACCTAAATTAAAAAAAAATTTTATTTAATTGTTTCATAATCAATTTTATGGAAAGTTATAATCCTTGTTTGTTTTTTTGGGGCACATTTCGCTACCCCAATTTAAAAAAATTTATGGGTCATCTTCCATATCAAAAGCTAAGTTGGAAAATAAGTTCACATATGACCAAGCTATTTGATATTCACTTTTTAAAGGAGGGAACTTTGCAGCCCCACCCCCAAATATTTTCAAAAAAAATATTAGTGGACCTTTTCCATATGAAAAAAGAATTTTGGATGACAAAATATTTGATTTTTAATTTTTGGGGTGGGAATTTTCTACACCCCCCCCAGCCTTCCAATTTCCACAAAAAAAAAATTATTAGTGAACCCTTTTATATGCAAAAAAATTTGAAAATTGGTTCACACATGACAAAGTTAATTGGTAATCAATTTTCAGTGTAATCATTCTGCTCCCTCCACCCACCCAATTAAAAACAAATTAAATTAGTGGAACTTTTCCAGATATAAAAAGAATTTTGAAAATTGGACCACAACCGACAAAGTAGTTTGATAATCCTTTTTTTTTGTGGTCATATTTCGCACACTCCTCTCCCTCCTAATAATAAAAAAAAAATCAGTAGACCTCTTTCATGTTTAAAAAGCATTTTTATAATTGGTCGACAAATGACGAAGTTATTGGATAATCAGTTCTTAAAGCAGGTAAATTGAACCCCCCTCCCCTTCGCCAATTTCCAAAAAAAATTTAGTGGACCTCTTCCATATGAAAAATTAATTTTGGAAATTGGTTGACGTATGACGAAGCTATTTTTTTTAAATTTTTTTTTATATATAACCAAACACAACCCGCGAACAGATTAGATTGTCTGCAGAAAACACCCAGGGTCTATGTCGGGAATCGAACCCACGACCTCTGAACTGACAGAATAGCATCGCTACCACTCAGCCACAGAAGCTGATATTAAATTTTAAATGCGGGAGCTTTACTTCCCGCCCCCCCCCTTTAAAAAAAAATCTGTGGACCTTATCTATATGCAAATGAATTTTTAACTTTTTAGAGCAAGCATTTTGCGCTCCCGCCTCCCCATTTTCTATAAAAAACCTATTTCAGTGAACCTTTTCGATATGCCATTGAAATTTTGAAAATTGGTCCAGAAATGACAAAGTTATTTGATAATACATATTTGGGGCTGACACTGTCCTTCCCCCTCCCTAAAATTTAAAAAAACATTAGTGGACATTTTCTATATGCAAAAAGAGTTTTGAAAATTGGTCCACAAATGACACAGCAATTTGGTAATCCATTTTTTTCGCGGGCAGATTTAGCCCGTTCTCCCCCTTCCAACATTAAAAAAAAAATTAGTGGACTTCTTCCATACGCAAAAACCGCTTTGAAAATTGGTCGATAGATGACGAAGTTATTTTTAATAAATTATTTGGGCGGGCAATTAGCTGCGACACCCTCCTCCTCTCCCAAAAAAAATAAATGGAATTGTTTTATATAAAATATGGCGTAGTTATGCTCGTTAATATTATAAAACAAACGTGTTAAATACTATGTGGAAGGTGTAACATATTTTAAAAAAGTCGGCGCAAAAGTGAGCGTGGGTGAAAAAATTTAGCCTATAATTCAATCCAGATTCCAAGATAAATGTTGTGAGAATATTAGGAAGAGCGGTCAAGAGGTCTGGTCTCCTATAAGGTACAAACAAACAAACAAGAAAACAAACACACATTCGTTTTATATATATAGATTACAAACGTGGTTATTAAAAGAATGATGTTTGTTTTTTGCATCACACATATTTTCACTATAAATTGGAGTATGTATATATGTACAGGGTGTTTTTTTAGAGGTATAGAACTTCGAATTGAAATAAAACACAAGAAAATCGTTTTAATGTCCATCAATTTGGCTTTATTGGAAGGATAATGTTATGCCATTAACGTTTAAATATGATTTCGGGCATGTGGCCGCCGCGGCTGGCTCGAATAAAGCCAATTCTACAGGTCCAATTTTCAACCACTTTTTCGAGCATATGGGGCCGTATGTTGGCAATAACGCCACGAATGTTGGCTTCCAAGTCCCCTAACGTTTCTGGTTTGTTGGCGTAGACGAGCGACTTCACATATCCCCAAAGAAAATAATCCAATGGTGTCAAATCACACAGGACAGGTTAACCGAATTAATTGCTGTGATGGACGATTATGTCGACCATAAAATGGACGGAGCTTGCGGTAAACTTCGCGAACTGAACCATTATTTTCGAAATAAATGTGCACGATTTGCAAGCGTTGTTCTTTTGTCAACCTGTTCATGATGAAATGGCAAACCAAACTAAATATTAATCACTTGACAGCTGACAAAATGGCCGCCAGTTAAAAAAGTGATGCCAACTTAAAGTTCTATACCTCAATAAAAAACACCCTATATTAAAGAGCCGTATGATCTAACTTTTAAAATGCATGTGTTCGGATGTAATGTAACTTACTGACCCTATGTTTGATTGCAAAAGCTTGTTCATACCAATAACACATACACTCTGTTTCTTATTAATTGAATGTGGGCATGTACTCGTGTTCGTGGGCCTTGTTCGAATTAAGTATTTTAAAAGTTATTGCATTTGAAATAAGTTTTGGATTTACATTCTGTTCCAAGGCGAATTTATACCAGTTAGGCTTGCCAGATTGATAGTAACAAAAAGCTGGACATTTGAATTAAAAAAGCGGGATTATTAAAAAAAGCTGGACATTTTGAAATAAAATTTTCATGAAAAATAGTTACTTTTTTGGTATACAAATAATTTTATTAAAAAATATATGTTTACATTGTTTTTTAAATTTTTTACATAATACTCTAATATACTATTAACATAGCAAAATATAACTAAACTTAATTTTTTTCAGTTCATTTATACATAGTATGTATGTATGTGGTTAAGAATTAAAATTAAATAACGAAAAAGAAATCATAATATAACTAAACTTAAATTCTTTCAGTTTATTTATCCATATATCTTAGTTTACACTATGCAAGTCTTATTGCTAAGATGATTAGTTTGTTAGGAGAGGGAGGCAACATAAACGTTTCTTTTCCCCTCGTCTCCCTCTCCTAACAAACTAATTAGCTTAGCAATAAGACTTGCATAGTGTAAACTAGGACTTTGTGTATATGTGCAGCTACGATCAATATAATAGCAGTAAGATATAATATGGGCATCTAACGTTCAAATTCAAAAGGGCTTATCTTAAAATGAAATCGAATATTACGGAAAAATAAAAAGTGTTTTGTAGATATTTTATCTATCTTTTGTTTTCGTCTATCTAGAACAGATTGTATAACGAGATTTGTGTTGTTAGAGAAACCCGCTTTTCAGTTCTTTTAATTTTGACCATTGTAGAGTTTTTCCAACAAGATTTAAGCTGAAGGTCCATACCATCCGTTCCATGCTTTTTATGCATGTGCCAAAAAAAAGTAGAATCAGTGTAATTGTATGTGGCAAGTTACAGAGCAAAACGCATAGAACGTATATAAGCATAGGACGGATAAAGTAGGTTTACTTTTGTATCCGTCACATACATCATGAAAAAAGGTCAGCTGTTTTTGACATCCAAAGATGGAAAATTATATTATATTTTCAATCACATCGATGGAAGTGTTCGTGTAGTGGATTAAAATTTTAATTTTTTTTTGCATAAAAAAAGGTTTTAATAGAAGAAAAAGCTTTCGTAATAAAGCTTACAAGTATTGTCAAGAATAAAATACATACAAAATACAAAATTTACATTTTAGTTATCGATTGCTTTTATGTACTGAGTGTCACCTCTGTTGTGTTTATTATTTTTTAAACAACAAAAATACCTGGCGCATAAGATGTATTGCATGTAACTTGAATTTAGAATCGCATGCAACGCGTACGCATAGAACGGATAGTATACACCTTCAGCTTTAGTATGAGATCAGCTGTTCAAGTATTCGGTAATGTTAGTTATGATAGAACAGGGAAAACACAAGAGATGATACTTTCACCATATACTTAAGTCTTAAGTTGTTACAGGAACAATGAAATCAGTATTGTATAATACGATTTAAAAAAGCAAAAATAGAAATGACAACACTATTGCAGATACATCATTATTTTCCCATACGGATATTTATACAACAAATTTAAGGCAATAAATATTAAGAACATTTTTTGGAAAATTGTTTTAGCTGGACAAATTTTATTTTAGCTTGAAACTGGACAGGTACTTAAAAAGCTGGACAATCCAGCCAAAACCAGCCCTGCCTGCATTGAGATTATCTGATATGAATTCGCCTACAAAATTAATAATTTGATTCTTCGAACATGTCATCGTGTTTTATTTCCTCACAGTGATGGTATTTTGGTGTGTTTCGGGTATTTTTTGGTGCTTTTTGCCTCTTCATAAACGCGAAATTTTGGTTAATACCTTTTTTTAAAGCGGGTATTTACAGTGCTTTTTAACAATTTATCATAGTGCTTTTGGTGCTTTTTTGTAAAATAAAAATATTTTTATATTACAAAACTTAAATACTTTTAAGCGCTAATAGTACTTTCAATAAGAAATTTTGCATTATCTTTTGACTGATCCTTCTTAAATTGTTTTTAATAACAATAGCGGGAACTATAGGATTAACAAATTAAAATTTTTCTTGAAAAATAGAAAGCAGAAGTAACTGGAAAGTACCACATAATTCTCTGCATAATAATTGATTGAAAGTAGTACGCAATAAGCAATTGTTAAAGCTAACACAAATATTTAATCATCCCAGAACAATTTTGTGCTATTGACAGTATATTTCTGTTGTCTAAGGTCTAGAAAATAGCATGCGGTTGTTAATAGCAGTCAGTTGTTTTAGACAACGGGTAGGCAAGCCCCAAGTTTTTGTATTGTATTGACGTAACGTAAATGTTGACAACTGGAACAATAGTGAATATCACACAAAAACAAAAACTTTTATGTTACTTAAGAATAAAGTGATGCTTTTTATCAATTTTTTATGTGTAAATTATTTTTCAGCAACATACATATCTAAATCTAAGCCTAAGCTTCACCTACCAAATAACTAATACAGATCATATAACTGCTGGCATTTAAATTTTCAATTGTTGAAATATGACAATGTTGTATGTACTCGTATGTAAGTATGTATGAATTTAAATTATTTGGCTCCTGTTTTTTATTATTTGTTTTTCCATTTAATTGATTTTGTTTTAATTAAAATGTTAAATTCTGTTATTACATCTGAAATCTTTTGTTTATTTTGGAATAAAAATTTTAAATTATATTTTGAGCTTTTACACTCTAAACTATATTTTTTTTAACGGCTTAATGTATTAAAATTAAAAAAAAATTTCGGTTTTTTACCCTTTTTGCAACAGCTTAATGTGCTTTTGCTTTTCCTAGAGATACCATCACTGTTTCCTCATAGTTATTCTGATTGTATACAACTGTGTCATATGTGTCATTGAAAAGCAACTACTGACGTTGGTACTACTCAGTAGGTATTTCTTTTGGATCCATATCGAGACATTGGAAAGAGATAGTCACTAGTACATTTTAGTAATTCTAATGATAATAAAACTGAATATTTTATTAAAAATTTTTGTTTTAATAAAAAAAAAAAATACATAAAAAAGGGAACATTCGTTCATTATAGCAAGTAAGGATTTAGTTTGCTGTTTGTATTAAATATAAATTATTAAAATAAAACACTTACGTATGAATCTGGACTTACTGGACTGGACTTTTTAACTGATCCCACAAAATCTTCTACAGGCTCATAAAAATTTCCACAATTATTTCATTTTAAAATATTTTTATTTTTATAATTACAAAATGGGTTGCTTTTTATTTGTCTTTTGCAATTTCTTTTTATTTGATTTTTTGAATTATTGTTTAATACATTTTTTGATTTGCCTTTTATATGGATTTCGTAAACTAATTTTCATAAAAACTTGAATTTTGCTTGAAGCCACTTGTATTTTCAACAAACCAATAAAACATTAAGAAGAAGCATAGTTGTGTGTATCTGACAAAATGTTTTCTACGCAGCCATAACAATGTTAATATGTAGACGCTCGTTTGACAATGTCACCAATATAGTCGACAAAAGTGGTGACTTGGGGACACTTAACCTCATGTTTTCTGCAGGGTTAATAAACAAGCCGATCATCTTCAAACCTGCTTTTTCTTTTGTTCATGCAGCTGTTTAGTATGTATGCGTGCATTTAGACCAGTGTAATCCAAATCTTCATTTTCTGTGCACAATTGTGCTACAAAAGCAATAAAAAAAACTCACACCGACGCTTGTGCTCTTCTATTTCAGTTTGATTTCAGTCGTTAATTGAGTGTTAACGAGTGCACATGTGCGGATGCTTACTGCTTCTTTTCAGCTTTATTGTTTTTTCAGCTTTGATTTAATTTCAAAATAAACCAGCAAACAAAATAGTATAATGGAAGACAGAAATTTTTGTTTTGTCATTAAAAATGCTTTTGGTAACATGCAATGCATTTTATGTTACCAAACATTTGAAACAAAGAAAACATTTTTAATTAAAAGGAATTTTGACAAAGAAATAAATAAATTAAAAGAGGAAAAAAGGAAAATGTTTTTTCTTGAGCAAAAAACCTTTATATGCAAAAAATTAAAGAATGGGTTCTGCAAGAAGAGCAAAATGAGGAAATTTTGCAAAATAAAAAATTAAAAATGTAGATTTCAAGCCAAATAAGCTTGGAAATCGCTCAGCAAGGCAGACCATTTATGGATGGAATGCTAGCAAAAAATATTTTACAAACAACTTTTCAAACGTTAAATTATAGACAGATCTCATAAAGTCAATTTGTCACCCCAAACTGTGGCTAGGAGTATTTCCCAAATAGGAAATTCGGTGGAGTCTTCTATTAAAGAAAAATTGATAAATTGTAAATTTCTTTTGTTTAGATGAAAGTACAAATATCAATGATCTTTGTCAACTGGTTGTCTATGTAAGATGCATTGATGAACATTTTAATGTTTTTGAATCAATGTTGACATTGGTGGAGTCTTCTATTAAAGAAAAATTGATAAATTGTAAATTTCTTTTGTTTTGTTTAGATGAAAGTACAAATATCAATGATCTTTGTCAACTGGTTGTCTATGTAAGATGCATTGATGAACATTTTAATGTTTTTGAATCAATGTTGACATTGGTAACCTTTTATGGACATGTAACTTTAAAGCTTTTGATGGAAGTTGTAAATGATAAACTTTTTTCTATTGTTGATGTAAACAAAATTGTCGGTGTCTGCACAGACGGTTCAAATGTCATGGTAGGAAAAAATACAGGTTTGATAGGTAATATAAAAAAAGTGAAATGCCAATGCAAAACTTTCACTGCATTATCCATCAAGCCGCGCTTGCATCTAAATTTATTACTCAAAACTCTACTATGAAGACCGCAGAGCGCATTATAAATAAAATAAGAGGAGGACACAATGCTCTCACTCATCGAAAATTTTTAAATTTTTAGCATCCAAAAACGCAGCTTTCAATGATATTAAAATGTTCACTGAGGTACGTTGGCTCAGTCGTGGCGACTGTCTTAACCGGCTATATGATTTAGAACTCTTAGAGTTTTTAGAAAAAGAAAATATCGATGAGTCGGCAAAAAACTTTTTAAAAGATGCACAATTCATATCAGATCTAGCTTTTCTAGCTGATACAACTTCTTTGCTTAATGATTTCAACTTAGAGCTTCAAGGAAAAGGTAAGAATATATCTGATATTTGTAAAATTTTATTTAATTTTAAAACAAAACTTTTTCTTATACTTTGCCAAATTAAGTCAGATGACTTTTCCAGTTTTAAAAAAACCTCTCTATTGCGCGAATCGCTGTGCGATGCTGCGAAAACTAAGCGAGTTAAGATTTTTGATGCACTGTTCAACAGTTTTGAAGACAGGTTTGCATATTTTAAGAGTATACAACTGCAGTTGGATTTATTTAATAACCCTTATAACTGTGATGTTACTCAATATGAGTTCGATATACAATCAGAACTTATACTTCTTCAAACCGAAGTCCAAGCTCCGGGAAAAATGGGAATAGAATTCTGGAAAAATCTAAATGATTTCGATTTTCCAGAGTTAAAAAGAAATGCTTTGAAATTGTTATCCCTTTTTCCTTCAACGTATTGCTGCGAACAAATTTTTTCCGACTTAAAATTTATTTGAGACAATTTTAAATTTTTTAGTTGAACTATAGTGAATTTTAATCAGAAATAATTTCTTAGTCAGGCTTAAGTTCAGTAATTTCAATTCTTGTTGAATGAAATATTTTTATTAATTAATGTGAGTTTCTAAAGAAGAGAAGAAAAATTAAATTAGACTTTATTAGCTGGGGGAAATACCGATATTTTTCTGTGCAGCCACGCACTTCATCAGCACACAAGTCTATCTACTGGGGTAGAGATTGTTATTAACATCAGCTATTTAACGCAAATTTTCAATGAAATGGAATATGAGAAACATTGTGTATACAATTATTGATTTACCGTTGGTAAACACATTTGTAAGTATCACTATTCATTTTCTGTTTATTCGTTTTTTTCATTTTTATATTCAGGTTAGCACGAAGTTATGTCACTCTACCTAAGTATGTTTAACATTTTGTCAGATACACACAACTATGCTTCTTCTTAATGTTTTATTGGTTTGTTGAAAATACAAGAGGCTTCAAGCAAAATTCAAGCTTTTATGAAAATTAGTTTACGAAATCAATATAAAAGGCAAATAAAAAAATTTATTAAAAAATAATTCAAAAAATCAAATAAAAAGAAATTGCAAAAGACAAAAAAAAGCAATCCATTAAAATCCATTAAAATGAAATAATTGTGGAAATTTTTATGAGCCTGTAGAAGATTTTGTGGGATCAGTTAAAAAGTCCAGTCCAGTAAGTCCAGATTCATACATAAGTGTTTGATTTTAATAATTCGACGGAACCTTGAATTTTTCATTTATATTTAATACAAACAGCAAACTAAATCCTTACTTGCTGAACGAATGTTCCCTTTTTTATGTATTTTTTTTTATTAAAACAAAAATTTTTAATAAAATATTCAGTTTTATTATCATTACAATTACTAAAATGTTCTACTGACTATCTCTTTCCAATGTCTCGATATGGTCCCAAAAAAATACCTTCTCAGTAGTACCAACGTCAGTAGTTGCTTTTCAATGACACGTAAACGCTAAATGTCTATAGCAAAAATCATTGTCTGGGGTACAATTCGTCAGTAGTACTGGTGACAAAGTCACTAGTAAATCACTACAATTTCACTATTCGCATTTTCTGCAGGATTTCTACTCTACATCTATTTCTACATACATACATATACATATGTAAATGTATGTTTGTATGTAGCACATATGTATATGCAGGTACACATCACCTCATAAAAAATACATATTCAAACTAACAACAAAAATATATGTAAGTATACAAACATACATGTACATATGTATGTAAGTAGTATGTGTATATTCCCACCCATACATATTTACTTTCTTTCCTTTTTAATAGTGTACACAATTGAAATCCTTCAGCAATCTTAAGCATGCTGAAGTCAGCAAAAACCGTAGTTTTGAAAATTTGCTCATTGCTGATGCTGAAAAACTTTCACAGCACAGCAAATCAGCATCAGCAAAAAAACCAAAAAAAAAACAAAATTGCTGATGGTCAGCATCAGCAATTTTTGAAAAAAATACTATTGCTGATGCTTACATCAGCACTTCCTTTCAGTAATTTCATTTTGCTGATTGCTTCTGCTTCAAACATTTCACAGCACAGCATTAGCAAATAGTGTTTTTTTACATTGTGTGCTGATGCTGATTGCTGCTGCTGATTCTTGCGTTAGTTTTAGTTCAGCAAAAACGAATTCCTTGAAAATAGTTAAGCAAATTCAAACTCTGTCTACAACGATAGTAATGCAGTATCACTCACATACAACTAAAATCAGAGAGGGATAGTAAAACAGAAAGTAAAACAGCGCTGTCAGACTTAAATTGTTGCTACTTAATGAAGAAAAATCATAATGAACGTATACATACTCCCATCCAGGCATGCTCCATCATTTGTACTGAAAAAATGGTCACGAACCGATCTAAACATAATACTTGTATAGAATAAGTTCTCCATCATTAACTACATCATCAACACCAGAATTAAAAACAGCAATAATAGAATCAAAATTGTATATTGAATTTATGGAAGAACATAATGACAACATCCTTAATATTAATAGACATAGATTCTTAATTAACCTAGATGATAAAATAAAAAATATTATATTGAAAAATAATGAAATAAGTGTTTTTTTATTTCAAGTTAAATTTACTGAATACAAATTTTAGCTATAAGTGTCTAAATTTTTTATTTTTGTTTCTTTATTAACTGTACTCAGTTAAATCATAACCATATTTTATTTTTTTTTAGCTTACAAAATTTTTATTATTTATTTTTAGTTTACTTAAAATAATTTCTTTGAATATTATTTATATTTAAATGTAGCAAAAAGCTAACAATCTCCTACAGGAAGAACTGGTTTTATCCCCAATCGGTATACCTCATCATTGTTTCTATCATTTAAAAGATATTTAGTAATAAGATAAGCACGCATAGATAAGTTTTCAATATCCTTGATGCTTAGTGAATTAAATCTCTTTGGTAAATATAAAATGCAGATTCTCAGCTCTAATACAATCGTTTCCCATTACTTTGTAGTAATACACTCAGCTTCAGTTAAAGGGTATTCTTCTAAAGTTAACATATTCTTCACACTAAGTCTCTGCCTTGTGTTTAATTTATTGAAGGCAGAAGTTAACTCCCCTTTGGTGCTCATTGTTATGTAACTTATATTAAAGTATGGAATTTTATACGTCAGTAAAAAGTATTTATAAATTTTCTTATTATATCATTCAGTATATCTCAAGGTTCAAATTGTGAAAGTCATTGTTTACCATAACTCAAATCGTATCATATTCTCAATTCATGCAATATATCTGTCTATCTCTATCTCTCTATATATCTCTCTCTCTCTCTATTTATTTATTTATTAAGTTTTCTCTCTTTTTTTACTCTTTCATTAATTACGGAAATTTTATTAGCATTTATATTTTATTTTATTTATTTTTTGATTTATTATATTATAAAAAATAGTTGTTTGGAATTTCCTCTTCCTTCCAAGAATCCTCAGACTAGATGTACTGAAAGATAACTTCTTTCACCGAATCATTAACAGTGAATTCTATTAAGCACTAATGGGAAGTGGGCTAACCGAAGGGTTTACATTGTTAAAGTCATCCTGCAAAGATATTAGAGGACTACATGGCATTTTGAATTTTTTTACTTATTTTTTATTAAGTTGATAGCACTTGCAATTAAATTTCACTGACTAAGTTAAAAAAATTTCACGATTCGACCTTTATGCTCCAAAAATTAACAACAACAGCAACAACATAATACAAACAAAATAATAATAGATAAGTTAATGCACATTGCATTTGTTGCCTCACTCCACACTCATATCCATACACACATCCACTCGTATCCATACAAACACGTGTAAATCTGACCAAATTCACTACACTTAAAACCCTTTTCTACTCATACTGACGATCGTTTACTTATATAATCCTCCAACCTCCTGATGCATTTACTGCATTTTATTACCCTAGGAATTCGTCTCTTTTTTATGTATCTCCGCACTAAAATGTCGAACAAAATTAAAAACATAAAAATAATTGAATTAAAATATGGAAATGATTAAACAAAAATATCAATTACAATTTTTACATATACATTAATTATTACATCCTGCATGTGTCTTTACTTACTAACATATTTTAATTCATCAAGTACTTCCTTTACAGTTCGATACAACAAACTCATACACCAATATCCCCCACTAATCCTTTTGTCTCATTATTCGTGCCTGTATACAAAACAATCTGTTGTTAGCCGTAACCATTCTTAAAGCATTTAAAAAAAAATGTGAAAAAAAGTTTAGACTTTTTTTCTGGGGTTCGCGTGTATAACAACACAAAAGACCTATTCAATTTCAACTAATATTCATGCGTGCATACTTTTAGGCGTTAAATACAAATTCCAACTGCATTTAGTGTTCACCACCATAAACAAAGCCTCATCGATTGGCACTTAACAATTCACAAACCGTTATTTTTTCTCCTTTCTCTACTAGCGCCTTCTAGAGCTCTTTAGCACACAACTGCTTATCCAACTCTCATTAAGATAAAGTTTATTGCTTTTGGTTAAGCTAAGTCTCTTTGATCAAGGGTTAGGCAACTCACACACATTTAACCTTTTTGCAGCGTTGCCATCTGGCGTCAACATGCTCCATTTAGCCAACTCACTATCCTTTTTACCCTTTTTTCACCACAGTCTTTTAACACCCACACCATTTTTTAGCAAAAACTCACTCCTTTTACCCTTTTCACTTCTATATGGCAACTCTCACACCAGTATTTAGCGAGCACATAAACCTTTAACTGCGTACAGCGCCCCCTTGTGGTGAAATTCATTTATCTATTTTAATTGATTTTGGGTAAATTTATCTGCGCTGTCATTTCCTATATACTGAGGTTTATGAAATCACTTTGTTTTATCACTTACAGGAACATGATTTAATGTTACGAAAATGTAAAATATTTCCATTCGTTATTTTTGAGAACGAAAACACCTATTCATTTTCGAAAAAAGGCTATTAGTCTTTAATGTATTAGGAATTATTGCTAATTGTTTTGGTTAAGCAACGTTTACATTCATTTCGTTCTTGTTTAAGGAAGTCATCAGCAGATTTCAACCCGAACATTTTTGGAATAAGCTAAAAATTTTCTATGGCACACAAATATCTGTTTTTCTTTAATTACATTTAAAACTGCAAGTTTATTTTCCGTTTTAATTTTGCGGGTCATTTTAACAACTTCTATTAGCACTGCAAAGTGAAAAGTGATAAGACAGAAATGCAAAGATGATTAAATGTTTTCTGGAACACTTTGCACACTCACTTTGCAGGAGAACGCAAAGAATTTACAGAGACTTAATCTTTTGCAAAGAGTGCAAGAAATTTACAAAGAGAGCAAAGTCTTTGCAAAAATATGCTTAGTGCAAAGTGAAATTTGCAAAGAATATTGCGAAACAGAAACACTTATTACTATGCAAAAAATGCAAATTGATAAGTGCAAAGTGAAAAGTTAATAAGTTTTTTGTGGAATAGGGCCCTGGTGCAAACTAAAAACAACTTTACTACGAATATGACTAGCATGATGCAAGAAATGCTGCGAATGCAGAATACTCTGCTTCATGAATTAATTCACAAGCCATTAACACGTTAAAAATATGTTTCTGGAACGCAAACGGCATTCGTCAAAACAAAAATGAAATCAATAACTTCCTTACGGAAAAAAATATTGATATAATATTGGTTTCTGAGACTCATTTGACTTCGAGAAGCCTTTTCAAAATAAATGGCTACACCTTATATGATATAAAGGGCCCGAAAGGAAGAGCATGGGGTGGATCAGAAATTCTAATAAAGTCAAGACTCAAGCACTATATTATTGACAACATTTTTAAAGAACACCTACAAGCAACAAATATCTGTATTGAACATTTTTGTACAAATTTCGTCATATCATCAATTTTTCCCCCTCCCAGATTTTCAATCACCGAAGATCAATACGAGAATTTCTACAAACCTCTTGGGCCTTGTTTCGTAGCAGCTGAAGATTACAATGCAAAACATACGTTCTGGGGTTCGTGCCTTATTATACCTAGAGGTAGAGCGTTGTTCAACACAATTTGAAAAATGGGCTTGGACGTAATTTCGAGTGGGCAGCCCACTTACTAGCCTACAGACATACAAAAAATTCCGGATGTTATAGATTTTGGCGTCATGAAAAATATTTCTAGGGATTAAGTTCATGCTAAAGCTTCTCTAGATCTCTCCTCCGATCACTCTCCCACTATCGTTACAATCTCTAACCCACTAAGAAGTGATTTACTTCACTCATATGTGAAGATAATCAATCGTGTTATTTGGCTGAGATTAAAAAAATATCTTAGTAGTCATTGTACGGAAAACATAACGCTAAGAACATCCGATGATATTGGATCTAACATTGCGAATCTTAACGAAAGTGTTAAACAGGCTGCTGAACATGCTACTACCTCCCACCCGCAGACTGGGTTTAATAGAATTTATTCTACGGATATTGAACGTCTCGTATGTGAAAAAAGAAGAGATAGAAGGAAATGGCAACAACATAGATCACCCCAACATAAAATCAAATTAAAACAGTGCACTAAAAAGTTTCAAGAGTTGCTTGCATCTGAAAAAACTGCATCTCATAAAAATTATTTGGAAAACCTCGATGTCACATCAGCATCTAATTACTCTTTGTGGCGCACTGCGAGAAAGCTTAAAATACCCGTTGAGTTTAAACCACCTCTGCGCACTTCTACCGGAGGTTGGGCAAGAAGCGATACTGAAAAATATAACATATTTGCTGAGCATTTAAAATCCGTATTTACTCTAAACACATGTACGGGTGTTGATGATTTGGCGTGTGTATTGCTCTACCACCTTGACCCTTGCAGTTTAAGATGCGTGATGTACAAAAAATAATGGCTGAACTCAACCCAAAGAGTTATAAAAGGATCCGAAGTTAAATGTAAACGGTTCAACAAATCAGTATTTGTTGAAATGCGTGAAATTTTATGTGCGTGCTGGGGTCGAAATTTCTTTATAAGTTTGTTTCTGGACTCTGCATCTTCTTCAGAGAGCTCTCCAATCGATACCAGTGCATGTTCAATAACATCTGAAGCATGAATTAAAATGTTGTGGACTGAGGGGGGAAGATAGTATCACCAATATTAGTTTGTTAGCTCTTTAGCAGTGTCCAGCACATATTTCCGAAATTTTTCGACATTAATATTATACCTTGAAGACAAAGCTTGCAATAATGTTGCGCATCTCTCAATTATTTCTTTATCAATGCCTGTTATTTCTGCAGACAAGCCAGCATTGTTAAATAATTCTCGTGCCGTATTTCCATCATTGGAAGATCCACTCCTCCAGTTTTTGGCTTTTCGACTATTAGTCCCATTTTTCCTCGGAGTTGTAATTGAATATTCTGTTTTCTTTTGAGAAATTCAACTGTAAATGTATCGTTTTCTGTTCATTTTTGAATTTTGTGGGAGTTAACTGTTCAATTTTCTCCTTGTAATATGTCTCTTCGTCGATGCACAATTGAGCTGTCTCTTTTTTAAATTGGAACCTGATAGGACAACAGTAGCGGGTGGATGATGGGCGAGGATTTTTCCAAATTATTTTGGTATTTTGAGCCTCATCTGGTTTTGCTACAACTTGGAGTGGGACATATGATGTTACAATAAGTTACTATCATCCAAACTGTTATTTTCAAATTTCTGTTTGTACTCGCTGTGTCCCGAACTGCCATCAAACCCCCATTTTCCTATTTATGTAAGGCTGTTTATGGACTCATCCAAAACTTCATTAATAACATCTCTCTGTAGTTCTAATATCCGAGTAGCGGTATGGTCTAATAGACTTTGAAGTTCAACTTCAGCGTGAGATTCTGTGACTGTTATTTTGTCTGGGTAACTTTTCTTTCAAAATATTATCGTAGCAAGGTAAAAAATTATTTTCAAGTTTATTGTTTACAAAGCTTCTTATTGTTAAACCTGCTTCAGATATAAGCGATATAACTTCACTAACATTTGCTTCCAAAATCGATTGATTCTTTTGTAAGATACTAATAGATCGCAAATCATCAGCAGCGGAGATATCAATTTTTGCTATTTCTGCTATTTGTCGTCGCTTTGTCCCGCTTGAACACTCTCCGAAACTTAATCTAGGACGTCCCCGATCTTGATTCAAGTCAGATGTTTGTAAATTTAATGAAATCGACTCCAATTCGGCAAGCCAATCAGAATATGTATTTTGAACTCTTGTTTTCATACGATCGCATTTTTTTCAAAATTCTGAAATTTTTTTGCAATTATAATTTAATCGTGTTTCGAATTGACTTTCTTCAAATGTGTAACCCTCATTTTTAATATATCTTTCCACTCTATCCTTCACATTTCTAACTTTTTCAACATTTGCACCTCTTTCTAAGCACCAAATACCAAAAATATGTGAGCGCGCAATTTTGCAATTATAACATGTGCCTATTGGAAAAACAATTTGTAACAAGGATAAAATTAAGAAAAAATAAAATTAAAAGCTTGTGGAAAAGAAACACAATAACAGAGCAAAGCGAACATAAATGAACAAAACACCACACAAAAATTCGAAGTTGGACATAAAAACAACGAGGCCGCTTTGGTCTGTGGAAGATAACGCAAAAACGTGCAAAAGAGTGCAGCTGATATTAACAATTTTAGAATATGGGAATATTAGCTAACAAACTAAAATAAATCCCATTGGAGACTTTTGCATCTACCACGTTGTCGATGCCCTCCAGGAACGGGTAAAGTTCCTCTTTCCGGCAAAATCGTGAATTAGACCCAGGAATCTCAAAGGGTCAATATCTCTTCACATTGCTTGCTGATGGTGTGCTTGCTGCTATAGTTGTACCTGTTGTTGTTGAAGTTGCTCCTGTAATTCCTGTTGTAACTGTTGCCACTGTTGTTGCAATTGCTGCTGTAGCTCCTGTTGTAGCTGTTGATCCATCTTGGGAATTCTTCTCTTGTTGTCAAACAATCTACCTCTTCTTCGTCTAGTTTCCACTTTTGGGCTGCTCAAGCAAAATTCGTTGCCTGATGACACAAAATATATAATACGATATTAAATAGCCGTCAAGTAAATTTAGGCTTCTCAATGTCGTTTTTTACAGACAACTTTTTATATTTATTTTTATTTTGTGGTTTTTATTATTCCTTTTTTTTAGTTTTTATTATTATTGTTTTCTTTTTTACGGGAAATTTAATTTTTTTATTTTTATCCTTTTACGTAGGATGTTTTTATTTTTTTTTTCTTTTTCGTAGGATTTATTTTTTTCTTTTACGTAGGATGTTTTTATTTTTTTATCCTTTTTCATAGGATTTATTTTTATCCTCTTACGTAGGATGTTTTTACTTTTTTATCCTTTTTCGTAGGATATCTTCACCGACTGCGCCAATTTTAAAGACGTGAACGTCTTCGTTTATTAAAGTAAAAGATAATGCTTAAATTCTAAACTAACATTATGGTTTTATATTATAATTGAAGCAATCGTTGGTTGCAGCTATGCGATCGACGATTACTCACGATCACAAATAATTTCTCTTAAAACTATGAATCAACGAATGTTGAAAATAACGTTCTTTCTCTTAAATGAAAGATTCATATTACATGAGTTAAATTAGTAAGTATGATAAAATTCATATTATAACTGTTTATTATAAGATTCATATTGCATGAACCGAATTGGTAAATATGTTTAAATATGATAAGATTCATATTACAACGGGACACTTAGTCACCATAACACTGTTGGGTAAAACTTATGTATGTACTGTAATATTTTATGTGGTCGAGCGGAGAGCAGACAATTAAAACACGTTGGTGGTTGAGCTTAGACTAACTTTATTTAATAAAAGAGAATGACAATTACTTAAAACTAATGTAACGTAAAGTTGCCAGATTCTATACATATCAATCCCTCCACCTTTTCAGCTTAACTTACAAAATAAATTTATTAATTAAATTCTATCATTTCAATAACTATACGACTTCATTTCTTAATAATATAGATGTATACATCGTTCATTATTTTAGTTTTATTCATACAATTCAGTTAACAGTATTCAATGCATCTTCTTTTATATTTTAAATACAATTCTGTGCATTCTTATCTAGTTACTTATCCTATCTTACATCTTGTTTTATTATTTTAACTTTACTTCTAGTTAAATAAGGACTTCGTTTTATTTGATCACTTTTTTGTGCATTTATGTTAGAGTTACCTTTTGCAACAATTACATTTTTAAATTTCACAAATTTATCATTACATTTTCTTATTTGATTTATATGAGCATGTTTTTGACTACCATTTACTAAAACAAGGTATCTTAAATTACTAAATTTCTTTATTATTCTCGCAGGTAACCATTTTACATAATTTGAAAATACATTTCTATATAAAACATTTTCATTTTCACAAAATCTCTTTATATTTATTTTGTCCTTATGTTCGATATATCTCTTATAATTACTATTAATTTCCTTTTGCTTGGCACAAATTTGGTTTCTATTATTTATTTCCTCATCCGTTTTCGATACCATTACATCTAATAATGTGCGTGGTTTAAATTTAAACAAAAGATTTGATGGAGTTCCTTTGGTTACTGTCGATGTATTTCTATATTTCATTAAAACATTGTATAATTTCAATTCCCATGGTGTATGTTTTGTGCTCAAATCTATTAAACTCTTTTTCAAGGACTGTTTAATAGTTTGGACAGCCCTTTCAGCGCTTCCATTAGATTGTGGATGATATGAAGGGGATTTTAAACTTACGATGCCATTATTTTGGCAAAATTTTATAAACGCCTCAGAATTAAATGGAGGACCATTGTCGCTAACTATGTACTTAGGTAAACCGAAATTTATAAAAATTTTTCTCAATTCTTCACATACATGACTTGCTTCAGTTCTCTTCATAGTAATTGCCTCAATCCACTTCGTATAAACACCAAATATAACAAATACTGTCTTATCTTATGAATACGCTCCATCGGGTAGGTTGCCTCTTTCCACGATATTAACACTGGTTTGTTTCCTTTCTGACATGCCTGACAAGCGCTGCAACTATTAACAAATGTCTCTATATCGTAATCTATGCCTGGCCACCATACGTACGATCTGGCCAACGCTTTCATCCTAACAATCCCAATGTGCTCCTCGTGCAACTTACTTAATACATGCTCTCTTAATTGTATAGGAATCACTATGCGATTTCCATAAAATAAACATTTATCATCTGTGCTAAGCGAACTCCTTTTTAAATAATACGGTCTTAACCCTTCTGTAATATTTTTCGGCCACTGCTCTAAAATACTTTTATAAGCTTCCGCCACTACCCTATCATTCTGTATTCCGATAGCAATGTCATCTATCTTTAGAGGAATTGAACTGAAACACACGTTGTTAATGCTATCTGTCTCAATACCTGTTGGTTTGTTCAGAGGCAATCGTGAAAGTCCATCAGCATGCTTGATATCTGAGCCTTTTTTGTATTTAATGTCAAAGTCATACATTGATAAAAATATAGACCATCTTTGAATTCTACTTGCCGCTACTGCTGATAAATCTTTCTTGTTGCCGAAAATTGCACGTAAAGGTTGGTGATCAGAATGTATACAAAACTTCAATCCGTATATATACTTATGAAACTTTTTGACTGAAAATATTATTGCCAAAGCCTCTCTATGTAGCTGGGAATAATTCCTTTCTGCCTCCGACAACGTACTGGATGCAAACATAACCGGTTTTTCTATTCCATCAATTAAATGCGCTAAAACCCCTCCTACGCCATAAGGACTGGCATCACAAGAAATTATTATAGGCTTTGTCGGATCATAATGGGTTAATGTTTCGATATTTGATAGAAGGCTTTTTGTTTTCTTAAAACATATGCTATGCTCATTACTCCAGTGCCATTTACAATTTTTACTGTTTAATTTGTACAAACATGCCAGTTCACTTGAAAACTCTGGAATATTTATGATAAAAATTTATCATTCCTAAGTAAGATGCCAATTGTGCCTTATTCTGTGGCTCTGGTGTATCTAAAATTGCCTCAATTTTCTGTTTACTAGGCCTCGTCCCGTACTTATTAATGAAATAGCCTAAATAAATCAACTCATCCGCAATAAAAATGCACTTATCTTTATTTACTTTAACATTATATTCTTTAAGTTTGTCTAAAACACAAAACAAATTCTTTCTACATTCCTCAATATTCGAACCACCAATCAATATATCATCAAAATATACATGAAACTTGTCCAAGCCTTTTAAAATCTCACAAATAATGCCGTTAAAAATCTGAGGTGCGTTTTTCAAACCAAATATTAATCTCGTATATTGAAACAATCCAATATGTGTATTAATCGTCAACAATTGCCTAGAACTCTCGCCTACTTCTACCTGCAAGTACGCTCCCATTAGATCTATCTTACAAAACTTCTTCCAGCCTGACATATTAGCAAAAATGTCATCTATGCGATGAATTGGAATGTGTTCGCTCTCAACATATTTATAGTACGTTTGCAATTAACGCATAATCTAATTGACCCGTTGCCTTTATTTACTATAACCAATGGACTTGCCCATTTACTTCTGGTCACAGGTATTAAAATTCCCTCATCACACAACCTCTTAATTTCTTCTTCAACTTTTGATTTTAACCCGTAAGGGACAACACTGGGTTTACAAAATATGGGAACTGAATTTTCTTTCAAAACTATTTCTGCTTTAAAGTCCTTAATAACCGCATTATTTGATTTTGTAAATACATCATCATATTTATTATCAACATCCATCAAACTATTCACACCACCACTGCTTTCAGTTGGTGTAGAAAAGAAACATCTCCATTTTGGAAATATAACATTTAACCAACTTCTGCCAAGCAAAGGTACAAAATCTTCATAAGTATTTAAAATAGTTAATTCCAGGTTAAACATTTTGTCATTCACTACCACATCTACATTTATTTTCCCAAAGGCATTTAGCGTTTTACCAGAAATCAACTTCATTTGCCTATCATATGTTATTAAATTACAATTTTTAAACTTTTCATCAAAAATATTTTTATTCACAACACTTTCGCAAGCCCCTGTATCAATTTCAAATTCCATTTCTACATTATTCACTTTTGTTCTTATTCTTTGGGCATCTGATTTACTATATGTTGTACAATTATTAAGAAATCCTAAATCAATAAAATTACCTTTCTCTCTTTTCGATTCTGCTCCTATTATACTCCTATTAACGAAACATGACCGAACAGTATTAAAATCATTGCTATCAAGATTTTTCGCTAACGTATCTAAACTTGAAGCCGTAAATCTAAACGAGTCTATAAATCTTATTTCGAATCCATATTTTTCATCTAATCTGATGAAAATTGAAAGAGAAATATAACTCTCTGTGTTCTGGGGAATCACTTTTATTGTAGATTATTTTATAGAAGAAAGTTCTTTGAAAAATAGGTGTATATCATATGCGGAAAGATTATGCAAGATAACTGGCATAAACTGAGGTGTTTTATAATTGAAATTACATTCGCTATGAGTTGCCCCACTATAATTGCCTGTAAGATGACAATGATCTCTAACTTTATCGTTATTTAATATTTTCTTACATATATGACAATTTTTTGCATTATTATATTGAGCTATTTCTATTGGGGTTATGAACATTTTCTTAACTTTAAGTAAACAATTTAAATAAATATCTGTACAATCTTCAAAAATTTTTTTGATAAATATATTCGCCGAATCTTCACCAAAATAATGTCTATATAAATTATTTTCTCTCTTGAAACTACTTAACCATTAAAATGATGCTTGTTTAAAATACAAATTCATTCTCACGATCGCGAGTGCTTTTGTGTAGCAGGTATGTGTGGCTGTTCAGGTGCCAACAATAAAAAACTCTTTCTTAAATTTGCCGTCGATGCACATTTGTACTTGACCTTGAATAGTTGTCACTAGTACGACTTCAACATTAGTGAAATATTAGAATGTTTTAATTGTACGTGCAAAAGTTCTCGCTGAACCTTCATAGTGAACAGACGTCTTAGCGGAGTTTTTTTTTCATATACATATTAAACAAACAAAAAATCATAAAAAATATTCGTAATACATAATAACCGTAATACATACATATTAACTTTGATAAATAAGCAAAGCAAATATTGCTGATATTATTTTTAAATAGCAAGAAACAAAAAACAAAAACAAACAAAAACCGCAAACAAAGTGCCCTTGAGGAATACTCTACATGAGTACCTCAAAAACAAAAAATTGTGAAGTGAGTTCAAACGGCAGAAATGCATATTTTACTGTGAGTTCTGAAGCTCTCAATGTTAACAATAAAAATAAAAAATCTGATGATAGTCTTTTTCTAACGGCAAAGCCACTTTTTCGTCAGCGATCAACTTCGCTTTGTCCAATGCCAACAAGTGATTCGTTAACATTACAGTTGCCTAGTACATCTTCATATAAGTCAGCGATATCATCCCCTTCGGGCTCGTGTCCATCACTTAACAAAGTTATCACTACAGATAATAGCAGTTCAAAACCCAAAGTCCAAGTCGGTATGGACAGATATATAACTGTGGTAAAGCGTGGAGAAAAAAATTCTAACGCGCTTGTAAAAAAACTGCTGTCGGCCATTGGTGAAAATACTTTCCACATCATTCCAATTAAACGAGGTAATATTGATGAAACAAAAATCCAAATTTATGATGAAAAAAATTTTCGAAAAATTGTTAGCGAATTTGAAAAAAACAAAACAAAATTTTACACTTACCAACTTAAGAGTGCTAAAGGCCTACAGATAGTATTAAAGGGCATAGATTCATATGTTGACCCCGAAGAAGTAAAATGTGCACTTCTTGAAAAAGGATTTAAGGTTAAAAATGTTACCAATATAATTAACAGAGAAAAGGTCCCACAACACCTATTTCGGGTTGAATTGGAGCCGAATGACATGCAGTTGAAAAAAAATGAAACGCATCCTATTTATAATGTAAAGTTTCTATTACACCGAAAAATCACAGTTGAAGAGCCACGTAAGCGTTCAGGTCCTGTACAGTGCCATAATTGCCAAGAATATGGCCATACAAAATCCTATTGCAATTTACCTACAGTTTGTGTTATCTGCGGAGAATTGCATGGTACTGCTAGCTGTACTAAGCCAAAAGAACAAGCAGAAAAAAATGTAGTAATTGTGGAGGCAATCACACCGCTAACTACAGAGGAAGCCCTGTGTATTCTTTCGTTAAACAGGCTATGGGTCAAAAACCTAAATTAGTTCCAGCTCAATCAACTAAGGCTTACTCTGTCACTTTTCCTCCAATGAGCCAACCTAGTAACTCACGTGTATCGTATGCCGATGCTGTTAAAATAAATTCTATTCCCACGCAGAAAGTGTCCCCACCAAGTTATTCAACAAATGCGAACACAAGTTTTAATTTCAGTCGCCTTGAAGCCACTATTGATAATCTGGTGCAAACTATAAAAAATTTCACAACAAATATGACTAATATGATGCAAGAAATGCTTCGAATGCAGAATACTCTGCTTCAAGCATTAATTAACAAGCCATGAATACGTTAAAAATATGTTTCTGGAACGCAAACGGCATTCGCCAACACAAAAATGAGCTCGAGCACTTCCTTACGGAAAAAGATATTGATATAATGTTGGTCTCTGAGACTCATTTGACTTCGAGAAGCCTTTTCAAAATCAATGGCTACAACTTATATGATACAAAAGACCCTAGAGGATCGGCAATTCTAATAAAGTCAAGACTCAAGCACTATATTCTTGACAACGTTTGTGAAGAAAATCTACAAGCAACAAATATTTGCGTCGAAAATTTTTGTACAAATTTCGTTATATCATCAATTTACTCCCCTCCCAGATTTTCAAGCACTGAGGATCAATACGAGGATTTCTTCAAATCTCTTGGACCTTGTTTTGTAGCAGCTGGCGACTACAATGCAAAGCATACGTTCTGGGGTTCGCGTCTTATTACACCTAGAGGTAGAGCGTTGTTCACCACAATTTCAAAAATGGGTTTGGACGTCATTTCGAGTGGGCAGCCCACTTACTGGCCTACTGACATACAAAAAATTCCGGATGTTATAGATTTTGGCGTCATGAAAAATATTTCTAGAGATTTAGTTCATGTTCAAGCTTCTCTAGATCTCTCCTCCGATCACTCTCCCACTATCGTTCCAATCTGTAATCCACTAAGAAGTGACTTACCTCATCCATATGTGAAGATGGTCAATCGTGTTAATTGGCTGAGATTCAAAAAATATCTTAGTAGTCATTGCACAGAAAACATATTGAATCTAACTTTGCGAATCTTAACGGAAATATTAAACAGGCTGCTGAACATGCTACTACCTCCCACCCGCAGACTGGGTTTAATAGAATTTATTCTACGGATATTGAACGTCTCGTAAAAGAAAAAAGAAGAGCTTGAAGGGAATGGCAGCAACACAGATCACCCCAACATAAAATCAGGTGTAAAGAGTGCACTAAACGACTCCAAGAGTTGCTTGCATCTGAAAAAACTGCATCTCTTAAAAATTATCTGGAAGGTCTTGATGTTACACCAGCATCTAATTATTTTTTGTGGCGCGCTGCGAGGAAGCTTAAAACACCCGTTGAGCTTAAACCACCCCTGCGCACTTCTAACGGAGGTTGGGCAAGAAGCGATACTGAAAAATGTAACATATTTGCTGAGCATTTAAAAACTGTATTTACCCCAAACACATGTATGGGTGTTGCTGATTTGCCATGTGTAGTTGCTCTACCCCCTCATCCCTTAAAGTTTAAGATGCGTGATGTACAAAAACTAATTGCTGAACTCAACCCAAAAAAAGCTCCGGGTATTGATGAAATTAGTAATAAGATGCTGATGAAGTTGCCTCGTATTGCAATTAGAATTCTGCTATTCATTTTTAATGCCATTTTAAGACTAGAGTATTATCCACACAGCTGGAAGCTTGCATAGGTCAAAATGATTCCAAAGCCGGGCAAAGATCTTACCAAGGCTGACTCATACAGGCCAATAAGTTTACTGCCAACAATGTCAAAGCTCTTCGAAAAGTTACTCATGATCAAATTGTCCCCAATTCTAACTGATAATGCGTGCATACCGGATCATCAATTTGGTTTTAGAAGTCAGCATAGCACCATTGAACAAACGCATAGATTGGTTCAATTTATAAGAAGAACACTCGAAGAAAAGAAGTATTGTTCTGCCCTCTTTATTGATGTTTGTCAAGCATTTGACAAAGTGTGGCATAGAGGCCTAATTTTAAAATTGAAGACATATCTACCAATAAACATTGTTAATATTCTGCAAAGTTATATTCTTGCTCGAAAGTTGACTGTTGTGGAAGGCGACTTCATGAGTGCGTCCGAATCAATCTCATCCGGTGTGCCACAGGGGAGCATACTGGGCCCAGTCTTGTATTTGATTTATACTTGTGATATGCCTTTGAGCAGCAATATCCATACATCTACATTTGCTGATGATACAGCCTGCCTTAGTATGCACGAAAACCCTCACGAGGCTTCCCGATACCTACAAGAACATATTACACAGCTGGAATTATGGTTAAACTTATGGAGAATTAAGGTAAACGAACAAAAGTGTGTTCAGGTAACATTTACTCTGCGAAAAGATACCTGTTCACCCATTCGAATCAATAATCAAGTTGTTCCTCAACATTCACATGTAAAATACCTTGGTATACACCTTGACCGACGGATAACATGGAAACACCATATTGACTCTAAGCTAACACAAATGAAACTAAAATTAACTCAGTTACATTGGCTGATTGGTAGAAATTCAACCCTGAGTCTAGATTGCAAACTTTTGATATACAAGTCGCTTTTGAAACCTATATGGTGCTACGGAATTCAGCTATGGGGCACTGCTTCAGCTTCAAATGTAGAGAAAAAATGCAACGAAGACAAAACAAAATTTTACGGTTAATAACATCGGCTCCATGGTACATAAGAAACTCAAATTTACATCGTGATCTAAATATGCCACAAGTGACTGAAGAAATTGCAAAATACTCAGGCAAATATTTAACTAAACTCGAGTCACACCCTAATCCGCTTGCTCGAAATATCTTGAACTTTACCGGACACATCCGCTTAAAAAAGAGGGACACAAGGGCTCTAATACTTACCACACCAGATGAAACTGTTTGAAATTTTTTTTTTTATTTTTTGCTTTGCACAACTCTTATGTATTATGAATTACTATCACTAAGTTTATGTCCGACACTGGTCGGGCCTAATAATTATATTTATATTTAAGATTTGAATACTTATTGTTAGTTCATTTTTGAAGATACAATAAAATATGCATAAAAAAAAATTGTACGTTCAGACGTTCAAAGTAATGCAAACATTAAATTAGATACTGCTACACCTCCACTTTTCGCAAGAATGTTCATATAACGTTAGTTCCATGGACATTCTTTTACAAATATGTTTAAACAAGAATTAGAATTTATTTTAGTTTTATAAGTATAATATATGTATTATTATTTTATTTATTACATACTCCGGAGTATCAATATTTATTTATTTATATTGTTCCTCTTTTTTTTGTTTCTATTAATTATGATACAACTTAATTCTATTTTTGTGAACTACAAATAGTTCTTTATTAGTTTTCTTATCTACTGTTGTTACATTATTTCTTATATCTATGTTTTTAATTTCGTATGGACCTTTATAGTTTGGCTCCACCTTATGCCCTGCTTCATTCTTGAGTAAAACTAAATCTCCTATATTTAAATTGTAATCCTTAACATTCTTATCGTAATTTTCTTTTTGCTTAATTTTATTCTTATCTAGTAATTGTTGGGCCCTCTTATATGCTATTTCTAACCTAAATTTTGCATTGGACTTTTTATGTGTTTTGTTGTTTTGGAAGTTTGGCAATTATGACATGATTTTACGTATTTAGATATGTCTTTTGACATATTTTTCCAATAATAATATCTCTTAATTTTTTCTATTGTTCTATATATTCCGCAATATCCTCCTTCTATGGGATCATCGTGATATTTCAGCATAAGTTCGAGAATTGCCTTGGCATTTTTACTATCAATTTGGGTCACCTCATTTAGTAGCGCTATTTTAATTTTATTCAATATTGCCCATAACTTTAAATTCATTAATAGAGATAAATTCGAAAATTTTCTCACTAGGTGCCACTTGTAATTTATTAATATTATGTTTACTGGCCACATAATCGAGCCTAGAGAAAAATTGTCCTTAGTCAAAGTTCCCTTTAGTAAACAAATCATTAATTTGTATATATGTTACTATAGATTTTCCTCGTTTGATATAAGATCTTCCGGGGAAAATCTTTAGTTTATTATATTTTCTGACATCAGTGTTATTTAATGGTACATATATACTGGGCTTATAATCATTATTATTTTTATTAATATTATGCTGTTTGGTATGTGAATTACTATTTAATTCTTTTTCCTTCTTATTGGTCATTGATCTGGTCGTGACTCTTAATATAGAACAAATCTTAATATTCATGTCTTTTAGTTCATTTATGGTTATTCTTGATAAAGCGTCTGCAACATAATTATCTTTTCCCCTAAGGTACTCAACTGTAAAATTATATTCTTCAAGATCAAGTCTCATTCTTGTTAATTTGGGGCTTGGATTTTTCATTGAAAATAAATAAGAAAGTGGTCTATGGTCGGTTCGGACAAGAAAATGTTTTCCATATATGTATGATCGGAAGTGTGTTATAGCCCAATGTATGGCGGTTAATTCTTGCTCAATTGTTGATTTATTACTTTCACCTTTATTAAATGTTTTTGAAGCATACGCTATTGGTAAATGTTTACCTTCGTGTTCTTGTGTTAAAACTGCTCCACAAGCGTATTTACTTGCATCTGTGGTTATGCAAAATTCTTTATTAAAATCGGGGTATTGTAGCAATGTGGGGCTTATTAACGCTTTCTTTAGGTATTTAAATGCAAATTCACAATCTTTTGTCCATTCGAATAGAACATTTTTCTTGGTTAGTTTTGTTAAATGTCTTGAATATTCAGAAAAGTTTTTAATAAATCTCCTGTAATAGTTGCAAAAAGCTACAAATCTTCTTGCACTATCAGCATCTTGTGGTGTTGGATAATTTTCAATTATCGATTATTTACTATCATCTGGCAATATTCCTTTGTCTGTACATTTATGACCAAGATATGTTACTTCTTGTCACTAGTACGACTTCAACATTAGTGAAATATTAGAATCTTTTAATTGTACGTGCAGACGTTCAAAGTAATGCAAACATTAAATTAGATACTGCTACACTACAATTAATAAAATAACCGAATGCACAAGCATGATGTTTCTGTACATTTGTGGTGCTTTTACTTACATCATTATTACTTTTTCTAAAATAGACTCAAAGTCCGTGTAGATTACAAATGGTAGATCTAACTGTTTGTAGTAGTTCTTAAACTTGATAATAGATTCATCTTCTGGCATTCTGATGACTTTTTTCCCACAAACATTTTTATGATACATACACATAATCATAATGTGTATGATGTATGCAGGTGTTGCATATCATGATCTTACTTCTGTGTGATGTTATGCTGGAACGAAGGAGTCTGAAGAAAATATAGAAAATACCAATACGATATAAATAAATATAACAATAAGAAGTAACTTTTTAAATAGAGATGAAAGCAGATTTTTCATAAATGCACAAATGAAACTTACTTTGATATACCCTTGATGAGTACATAGTGGAAGTTTTCGTTGGACTGGAGCAATAAGAGATTAATATGAATGTGTTTTTCTCCTTTTGTTATGTAGTATAGTCCTATAAGCGATGTGCCATTATGGCCAAACACATTGATGCTCAGATCATTTTGATTTTCGAATTGTTTTATCTGCTTCAATGGGAGTGGAAACTCTGGGCCTTCAAAATTTAACACAATTGCTAATAATTTAATATTCTCATCAGAAATGTTTGTTATATTATAGTTTTTAAAGTTTTTCCGTTGTTTAGGATTCAGACCGCTATTTTTGTACAAAGCCGCAATGAGACACCATTTAAAGCAATAAACATCAGAGTTCTCGATATTTATGCATGCATGCTTGGCTGCAATATTTTTTGGGAGAGGGATAAAATTCGATCCTCTTATTATGGACGCCTTGTTTATATTAACTTCAAGGGAATTTATTGAAATTAAGGTCCATCCGCTATCCCGCTCTTGAAATTCTTCCATTTTGGCTCTAAGCTCATCGGTCTGTTTTTTGTAAATCTCCTCTATGTCATCAGAGAGGGTCACCAACATCATCTTTGAGATGTGTACAAGTAGGCTAACATTCATCTCATCATTCACCATTTTCATATAATCACATGTCAGCTCCATATTAAATTTAAACGTAGTATGTATCCTAGTAAGTTCATTAAGTTTATTTATTATGGAGCTCTTGGCAGATGCGAGAAACTCCTCCGGAAACAAGACACCCACATTTTTGTTGAGGAGGATATATGTCTCGATCCTCCCATTGAAGTTACTTATTCTTCTAGTGAGAAAATCGTTAATCTGTTCTTGCTGATAGCTGTTTTTGTGTTTTATGGTTCTGACGTGAGCCATACAACCATTTGATGGAATCATCTCATCACAATCCTCACAATATTTGTTTTTAATATTTAGCTTACTAGTTCCCAATATAGCCTTCGACTGGCTAGCATAGATGTGCGTTTCTATATGCTTATTTACTTTTGTTTGAGTCATAAAGACTTTATTACAGATGGGACAACTTGCGGTATTCATTTTATTTAATTATTTTTATTATTTATTTATTTGTTTATAATCTATTTAATTATTTTATTTATAAACAATTTATTTAATTATTTTATTTATAAACAATTTATTTAATTATTATTATTTTTTTTTATACACTATAAACTTGTTTATCAAACAATAATTAGTTTTAACACTTTTGTAGTTTTTTTTATTGTTTTCAAACACTTTAAATATTTGGTTTGGAAAATAGGTTGTGACTTATTGAGATATCAAAGTAACTGATGACAATCTACATTATTTTTTCTACTTATATACGTTACATGAGAATCGCGTAGTAGTCATCAAATTTAATTTCTCTGATGGTATTACGACATATGATGAAATTCGTATACACACACAGACACACACACAAACACACATCCCCACAATTCATATGAGAATCGGGGCACGTGTGTGCAGGTCCTTCTATAAGTTTTTGCTAAAGTAAAATATACTAAAATAAAAATATAATTACCCCAATTCATAAAACTCTGCTTGTCAACCTGATGGGACTTAAAATATTTAATATCTGAAATGTACTTGTACATATAAAACCTATGCCAACACAATATTTTTCTATCTGCATAAGAATAGCAATGCCAATAGCGTAGAAAACATATATACACATATATGTAAATATGTATGAAGAAGTGTTGACGTAAGTCACACAAGCAATGATATTCTTCAAAGCAAAAATAGATACGATCACATACATTAATCCAACAACATAAACATGCATACATACATTACCAAATGCATTCCCTTTCCCCTCCATTCCAAACATCTATCAGGGTTGCCACTACCTACAGCTTTTATATTATTTCCCCAGAGACCTCAAAAATAAATGTATGCATACAATAATAATCATATATACGCAAAGCAACGAAAACTCAGAGGAGAAAACCAAAGTCAATCAAATAACGATCACTATATACACACGAACACACAGATCCCTTGTTACTACCCTGCAGTCAGACTGGGACCAAGTGCCTTTGTGTCAACACTAAAATTCTAGTGACAATTGTAGTAAAATAAGTTTTCTTCTATCCGTCAGTATAAAAGAAAGAGAGGAAACAGGTATGAAGTCTTTGTGGTGGAATTGTCAACAACTTGTCAATATGCATACATTTGTATGTACCTAAATTATAAAAATGTACCAGTAACTAGCTGTCTGGTTGATATGTCTCCATTTTCCCATAAGAACTAAGTAGTCACTGTGTCTAGTCTATGTCTATAGCACGGACGAAGCATTGCAAGAGGAATAATTAAAAATTAGTACTGGTTACAAAGTCAAAAGGGAGTCAGTACATTTTGAACATCAACATTTCCTACAGGGTATAATGTTTGTCTCTAAATACAACAAAAGTAGTGGATACTGGCAAACATACAAGTAAATACAAAAACGCACACATATGCACTCACACATACATACACATATACAAACACTCACAGATACATCCATTTACTGTAAGCACAACGTTTCTCTACAATGACAAAAGCTGTACACACAAGTACATATATACATACACACATACATACATACATAGAAAGAATCAAACTCACACACACACACACAACCAGCCTAACGAAATCTCAGTATAAAAATACCCAAAATCCCCAATTTGTAACAGGGTTTCCATCGTTTTTAATTTTTTCCTGTTTTGAATTCCCAAACTTGGACTCAGGTCCCCATTACTAATCTACTCATAATTTGGCTAATTTAAATTTTAACATTTAATTGCCCATAATGCCGACTTCGTTTTCAGTTGATTGCTTTTCAAGAAGAAAATAAGTTTGTTCATTGTGATTTGACTAATTTAAAAGTACATTTAAATTCAGTCTCATATCTATATGATGATCTTAATATAAAAATTAACAATGAATGTTCTACAGTTCTATATGGTATTTATCTAAGATTCCAACAAAACTACTATATGAAAGAATTTCAAGCGCTTCTAACTGCGTCAGAGTTTAAGATAAAATCGCCTATTATTCAATAGCGGGCCAATTGATACAGAAATTTAATTTGAAATATGCAAGCAAAGACCGCAGCTACTGCATTTTTACTGATGATCGAATAATAAAAAGTCCGGAAAGTCTTGTAAATTAAGTAATATGGATGAAAAAATTATTTTTAATAGACGTGCAAGGTTTCAAAATTAATTCGAATGATTTCATCGCAAAAGAAGTAGCCGTTTTAAAAAATAACGACTATAACAATTTCATCATAAAACTCCCTTTTGGTTTTAAATGTTTATGGATAAAAAAAAAATTAAAAAAATCAAAAGTAGCAAACTGGCTAACACAAAAAAACTATCATCACCTAAGATAGATTGCTAGATCAGTTTCATTTCAAAATGTTTGGCAACTTTTAAAATTCAATGCAAGATGTTCTAAAATAAATGTAAAAAGTAAAGAAAAAAGCCGATGGTTAAAAAAAAATTATATCAAAATATTTCTAACATTATATCAAAATATTTCAACTTTAAAAAATATAAATTAAATATATTAAATATTTATACTATAGTTACTACAACTCTATATTCTGTTTTACTTAGTACAGAAACTCCTCACAAACTTTTAAGTAACTAGACATACAAATTAAAACAATTTTTTTTAATTTCTAATAAAAAACTATGGAGATATTTCACATCTATACACAAAAGACCAGGCGAATATTTACAACAACAACAAAAGACCGCATATGATAAAGAATGTATTCAATCAGGGAACCAAACACTTATTTGTATGTATATACATACATGAAATCAATTTGTAGATATGTATGTACACATATCAAATTGCTTACCCATGATCAAGTATTTATTAGATCTAAACAATCACACTTACATATATATATCATGAAAATATACACACCGTGCACCAAGCCACGCTTGAAAAGCCGTTCAGTCAAAGAAGACGAATGTACTTAAATAAACAAACTTATCACAGACATACTTTAATACTGGACAAATTTAAGCTTGACAAAATATAAAGCAAACTCATCCTCCAATATAAAAAACATACTAACATACTATGATAATAATATTATAGCACCAAATGTCAATATGCAAAACAATTTATTTCTAGATACATATAAATACTGACTTCAGAAAATGAAATACACACACATACACACAATCTATCTATCTCAACAACACCCTTACCCAGCTCAAATCATGATCAGTCTTAAACTCCTACAGACATACATACACACACACATACACAGAGGAGATGACGTAATACACAAACACAAACATACACACATAATGAAATTAAAATTCCTCTGTCATGAAACACAAAACAATATTTCTTAAATAAATAAACGAAGGTTTCATAATGTAACCTTCGTAACGGACATTACTCCAACAACATACACACATTATCAAATACATTCCGTCTCCACTTCCATTCTGAACAGCTATTCTGCTTGCCACTTTTTGCAGCTATTAGATTATTTCCCCAGAGATCCCAAAAATAAATGTATAAATACAATAACCATACATACGCATAGCAACAACAACTCACAACGGCAAACCAAAGTCTATCAAATAACGATTACTACATGCGCACAAACAAACAGATTCCTTGTCACTAACCTGCAGTCAGACTGGGACCAAGTGCCTTTGTGTCAACACTAAAATTCTAGTAACAATATTTTCTTCTATCCGTCAGTATAAAGAAAGAGAAAAAACATATATGACGTACATATTTGTGGTGGAATTGTCAACAACTTGTCAATATACACACATCTGTATGCACGTTATTCCAGTAACTAACTGTCTCATTGGTATGTTTCCATTTCCCCATAAGAACTAAGTAGGCACTATGTCTATGTCTATAGCACAAAGCATTGCATGAATAATTATAGAGTAGTACTGGTTACAAAGTCAAAAGCGAGTTAGTACATTTTCACCATCGACATTTCCGACAGGGTATAATGTTTGTCTGTCACTGCAATAAAAGTAGTGGATACTGGCAAACATACGAGTAAATACAAAAACGCACACATATGCACACACACATACATACACATATACAAACACACATACATACACATAAACAAAGAATCAAACTCACACACACTTAGTCTCACAAAATCTCAGCATGAAAATCGCCAAAATCCCACATTTGTAACAGGATTTCCAACATATTTTGGTTTTTCCCGGTTTTGAATTCTTAAAACATGTCGTCCTCCGCCATTAGCTTTCTACTATCATCATTCTCATTATTAGCATCATTAAACAAGATAGTATTATCAAATATTGTCCTTTCTGCAAGTTTCTTTGGTGTACTTGTGTCTATCTTGACTGATGGCTTCTGAGGCTTTAAACTTGTATTATTTTCAACTTCTGTCTTGATTTTACTTTCTTCTTTTGTTGGAATTCTTTCAATATATTTAGAACTATTAATGAATTCTTTGAGAAGTGCTGTTTAAATTCATCTCTTAGTTGTTCACGTGTATCTATTTCTCCGCTTTTTATACTACGAAGCTATTTCTTCAAGACATTTCTTGTCGACACCAACTGCTTTAAGATTTTTTCTTCCATGTTTGCTAACAGCAAATAGTAGATCAGCTATCAGTTATTAGATCAGGTTATCAGCTATCAGATCAGCTTATAAGGTAGCTGGTCTGGTTTTCAGATCAGCTTAGCAGCTATCAGATCAGCTTATCAGGTATCAGATCAGGTTATCAGGTACCTGCTCTGGTTTCAGATCAGGCTATCAGCTGTCAGATCAGGTACCTGGTCTAGTTTTCAGATCATGTTATCAGCTATCAGATCAGGTTATCAGGTAGCTGGTCTGGTTTTCAGATCAACTCATCAGGTATGAGATAAGGTTATCAGGTACCTGGCCTGGTTTTCAGATCAGGTTATCAACTATCAAATTAGGTTATCAGGTAGCTGGTCTTGTTTTCATTTCAGCTTATCATGTATCGGATCAATTATAACAAATAGATGTATGAAGTTTAAAGTTAGATTAATAACTAAAGGAAATATTTTATGAGTAGTTGTTTATATAGTTATGAAAGACTCATACTGCTTTCGTTTAATTCGTTATCTTTGCTTATCATCAAAAATCCATATTTATCCTTCCAACATTCTCGACAAATTTCTTGAAACTTTTCATAGCTCATATCGTTGGCAACATGATCCCTATAAACGCTCTATAGGGATCATGTTTATCTGATCTTGTTTAAACATTATTGCTTGGGAATTCTTGTATAAGTTTGACACAAGTAGAATGAATCAACATCCTTATGTCGTCCCATACAAAAATATGTACGTATGTATATTATTCTGCTTCTAACATGGAACATCATCAAATATCATAATTGAATTAGTTTTAGCTTCGTCAGGTGAAATAACTGATTCATTATCACTGAATGTATAATATCCCATACCTATAATTGGTGAAATTAATTTCTTCAGGTATTCATATTTGGGTTGATATAAAGATTCTGAGTATAAATAGATGTTTTCAAACTTGAGTCCATTAGGACTTTCTAGCAAGCCAATCATAACATTAGTCTTTCCACAATGTGATGGTCCCACTATTAGAGCACGAATAGAATTTGGTAAGAGAGGGTATGCTTTATTATTGAACTAATGTTCACTGAATCATCAATATTACGAATTAAAATATTTTTATGTTGTTTTACTAACTGCATTTTTGTAACTAAATGCATTTCATATATATTACCTCTTATATAGGAAAAATTGGATAATATAGTAGTAGTCTTGCTGAAAAATCATTCGCATATACGGTTACTAACGCAATGAAAGCCAAAACAAAATTTGGTATGGGTGTGGAGAAAAAAAATATGTTAAGAACAAACTAAATGGTAAAAAACTATTTAGAACATGAATTATAACTGTAAAAAAAATACTAAAAAAAGAAAAACCATTAGATATTAACTCAGCTATTAAAATTGCACGAAAAATTATTAACAAGTCATTAAAAGGAAGAAAATCTCAAATTATAGTACAACGTGTGATACGTGTCCCAAAAATTGGTGGTTTTTTACTTCTAATACCGATTTGAACTGCCCTGGGTGCAATTGGTAGTCTAGCAACTGGAGGTGCTGCTAAAGCTAAGGCTGTAAATGCAACAAAGAATGCAAAAAATCAACTTGATGAAGCAAGTAGACATAATAGAGTGATGGAGTCTATAGCAGTTGGAAAAGGACTTTACTTAAAACCATATAAAAAGGGTTATGGTTTAGTTTACAAAGAAGAATCAAAAAACTCTTAGAGATGCTACCTAACAGACCACTATCTGATGTGGACCTTAAACGTTTCTCTTTAAATATTATATATTTTAGAGGAGTTTTTATGTTGAATACTCTACCAAAACGATCAAAGAAAATAGAATGTGGAATAATCAATTTAGATGTATCAACAGGACCTGGTGTCTTCGGTTACATCTACACGTGTTTGTTTTTTGTTGTCCGAGTGATCTTGTTGTGTTCCGTGATCAATTATATAAATTTGTTATCGTCCGAGTTTAATTAAAAATCAATATGCATACATCAATATATACAATAAATAAACAAAAATAACAGTTATTCACAAAAACAAAATCATGGAATATTAAACCAAACTTCAACATCAGAAAATTTAAATATATAAAACCAAAATAAAACAAAAAAATAAAATAACACCGATATAACAAAAAGAAACAACAAAATAAACATACCTACATACATACATACCTACACAAAATATCAGTTTTGGCACTACATACCAATGCCGTTCCCGCTGCAATGACCAGACCAGGGCTTTTATGACCCTTTTATGTCATTGTGTTTCCTCTCCATCTACCCTCATATCCTAAACTATTTTAATTCTGTGGTACTGGCGCCTTTCCGTTGGCTGCTGGTGGACTGTTCAGTGATGAAGGTATAACACTGATCACTGAGCAGTCATTACAACAGTGATCAACGTGACTGGAGTCAGTGCTGCAGATATAACATTTGATTTAAATTTTCGCGCGTTATTACTATGACAGATAAATTCAAAATTGACTTCTGCAACATACGGGGTCTAAGATCGAATTTTTTCTCTGTATATGCACACATTTGTCTCCATCGGCCGGATGTTTTCGCCTGGTTATCACCTACTTTCGCTTTTTAATTTTCATCGGGGACTTGCAATGTACATTCG